>JAQPPZ010016480.1:2095833-3306666 GCA_028583015.1 Wollemia nobilis | reverse complement strand
AAATATCCATAGCAACATATATTTGAGTATATATAGCATTATTTAACTCCTTAGTTTTTGGTCCTTCCTTTATGAATTACCCTAGGGTATTTCAAATATTTTTTAAAACATCCTTATTTATAAGTTGATATGGAAGTCCAAAAATCCTAACCCACACTGGAAGCTTCTTAATAATTTCTGTCTCAATTAAAAAAAATTCATTCCATGGTCTCAAATAAAGTGCATATCTTCTCATAAACCATAGGCCACCAACCATTATTTTATCCTTAATTTTTGAACTCAAAAAGATGATGAGGAAAAAACCTTTAGGAAGAAAAGTCATAGAATAATTTGAATTCAATCCCTACTTCCACTTGATCCAATTTTGAATCTCTAGAAACCCTGGCCATGATATATGGAACTTACATATTAGACCTCAATTTTTAAGAACCATTATATCATTCTAAATCATCTCATCCTTGATACTTACTTCTGGTGTATCATCTACTACCCAGATCAAACTTGCCATGTATTTGCTCTTTCACTTATCTCCAACTTGGGCCTTCATAATTCCAAAAAGAGCATCTTTATTTCTATCTAGGGCATATTGACTTCCCATTAGGGCTTTCAAAAATAACTTTCCTTCCATAATAGCTAATGGAGCTTGCTCTTGGCTTGCACTCCCTCTTGGTTCACACTCCCTCTCTACTTGCACTCACTCTTGCTCCCAGCTTGCATTATCTCTTACCTCATATTTACTCCTATTTTTCACTCCATCCTAGCTCACAATTGCTCGTGTCTCTTCTTTTTCTTGGTATTCCTTCGCTTCAACAATTTTTTGGAAATAATGTTCTACGCATTTACAATAAGGATTTGAAGCATTGATGCAATTTGGATGAACATACCGCTCTTTCACCATGATTGAATCTTGGCTTGCACTCCCTCTTAGTTTACACTCCCTTTTGGTTCAAACTCTCTCATGCCTCGCACTCTCTCCTACCTTGCACTCACTCCCAACTTGTACTCCCTATTGGCTCATAATTTCCCTTGTTTGGCATTCCTTGGCTTCAACAATTTTTTGAAAATAATGTTCCACACATTCATGGTAAGAATTTGAAGCATTGATGCTCTCCGGATGAACTTGTTGCTCTTTTGCTATGACTGAATATATGCTTGCACTCCCCCTTGGTTCACACTCCCTATCTAATATCATTGACTCTGGGATTGTGCTCTCACTCCCAACTTGTGCTTGCTCATTACTACACTTACTCCCAGTTTGCAATTGCCCTCATTTTTTGCTACACTTAATCACACTCACTTTTGGTTAAACTTACTCCTAGATCATGCTTGCACTTGCTACTACCCTTAATCCTGGCTCATGCTCGCACTCACTACTACCCTTACTCCTGGATCGTGCTCATGCCCACTACTGCCCTTACTCTTGACTTATGCTCACACTTACTGCTTCACTTCTCCTGGCTCACGCTCGCACTCACTGCTAATACTTGAACTCATTATTTATTATACTATTTTTATTAATTATTATTAATTGATTAAAATATTATACTATTCTAATTGATTAAAAATAGTATAATTTTTTAAATCTTATGGGCATATTCTATGTAAGCTTATGGTATCTTTATATGTATGTCTCTAGGCATGTATTCACCCTTAAAAAAATTGATCAAAACACCTCTATGATTAACCTTTATTAGAGGGTTTAATATATTTAATACATTGTAATTAAACCTTCAAGTAAGATTATATTATCTTGAGGTTAGTATTTAATTGGGGATTAGGTATCATTATAAATACCCCCAATGACTAATCCATAGTATTATTTTATAAAGTGATATCTTAGGGGTTCCTATTGACATCGACCCCTTATTTATATTTTGTCTATCCTTATCTTATCTTCATATATCTCTCTTTTATTTATATTATAGTATATGTTCTCTCTTCTTTTTTTACCTCTCCTGCAATATGATCTTTGTTGAATGTATGTTTCAGATGATTTTTAGGAAGTATTCTGGAATCCAACATGGTATCAAATAGTATTATATGATTATGTAGAAAATATTTTTAATAATAGATAATTTAAGGAGCAAATAAAAAAGGGGGACATTTATGTCCTTTTGCAAGGAAATTTCAAAATTTCAAAAAATTGAATTCTTTCAAACATTTATGCACCATTTAAAAAATAATAGCATTTACGCACTATTCAACTTCTTTCATGTAGGGGCAAAATTGCATTGTAAATTTTGTGGGAGAAAATTAACATTTTTCTCTAGGCCTATTAATTATTTTAAATATATCCATATTTCTTGCTTTTATGGTTAGAAGCATTATCTTGATTTGTAGCATATCACAGGTTCAAATATCTCTTAAACCCCTCTTTTATTTTCCCAAGGATGTGTTTTGCATAGGGTCAAGCATATACATTGCCCAAACAGTATTATAAAATAATTTCTATAATTTGGAAACTCAACCCATCCATTGGTGTGGCAGTTGGTGCACTAATTTTCTTAGGATAAATGTTATGTTCAAGACTTGTTGAGTTTGATTCACATATTTTACAATAGAGTAAAAAAAAAGGATCATTAGGGTGCAACTTGTGTGTTCACCTATATTTCACCTTATGAAATTTAGAGGGTCCTAATTGCAACAAGGTATTTGCCTTGTTGGTTGGTATGCTGATTTGAAAGAGAGAATTCATGTATTTGAATCCTGTTAAGGTCATCCAATTCATTTTACTACATAGTAAATGAGAGGGAATTCAAGGTATAGTGTATGCACTCCTCAAAATAATTTTATAGCTCTTAAAATTCCTACAAGTTTACTAAAATCGAACCCACCCATTGGTATGGTGGTTGGTATACTCATTTTCTTATGAAAGATCATATATGCAAACCTTCATTGGAAGGATTTTTTTATGGTTTGTTGTCAAATCCTTTTGGTCCATCACATTAGGTATGGTGTGAATTTAATTCTAATAAGGTATCTATATTTACAACTAGTATGCTTCCTTGCATTTAATAGGGTATGAGTTTGAATTTAGAAATGGACATGACTTTTTTATCTCCTTTTAACCAAGATCCTTATTAGTCATTCAAATAACAAACTTCATTTATGGGTAGCCCAAGGTATTTAGAAAATATAGATTCAAGGTTTGACTCACATAAAGGATTTTTCTTTATTGATTATATGAGAGCAAAATGTCAATTATCAACATGTATATTTTATGTTTAAAGTCTCCAAGAGGGTGCTTGACTAGGCTTGCAAAGCCTAGATTGCTTCTCATGCTAGATATAAATTTCAGTTCCCATTGGCTATTTCATGAGTTGAAATCATTTTTATTTTATATAAAGATAAATCCAACCAATCAAACTCTGATAACTATCAACACAAATCAACTAATTGCTTTAAGCAAAGTTCTAATTATAAATGTGCTTAATTGAATTGGCAACCTAGTCAATGCCAACACATCACAAGTGGCACCTATCATCATGAAACACATGGTAGGCCATGATTATATTATTTCCTCCTAATTTTTAGAGGTTTAATTTTTAATTTTATCCTACTAATATGCCTAACATTTTGGAGGCCATAACTTGTACATAGAAAAACCTCCTGGGTTTATTTTTTAGATCACATAGTTTTTCAATTTCAATGCATTAGTGATATCATCTAAAGGACCTATTACAATGTTTTATATGACCAACATAAGTTATTAATTATTACTAAGGATCCCTTTCCAAATATTTGGGTTGATCATTTGAAGACCTACCTATTTCCTTATGATTTAGTCACTTTATCTTGATATTGGGGGATAGATTGTAGTCAACATAGTACATTTTGAAGATATTTCATGGGAATATCAATATCTTGGATTTCTAAGGTTATGAATTCATGTTTGTGTAAGGTTTTATCCAATTCATATACCTTTGGAAATAAAATATAGTAGAATTCATTGGCCTGCCAATATTTTTCTCCTCTATCATCCGTATTTTTCTTTTATCATGTCATCCATATTTATTTCAATCATCTTCCTCCTAAAGCCATTTTATTACTTCATCATATATCTTTATCATGAGCTTCAAACTAGTTATCTTTTTATATGGGCCCCATTGAATTTACAAATATTACTCTATTTCTTTCTTTCTAGGTTTCTTTATGTTGATGTGCATGAAAAAAATCACAATACTTATTTCAAGCTTCTCCTTTAAAATAATAAATTTGGTAATTATTCCAATTAAATGAAGTAGAATTCAAATATTTAAACTTTTTGCATAATTTATTAACATCAATATCATCCTCTCCCAAAATATTTGTAACTCTATGAGCTCAACCCAAAAAAATAACAATGCAAAAATAGTTTATTTGTTTATTTTAACTAGGGTTGCATAAAAATACACCCTCTCCACTATTTTGAATCTTAAAATATAAATAAAAAAGTAGAATTAAAAATATTCAACAAACAATAGATGATGTGCTTGTTCCAATTGAAAGAAATCTCAAGCATCATTTTTTGAAAAAAATGATTTGGAAAAACATCACTACCCTATTTTTGATGATTGATTTCACAAGGTTGTATCTTCCTCAATATTGATTAGATTCCTCCATATGACCACTCATTTTAAGTTCAAATTTTGAATAGATTGGTACAATAATATTCTTAATAAAATAAATATATGGATTTAAAAAATAAAACATTAAAAAAAAATTATATAAACTATGCATTCCAAAAAACAATCCCCACTTTGTGGAATTTGTTTCTTTGATACCACTTGTTATGAAATTTTATTTCTCATAAACAAAAATCATTCATAATATTTAGAAAATATCAAAATTTTCATCCACATATAATAGTCCACAAATATAATCCATATTATGATACACCTATATAGATAATACCCTTAAAGCAGGGCAATATCAATAATACTCCTTAAGGAAGGAATAACTCCATAAGATCTCCCAAGATAAGAGGCCTCTATATTATCAAATATGTTTACAAAAGAATAACAAATATGAATAATGATTATTACAATTAAAATATCTCAACTCCTAAATATTTATACCACTCATTATTATAATATAATATTATAATATAATCAACCTTGGTTTACATGTGGCCCATTCCAACTCTCCATAATAACCACATACAATATAAAATCATACCCCCAAATACCTATCCCTAGGTACATTAGTAATTAAAATATAATAAAATAACCATATGAATGGTCATAGCACCTCATTCATGAAAAACATGAATAGGATGTACTTGAAATGACAAGGCTAAACTTCTTAGCACCATAGTTCTCAATTTGAACCATTAATAAAATAAACCTTTGTTCATGAGAAATTATGGAACTATTTTGTTAATACTAGCATCACTTTCCTCTAAGCAAGCACTCTAGTATTTGATATATTATCCCTATGATGTGCACTAGTCATTATTGTGGCCAAGCCTAGTAGATCATTTGGAAATTGAAGAGGCATGATTTTTCAAGGAGAATATTTTAAATGTCCAATGGCACTATATGACAAGTGACTAAGTCATACATTCATTTGATGCTATACTCAATGGTAAAATGGTTTTAAAACTCTATATATTTTTTTAAGTGGATCTAACCCAATGAATAAGGATTTAGGTACACCATTACCTATAAGCTAAAACAATTGGTTGTCTCTTGCATGATGATGTTGTTCTATATATATGTATTGATGGTGATATGGAGAGGCTTACCCTAACCAACAATGGTTGTGAAACATGCATTATCATTCTTCAAAAGGGTCTAAATTTGAGGTAATATCAACTTGTTAATGTCTAATGTTTAGGCATGCAACATCTACCCCATATTCACTATCTAATGTAGAATTGAATCATTGAATCATTGTGGTTCTTATAGTTGCACCACTCACTAACAACCTTCTATTTCATTTATCTTATATTATTAGAGGATTTTTGGGCTTAGATGGCACTAAAGGTCCCTTGGGAATCAACATCATTAATGGTTTTGCAACTGGTGGCTTAGCTTTTGGTGTTAGCAATGTCTTCTATGGAGCTAACAATAGTACCTCTATTTAGATTGTGATATTTCTTCTAAATATGATAAGAAGTGGAATTTTTGTATCAAGAGTATACTAGAAGGAACTTCATATCCAAATAGAGGTATTATTTGAATCCACTAATGGATTTCAAAACTTTATGCTTCTCATTAATGTCAATGCATATCTGAGTGAGAAGTTGATTGAACTCATTAGTGCAATATTGAAAACACTAGTCTCTAGGCTAGGAACATTGTTGAAAATGTATGCCTTCATCATCACAATGATGTAATGGATATAATTTTTCATGCATAAGATTTAGAAATATTGTTCAAGTGGTGATGGTATCTTTGTTATTTGTGAGCTTATTGCTAGTGGAATCCCATCAAGTGGTGATGGTATCTTAGAGGATGTAAAATCGATCTTGTTAGAATTAAATAATTACTTAGCAATATAGTAGGCTTTAAGTTATTTAAAATTTTCAACTCTTTGGCATTTACCTGGACTTAGAAAACCTAAATGTCAAATTTGGTTTGCACCTTTAGAAGATTGTGACTTTTGAAAGCAATAAATTTTAAATTTAAGGGGAAAATTCCCATATTAATCTTGAGATCCTATAATTGCCCAAAGAGTGTGTACCACATGATATTAACTGCATTTTACCAATAAAACTAAAAATATGTGTTCAAGTTGTATGACTTGTTGCTTTAAATAATGGAAACAACCAAAAATATTTTATTTGACTAAGATTTATTCCAAGGGAATTGGATAAAGGTAAAAAATAAAATCGTTTTTAACCTCTATTTGCACTCTAATGGGTAAAAAGATAAAGTATTTTTTAAGGTCTACTCATACTTTTATTATTAAAGTATACTCATACTTCTATTATTAAAGTATGTTGTACAACCCTAATAGCACTGAAAATCCTAAACCTTTATTCAAAGTTTAAAAATCAAATATTGTTAGGCCCACTTAAATTGTATATATAAAACACATTAAATAGATGTCTCCCAAACATAAAGATTAAATGTATGGACATATTTGTTCATTGGTATATCAAATAGAAATTGTAGAAGTGTGTATATGAAGGAGACATTCTTAAGTGATATATTTATAAAAGAAAAATATTTTTATGTGGTTATCATTTTGTGAATAATTATTTAATAATAAAATTTATATAATATTTTATTTATATGTTATGATAATAAGATTGTAAATCAAAATTTTAAAGAATAATGATTATTACCTCTTTCGAAATATACATATTTTAATATTATTATTATTTTAAAGAGAAAAATACACATATTCAATATTATTTAAATTTGAATAGTATTAGAGAATTGTCACACCAGAGGAGCATTTGTCATCTAGAATAGATCTAATATTAGTTTTGATGAATTTAAATCTAACATTCTTTACTTATTAGGTCCAAGGTGTAGACCAATTGGTTCGACCAAACCCGTAAGGGGACGGAGGTCCAAGGTTCAAATCTTAGGCCTCGTCGGATTGAATGCTTATCCCTTTCCTAGTGCTTTTAGCAACATAAAAGGTTTAATTTGATTGTGGCTTAGTGGTTATAGAGGTGAACTACACAAAGAACTATGTGGAGGTTTTTGGGACAAATAATGCATAATACTGTGACAGCCATAAAATCCGGATAACCTACTCGGATTCATGGTAGCTACCGATTCCACCATGTAAATTCAAAAAAATATATATTCTTTACTTATTGCGTAATGTTTATGTAAAATAATTATAAATTCAAACATTATACTCTTATAAGATCTATGGTTTTCACATTTATCATGGAGGAGTTTTTATAAGTCTAAATATGACAAGTGATTTTTTCATTACTCTCTATTTTCATGGATTGAAAATATCTACTACTATATTGTGGAAGAGTTTCTAATAAGTATCATGAACTTAAGAATAATAGTGAATCTTTAACTATTCTGTTAATATTAATATGTTGTAATTCAATTATTTGATCCATATATTGATCTACCACAATGATTCAATATATGTATTAATCTCTTTCATGAATTTTATATTTTTGCATATGAATAGTATATTCTATAAGTTCAAATATCAAGTAAATTGATTATGACAATGTATCTTTCACTACCTTATTAATATTGAAGAATATTTTTATTTTATATCAAATATTTTTCTATCCTATTAATATTGATATGTTGTAGTTGAATCATCAAGTCCCATATTGATCTGTTACAATTCCATGATTCAATTTATTTATGTTCTTCAATTATATATATATATATATATATATATATATATATATATATCATTGAGAGGATAAGGATCAAACTATAAAATATTATTATTATCATTGTATTATCACAAACAAGTTCATCTATGTTTAAAAAAAATATATTTTTTATACTATTATGTGTAATTGTTGGTATAGTAATATAGCCCATAATTTATAAGATTATAAGTATTAGAGGAGATTAGATTATTCATGGTAATGGTGTCACTATAAAAATAAAATTGGAATGAAGATAAATTCAATTAGGACTTCATTTATGTAAAAAAAAAAACTTTAAATTGATTTTAATATTGTTCCTCTTTTATTATGGTCTCTCACATTCTTGTTATTATGTGTTTTGGATTTATATCTATATTAATATTAATGTGTATTAAATATTTAATACTTCTATCATTATTGATTTTACTAATATTAATATTAACAAACATTTTTTTGTTTTGGGTTACATAGGAGAATTGACAACAATCTCTACCATGTTATCTTTATCGACATGGTTTGAATTCGAAAAGCTACCACTATAGCCCCCATCCCACCTTGGTAGGATAGTTTCCTTTGAATGTTTTAATTAAAATTTTAAATCTTAAATAGTTTACTTATGATATATATATATATATATATATATATATATATATATATATATAAAAGGTAATACTTCTTATATACATTTGCAGTATTGAACCTAGGTCACATAACGAATAATGAAAATGACATCCTTGTCGGTAAATCACACTCACAAAAATAATGCTAGTAATATTTCTTTTTATTACAATAGGAAAATCATTTTGGAACATCCTTGATTTTCAAAGGCACAAGTGGTATTGTTTTAGATTATATAAGAACATTAATTTTATTATATATATATAATCTATGTATTTTTTTTTTTAATTTGGTTAGTGTGAGAAACTCTTACAAGGTTGAACATTCTCATCCCATCCATGATCCTTCGTAAGGTAAGGTCAATAACTAAACGTATTAACCGTAAGGTCGATAACTAAACTTATCAATAGAGGATTAATACAACCACACATTATGATTTGAACCTTAACCTCCCGAGATAATCCAAAGCCCAAATTCTTAGACTCTATATTCAAATACTAAAGAACATTTATCTATATATAAAGAAGTATAAGCCATGTTAGGAAAATTACCTATTCGAAATGGAGGACTAGTAACTATAACAAAGTCTTAGTTATTAAACTCTACTTTTTATTCATGTTATTATAATTGTCTAAAATAAAATTTATTATAAAACTTTTATATTTGACCATATGATTATGATTATTTAAAATAAAAATATTATTAAATTAAATATATCATACTTAATAGTTATGTTATTGTAAGTAATTTGTTTTTTCAAACACTTAATATATGTATAAAAAGAAACTTAAAAAAACATGTGCTAGGTTGTTCTATTCATTTTTACTTTTAATGAACTTGATATAAAGTTATACAAAATTTAAAATGAAATTTATAATGTTTATAAAAATATAGTCTCGAGGGAATGGTAACGGTTCGGTTTTTGGTTTTTTTTTGGAAGGTTCAAGGTTCAAATAGTGGCATGAGCGAGTGTGTGAGGGGATGAGTGTGTGGTTTCTGCGGTGTGGGTGAGTGTGTGAGGGGGGGGTGTGTGGTGGCTGCGACATGGACGAGTGTGTGAAGGGGTGGTTGTGTGGTGGTTGTGGCATGGGTGAGTGTGTGAGGAAGTGGGTGTGCTATGGCTATGTGTTAAATTCACTATTAATAAGCATAGATTTCATATTAATTAAATTATTTTTAATATTTATATCTTAAAAATTAAATAAAAATGATATATTATATTAATTTAATAATATAAAAACAAGTAGCCAAGAGGAATTGTAGTCGATAGCGAGTGCGAACATGATCTAAGAGGAAGTGCAACCAGTATCGAGTGTGAACATGAGCCAATTGGGAGTGAGTGTAGCTAGTAGCGAGTGTGAATGCAAGCTGGGAATGAGTGAAATGAGTAACAAGTATGAACATGAGCTGGGAGTGAGTGCAGGAAGTCGACAATGAGTGCAAAAAATTTAGGTAACATGGAAAGAAAGTCATTTGTAAAAGTGCTTACTGAAAGTGTGAATGGCCAAGTTGGAAGTTTGAATTCCCTACCTAGTAATAAGAAGAAGAGAGAATCTATGGAAAACCCAATATAGGTAGCAGATTCTATGCCAAAAGTAATTATCAGCTTATTGAAAGTGTGAATGGCCAAGTTGGAAATTTGGATGCCCTACCTAGTAATAATAAGAAGAGAGAATCTATGGAAAACCCAATCCAGGGAGCAGATTATATGCTAGAAGTGATTATCAAGGATGAGATGATTGAACATGATATAATGATTCTTAAAACCAAAGGGTTAATTTGTATGTTTCAAGGATATTGGCCAAGTTTTTCTGAGATTCAAAATTGGATTAAGTGGAAATAGGGATTGAATTCAAATTACTTTGACTTTTCTTCCAAAAGAATTTTTTCTCATTATTTTCTCTAGTTCAAAAATAAGGGATAAAATAATGGATGGAGGCCTATGGTTTAGGGGTAAAGATGCATTATATTTAAGACCTTGGAGTGATAATTTTTCTATGGACACAAAAACTATTAAAAGGCTTCCAGTATGGATTAGTCTTTTTGGAATTCCTTATCAACTCATCAATAAGGATGTTTTGAAGAATATTATGAATACCCTACGTGAATTCATCCAGAAGGGACCAATGACTAAGGAGATAAGGCATATTGTATACACTTGAATGTATTACCATGGATATTTCTAATCCTTTATCGTAGTCAATTAGGATTAAATATGAATAAAGAGAATGAGATCAACAAGTGGATTATGAAAACATTGCATTTTGATGTTGCAAATGTCATGAAACTAGGCACATGGCAAGAGACTACAAAGTAAAAATGGAGGAAGAGATAGAATTTTTTGGGCATGAGGGTAGTTTCAATTTGAAACAAGGAGATCATATCACAAGAGAAGCTAGGTCAAATCAAGGATTTTCCACTCCTAAGAAAGTGGTTAGAAAAATCCCTCTACATCATCATATGGCGAAGGCCATTACAGTTCACTCGAATCAATCATTAGAAGGAAAAAATGATATGGGAGATGATGAAGTACAATGCACAATTTCAAATTTTTAAGGAGCTAAAGGTGTGAAGGAAGAGGAGAAGACAAATTTTAATATAAAGGAAGATGGAGGAGACAAATTTTAAAGCAAATGAGGTAAATGAAGAACACAAGCTTATACTGAGAGGGGGGGTGAACAGTATAAGACCCCTTTTTACTTTTTCCTTTATATTTCAAAATAGTAAAGCAATATACCCAAAGCAATATCAAAGCAATGCATAAAAACATCCACAAAGTGACATCAATTTTAACGTGGTTCACCCAGAATGGCTGGGCTACGTCCACAAAACTTTTCTCTAAAAGTTATCTCAAAGTTCTTTGGGAATCCTTCCCAATTACAATGTTTATGAGCCTCGGCTCAAAGGAGATACCTTCCCCTCTACTCCGGAAATGATCCCTCAAAAGATCAATCGCCTCTACCTCTTTCCAGCACGTGGAACTCCTTTCCATCGAAGACCTCCTATCCTCAATGCTTAGCCTAAGAGACCTCTGCCTTCTATGATCACGTCCACAGCAGCCTAGCAACCTGTACCAAACACAGTCAGTCGGTCTAGTACAAGTCTTCCTCTGTCTGTCAGATCTGTCCAACTTTGAACAAATCAATCCTCTGCACACAAGCCTTCTCAAAGACTTGCCAAATCTGTCCTCAGGTTCTTCTCAAAGAACCAATGCACCTCTGTCCTCAAGCAACAGCACTTCGCATTCGACTTTGCCCTTTGTGCTCTCTATGCCCTCTGCTCTCTTTGCGCAATCACAATCGCACTTGATCGAACTTCAACCTTTGCACCTCTACGCAATCACAGCGGCACCGTCTTCGCACACTCTACTTCCTTTGTGATCTTTCACACTTAGAAATTTGACGAAATGCACTCTGCACACTACGATCAAATTTTGCACTCTGCTCTCGACGATCGAACTTCTTGCTCTGTGCACTATCTACGAACGTCGCACTTCAACGACACATTCAATCACCCCTCAACTCTCCAAACTGCCCTCCTTTTATAACAAAATTTTCATGATGAAAACTTTAATCTTAGTCGCATGTTATAACAAAAACAAACCCTAATCTTCGTCGGCTGCAAGCCCTAATCTTCGTCGGCTAAAATTTGACTTTGTCGGCTTCATTGCCTCTGTAACTCTTCTGTAGCTTCTGTCGCAAAAATACAACATGTCGCGATATCGCGACACCTTTGCAACCGTACACTTTCTTTTGGCTTTTGTCATGATATCGCGACACTTCAGCCCTTGTCGACTTCAACTAAGCTCTTGTCGTGATATCGCGACACTTCTGACTTTGTCAGCATCAACTTTGCTTTTGTCGCGATATCGCGACACTTCTCCCTTCGTCGACCTCCTTTCTACTTTTGTCATGAAATCGTGACACTTCTGTCTTCATAGCCTTCCTCTCTACTTTTGTCATGAAATCGTGACACTTCTCCTATAGAAGACCTGCATTCTGTTTCTGTCGTGAAATCATGACACTTTCTCCAACCGAACGCTGCCATCTCAATCTGTCGCGAAATCGTGACACTTTCTGCATCTGTTTGCTTTCTCTTCAACCTGTCACGAAAACGTGACATTTCTTACTTCGAAACCTTTCCTTTGCTGCATGTCACGAAATCGTGATAGTTCTTACTTGGAACATTTTCATCTGCAGCATGTCGCGAAATCGTGACACTTTTCGTGTTACTTTCTCTCTCTTTGAACTTGTCGCGAAATCATGACAGTTCACACTACGGACTCTCTCTTCTGCATTATGTCACGAAATCGTGACACTTTTTCTTTTGGACTCTCTCTCCTGCAATATGTCGCGAAATCGTGACACTTTTCCTTCTCTGCTTTCCTGCTCTTTTCAAGTCGTGAAAATGCGACATGTCACGAAATCGTGACACTTTCCACCTTGCTCTCTTTCTCTGCCAACATGTCATGAAATCGCGACAGTTTTTCCACTTGCCTTTTTCTCTGCCAACATGTCATGAAATCGCGATAGTTTTTCCTGCTTCTTCTCTCTCTTCTAACATGTCGCGAAATCGTGACAGTTTTTCCAGCTCTTTCTCTCTCTTCTAACATGTCACGAAATCGTGACAGTTTTTCTTGCCTATCGTATATGTCGCGATATCGCGACACTTTTCTTACTTGTCATTTTCTTTGATCTTTTGCAAAAAAGGGCTACAATGGTCTTCTTGGAAACTCACTGTCCATGCTCCGAATAACCTTTGAACTTGTCATGCCGTAACCTTCATCAAAACAAATTATTTGACATTAAATCAAATTCCTTCAAGAGCTTCTTGACATCAATGACAACTTATACATTTGAGCAAAGGCAATGTACCCAAAGTACCCAAAATTGCCAACAATCTCCCCCTTTGTCATTGATGGCAAACCTTTACCGAAAACACTTCTCAAGAGCCAAAACTGAAACCAACTGTGCTAACAACTGAGAATATTCCTTTGAAGTTTTGCTCCCCCGACTTGAAGCTCTCCTCTTCACTTTGAAGCTCTCCCCCTTACTCATATCTCTCCCCCTTTGTCATCAATGGCAAAGGGTCACCTTTGGGGCTCGGGACTAAGAATGAGCCTCTTAGCTTAGTCCCTCCCCCACCTCCCCGATGAGGTGATTAATTCTGGGGTGGGAGTAAAACTCCCATTAGGCACTGATCATCATCAGCGTCTATCACTTCCTTGTCGGGCCTTCTCTTGAACTCTTTGTCCATATTCCTGTTCCTATTCCTGTCACTGTTCCTGTTCCTATTATCATTCCTGTTCTTATCCATGCCTTGATCCTTGGACCTGTTCATACCACTGTTCCTATTCTTGTACCTTGGAAGTTCAGCTCTACACTGTCTAGCTGTGTGACCTTCATTGTTGCACTTATAACAAGTAACAATGTTATTTCTTTTAGGCATACTTGTTCTTTGAATCCGCCTGTTCTGACTAACCCTGTTCCTGTTATTAGCCTTGCAAAAAATTGCCTTATGCCCAAACTATTTACAAGAGTAGCAATACCCTTGAAAGAAATTACCACCTCTAAAACTGTCATTTACCTTCCTTACTTGAGTCATGCAATGCGAAGCCATGTGACCAAACCTGTGACACGCAAAACATCTACCGTGAAATTTTCCTTTATTCGACCTCTTGGGTCCTGAAAACTTCTTCTTCTCATTCTGAATTTTGTTTTCTGTTTCTACGCATCTATCATTCAAGGACTCATGATCTGAAATACTTTCCTCATCAGAACTCTCTTCCTTTTGGAATCTCTTACTAGATTCCCCAACCTGTTCCTTGCGTTTCTTACCAAAACCAAGACCTGTTTTATCTTTTGTCTTTCTTTGACCTTTGATGAGAGATTTAACCCTTTTGGAGCTATCTTGAAACCTGTAAAGCTTATCCTTGTACTCTTTAGTTTCTTCTTTCAAAGAAGCCATTTTTTGTTCTAACTCACTATACTCAAGAACCTTAGACTCTAACTCATCCTTGAGTTCTTGCGTCTTAGCTATAGAGAAATCAAGATTTTCTATAAGATCATCTCTCTCCATACAACATTCATCTAACTTATCCTTGAGTCTAGCATTCTTCTTTCTTTCCTTTTTCAAAGCACTAAGAGCACTAGTAAGTTCACTTTCAAGATCCTTTATTTGTTTGCTTTCGAATCATCAAAGCCTTTTTCAGATTTCTTATCACTAGAGGTGCTACCTTTTTCAAAAACCATACAAGCATCTTCCTTATAGTTTTCTGAAGCATCCTCATACATACTAGAAACCAAATCATTATTTGTACAATCATCCTCAAGGTGACCAAAATTTCCACATCTAAGACATTTCATGATAATGAATCTATGTTTCGGTTCTTCCTCTTTTTTTGATATGAACAACATCTCATTTTCATTATCACTTGAAGAACTTTCACTATCACTACTAGAACACTTACTTGCTTTGTCTAGGTAGAAACTCTTCTTGTGCTTGTGAGAATACCTCTTTCCTTGATTGTTGTGCTCATCTTTGTTCTTCCCGTGATGCTTGTGCTTTTCAAAATCCTTGCTCTTAGAATCCTGTTTATCTTCATCACTTTCATTCTTGAGAACAGTACAGTCAGTAGCATAATGACCAAACTTTCCACAATTGAAACATCTTATATTTTTCATGCTTTTGTGCTTTCTAGAGAACTTGCCTTTCTTGCTGTAATATGCCTCTTCATCACTAGAAGACTCATCACTCTCTTGAAGTTGTTTACCCTTGGATTTCTTGGTAGCCTTGAAATCTGCCTCTTTCTTGACATCAACCTTCACTTGAGTTCTCAACTCAAATGCTGCAAGTATACTATGGAGCTCATCCTTTTTCAACTTATCCAAATCTTTAGCTTCCTCAATAGCAAAAATATTTTCACTAAATCTATTAGGAAGAGATCTTAAAATCTTATCACAAACATCATTTTCAGCAAGCTCAAGACCTAAGTCTTTCATGGAGTTAACAACCTCATCCATACGAAGCATGTAGTCACTAATATTTTCATCATCATTCATCTTGAGTTGTTCAAACATACCTTTGAAGTGTCTCAACTTGGCCTTTCTGACATTTGTATCACCTGTATGAACCACCTACAACTGTTTCCACATTTCACTAGTTGTCTTGCAGTGAATCACTTTGGTGAGATCTGCTTTCTATAAGCCTTTCAGAATTGCATTCATTGCTTTTGAATTGCTGTGATGTAGGAGCCTTTCTTCTTTAGTATTTGGACCATGTACAGGAATAGTGTACTCATCTTCAATTACTTCCCATACCTCATTACCAAGTGCCATTAGATGAACCTTCATCCTTGCACTCCAAAGACCAAAATCTGACCCATCAAGAATAGGTGTTGCATTGCCACTTGAATAATCCATTGTGTTCTTTACTAGCTTTTCCTTCAAGTTGTTAAACTTTTCGAAGGCACCCGCTCTGATACCAATTGAAGAACACAAGCTTATACTGAGAGGGGGGGTGAACAAGTATAAGACCCCTTTTTACTTTTTCCTTTATATTTCAAAATAGTAAAGCAATATACCCAAAGCAATATCAAAGCAATGCATAAAAACATCCACAAAGTGACATCAATTTTAACGTGGTTCACCCAGAATGGTTGGGCTACGTCCACAAAACTTTTCTCTAAAAGTTATCTCAAAGTTCTTTGGGAATCCTTCCCAATTACAATGTTTATGAGCCTCGGCTCAAAGGAGATACCTTCCCTCTCGCTCTGGAAATGATCCCTCGGAAGATCAACTGCCTCTACCTCTTGCCGGCACGTGGAACTCCTTTCCACCGAAGACCTCCTATCCTCAATGCTTAGCCTAAGAGACCTCTGCCTTCTATGATCACGTCCACAGTAGCTCAGCAACCTGTACCAAACACAGTCAGTCGGTCTAGTACAAGTCTTCCTCTATCTATCAGATCTGTCCAACTTTGAACAAATCAATCCTCTGCACACAAGCCTTCTCAAAGACTTGCCAAATCTATCCTCAGGTTCTTCTCAAAGAACCAATGCACCTCTGTCCTCAAGCAGCAACACTTCGCATTCGACTTTGCCCTTTGTGCTCTCTACGCCCTTTGCTCTCTTTGCACAATCACAGTCGCACTTGATCGAACTTCAACCTTTGCACCTCTACGCAATCACAGCGACACCGTCTTCGCACACTCTGCTTCCTTTGTGATCTTTCACACTTAGAAATTTGATGAAATGCACTCTGCACACTACGATCGAATTTTGCACTCTGCTCTCGATGATCGAACTTCTTGCTCTGTGCACTATCTACGAACGTTGCACTTCAACGACACATTCAATCACCCCTCAACTCTCCAAACTGCCCTCCTTTTATAACAAAATTTTCATGATGAAAACTTTAATCTTAGTCGACTGTTATAACAAAAACAAACCCTAATATTTGTCGGCTGCAAGCCCTAATCTTTGTCGGCTAAAATTTGACTTTGTCGGCTTCACTGCCTCTGTAACTCTTCTATAGCTTCTGTCATGAAAATACATGTCGCGATATCGCGACACCTTTGCAACCGTACACTTTCTTTTGGCTTTTGTCATGATATCGTGACACTTCAGCCCTTGTCGACTTCAACTAAGCTCTTGTCATGATATCGCGACACTTCTGACTTTGTCAGCATCAACTTTGCTTTTGTCGTGATATCGCGACACTTCTCCCTTCGTCGACCTCCTTTCTGCTTTTGTCACAAAATCATGACACTTCTATCTTCATAGCCTTCCTCTCTACTTTTGTCATGAAATCATGACACTTCTCCTATAGAAGACCTGCATTCTATTTTTGTCACGAAATCGTGACACTTTCTCCAACCGAATGCTGCCATCTCAATCTGTCGTGAAATCGTGACACTTTCTGCATCTGTTTGCTTTCTCTTCAACCTGTCACGAAAACGTGACATTTCTTACTTCGAAACCTTTCCTTTGCTGCATGTCATGAAATCGTGATAGTTCTTACTTGGAACATTTTCATCTACAACATGTCACAAAATCATGATGGTTCTCACTTCGAACTCTACAGCATGTCACAAAATCGTGACACTTTTCATGTTACTTTCTCTCTCTTCAAACTTGTCACGAAATCGTGACAGTTCACACTGCGGACTCTCTCTTCTACATTATGTCACGAAATCATGACACTTTTTCTTTTGGACTCTCTCTCCTACAATATGTCATGAAATCGCGACACTTTTCCTTCTCTGCTTTCCTGCTCTTTTCAAGTCACGAAAATGCGACATGTCACGAAATCGTGACACTTTCCACCTTGCTCTCTTTCTCTGCCAACATGTCACGAAATCGTGACAATTTTTCCACTTGCCTTTTTCTCTTCCAACATGTCGCGAAATCACGATAGTTTTTCCTGCTTCTTCTCTCTCTTCCAACATGTCGCGAAATCGTGACAGTTTTTCCAGCTTCTTCTCTCTCCTCTAACATGTCACGAAATCGTGACTATTTTTCTTGCCTGTTGTATATGTCGTGATATCGCGACACTTTTCTTACTTGTCATTTTCTTTGATCTTTTGCAAAAAAGGGCTACAATGGTCTTCTTGGAAACTCACTGTCCATGCTCTGAATAACCTTTGAACTTGTCATGCCGTAACCTTCATCAAAACAAATTATTTGACATTAAATCAAATTCCTTCAAGAGCTTCTTGACATCAATGACAACTTATACATTTGAGCAAAGGCAATGTACCCAAAGTACCCAAAATTGCCAACAACAAAAGAGGTCAATATTAATCCAGGTAAATCACCTTTATTATCCTCAAGTAGCTTAAAATATTATTCTTAGAAAAAATGAAAGTAGTTTGGAGTGTATTCCTTGCACTTTAGGATTTCAAGAGCAGTATAGTAAAGAAAATCTTGTAAAGGATATCCAAGTAAATTTAGGTATTTCAGTACAATATAAGAAAGTGATGACTATGGAGGATCATCTATGTAGTTTAGAGTTTTCAAGGCAACATAAAGAAGAAAATTTTATTGAGGCTATTCCTTGCACTTTCGAATCTTTAAGGCAACATAAATCTTTAGAAGATAAGTACCATTTTAAACAATATGAAAAAATGGAAGAAATTGATGAATATGAGAGTGGTGGAAAGAATAGAAGAAGGAGAGGAAGGCTATCATAGAAAGAAAAAAGAGAAAAATAAATTCAAAAGGATATTGATCTGGAAAGCCAAATAAAAATATCATAGGTGTTAACAAGAATTGGGGTAAAACCCACTAATAAAAAAAAAGTGTTGATGATAAAAATGATATCATGGAATATTAGGTGTATGCATAAATACTCTAAAAAGGAGTTATTAAGGAATTAATAGGTTGTTATAGCCCAGAGTTTATTTTAATACAAGAAATAAAATTAAGCAATTAGGAATGTAAGGATGTTGTTAAGAAGATTTGGAAGCTAGGTGATTGTTTAGCAGTTTATTCTATAGGAGCTTTAGGTGGTATTGCAATAATATGGGACAAATGCAAATGGGATTGACAACTATTGGAAGCAAAAAGTAATTGGGTTGCTGGATTATTTTGTAGAAAAGAGGAAAACATCAAAGTTGGGGCTATAAATGTATATGCTCCAACTATAGTTACTCCTTGTGAAAGATGTTGGAATGACCTTAGTATATTTTTGTCAAATACAATGATGATTCATTGTGATCTATGGATTCTTGGGGATGATTTTAATAATGTTATATCTCCTTTGGAAAATAAGGGTGGCATTCTAGAATGGTTGAAATCAATGCAATATTTTGCTGTAGTTGTCAATTCAAATGACCTTTGGGATGTTAGTCCCTCAAGCTTTCAATACACATGGGATAACAAACGTATTGGAAAAAATCATATAGAAAAAAGACTAGATAGATTTTTGTTATCCAATAAATGGTTGCAAACAAAGTATACAATCTCTTCAGATATTTTATTGTGAGTAGGATCATATCACAAACCCATTCTTTTGACTTGTGAGTCACCTAAAATGGTCATCCAAAGCCATTTTAATTCTAGTCTATGTGGCTCCAAGGCCTTGATTTTTTCCATATGGTTATGTTATGGTGGGATGAATCAAAATATGAAGGATCATGTATGTATAGGTTTGTTCAATGAAATATTTAAATGAGAAAATGAAGATATGGAATGTAGAATCTTTTAGTAACATTTTTAAAGAAAAAAAAATGAATAAAGATAAAAAATTTACAAGAGATAGTATAAATTAATGGAATAGACCATGATTCTTATGTAAAAGAAAAACAATTACTTTCTGATTATCATAATGCATTGAAGAAGGAGGAGTCATATTGGTTCCAAAATTCTAGAGAGAAATGGCTCAAGGAAGGAGATAGAAATACAAAAAAAAATTATGCTACAACAAAATTTTTTTTTTATGCTCATCATATTAAAAATATTACAGCTCTAGATGGAAGAAATATTGAGGATGAAGAAGATATAAGGAAGGAAGCAATGAATTATTTCAAAAATATTTTATCAAATTCTAGGCAAGATAAGGAGGCACAAGAAAAAATTCTGCAAAATATTCCATCACTTATCACTTAGGGAAAAAATGAAAGCTTGATGAAGAAGATTTCTATGGAGGAGCTCCATGAAGCAATTTTATCTTTCCATCCTAACAAGGCACCTAGTCCCGACGGATTTCCTACATTTGTTTTTCAAAAAAATTGGGGTTTATTGAAGAGTGATATGTTATATGCAGTTGAAGAGGCTAAAAAAAGAAATACTATAATAAGTGATATCAATGCTACTTTTATTACCTTGGTTCCCAATAAAAATGTCATAAAAATATTTTGATAGCTTTCCCAATAAGTCTTTGTAATATGATTTATAAGATCATTTCAAAAATGATGGCAAATAGGTTAAAGGGCATTCTAGGGTGTCTTATCTCAAAGGAACAAGGTGGATTTGTTCAAGATAAATAAAGTTTTGATGGTATAATTATTGTACAAGAGGCCATACATTCTCTTCATTCTATGAAAAAAGTAGGTATGTTTTTCAAATTAGATATGAACAAAGCATATGATAGGGTTTCCTAGAAATCTCTACATGCTATTCTCAAAATTTTTGGCTTTGATTATAGTTGGTGTGAGTGGGTTAAATGTTGTTATAGCACTACATAATTTTCTATTCTGATCAATGGTTTTCCT
Organism: Wollemia nobilis; assembly: GCA_028583015.1. Classification (NCBI taxonomy): domain Eukaryota; kingdom Viridiplantae; phylum Streptophyta; class Pinopsida; order Araucariales; family Araucariaceae; genus Wollemia; species Wollemia nobilis. Next base: position 3,285,542 of record JAQPPZ010016480.1, on the reverse strand, counting down.
GCTGGGTACTTCAAGTCATATTGTGCACTTCATTAAGGTGATCCTCTTTCTCCTTATCTATTCATTATTATGGTAGAAGCATTAGGGAGAGCCTTTTCAAAGGCAAAAATGGAAGAAAAAATCAAGGGTATTCAAGTTGCAAAAAATGGTCCCTTTGAATCTCATCTCCAATTTGTTAATGATACTTTTCTTTTGGACCATCCCTCAGTCAGTGAGACCATGGAGTTCAAATCAATATTATCATATTATGAGAAGGCTATTGGATAGTGAGGCCATGGAGTTCAAATCAATATTATCATGTTATGATAAGGCTAATGGATAGTTGGTAAATATTTCAAAATCCTATATCTTTTTCATTAGTACTACCCTAGATTTACAATAAATTATTGTGAATATTTTAGGGTTCAAAGTTGAAAAAATTCCATCAACCTACTTGGGTATTCCTTTGTCATAAAGAAAATAAAAAGAAGCTTTGGATCTCTTTTTTGGATAGAATGAAAGCTTTCTTGGAAGGTTGGAAAGGTAAGTTCTTAACCATGGTAGGAAGGCTATGACTCATTTAGACTACTTTATAATCCATTCATATTTATATGATGTCACTTTCAAGACTACCAACAGGTATTGCACCAGAAATGGATAAAATTCAAAGAGACTTTCTATGGAAAGGTTGTGAGAAAAAAATTAGGTTTTCACTTTGTAAGTGTGATAGGGTTTGCAAAGGAAAGAATATTGGAGGAGCAGGCTTCCGAAATTGTAGACTTATAAATTTGGCATTAGGAGCAAAGCTTGGGTGGAGACTATTCGGAGATCAAAGAAAGAATTGCGCAAAAATATTAGTTCAAAAATATATAGGTTCTCTTGATGCAATGAAATTTTTTAGGAAATGAACTCTACCAAAGGATTGTCAACATGGAACTTCATATCAAAGAGTTTGCAATTGATAAAGAAACATATTAGATGGTCAATCAATGAGGGGAGTTATGCAAATTTTTGGTTTGATACTTGGTTGAAGCCTTATCCTCTTATCTCTAACTCAAAATGAAAACCATTGGCTCAAGCATGCATAGCATGTAAAGGTCCAAAGGTCAAAGATTATATTATTATGAGCAAAAACTCTAGAACATGGATTTCTTTTAGTAACCTGGTTGAAGGAGAGGAACTCAAACAAATTGTAGATGAACTTCAAAAAATGCTTCAAGAGTTTTATTTGCTAATTTTTACACAAAAGGATGAGTTGGTTTGAAATTTATCAAAGGATGGTGGATACTCAATCAAGTTGGAATATGAGGATTTAAAACAATCAAAATTTCCTTCTCCCAATGATTTTATTTGGAAGAACGTTTGGTCATTAGAGGATATCCCTAAGGCCTCAACATTTCTTTGGTTAGCAATTCAATATAACATTTTTACCGAAGAGAGTCTACAAAGAAGAGGATATTATGGATCCTTTAGATGTGCCTTGTGTGAGAAAGATTTAGAAACATCAAACAATTTACTTCTTCATTTTATGTTTGCTCACACCAATTAGAATTATTTTAAAAAAAATATGAAATTATATTGGGTAGCTCCACTAATATTGAAAGAATTGATAAAATGTTGGATAAATTATAATAAAGCTAAAGCATTATGAATTCTTTGGAGGATTGGCCCTGCCATTATTTGTTAATATTTATGGCTTGAAAGGAATAATAGAATTTTTAAAAATAAATATCAAAATCATGCCCAAGTTTGGAACTATATTAGTACTTCTCTTGCAGAATATCTAAAAATATGGTGTTCATCATGGGAAGTCTCAATTGCAGAAAAAGAAAAAGAAGTGCTAATAACTTGGCTACATAATTTGAACATACATAAAAGAGTCATTTGAGACAATGGAATTAAAACAAATGATCTACTTCGATCTATGGTATAATGGAAATGTCCAGAAATTGGGTTTATCAAAATTAATTTTGGTGGTGCTTTTAAAGGAAATCCGAGAAAAGCTAGTGGAGGTAGTGTTTTTAGAAATAGTGAAGGAAAAATTCTCCTCACTTATTCAGAATCATATAGAACTTCAACTAACAACTATGCAGAGGCTAGGGCACTTCTTATAGGGATTAAAATTGCAACAAAAAAAAAGGATGGATATATATTTCAATTGAGGGGGACTCACAAATTATCATCAATGCTATTAACAAAAATGGATGTGGAGATTTGATAAAAAATAGTATTGCTGATGTTCATTGTCTATTATTAGAAGCAATCTCTTGGCACTGTGAGCATATTTATAGAGAAGGAAATCGAGTATCAGATAAGTTAGTGAATTATGGTGTTGATCTTCATTTAGGTGAAATTCAAATTTTAAAAAATAACTGATCAAATAAAATTTTATGTCTTAATCAAAATGATGTAAAAGAATTGATTGTTTGAGGAAATTGAAAAATATATTTAAGACAAAAGAAAATAAAAAAATTGATAAAAATATATGCTATAACAAATATAATATATTGATATTATAATAAAAATAACCCAATAAAAATTACATATAATTTTTTTAAAAATAATAATATAAAAACAAAACAAAATATATAATAAAAGGACAACAAAGATTTAAAAGCGAAACCAAATGAACTTGATATTTAGACCCTCTCCTTTCTCCCTTCTCGCATCTCCCTCTTCTCTTATATATATATTTCTTCTCACCACCACTCAGGCAAGAGACATGGGTAACAATGCTTCTCGTTATTGTCACGCCTAAAACTCAGGATTCCATCAACCCTCTCCCTTCTCCCTCTTCTCTAGGATTCCATCAACCCTCTCCCTTCTCCCTCTTCTCTTATATATATATTTCTTCTCACCACCACTCAGCCAAGAGACATGGGTAACAATGCTTCTCGTTATTGGCACGCCTAAAACTCAGGGTTCCATCAGCCTTGTTTTTTCTCAGGCACTAACTAGGCCTTTAAAAAGGAAAAGGGAAAGGGAAGAATCGATTCCATTATATAAATTTAAAAAAAATAGAATAAAATATATTGATTTTGAATTTTTCAGACTGTTAAAATTTATTTAATCGAAGAATAAATAGTAGAGACAAACGTTATTGTAGAAGCCACTGGTAAGCACTCCCAGCTTAACCATATATATATATATATATATATATATATATATATATATATATATATATTTTTTTTTAAATGGCTGTCACAGAGTTCTAATAGCATGCCAGATACCTTCAATTGTTAATTTGTTTTCAACATTTATAACTAATTTAAAATGGTTTGTAATATCAAATGTTTTTTATTATTTATTTTTTGGTTTAATGGTTGAAATAAATTATTAGTATGATTTAAATTTAATGGTTAGAATAAATAATTAATCTGATTTAAAAAACTTTTCAAAACCTTATTTACCAAAAAAAAATAATTATTTAAAAAAAATAAAACTGAAGAGTCAAAGTCTATGAGGAGGACAAAAGGAAGAGAATAATCTGAAGAGTCAAAGTCTATGAGGAGGACAAAAGGAAGAGAATAGAAAAAAAAGTCCTCATTTTACGTAATCATTTGATTCGTTCTGTTGTTTTCTTCCGAACCAATGCAATTCTTATCAACAAATACATTCTTGACTAGACTTCTGAATTCAAAAATCACAAAAATTTAAGAGCGGTTCATGGCTGGCACGGATTATTTAGATTGTCACTCTCTATAGTTCCTATAGATGAGAAGGACGGAACTGTCGAACCGTCCAAACAATTCGATTTCTGTATACAAAATACTAAAATATTAATGGGTCACGCCCCAACAATAGTAACGTTTCGGGTCGAAAATGAGGGGAATGGTGGGTGAAGGGCAGTGACAAAAGAAACTTGCTAACAAAGTGAATACAATAATATGCATTGATAAGGCTTTGCATTGGCCTTTTTACCTTGGCTTGTAAGCAAATACGCGTCGCCAATACGCATCGAAGAGTTTTGTTGATTCCCAATCACATCTTTTTTGGCGACCTGGTCAAGCTTGAATTTTTTTACACGAGGGTTGCATTTTGTCCTTATCCGTGCGTTTGTCCTTCCTTCGTCTTATATTAATATCCAGTCGTTGCATGGGAGATTGATCAAGTTGAAACCGAGGAATAACGAAGAAACATAGTTATGGCCCCGGTCCTGAATATGTTAAAATCTCTGAACGCCTCCAAGAGCATGACCAGAGGCAGGCTACGAATGCTCTCTGCGTTCGACGACCGTCTACCAGGACAGATCACTGTACGGAGTGGAGAATTGGACGATTCGGAGGAAGATTTCGCAAACCTCGGCAGAGTAATCTCCAAATGGGACACAAAGACAACGAGCACAATGCTGTTCCAGAGCAGCCGAGACGAAGCCTGCCATTACCTCGCGGCTGTCGACAGTCTTCAACAACTGATGGAAAATTTGTCCGTCGAGGACAGCAGCTCGGTGAAAATGATCCGCGCGCAGCGCCTCATGGAATCGTCTATGGCCCGCCTGGAGAAGGAGTTTCACAGAATTCTGTTATCCAACAGCGACGCGCTCAACCCCGACTGGGCGGAGACGTCGGAGGACAGCAGATCGCCCTGCTCCCCCTTCGCTGACGAAGCCGAACACGGAATTCACAAATTTGACCTGGTTCCTGTGGAGACCATGCTGATGCTGAAAACCATCGCCCGACGCATGGCATCGGCGGGCTACGGAATGGAGTGCGTTCGAGTCTTCGCCCTCGCCAGAAGGTCCGTCATCGAAGAGAGCCTCTACAATCTCGGCCTAGAGAAGCTCGGCTTCGGTGAAGTACAGAAAATGGAGTGGAAATTACTGGACGCGAAGATCAGCCGCTGGATTAAAGCAGCGAAACTCAGCATCCGTGTCCTCTTCGCAGGCGAGAAGCGGCTCTGTGATCAGGTCTTCGAGGGGTTCGATCACGTCAAAGATTCCGCCTTTGTGGAAGTCGCCAAGGGGGCGACTACCAGAATTCTCCGTTTCGCGGAAGCCGTGGCCGCTACCAGACGGTCACCAGAAAAACTTTTCCGGATTCTCGACCTCTACGAAATCCTCGGCGATCTCTCGCCGGATATCGAGCGCTTATACTGCCAGGAACCCTGCCACGCCCTGCAGGCGCACGTCGCCAGGATCCTCGGCCGTCTCGGCGACGCCGCCCGGGAAAATTTGAAGGAATTCGTGACCGCCATCCAGAGGGACAACTCTAAAATCCCGACCGCCGGCGGCACGGTTCATCCCCTGACGAAATACGTCATGAATTATCTAAGCTTTCTGTCGGATTACAAGGAGACGCTGATCGAGATCACGGCAGGCACGCCCATCGACCTGCCCAAGGAGCTGCCCGAGGGTCTCACGCCCCTGCCCGCCGACGTGGACGACCCCCTGGCGTCGCTTCGCGTCCGCCTTGAGTGGATCGTCTTGGTCCTGCAATGCAAGCTGGACGGGAAATCTGGTCTGTACAAGGACGTGGCGTTGTCCTACCTCTTTCTCACTAACAATCTGCACTACATCGTGCAGAAAGTGGAGGGTTCCGAGCTCAGATATTTGTTAGGGCAGGGATTTGTGACAAAAAATTCAGTTATGTTGCAGCACTTCACGGCGAATTATGAGAATGCCGCGTGGACGAAGGTGCTCTCTTGTCTCATGGACGAAGGGATTCAAGTCGGAGGAGGTTTTTCCGGCGGCGGGGTTTCTCTGGAGGTCGTCAGTGATAGATTTAAAGGGTTTAATGTTGCCATGGAAGAAGTGATGAAGTGCCATGCGGGCTGGGCTGTTCCTGACGTGCGGCTGCGAGAGGAGCTTGTGATTTCGATCGCTGACAAGTTAATACCGGCGTACCGGTCATTCCTGGGAAGATATGGGAGCTGGTTCGAAATCGGAGGGCACTCGGACATGTACATCAAGTACATGCCAGAAGACCTAGAAATTATTTTGTTAGACATTTTTAATGGCAGATCCTTGTCCATTAGTTCGATGAAATCCCGGTGACAAGTAGATTCAGACAACATGCTTTCCATGTAAATAAATTGGTTTAACGTTGATGCTCCGAGGAAGGAGAGATATATTCTTCAGAGAATCACCATTTACACACCACGAAATATCTATCCTGTAGAAACTGCCTTTATCTATTATAATAACAATATATTCACATTCATGTGAAGGCATAGCAAACGTGTTTGGTGTCAGCTTGCTTAGATGTAATATAATGTTGAAGGACAAGAACTATTTGGACTATGTTCTTGTCAAGGTAATCTCTCTAACTTTGATTTAATTATTCTGATGGAAAACTTCATTTCACTACCAACTATATGAACACCATATGGACAAACAAGCTTGTTATAAGGTACCTCCTACTCTTGAAAAGATGAGATTTGTATAAATAAAAAACTAATAAAATAGTTTAAATTATTTAATAATATAACTAAATATTATTTATTAAAAGTTAAAATTGTACTGGTTAATTAATTTAATCATTGGTTTTAAAATATGTATAATTTTTTTAATAGGTTGGGAGAAAGTAAGAATTTTTAATGCAAAAAGAGGCTTGGGTTTGAGGAGATTGTAGCTAAATAATAAAGCTTTAGCTAGAAAGCTTTGTTGGAGGTGGATCTCTTAGCAAACTTCTTTATTCAACAAAGTTTTAACTAGTAAATGTTTGGGATAGGTGAACCTAAATGAGGTGAGTCATTTTGTTTTGGATGGTAATGGGTCCCTAGTGTGGCAGGCATTAATGCAAGGATCTCAAGTAGTGAAATATGGATTAGTTTAGAAAGTGGAAAGAGGGGATAAGGCACATTTTTGGGATGATTTGTGGGGATCAATACCTACCTATCATTGTTAAATTCTTAGAATTACAAATGGTAAAAACAACCATAGAAAGTAGGGTTTGGATCAATATTGAAAGTTGTTTCAACACTAGCCAATTAGGGCATTATACATTTAAACAACTTAAGAAGTAAGACATGTAGCAAATTCTAATCACTTCAAAATTGGCACCCTTCATGATTAAAATCCTAGCAAAAAAATTTCTCACAAGTAGGAATGAGGAGAATGAATTAGCTTGAGGATTTGGGAGCCTTGGAATCTACACAGTGAAGAATGGATATGAAAAGTCAAAAGATCCTTCTAAAACCTCCTCCTCATGCATATCATATTGAGGATTGGAGAAATATTTGGTTGTCCATGGGCTGACCAAAAGTAAACTTCTTTTGTTGCAAGTGTGAATGTGGCTTCATCTTAAGTGGCCTAGAAAAAGCTTGTTTTCATGTTGTAGTGTGAACAGGCTTCATTTTGGTTGGCATGATTTTATTTCCTCTCCCCTTATTCCTTTCCCATTATTCCTCCTCTTTTTCCTCCTATTTTTCCTCCCCTGATTCCTCCTTCCGTTTCTCCCCTTTTATCTCCAACTCCCTATCTCCTCACCGCCTCATCTCCCTATATATATATATATATATATATATATTTTTTTTTGGTTTTATGAGTGAGCATGTGAAATTTGAATTGAAGTTATTTTTTTTGTCGCCTTAGCTTGAAATATTTTTTACTACGACTTGCTATTCTGCCTCATTCTGGTATCAGAGCAGGCGTAGGGGTCGAGGAGCGCAGATCGAGGAGCGCAAAAATTGAAGCGTTGAGAGCTAGGCATGGTCTTCGAGGTAGATCTAAGGGCATGAATCTTGAGGCGGTCTTCCGAGGTAGATTCGAGGGCACAAATCCTGAGGCAGTCATAGGATGGAGCTGGCGTGGACGTAGGACGAAGCTGAAGTAGAAATGAGGTGGCGTGGACATAGGAGAGCGCAACTTTCGAGGCTGACGTGGAGGACACTTAGCTCGAGGAGCTAAGCTGGCAAACAGTGACATGTGGCAAGGCAAGGATGTGGCACATGGCAAGGCGAGGACGGGCGAGGAGTCGACGTGGATGTGCCACGTGGCGGGCTGCAGTTGGAGGTTTCGACGGCAAAAGAGTTCAAGGAAGTGATTTCCCGAAGGCAATCGATAAAACATACGCACGCAGGCGTATAAAAAGGCCTTGAAGGCCTTCCTCCCACTGCATGTGGGATAATTGATTTATCTTTTTTTTTTAAATAATAACTCCCATCGCCCTGTTTAACATTGCCTTGTGCGTCTTACCATCCCGTGCGAGCACGTAGCGCACACGGTTAAGTCAGTGGCTTACCGGCTGGAGGACCAGGGTTCGAAACCCGTCGGGTGCAAAAAAAAAAAGGTTTAGTTTTTTTTTAATTAATTTTTTCCCGTTGAAGGTATAACAAGGAGGACGCACGGGGCTGTTCTCAAAGCCACCGCTTGGTGTAGCGGTCCACAACCTGGTTCTTTCCGAGGCGGTCGAGAGTTCGAATCGCCGTCGAGGTGGTTTAAAGGTTTTTATTGTTTTTTTTTTAAGTTTAAAAAAAATTAATTTAATAATTTAAAATTTATATTTTTAATTATTTATTTTTAAAAAATAATAATTAAGAATATAAAAAGATTATTAATTTTTTTTTGATAAAGACTTTATTAAAAATTTTGAAAACTTTAAAAAAGGCAATCTTTGTAAAAAGGGGGAGCATAAAAGTGTCGGGAAGCCTTCTCCCTTGGAACCCCGTTCAAGGCTAAAAATTTTGTAATAGCCTCAACGGCTGTAAAAGGGTGAAAATTTTAACCTCAGAGGTTCTAATGAAGTTTTATTTTGCATTGATGAGTAGATGATCCGGTCAACTGGATGTTACCACGCTTTATGCTCTCTATTGCGAAGAGAGACTGTCGAGTCTTTTGATGAAAGAATTCGGAGATACGGACTGCATGTTGTGTTCGAGCAGTTGCAGAATGCTGTTATAGCCCACCAGAGGAATCCAGATTCTGGTTATGAGGCTGACTCAGAAGACAATATTTTTTGCCAACGAGTGGAGGAGTCCGATACAATTGAAGCCGCACCTATAGATCAAGCCAGTGATAGCTACTCTCCAACTGAGCCGAAGCAACAATCCAGTGAAAGTTATACCCCACGCTCTCCAGAGCCTGAGCCAGTAGAGGCTGAGCCAGCACAGGCCGAGCCAGCGACAACTCCTAAAATAGTTGTCATCAGTGATGATGAGGATTCCATTGCAGACAATTTTGGACCTCCAGTACTAGACAATCCACAAGAAGAAGAAGAAATCAGTGAGAGAGTTAAGAAATATAGATTTGATTTGAACTTGTAATTGCTTTGTACTTCCTATTTTTAGTCAAATCAAAAGTTTGCTTTCAAGTAGTAGAAATGGCTTCAAATTCAAATCTTCCAATTCCAGAATTCAATGGTAGTGATTATGAATATTGGTCAATAAATATGAAAACCTTGTTGATAGGTAAAGGTTTATGGGATGTAGTTGAAGAGGGTTACACAGAACCCTCTCCTACTGACTGGACTGCTTTAAGTGCTGTTGATAGAAAAGCTAGGAAAGAAGCACATAAAAATAATTCCTCTGCCCTGTATCATTTGCAAGCAGCCCTAGATAAAAGCATATTTCCTAGAATAGCATCCTGTGTAATAGCTCAAGATGCTTGGAATGCTTTAAAGGAAAGTTTTCAAGGGAGTGATCAAGTGAAGCGAGTCAGGCTTCAAACTCGAAAAGAGATTTTGAAAATCTCAGAATGCAAGAGAATGAGAAAGTAGGAGACTACTACGTGCGAGTCAAAGTCGTAGTAGATAAAATGGTCACTCTAGGTGAAGAGATTAAACCAGAAGTTGTGGTGAAGAAAGTGTTGCGAACACTTCTTCCTAAGTGGAATCATGTAGCAATCATTATTGAAGAGTCAAAATATTTGACTGCACTTTCCTTTGATGCACTAATTGGTTCTCTTCTTTCACATGAAGAGAGATTGCAGGAATCTTCTTCCACTAGCCATGGAGGTGATGACAAAGCCTTCGCTTCACAAGAAGGAAAAGGACAAGGTAGAGGTCATGGTAGAGGTCAGCACAGAGGTAGAGGTAGGAATAGTCCACGAGGTGGAACTCCTAACAGAGGGGGATCTTCAAATAGAGGTGGAGGTCAGAATAGAGGTGGACAAAAAAATAGAGGGAAGCATCCAGGATGAGGAAAAGGAAGTGACAAGTCAAAACAAGCTTGCTACAATTGTGGCAAACTTGGCCACTTTGCTCGTGACTATTGGTCAAAATCTTCTCAAGGGAGCAGCAGTCAGAGCAGTCAGTATGGCAATTTTGGAGAAGAGGAAGGGACCTCAAATATCTTTCTCTCATATGGCCAGTCAGATCAGAACCTGAATGACACCTGGATTTTGGACACTGGGTGTTCAAATCATATGAGTGGCAAAGAAGAACTCTTTGCTACCCTGGATTCTTCCTACAAATCCAGCATCAAGTTGGGGGACGACAAGTCATTGGCGGTTGAAGGCATTGGAGCCATGGAGGTTCCAACAAAAGAGGGCGTTAAATAGGTGAATGATATTTATTATACCCCTCATCTCCAACATAATCTTTTGAGTGTTGGTCAAATGTTGGAGAAAAATTATAAGTTGCTATTTGATGAGGGTAAATGTATCATTTTTGATAAAAGTGATAGTGATAGAATCATTACTCAAGTTCCAATGACAAAGAACAGGTTATTTCCTTTAAATTTTGGCCAGCCAGGGGGAGATCAATTAGCAAATGTTGCTATTTCAAATCCAAGTGTGTTGTGGCACTTGAGATACGGTCATCTAAATTCAGCTAGTTTGAAGATGTTAACCTCTCAAGCAATGGTGACCGGACTTCCTAAAGTTTAGGACACTAAGGAAGTCTATGAAGGTTGTGCCTTGGGCAAGCATGCTAGGTCCAAATTTCCTCATGGGCAAGCATGGCGGGCCAATTATCCACTCCAGCTAGTGCATTCGGACATCTGTGGTCCAATGCAGACCAAGAGCATTGGTAACAACTCTTACTTTCTTCTTTTCATTGATGATTTTTCAAGAATGTGCTAGATATATTTTTTGAAGCATAAAGATGAAGCATTTGACTGCTTCGTAGATTTTAAAACAAGAGTTGAAAATGAGAGTGGATATTTTGTTAAGTGTCTCAGATCAGATAGAGGAGGAGAATACTCCTCTAATGAATTTTTGAATTTTTGTAAAAAACATGGAATAAAGAGGCAGTTCACTGCTGCCTACACTCCACAACAGAATGGTGTGGCTGAGAGAAAGAACCGCACCATTGTAGAAATGGCAAGATCTATGCTTCAGACGAAGCATTTGAGTAATATGTATTGGGTAGATGCAGCTAGGACCAGTGTGTATATCTTGAATCGGAGCCCTACTTCAAGTTTGAAAGGGAAAACTCCTTACCAAGCATGGTATGGCAAGAAACCAAATGTCAAACACTTCAGAGTTTTTGGTTCTTTGGCTTATGCACACATTCCTGATGAGAAGAGAAAGAAGCTTGATCCCAAGAGTCAAGCATGCATTTTTGTAGGGTACTGTGAGACCACAAAAGCTTACAGACTCTACAATCCCAGGACTCGAAAGATTGTGCTTTCCAGGGATGTGATTTTTGATGAAGGGGGAGAGTGGGGTCATCCCAAAATATTTAGTGATGTTGAATCTCATGATGCAGGTTCTTCACAAATTCAACAGACACCACAAAAAGGCAAGAAGTCTCCTCCTCCAAGCCCAAGCAGACATTCTACATCCAGTTCATCATCTTCTTCACCAAGTCCTTCTCCACAAAGGTCAGTTAGTTCCTCACCAATGGATATTGATTCTCCATCTAGAGGTAAGAGAACTCTCCAACATCATCCATCTTATCAGATGTTGGATACAAATTTTCAAAGACGATATACTAGAAGTCAAGCAAGTGAAATGGGTTCATTTTTGCAAAGACTTGAAAATATGCATTTGTATGGAGATGATGACTCCCAAGAACCTCGGGGAGATGTAGTTAACTATGCCTTGTTAACTAGTGCACAACTTGAACCTTCTAGTTATGAGAAGGCTTGTACTTAGAAGATATGGCAAGATGCCATGAAAGAGGAGATAACCTCTATAAAAAACAATGACACTTGGGAGCTGGTAAAGCTTCCTAAAGGAAAGAAATGTGTTGGATGCAAATGGGTCTTCAAGACCAAGTTCAATGCTGATGGAAGCATTGAAAGACACAAAGCAAGATTGGTTGCAAAAGGATTTACACAGAAATATGGTATTGATTATGAGGAGACATTTGCTCCTATAGCCAGACAAGAGACCATCAAAATAGTTCTTGCTTTAGCTGCTCACAAAGGTTGGAAAATTCAACACATGGATGTGAAGAGTGCCTTTCTCAATGGGTACTTGACAGAGGAAGTGTATGTTGAGCAACCTCAAGGATTTCAAGAGCAAGGTAAGGAGCACCTTGTTTACAGACTAAAAAAGGCACTCTATGGCCTCAAGCAGGCACCACGAGCTTGGTACTCACGCATTGATGGGTACTTCAAATATTTTGGGTTCACCAGAAGTAGAAATGAACCCACCCTTTACTACCTGAAGCAAGGTAATGACATCCTCATAGTTTTCTTGTATGTGGATGATCTCATATTCATGGGTAGTAATGAAAAAGTGAATATGGAGTTCAAGCACTCCATGATGAAGCAGTTTGAGATGAAGGATCTCGGCTTAATGCACTACTTCCTTGGAATGGAGGTTCATCAGTCAGATATAGGGATCTTCATATGTCAACATAAGTATGCTCGGGACATGATCAAGAAGTTTTCTATGGAGCATTGCAAACCAGTTGCAACTCCAGTTGGACATGGGATCCAATTAAGCAAAGATGATGGAGCACCAAAAGTTGACGTGACCACTTTCAGGAGCATGGTTGGGAGTTTGATGTTTCTCGCCAACACCAGACCCGATATTCAGTATGTTGTTTCTCTTGTCTCTCGATTTATGGCTAGCCCATCTGAGCTGCATTTGCAAGCAGCTAAGAGAATTCTCGGATATGTGAAGGGTACATTGGATTTTGGAATCCAGTACCATAAATGTAACACTATCAAGCTTGTAGGCTTCAGTGATAGTGATTGGGGCAGCAACATTGATGACAGAAAATCAACTTCAGGGAACTATTTTAGTCTGGGATCAGGACTAATAACATGGAGTTCTAAAAATCAAACTGTGGTAGCTTTGTCTTCTACAGAAGTTGAATATATAGCAGTCACTTATGCTAGTACTCAAGCCTTGTGGCTAAGAAAAGTACTGGAAGAGATTGGAGAGCAACAAAGTGGTCCAACCAGAATCTACTGTGACAACATCAGTGCCATTCAGTTGGCATACAATCCAATCCACCATAGTAGAACGAAGCATTTTGATATGAAGTACCACTTCATCCGAGATATGGTGGAACATGAAATTGTTGAGCTAAAATTTTGCCACACTTTGGAAAACGTCGCAGACATCTTCACCAAAGGGATGGCTAAAGCTCAATTTATAAAGCTGAGAGACTGTCTAGTCAGTCCTCTCAACTTTAAGGGGGAGAATGTTGCAAGTGTGAATGTGGCTTCATCTTAAGTGGCCTAGAAAAAGCTTATTTTCATGTTGCAGTGTGAACAGGCTTCATTTTGGTCGGCAAATTTTGTCGGCATGATTTTATTTCCTCTCCCCTTATTCCTTTCCCATTATTCCTCCTCTTTTTCCTCCCCTGATTCCTCCTTCCGTTTCTCCCCTTTTCTCTCCAACTCCCTATCTCCTCACCGCCTCATCTCCCTATATATATATATCGTTATGTATATGTTTTATGAGTGAGCATGTGAAATTTGAATTGAAGTTATTTTTTTTTGTCGCCTTAGCTTGAAATATTTTTTACTATGACTTGCTATTCTACCTCATATTTTCTTAGCAATTTATATACAATGGAATTTTTAACTTCAATAATCTAATATATAGGAGAACTGATGGACCATCCTAGTCCATGTTATACTACAAAAATGAGAAAACATCAAACCACTTGATGTTTGAGTGCCTATTCATGCACTAAATTTATGGGATATAGTTTTTAGCTTATAAAATTTTAACCGATGGTGATATAAACCAGATTAATATTTGGGAAAGATAGAAGAGGAGCAAATTTAAATATGAAGCTCAAGTTCAAACTTTTATTTTTTATACCTAGTGGCATTTATGGCTAGAGAGAAATGGTAGAAATTTTCTAGAAATATTTTCGTCCTTGGATGGCATCCAGTAGATCACTTGGAGCAAAGTCATAGAAACTATGGTAGTGTATGCTAAAGAGGAAACTGAGGTTGTATAAGGATGATGGAGAAGGAATTTGAATCGTAGGAGAGGTAGGACAAAGCTAGTTGGAAGGTACCCTTGTAAGGATGAATTCAAATTAATATCGATGGGGCTACAAAAGGTAATCTAGGTAGATATAAAATTGGAGTGGTCTATATAAGAATCATATTAGAACATTGATCTATCATGAACTATAGGGCTTGGGAAATACCATAAACAATGAATAAAAAGCCTTACCTATCAAATTTGCTTCTATCCTGGTAGTAAGATATGGTCATAGGAGGATGGTCATATAATTAGATTCTTAAATCTTGGTAGGAGCTCTAGATTGCATGAGGAACTTTAGTTTGGAGACGTGGAGGTTGAGAATTATTTCCAACCAAATTAAGGAGTTGTGGAGGAAATTGGATGATGTTATCTCAATTTATGTGGGTAGAGCTCTACATACAATGGTAAAATTCTTGTCTAAGATGGGTACTTAGAATAAGGTAGGGGTTTAGTGGCATAATGGCATGGCTATTGAGGATGAGGATTGAGCAAGTTGATAACAAAATCTAGTATTTGGCTGATTTGGATAACCAATGTAGACACATGGTTTAGGATATTTGGCTTCAATGCATGTCTCCTTTTAGTGTTGTAGCCAAAATTGGTTAGTTATTAGGATCTTGGGCTTTAGAGTCATGATTTTTTTTTGAAAAGTTAAAAAGAAAAAAATGATGCTCTTGTTGGTTAAGGCTAGGAGAAGTGCCATACCAACTTTTAAATAATATTTGCTCTAATTTAATTTTTTATTTTTTTCAAAAAAAAGTTAAAATTTATTTAATGTAATAGTTTTTAATAGAAGTTTTGTATGTATGATAAGTGAGTCTCATTTGTTCTTGTTTTGCAAAGCAAGCAAGCATTATATAAACTATAAGCAAGTGTAAGTAGGAAACAACTCCAAACAAGGAGTAAACCTCATTTTTTGGTTGGAAATTAAAAAATATATATTTTGATGAGAAAAAATTAGGTAGCATAGAAATAAAGTCAATTGGAACTAAGGACTAGCTAGAAGTATGTATGGATTTATTGGGAACAAGAAGACGAGTGAATCTATGACAAGCCTTGTCTAAGTAGCATACAATACACTATATTATCAAGGATGAGGGAAGTAAGCATGGCACACTGATTCTTAAAAGCACAATGCTATTATGTAAGTTTCACAAATATTGGAAAGGTCTTTTAAATATTAAAATTTGGATCAAGTGGAAGTGGAGTTTGAATTCAAATTACTCCATGTAATTTCTTTCTAAAGGATTTTTCCTCATCTTCTCCAATTTGGAAATTGAGTATAAGATAATGGGTGGTGGGGTTTAGGGGAAGCGATACATCATACTTAAGACAATGGAGTGATAAATTTTCATTAGAGACAAAAGTCATTAAAAGGATTCTCATATGGGTTAGAATTTTTAGACCTCCATATCAACTTATCAATAAGGAGGTTTTAAAGAATATCGTCAAATTCCAAGGGAGTTTATTTAGAAGGCATCGATCACTAAGGAGTGAAATTATGTTGTGTATATTTGGATGTGTTTTCATGGATATATCAAAACCTTTGCTACAATTTATTAAGATTAAATTTGGATCAATAGAATGAGATTAGCAAGTGGATTATGAAAATATTACATTATGATGTAGCAAATGTTATGAGAGTGGGCACATGACAATAGATTACAAAGAGGCAAAAATGGAGAAATAATTTTTTTGTGTGAAATGCACCAATTTAATATGAAGTAAGAAGATTATATCATAATAAAACTCAAATTAGATGAAGGATTTTCCACTAGTAAGATTGAATTAATCCCCTTTGCATAATTGAATGGTAAATGTCATTATGGTTTACTCAGATCAACCATTAGAAGAAACAAAGCACGTAAGGTATGAGTACGTAGAATACAAAAGTTCAAATTTACAAATAATTAAAGGTGCAAAATATGAGAAGAAAAAAACTAAAGTAAAGCATGCAAAACATGTCAACTTTTATCTCGTTAAATCCTCTATATTTTTCTCAAGTAGTATAAAATCCCCTCCTTGCAATAAATAAGTAAGTAGTGTAAATATTATTCCTTGTGTTTTAGGGTAACATAAGTAGCATAATAAATAAATTAGTATAGAGCATATTCATGGAAATTTAGAATTTTAAGGTAGCATAAGAAAGTAATCACTATGAGAAAGTGCAAGTTGGAGCTCACATTTTCTTGCTCCACATCCTTAGGAAGATTTATAAACTAAAATATTCATAAGAATAAAAGCTAGGTAGTATGGAAGGAAATTCATATTAAAAAACCCTATTTATATGTAAGAATGCTCATGATGAAGTATGGAGGCCCAAAGTTAGAGACAAGAGGAAGAGTAAATATATGTCAAGTCTAATCTAGGTAATAAATGTTACACTAAAAGTGATTATTAGTAATAACATGATTTATAATTATATATTGATTTCTAAAAGTAGATGGTTAATATGTAAATTCCATGGACACTAGACATGATTTTTGAAGATTCAAAATTGGATCAAGTGGATACAAAGATTGAATTCAAATTACTCCATGAATTTTCTTCCTATATATTTTTTTCTCATCATAATTTTTGGTTTGGAATTAAGGAATAAAAGTAATGGATGATGGCCCATGGTTTAGGAGGAGAGATATATTATATTTAAAACCCATGGAGTGAATTTTTTTTTTTGGAAATAAAATCTATTAAAAAGCTTCCAATGTGGGTAATGCTTTTTGGATTTCCATATCAACTTATCAATAATAATATTTTGAAGAACATTGGAAATAACTTAAGGGAGTTTATTCAAGAGGGATAAACTACTAATGATAAAAACAATTCCATATATATCTAGATATGTGTTGATATAAATATTTAAAAACCTTTGCTAGAATCCATTGATATTAAATATGAATTAAGAGAATGTGATAAAAAAGTCCATTATGAAAACATTACATTCTAATGCCACAAATGTTATGATATTGGATACATGGCAAGAAATATAAAAGTAAAAATGATGGAGAAAGAGACAAAGAAATTTGGTCATGAGAAGGATATAGAAGTATTTAGTTATTTATTTTCATTATCCATTTGTTTATACCATCTAGGGCCACTTTACAAAATTGCTATGAGAAGGATTTAGAAACATATACTCATTTGCTTCTTCATTATCCCCATATCTATACCATATAGGTTTTTTTTTTTTAAATATGAAATCATATTGGATAACTCTATCCACATTGAAAGAGTTCACAAAGTTTTGGATTAATTATTTCAAAGCTAAAGCATTGTGCATCCTATGGGGGATTGGTCTTTCCATTATTTATTAAAAATTATAGCTAGCAAAATTATAATTTTATAAAAATAAATCTCAAAATCATGTCAAAGTTTGAAATCTTATTATTCTCTCTCTTGTAGATTGTTTACAGGCATGATGTTCATCATTGGAATTCTCAAGGATAAAAAAAATTCTAGCTTTTTGGTTACAGGTTTTGAATATACACGGAAGGGTCATATTCAAGAATGGAGTTAACATAAGAAATTTGCTCCCAAAGAATGGTCATATCCATAAATTGGGTTTGCCAAAATTTATTATGATGGTTCTCCCAAAGAAAATTTAGAAAAAGCACATGGAGGTTGAACTTTTGAAATAATAAAGGCAAAATTCTCCTCACTTAGAATCATATAGAACTTCAACTAACAACTATGTAGAGATTAGGGCACCTATTATAGGGATCAAAATTTTGATTGAAAAAGGGAGGAAAAATATTTTAGCTAAATGCAATTCACAAATTATTATCAATGCTATAAAGAAAAATGTGTGTGAGAATTGGACAAAAAATAATATTAATTTTTGTCTATCAACTATTGTTGGAAGCAATATTTTAGAAATGTCATCATATTTATATAAAAGGTAACTAGGTAGCATATAATTTAGCGAATCATAATATTGATCTTTGTCTTGACAAACTTCAAATTATAGAAGATAATTAACCAACTGTGATTTACCTCTTAATGATAATGACTTGAAGTTGATTGTGAGAACATAGTTGCTTGAGGAAGATGATAAATATATTTAATTAAAAAATTTAGATATATTTAGATTGACCTAACATATAATATAATGACCATAATGTAATATTTTATTATTTTAATGAAAATGAGCCAAAATAGTATCTATCTATCTATCTATCTATTTATCTATCTATATATATATATATATATATATACACACACACACACATATATATACATATACATACACACACCTATATATACATATACATACACACACATACATATATATATGGTTTTTTTTTTTTTTGTGGAAAACATCCCAAAAAGGGATGCCACTTTCGGGTAAGACCCAAGGAGGCAGGGGTATCCATTCCGCCAAAAATGCCCAGGACTCGGACCTGGCCTACCACCTTTGACATACTCAAGGAGCAAACAAACACACAAAACCAAATTAAAAAAAGAAAATAACAACAAAAATAATAAAATAAAATAAAAAACAAACTCCTTGAGTGTGTCAAAACCAAAAGCACAACCAAACACGCACAATAAGATAAAAGAAACCACAACACAAACCACATAGAAAAACACAAGAACCACATAACAAAACACAAACAAGACAAAAACAACAGAACACTACAAAGACATAACCCAAAAAAACATGAAAAATAAACACAACCAAAACCTAAAAAATAAAATAAATAAAATAAAAATAAAAACAACCAACAACAGACAATAAACAAAAACAAAAAACATAGAAAACACTCACACATAAAAAAATGAAATAACACAAACAAAGAGAAACCCAAGAACAAGAACGAAAAAAACACAAGAACAATAACAATAAACATAAAAAAAAAAACAAAACAACAAAAACACAAGAACAACAAAAAACAACACAAAGAACACAAAAACAAAACAAAACAAAAGAACCCACCCACCTTAAAAAACTAAACAAAAAAACAAAGAAGACAAAAGAAAAAAAATGAACAAAACAATGACCTATCTAGACCAGAAGACTATTAATGCAAGAATCAACAGAGGAAACAAAATAAAGAATAGAATGAGCTAGGGAACTAAAAAAACTGAATGAACCAAAGAGAAACAAAAAAAAAACAAGAAGAAACTAGGTACCTTCGAACTGGAGCCATCCAAAGAAATGATAGAAAGAAGAGCTTCCCTAATTTGAGAAGCCCACCATATAGGAGGGTGGCCATAACAAGTAAGATCACCTTTGTCCAAAGCCCAATTAGCTAAAGCATCAACACTCTTGTTTTGATCTCTCGACCACATGATTGTAATCAACTTTCAAAAATCCCATCCGGATTAACTGAATTTTCTCAATAATTCTTTTTATTCTCCAATCCACCTTATGATTCTTAGAAAGAGTCTTCAAGAGATTAATCATAAGTTGAGAGTCGACTCAACTAACACCTTTTCCCATCCAACCTTGGTAGCCTCCTGAAGGCCTCTAAGGATACCATACCCCTCAACAAGGTTATTGGAAAGAATACCCAAATTCTCAGCAAAAGTAAAAACCAGGGAGCCATCTGAAAGTCTACCAATTCCTCCCACATCGGCTTTTCCAGGGTTCCCTCTAGAGGCTCCATCAGTATTGACTTTTCCAAAATCCTTAGGAGGAGGTTGCCAATTTCTAGTCCTATCCATCTTACTAATACTCACATTCCCTTTAAGTTGGTTGCCCTTAGAAGGTTTAATCTTCAATATTTGCATCACTTGATCCCATCTTTGGTGGGAGTTTTGGGGGTGATTAAGGAGATGATGGACTGATTCAACTAAGTTGGCTATGGTCTTTTGCCAAATATAGTGAATATCCTTCCTATCTTGATTAAAAATTTGGCTGTTCCTTTCATTCCAAATATTCCAAAGAAGAATGGTAGAACCCATCCAAACTAATTGCCTAATAAAATGATCAACACCCTCTTGATTAGGCCAATCCCTCCAAAGTCTGTTCAAAAGTGAAAAAATTGGACCACTGTAAGCCAAGTAAAGTTGCCATTCTCCTCCATAGCTCAGAGGCTAAAGTACACTCAATAAAAATATGGTTGATATTTTCTACATTCTCTTCACACATTTCACATCTAAAAGGGCCATGAAAACCACGCTTCATAAGTTGCTCACCAGTAAGCACCCTACGATGCAATAAAAGCCAATTAAAGAACCTCACCTTAGGCCATAGCTTTTGAGCCCACAATTGAGAAAATATGTCAGAAGAATGGTTGGGATTATTATGGCATAAGGTCAAATAACCTTGAGCAACTGAATACTCACCCTTAGTAGTGTCGTTCCATCCAAAACAATCTTTTTCATGGGACCAAGAGAGGGATCTCATATGAAGGATGCCTTGGATATCTTGTCTTTGCCTTTCTGGGATTTGAATAGGCCAGTCCTCAATAGGGATCCAATATCTACCAACCTTTGAATTACCAAGTATGGTACCGACAGTAATTAGCCACCTTTATCCAATTAGCTCGGTGAAGCTCCTCCATCCAAGGCCTCCAATCGGGAAACCGAGTTATCAAAGGCTTGTGACCATCCCAAGAATCTGTCCAAAAATTTGCATGTTGACCATTATGAATGATCCAAAATAATTTTTTCTTTATCAAATCCTCACCAGTCTTAAGAACTCGCTAAAATGGGAGAACCTTTGGTAGGAAGTTGATAGCGAACAAGGTCTTCAGGACTTTTGTTCTCAAGGATATTTAGCATGGAGATTATTGGCCCAAAGAGCATTGGGGTTATGCAACATCCTCCAATATAATTTAGCAGCTAAAGCTTTGTTGTTATTAATTGAAGACCGGAATCCTAACCCCCCTTCACTCTTAGGAAGACATAAAGTATCCCATTTCACCAAGGCCCATTTTCTTTTCTCCTTAGTACCACTCCAAAGGAAACGATGACTCATTTGATCCAATTCTCGAAGAACAGCCTTTGGGATATTCAAAACGGAAGAAACATAAATAGGAATAGCTTGAAGGACTGATTTTACCAAGGTGATTCTACCCCCGTAAGAAAGCCACTTGTTGGTCCACTTTCCAATTTTCTTCTTGACTTTGTCCAACAACCAATTCCAATATTTATTTTTCTGCCTTTGAATATTTATGGGAATACCTAAATAAGTGATTGGAAGAGAGGTCTTCTTATATCTTAATTTATCCAAGACCATGGCTTCCTGTCTAGCAGAGCGAGTGAAAGAAAATAACTTTAGATTTGTCTTCATTGATCAACCGCCCAAGAGCCTTAGAAAAATAGCTAATGATTTGCTTAAAATTAGAAGCTTCCTTAATTGTAGCTTTACCTAAAAGGGTAGAGTCATCCACAAATTGAAGATGAGAGATAGGTCTAGCTCCATGAGCAATGGTAACTCCCTCAAGGGTTTTGTTTTCCCTCTTTTTGGTTATAGTCCTACCCAAGCATTCAAGCAAGAATGATGAATAAATAAGGGGATAGCGGGTCACCTTGCCCGATACCTCTGGAAGTCGGGAAAGACCGAGAAGGCCTGCCATTGATAAGAACTAAGTAGGAAACTGAAGAGATACATCCCATAATCCAATCCATCCAATCCTTAGAGAAACCAAATTGCCTCAAAACTTTGATAAGGAAGTGCCAATCCACTCTGTCATAAGCTTTGGATAAGTCTAACCGGATGAACATAGAAGGAGAATTTTGCATATCCATGGAATGGATGGCTTCCTGAGCAAGAACTATCTCATCTACTATTTGACGTCCTTCCACATATCCCCCTTGCTCGGGGAAATAATCTTATGTAAAAGAGGCTTCAACCTTTCTCGCCATGATTTTAGTAATAATTTTGAGAAGAACATTACATAAAGCAATAGGTCTAAAAGCTGAGATATGATCAACCTCTTGAGCTTTTGGAACAAGAGTAATATAAGTTTTATTGATAACCTTCAAAATTTCTTTGGATTTCCCGGCTTCTTCCACCACCTCTAATAAATCAACATGAAGGATATCCCAAAACTCTTGGTAGAACTCAATAGGAAAACCATCAAGACCTGGGGTTTTCCCTTTTTGCATTTTAAAAACTACTTGTTGAAGCTCATTGATAGTAACAGGAGCAGTCAAAATAGAGTTCTCCTCAGAAGTGATAAGAGAAGGGATTGCTTGAAGAACATTTTGTTGAGAAGCCGAGTCAAGAGGAGTAGCAACAAAAATATTGGAAAAGTAATCAACAACAATAGAGTTCATGCCATCCCAAGTATAAACAACATCTCCAGAATCTGATTTTAAGGAAGAAATAAAGTTGTGAGATCTTCGAGCTAGAAGAGATTTGTGGAAGAAATTTGTGTTTCGATCTCCTTCTTTGAGCCATTGAATTCTAGATTTTTGCTTCCATAAGATTTCTTCTCTTTTTTCCCATTCCTCTAACCGAGTTGTGAGTTTAATTTCATCCGCACTTCTCTTCTCTCGTGAGGCCATCTAAACGGATTTTCTTATTCAAATTTTCAAGATGAGCAATAACTTCATGTTTTTTTTTATGAACATCCCCAAACTCTTTCCAGCTCCAAGTCTTGATTTTGGATTTAATGTATTGCAGTATTTTGGCAAAACAGAACATCTTAGTCCCATGCCTAGGTTTACCTTCCTTCCACCATTGTTGCACACGAGGTCTGAAGGAAATGTCTCTAAGCCACATTAATTGAAAATGAAAAGGAGAGAAACTCACATTGGTTTTCCACATTTCCACCATGATTGGCCAATGATCCGAACCAACATTATTAAGAGTCTTCACTTTAGGAATGTGACCATGGATTAAGAAATTTTTAGAGAGCAAAAACCTATCCAATCTCTCCATTATACAAGCTAAGCCTTGCCTTCTGTTAGACCAAGTCATAAGGCCATTATCTCGGTTGGATATCCACAAGATGGAGGTTTGCAATATATTCGCTCATGAGGTCAGTACTTTTGTCCAAATTTCTATTTCCCCCCTTTTCTCATCTAGAGAGAGGATGGTATTGAAATCTCCTCCGATCAAGATCCAAGATTTAGGAAAATGAGAGATAATATGAGTAATATCCTTCCACTGTCTTCTTTTTTCCTCCAAAGAAGTCGGGGCATAAACAGTAATGCAGAGCATAATCTGGTTGGAATGTCTACTTTGAATAGCTATAGCCAACAAACCCCAACCGCCAACCATATGGTGAATAACTACCTCTTTTGGGTCCCAAAGACAAGCAATGCCACCCGAAGTCCCTTGGGAACCGAGGGAAACCACTTTTCCAACCGGCCAAATTTTACCGGCAATTAAGTCCATATCCTCCATTGACATTTTTGTTTCTTGAAGGAAAACAAGATGTGGATGATTTATCTCAATCATTCTTCTAATTTCATTTTGTTTTGAAAGACTCCCTTTGAGTCCTCTAATATTCCAAGTGATGATCTTCATTAATACCAGGGCTAAAAATGTTGGGAAGGGCATTAATCTTACCTTCCTCTACAAGCTTTTCACCTTCTTTTACCATATGATATTGATTGGTCTTGCGACCTACTTTTTGATTAGAATCCATCTTCAATTTTTTTTTCCCTGTTTCTTGACTTATTCCAATTGAATCCGAGATGGCTTCTAACCTTGAAGAATGCTCATACACAGCCAAAATTTTACTAGATGGTTCAATGGAGTCTATATTGGGACTCGCATTATTTGAAGTTTTGACATTTGAAATATTGTTTTTCTTGTGTAAATTTTCTCCTTTTTTTTCTTGTTGAAAACCTTTGATTTGTTGGTTTGTCTCTGAGTTCTTTCCTTCATATTTAAACCGTGTTTCTAAGATTTCAGTTTCCATTATTTCCTCTTCCTCACTTGGGACATCATTTGTGGAAAGGATTTCAAACATATTAGCAAATGACTTTGATTGATCCTTCATTACTGGTTTTTTTTTAGTGTTCTTCTTCTTAGGTATTTGGAAACCTTCTGAGTTTATATCTTCTTTCTTTTGATCAAGAATTTTATTTGGGCAAGCACTGGCCAAATGACCATATTCATGGCAAATTCTACAACGAAAAGGAATGTTCTCATAGTCCACTACTTGCTCCCAAGTGTCTTCCCCAAATTGTAATGTGATCTTTTTAGGTAGGGGTTTGTCAAAATCCATTAAAACACAAATTCGAGCATAAATAATATGTTCAAAATTTTGAGTACAATCAGCAAGTCATCATAAAAGTTCCTAAAGAGTTTCCAATTGAAGAAAAAATAGTAGGATTCCAAAATTCAATAGGGAGGCCAAAGAGTCTAACCCACACGGGAGCTATAGAAGGCATCTCTTCTTCGGCTTTAAATTTAGTATGCCAGGGCTTCATGAAAAGCCCTGCCCTTCCAAAAAACCAAGGACCCCCTTGAAAAGTTTTCTCTCTATCTTCATTATTAGCAAATAAAACAAGAAAATAACCATTTGGATAAATAGAGATTTGTAACTCACCTTTAGTTTTCCAGCTTTTTGCAGCCCAAACTTTGAAAGCAGATAGACTCGGACGAAAACCCACGAACCGACAAATTAGTCCTCTTTTTTCCAAATCTTCAATGCCGGTCGAATGTTACCCATATCAAGCTTAACAATAGGAGTTCCATCACCTGCTTTAAGACATCCCGACTCCGTTTTCCCGGGATCAATCTTAGGCATTCTTAGAGGTTTATGAGAAGCCCTAGTATTGATATTAGCATTGGGTTGAGGCTGTCCACCACGAAGGGCATCCCTAAAATTCATTTTTGGGACTCGAGTCTTCAAAATTCTTACCCTTGACAGGGGTTTTCACAGTAGAATTATTTTGTGGGTGCACCTTAGCACCCGATTCACTTGAGATATGAGCCATTTTTTGATCAACTGCTTGAAACTTATTTCGTGGTCTCTTTAATCCTTGCCCTAGACGCCGTGGAAAGGTATGGTTTTCACTTTTCTTTTGTGCAACAAATTGGAAGCCGTTGTCACTCAAGTTCACAGTATGATCTATTGAAAGACAAATTTCTAACCCATATTGTATCCCCTGCAACATTTCTTGCTAAAATATTGAGCATAAACCACAAAAATATTGGCCGCTAGGGCCCGAAGGCCCTAAAAACCAACCTCTGGAGCTGCTTGCACTCAACCCGGATGAAACCCTCGCATAGCCGCTTGCCAAATATATCGTTCACACATAGGGATGCGCTAGGATCTGTGTTGCTCCAAATGATATGAAAATTGGTGGAGATGTTCTAGGGTTTTTCAGGCATCTACCCTCCATATATATATGGTTTTAATTATATAAAATAATTAAAAATATATATGTTATTTAGTGGTTATATGGAACTAAAACATATTTTAACCTTATTACATATATAAGTTTGAGGTATTTAACTAGTTGAGCTTATATTGTTTAATATAAAAATATTTAAAAACATATTTTTTATGTTAAAATTATTGTTATATTTTTTATTCAAATGATTCTTGTGCCACTTTATGTGAAATTTGAAAAGTTTTGAAATGTTTTCATTTGAAATAATCCAAGTAGTATTGCGGGAGATATGACCATGTGAAGACAACAATTAGAAACTAGGGTAAAGTTAGGGCAACTTATCCTAAAAAATATCTCATCCTTTAAGAGCCATTTCTTTATGAAGGGTTGTCTAATTCAAATGATTCTTTGATTAATTTGTATAGAAGTTGAATTGCTTTAAAATGAGTTGTCATTTAAACGAATCTTAGTGATATTGAGGTAGATACAACCGTATGAATTCAACCATTTAGAATAAGGGTAGTGACAATTTTTCAAGTCACAAAAAATTAATTTGTAGATATCTTTCATCTAGGGTTCAGATGACATAAGGAGCAATGGAGGGTAGGAAATCAGTGAGGCAAGATATTTTGTATAGGCATATAATTTTTTAGCTAAGTTTATTTTTTCCCTTCATTATATTAGAACTTTTATATTCAAATTATTATAGGTTTAGTTTGAAATAATATAAGCGCTAGGATATACTAGTAAATTTGAGTAGATTTTGAATTATAGTTTCCTTCCAAGGGACCAATTTATAGCTAAATACTTAGAATCATCCCTAGTAGTAGGGGTTAGTGAGGACCGCATAGAGAAAAAATTCTTGTTTCTCAAAGATAGGTCAATTATTGGTAAATTTATGTTAGAAAATCACTCTTACTCATCGGTTAAGCAATATCCTAGGATCAAATAATATCTCAAGAACATACAAGAATCAATCCACAAAAATACCCATAAAATGCTTTGAATACTATTGAAAAAAACATCTACTGTAAGCAATGCATAAATGCAATGTTTGTTCAATTATGTATTACAAGTATTTTTCTTCAATATATATGTACATGATAATCTCCATATGCACACAACTCTTTAATATTTACACTTACATAAACTCTTCATATCCTCATACTCATAAAGATATAACTCTTCATATTTCTCTCTTACATAATAATAAGTCTCACACATTTACATAAAGATAAGTTCTATCATGATTTCTCATAAATCCTTACTTCTAAACATGACACTTCACTCACATAACTCACACTTACTAACATGACACCTCACACACATAACTCCACACTTATTTACATGATATATACTCACACTTAATAACATGACACCTATAGACTCAAATATTAAACACATCCTAGAATATTTACATGACTAAAATATTTACATGATCCAAATAATGTTCCAAGGTACCAAATAATGTAATATCTCCAACACACCCTATATTACATTATTTGATATAAATGCCTTTTGCCTTCAATATTCTTGATTCATTCTAGTTTGTTTAATGTTGGTATTGATTCTAGTTCAGGTTTTGAATTTGTCCCTATGAACTATCACCTATTCTATCAAAGAATATATTTGTTGATGTCTTATAATTTTCCTTTGCCATAAGAGTTTTATGTTCAATAAAATACCTCCTATGATATTGTTCTTTTGGCAAAAGTTGATCCAAATGTTTTTGTGCAAGTTCTATCACATCCAAAGCAAATATGCCACTTTTGTAGGATCCAAGGGCTTCAAATTTATTTAGTCTTTTAATAAGACATCTCTTATTACCAGTAATGGTTTTATACTCCATCACGCTTCCTTTATCCCGTAATTGTGATACTTAAAATAGATTATTTTTAATACTTAGAACATAAAGCACATTTTCTAGTGTACATTATGGATACTATAGACTAAGTGTAATGTTCTATAATTGTTGTACTTGATATATTTTATCATCCACTATTTTAATTGGTATACTTGGTTTTACTTGAATGGAATGAAACTAATATAAATTGCCTATCATGTGATGGATTGCTCCTGAATTAATGTACTAAGAATTATTTTTATATTCTATTTTTTATTTTGTTTGAAGTTTTGGTGTTCTATTGTACTATAGAACATGTTTTTGGTAGTATATTCTTTGACTTTAAAAATATTTCTTCATGAAATTTATCTCTTTGAACATATGTGACTTTTACAATACCTCTTTGATGCACTCATTTTTGTTCTTTCAATCAATTCTTTTGTTCACACAAATTTATTCAAATTTATTTTTCAATTTTAAATTCCTTTAATATTTTAGCAATATTTTAAGTCTTTGTACAAATTCTCTTATCTCCAAATTTGATTCTTCAATTTTTTCAATTTTCAATTTTTATTCTTTCTTCAATAAATTTTCTTCTTCATTTTAATCATTATTTTTTTCTTCAAATAAATTTTCATTTTCTTTCTTCTTCAATATTTCATTAATTTAATATTCTTTTCATTTTTACTCTTCCTCAAATTTCTATCTTCAATTTTCTTCAATATTTTCTTTCTTCAATTTCAATTCAATCTTCACCATCAATTTTTTTTTCTTTCTTCCTCAATTTTTCATTTTTAAATTAATATATTATTTTCTTCAATTTTAATTTCTTCTTATTTCTTCAATTTTCAATTCAATTTATTCTTTCAATTTTCCTTCTACGATTAATTTCTTTCTCAATAATCAATAATATTTCCTCTTCAATTTAATCTTCAAATCCCATTATAAATTTCCTTTATTTAATTAATTTTTCTTCTTCCTTCCAAATATTTCTTTTACTTATATTCCCCCATCAATTATCAAATATAAACTATCCTCATTTCAATTCAATAAATGCCTTTTATAATATCTCCTTTAATTCTTTAATATGCTCCTTATCATTAAAATTAATTAGAATTAAAATGTACCTTAGGAAATGGTGATTTAATTTCCAACTTAGAGTTTTAGGTTAAATCATGCATTCTCCAATAATTTGGTTCTTTCACCTTCCAAGTATATATCCTACCTATTCTTAAATTGTTACACCAATTATTTTCTACTTCTTAATGTCCTGTGTTGACTCTAAGATGATTTTATTGTTACATCAGTCTTCTACATGAATCATCAACTTTGGTATATTATATAGACATTATTATTTTATGTTATTAATGTTAAATTTGCATGAATTTCTAGACTCCTCTACTTCCCATTCTTGTTGTGTTCTACTAATATTCTCCATTGATGTTGTTGTGCCTTTCTACATAGCTTCCTTTGATTTACCTAATTTTTCTCCTTTTAGATGTTAAACACCTCACTCACTACGTATCTCTCATTTCAGCTTGTTAAATGTTTTTCTTGATTGGTTTCTGTCCTAATTCATACTCATGTTCAAGCTTCTTTGCTAAAACTATCTCTTGGTAGCCTCAATGGTATTGAACTCTTCCTCAACCATGGATACACTACTATTCATCATTATATTTCAATGCTTCTCTTCACTATTCTCTTTCAACATTTTTCTTCATCTCCACTCTTCACTATTTTCTTTTAAACTATTGGAATATATTACATTATTTGGTACATGCTAATGTAACCCAATGGTATCTTCATGGTATATCTTGTAAATATTATATTAGGCTTGAGTCTTAGTTTAGAGTGTGAGTAATATTTTATGTAATGTTGTAATGTGTAAGAAATGCACAAGTGTTATGTAAGTGTGTATGTGTTAGAAATGCACAAGTATATTATATTTAAGAGTCCACAAGTGTATTTAGATTAGTCTATGCAAAGTGAAGAGTCATGTCTAGGTGTGCATACAAGATAGAGTCATTTGTATGCAAGTGTTAAGTAGAGAATCCAAGAGTCATAAGGCTTGGAATATGAAAAGAAATAGTCAAGTATCCAAAGAGTAATTCTACTATGGCTATATAACACTCCATAGAGAGGGAAAAAACAATCAAATGTCATATCAAAGTATCTAAGTTTCAAGTATCATATTTGTAAAAATAAATATGAGTAATGAAGTTTGCATACATTTTGAGCAATTAATATTGTAAGTTATGGTACATGCTTTGTACATGTATGATTCGGTATATTTAAATTAATATTGTATTTTATTACTGAATTTTATTTTATATATTATAATCCTTTATTTACATATTTATTTTCTTATATTATTCTACTTCCATTGTTATCTCGATCTTACTATAATGTGGCTATATTATATTTAATCCCATGGAATTTATCCTATGAGTTTTATGTTGGTATTAAGGCTTAAAATCCATCAATGGTATTAGAGCTACTGTGAGTAGTTTCTTGCACAAGTTGAATTTATTTAGCTACATACAAAAATTATTTTTTTCTAGTTTGATAAAATTGATTTAGATTCTATCTACTTTAAATGGAGTTAGACTTGTACTCTATTATAATATCATAATAAGTATAAAGGCTAGATTATTTCCATGGTTGAAGGAACAAATAGTGAAGACCAAGACTCAACTATATAGTCTTTTCATGGTTCAAGAACAACTAGTGAATACCATGACTAAAATATACAACCTTTCTATGATTTAAGTATAACTAGTGAAGACAAGGACTCACATCTATATTGGAAGGTGAATCAACTTTAAGATAGTTGATCATTACAAGAAAATAGCCAACCCTTGACATTGATTTCAGAGATAGAAATATTTCAAGAACTTAGATAATATTTGGTACTATTTTTTGTCAACTTGAAAGGAAATTAAAGAATTTGGTACAATCAAGTCATATTGAATTTGATTGTGATATTAGGGAAATCTAAGTTACCTTGATTTTGTTTCTTGAGTTCTTAGGTGTAACTTAAGGCATTTGTAGCAGAGATTGGTCATAAAAAGTGTGATAAGATTCTTGCAATAGATAGACAAGAATTTCATATTCTAAATGCAAGAGTACGTAGAAAATGAGAAGGATATATCAAGGATTGATATATATATCTAAATATAAGATTTTATCAAGCAAATATTAATCAAGGTTACAAGATATTAAAGTCTTAGTTCATAGAGAAATTAACCTTGATAGAATATTTTAGGTCTTGAAGAGAGACTTTAAAAATGAGTTTTAAAGTCTTGAAGAGAGACATTGACATAAAGAAGATTTTAGGTCTTGAAGAAAAACCTTGACATAAAAGAAAGATTTATGCCATTAGATATTGACCTTGACAAAAAGGCTTGATAGAGGCAACTATATAAAGATACACATTTGAAAAATAATAGAATATTAAGAGACAACAACAAGCTTAATATCCATAGAAATTTTTTTTTATAAAAAGGCTAAAGATCATTGGATACAAGGATGCAACTGGACGAGTGATAGAGTGTAGAAAAAATTATCAAGGTTAAGCAAAAAAGTAGTGAGCATAAGAAGAATAGGTCGATATTCAAGGGTTTTTATAGAGAGGAAAAACCAAGTAGTCAAAAAAAATAATACTATGCAAGCATCACAACCATATAGGAATCTAAGTAGTAATAAATAGAGTGTTCAAGCAACACCACTCTAAAAAGGGTATGCAAATAGAACATACATCAGTAGAACCAGGAAGCTAAAGCATTGTTGCACTAGAGAGGGTGCAACCATATATAAAAGGAGTTATACATGGTTGTATCTCATACCCAAGGAAGATTGAAAGGATTTAAGCTTACCTAAAGAAGATCCTAAGCATACCAAAGTAGCTTGAGAAGACCAAGGGTACACTAAATAAGATTGGAAAGCATTCAAAAATATCTCAGGTGTAGTAATAAGAGTAGCAAAATATCCTATATTACCTAAGGAGTGCTAAGAAGGAGCATAATGTCCAAAATTACCTAAGGATTATCACAATAATACATCAAACTCACTAATATGAGACAACTAGTAGAGCATATCAAGTGTCCAACAATAAATTCAAGTTGAAAAATTGGACACCAAAGTCACGAATAAGGAGAAGACCAAACTAATTCAAGGTTGGTAAATTTGTTTGCCATAATGTGAAAGGAATAGTATCTGAAAAGGAATATTATGTTCACTAGGCACCTAATACATAATAGCTTATGTCTCATCTAAAGGTGAATTCTTTGCACACCACTTGTACACAAACCTTTGACATTCTATTTGGAGATGAATCGTTCATGAGCCATTTGAAAGTGTAATGCTTGATAACACATTGGAATACCTATTAAAGCCAGTGTACATGATCTTACATAATACATCATTCATTCCACCTATAGCGTTGAAAATAGGAAAATGTGCACACAAATTTTTGAATGTGAATTCAAGTTTATTAGGGTTTTTCAAAATTTAAACTTTGGGAGTGATAAGGTAGAGATTTATTAAAGTGTTTTTTTACTAAGGTTTAATTTTGAGTGATAGGATTAGATAAAATTTAGGAGTATTAAAGGCTACATAGTTTATTTACTTTTAAGTAATAATAAGCTTCTAGGAGTTATAAAGTTTATTTAGTTTATTAAGTTTAGGAGTGATAAGGTAGAGATTTATTAAAGTGATTTATTAAGGTTGAATAAGGAATAATTAGTGATAATAAGTTTATCATTAATTATTAGATTTTATTAATGGAGGGATTATAAGAATGATAGTCTAATTGGAGTTATAAGGTTTTCTTTAATAGTTTTTTATTTGTTAGATAAATTTGAAATTTATTTGATTTAATAGTTTTTTGAAAATAGAAGATTATTGAATTTTTGCAAATTAGTTATTTGGGAGTTAAAAGGTATTCAACATCAAACTTAGAAAAATAAAATTTGCAAAATTCATTTTTTCTTAGTTTCTAAAAATTAGGGAGACATAAGGTAGTCTAATTAAAAAGATTTGATGAGTACTACTATGTATAACAATAAATTCTTCCTTTTTGAATCTTAACTTATGAAAGGACCAAATTATGCTTCATGGAAAAAAAAAAACGAAATCAATTTTAATAGTGGAAAAACTTTGGGATATAGTTAGTGGAGGAAAAAAAAACCAACTGAAGATGTTAGAGAAATTCAAAGATATGAATATGGTGAAGCCAAAGCACTTATGATAATAATATTTGTAATAACTGATGAAATACAACCTTATATAAGTACAACAAAAACTTCTACAAAATCTTGGAATACTTTAGGTAAAATATTTGAAGGGAAAAATAAAGCTACTATCTTCAATCTTCAATCTCAATTATACTCCTTAAAAGTTAATAGTGGTGAAAGTATTGAACTATTTATTATAAAGGTAGTATATATAAAAACAAAACTATTAACTCTAGGAGAAAAAGTAGAAGATAAACTTCTTGCTCAAGTGACATTGCAAGCACTTCCAGAAAGTTATAACATCTATTCACACATTTGTAAGTTTTAAGCAAAGATACTACATTTGATAAGTTAGCCAAAATTTTACAAGAATATGAAGTAGAAAATTCAGCCAAAGATGAATTGATTGACAATGTCTTAGTGTCAAAGAATAATTTAGAAGGCAATATTGCTTTAAATTCAAGACATAGATCCAAGTGGAATACTATATATTGTCAAATATGTGATAAAAATGGCCATAGAACAAATTTCTATAGATACAATCCAAGGAATAAATTTCAAGGAAACCACATAAACCAAAGTGGTCGAACAAATAGGTGAGTACAACAAATACAATATCAATCTCAGTACAATCCACAACAACAACAATTTCAACACCAGTATCCTCCTTAATGTTATTATAATAAACCTTATTTACAATATAGAGAGGGAAATAAAAAAGAACATCTAGATCAAGAAATTCATGAAATTCAAGAGTTAGCAAATACTACTGAAGAAAATGAATTCAAAGCTCTTTCAACAAATTTGATAAAAAATAAAGATGTATATTTATCAAAGGTTTTGGAAGATACTAAATTTAAAGTTGATCGGGATACAAGAAGGCAACATGGTAAGAATAAATCAAAAAAGAATATTTAGAAGAAAGTAAAAAGAGAACAAAGAAAGCAAAGGTCCTAGGATCACTTGAAGAATGAAGATGAAGACCATGATTGAAGACTAAAGTCTTCAATAAATAAATAATGTAATATAGTGGGGTGTTGGAGTATATTACATTATTTGGTATATGCTAATGCACCCCCTTGGTACCTTCATGGTACATGTTGTAAATATTATATTAGGGTTGAGTCTTAGTTTAAAGTGTGAGTAATATTTTATGTAATTTTAAAATGTGTAGGAAATGCATAAGTGTTATGTAAGTGTGTATGTGCAAGAAATATAAAAGTATCATGTGAATATGTGTTCAAGTGTAATGTAAGTCTATGTTCACAAGTGTCTTTATATTAAAGTGTACAAAGTGGAGAGTTATATCTAGGTGTGCATACATGATAGAGTCATGTGTATGCAAGTGTCAAGTAAAGAATCCAAGAGTCATGAGACTTGGAATATGGAAAGGAATAATAAAGTATCCAAAGAGTCATTCTACTATGACTATATAGTACTCCATATATAAGGAACAAAAAATCAAGTGTCATATCAAAGTATCAAGTGTCAAGTATCATATTTGTAAGAAGAAATAAGAGTAATAAATATTTAGAAAATTTGAGCAATTAATATTGTAAGTTATGCTACATGCTTTGTACATGTATGATTCAAGCTATTTACATTAATATTGTATTTTATTAATTAATATTATTTATAATATTATAAACCTTGATTTAGATATTAATTTACTCATATTATTCTATTTACATCATTATCTTGATCTTACTATATTGTAATTATATTATATTTGATCCTATGGAATTTATCCTATAATTTTTATGTTAGTATTAAGGATTAAAAAGTCATCATAAACACTCCTCTTCTCTCTATCCTAGATGTCTAACATGGATCTTACTAAGAACCAATGTGGCTCTAATACCACTGTTAACAAGTCAGTCTTACTCACAATTTAATCAATCTCCGAGGATCAAATAATATCTTAAGAACATACAAGAATCAATCGAAAATAATACAAAAAACTCTTCAAATATAATTAAAAAAACATCTACTATAAGCAATGCATAAATGCTATTTTTATTACATATTGAAAGGATTTGTATCCAAAATATACATACATGAGACTCTTCATATTTCTCTCTTACATAATAATAAATATCACATATTTACATAAATATAAAGCCTCTCATGATTGGTCATAACTCCTCACTTCTAAATATGATACTCCACTCACATAAATCACACTTAATGACATGACACCTCACACAATTAACTCCACTCTTATTTACATGACAACTACTCACACTTAATAACATGACACCTACTATAGACTCAAATATTAAAAACACCCTAAAATATTTACATGACTAAAATATTTTCATGATCCAAATAATGTTCCAAGGTACCAAATAATGTAATAAATCTACTAATTTAATGGATCTATAAGGAAAGAGATAGAATATTAAAATGGGGTCATTGGTTTATGGGAAGATAACTCTTCCTTACTCATTGGTATGAAGCCTTTGCACCTAAAAATATAAATCTATCCCTAGAACCAGTTTGGGTTAAGATGCATGGGTAACCCATTGAATTTTGAAAAATGAATATATTCAACAAAATAAGAAACACTCTAGGAGAATTCCTTGAGATTTTAGAAACTACAAAATATGGATCCTTGGCTATTCATGCTTATATATTTTTCATGATTGTTATAAGTAAACCTTTACCATAATTAATAATTCTTAAGTATGGGGGTAAGTTGTGGATCCAAACCATAGATTAAAAAAAAAAATTAGATGTAGAATGTGTCATGAGGTGGGTCATATTGAGAGATCGTACCCTAAGAAAATTCCAGCAAAAACATATGTAGTAAACTGCAAGAGAAACTTACAATTGGATATGGATGAGGATGGTTTTCAACTTTTAAAAAATAAGTCGAAATAGATGAAAGTAAATAAATAGTGCAGACTAGTAAGGAATGATATTGGAAGAAATACCAATTCTTTTGAGGCTTTAGCATATGAAAAAAAGTGTATTAGATCTTATAGGATATGGTACAATAGGATCAAAATATTAATAAGGAATTATTTATTTAGTATAATCTTGATTTAGGGATGAATTGCTAAACCTAAGGAATGTGCCTCATTAGATTTTGAAGACTCTCTTGAAGTACCATGCATAATTCAAGAGAAGAAAAGTGGTATAGAAAATGTAGCGTTATATGTTAATACCTCTACCATTAATAAGAAAATACTAGAAAATGAGTGGGACTAGTCAAACACTTCCATAGCAAATCCAAGAGATGATAAATCTAAGGTGGAGTAATGGATTCATGCTTGTGTGTAAGGGTTGATCCAATTCATATACATTTAGAAAGTAAATATAGTAGGATTCATTGATGTATTTGAGCATTCATTATTATGGAGAGATGTACCATATCTAATGTCTTCTCTCCTTCACCCCTTAGTTCATATCATGGGGGTATTTGAATATCTATAATATGACCTTATTAAGCCAATTTTAGAATTGATTAAGTGCCTAAGGGAGCTCTTGATATAGCCTATGTGCAAGTGATTTATAAATGACCTATGGGTATTCTCTATGTAAGCCTATGGGTATTCTCTATGTAAGCCTATAGGCATTCTCTATGTAAGCCTAAAAGCATTGTATATATAATCATATGGGCATATTCTATGTAAGCCTATGGATGACTTTATATGTAATCCTAGTGGCAAATTTATGTAAACCTCAAATCAAATTTGATGTATTCACCCTTAGAAAAATTATTTAGACCACCTCTATGGTTAACCTTAATTAAAGGGTTAAATACATTCAATGCATTGTAATTTAACCTTCAAGTCAAATTATGTTGACTTGAGGTTACCATTTAAGTAGGGAATAGGTATCATTATGAATAACCCCAATGATTGATCCATTGCATCAATTTGTGATATGAGAGTATGGGGTGCCTATGAGTACCCACCTCTTATTTATATTTTGACCATCCTTATGTTTAGTTCATATATCTCTTCTATTTATATTTCATTATATACTCTCTTATTTCTCTTATACTATTTTACAATATGATTTATGGTGAATGTAATATTTGAATGCTTTATATAAAGTATTGTTGTTATTAAAGTTTATTTCTTATAAAGAAAAACCATTCATTATATTTGGAAATATCAAATCATTCATCCACAAATATTATTCCACAAAGATAATCCACACAATGATATATATATATATATATATATATATATATATATATATATATATATATATATATATATATATATATATATATATAAACACCCTTAATGTAGGGCAACACCAATAATACTCCTTAAGGAATAACTCTACAACATCTCCCAAGATGAGAGGTCACTCTATTGGAAAAGAAAATTGCAAAAGAATACTCGAGATGAATGGTTGTGATTATAATGAAATGTTCCTTCTTTATATACCCATCTTATTTATAATATTAATATAAATTATAGTATTAATACTTCATCTCATAATATTTAGTATAATATTTTAATTAATTATTATTAATTAATTAAAATATTATACTAATCTAATTGATTAAAAATAGTATACTATTTTAAAGTTTACAAGCATTTT
This sequence comes from Wollemia nobilis, assembly GCA_028583015.1. Classification (NCBI taxonomy): domain Eukaryota; kingdom Viridiplantae; phylum Streptophyta; class Pinopsida; order Araucariales; family Araucariaceae; genus Wollemia; species Wollemia nobilis. The sequence goes on along the minus strand of JAQPPZ010016480.1, from coordinate 3,248,395 downwards.
CTATTTAATACTATGGGTATATTTTATGTACGTCTCTAGGAATGTATTCATACTTAGAAAAATTGGTTAAACCAACTCTATGGTTAACCTTTATTAAAGGGTTTAATGCATTTAATGCATTGTAATTTAACCTTCATCTTTAAGATTTCAGACTTTGTTGCTTCTGGAGAATGTATCAATAGGAAAAAGCACTCCCTAGCTAAGGAATTGAAAATTCTTAAAGGTAAATGGGAGAATCCACACAAATTCTAGAACAAAATTCTTAGGGAATCCCTCCCAAATACTTGGGACAAGGTGATCATCACAATTATGTAACTCTTCATGTTGGATATCCATTTTTCTATGGTGAGAAGATTTCACATTGCTTTCTTGAATCAGCTTTGTCATAAGAAGAAGATGAACATTTTGGTGTTCCTATTCAAATAGATGGGAAGGACCATAAATCATGTCCAAAAAGGGGATCATTCTATCCCTCTACATCAGGTTTTATTGAAGATGCTATAATTACATGTGACTAATAAAGGTCAAAATGTCAGGGTCGCTATAATTCTATGCCTTGGCCTCTACTATGGGAACCCCTATGAGTTTAGAAAAAATACCAAGTCCTTGGAGGATTTTAGAAATGATATGGATGAGATGCCCTCTAATGATTCCCATGGTTGTACCCCCTATGTGGCAAAGAAGATATCCAAAGGTGTTCTAAATGCCTAAAATCAAAAGTAAAAAAAGAGAAGAGGTTGCATCCCAATACCATCCTAGTCTATAATTTGGATGATCCTGGTGAGTCTTCCACTTCTTCATCAAAGAGAATAAAGTCCCACACTTCACCTATAAAAATTATGGAGAAGCGTGGTGTTTTTCTTACCTAAAAAAAAATCTCCTGAGGACCTCCAGGCTCACTGTAACCTCAAGAATACCCTATTGAGCATAAATGATCTTATTAGATCCATGAGGAGGACCATCAAGATAACTGCTACTTATGTTGAAGAGTTCACTTTTCTTTTGGTGAGATTAGGAAAATAATGTTAGAGTATGATGATGTGTTGGAGATTCCAAAAGAGGAGGATTTGTAGGAAGAGTGGTGTAAGGATCTTTGGGTCTCTTCTTTCTTGATGTAGTCTTTTTACTTTGTCTTCTATATTGCTTTTTGTTGTTCCTCCTTTATGGACACTTTTTTAGGGGATCCTGGTTAGTATTTTACTAAATGTCTTCCAATATTTTATGCTTTTCTTTCCTTGTGTCTTGTAAAAGGTTTTGGGAACCTTTCAAAACCCTTCCTTTCAACTAGGGTTATGCATAAGGGGTCAACCCCAAAATGTATTTATAAAAATTTGGCAAATTAGTTTCAAAATCCAGGCAAATAGTATCGAAACACATGTAGAAGGTTAACTATTATTAGGGGTAATGTTGGAAAGTTAAACTTAAAATGGTCAAATTATTATAAAATTCGGGCAAATCGAACCCCCAAAAAAAATTGCACCCAATTTTTTTTGGCTAATGGGCCTTGGTCAAGGGTCCCAAATATTAGCCAATTCCAAATTTTGAAAATTCTAATTTTAGCCAATTTGCTATAAATAGCCGCTATGCATATCCCTTCTTTCAACCTAATCAAAAACACAATTGGGAATTAGGTAGCATTATAAAGATCCCTAATGACTAATCCATAGTATTCATTTGTAATGTGAGATCTTAGGGGTGCTTACTGACATCCACCCCTTATTTCTATTTTGATTATCCTTATCTTATCTTCATCTATCTCTCTAGTATTTCTATTTTATTTAATGTTCTTTTTGTTTTTACTTCTACTATTTTGCAATATGATTTATGGTGAATGTATGCTTTAGATGATTTCTATAAAGTATTATAAAATACAACATGGTATCAAATCCAAAATGGAGCATCATAATCCAATTATGTAGAAAATTGTTTAGTGATCAATAGTTTAAGGAGTGAATAAAAAGGGAGACTTTTTTATCCTTTTGAAGAGAAATTTTAAAAATTAAAAAGATTGATTTTTTTTAATTCCAGTGTTGAAGTTTGTGTGCCCAGTCCTTTCAAACTCATGCACCATTTAAAAACAATAATATTTATGTACTATTCAACTTATTTCATGCAAGTGCCACATCACACGGTTAATTTTGTGGGAGAAAGTTAGCATTTTTGTATAGACCTATTAATTGTCTTAAATATGTCTATATTTATTGCTTTTATAGCTAGAAGCATTTTCTTGATTTGTAGCATGAAATATGTTCAAATAGCTCTTTAACCCCTCTTTTATTGTATCCATGATATGTGTTGCATAGGCAAAAATATGTACACCCCCCCAAATAGTCTTAATAATCGATTCCTATAAGTTTGAAAATCAACCCACCCATTGGTGTGGTGGTTGGTGCACTACTTTGCTTAGGATAAGTGTTATGTTCAAAACTTGTTTAGGTTGATTCAAAATTTTTGCTATGGAGTAAAATAAAAAGGGCCATTGGGGTGCAACTTATGTGTTCACCTTTCTACCACCTTATGAAACCAAATAGGTCCTAATTACAATATGGTATTTGTTTTCTCAAATGGTATATTGATTTGAATGAGAGAATTCATGTGTTTGAAGCATGTCAAGTTTATCCAACTCATTTTATTGCATATTAAATGGGAGGGCAGCCAAGGTGTAGTGCACACACTCCTTAAAGTAATTTTATAGCTCTTCAAATTCCTATAAGTTTTATTAAAACCCAACCCACCCATTGGCATGGTGGTTGGTATACTCATTTTCTTATGAAAGATCATGCATGCAAATTTTCATTGGAATTTTTTTTGTGGTATATTGTTGAAGTTTTTTGGGCCATCACATTGGATATGGTGTCCCTTAATTCCAAAAATCTATATTGAATTCCAAATAGCATGCTTCCTTCTATATAACAGGGCATGAGTTCAAGTTTAGAAATGAACACATTTTTTTCCTCTCCCTATAGTCAAGATCCTTAGCAGTCATTCAAACAATGCATGCTTCATTTTTGGATAGCCCAAGGGATTTAGACAACATAAATCCAAGGTTTGAGTTACACCAATAATTTTTCTCTGTTGATTATATGAGAGCAAGAAGGCCAATAGTTATCGATGTGTATGCTTTATGTTCTAAAAGGTCCAAGAGAGTGCTTCAATAGGCTTGCAAAGCCTAGGGTGCTTCTCTTGCTAGATATGAAGTTTGATTCCCATTGGCTACTTCATGAGTTGAAACCAATTTTTATTTTATATAGAGGGAAATCCAACCAATCAAAACTTGACAACTATCAACACAAATCAACAAATTGATTTATCCCAAGTCCTAGCTATAAATGTGCTTACTCAATAGAAATGACATCATAATTAGATAAGCAGTTATGCAAGCACAACAAAAGTTACACCTATCAACATGCAACACATGGTAGGTCATGATTGTCCCATTTTACTCCTAAGTTTTATAGGCTTATTTTTTAATTATTTTCCCTACTAATATGCGTAACCTTTTGGAGGCCATAACTTTTGCATAGAAAAATATTTTTGGTTTACTTTTTAGATTGTAGAGTTTTTCAATTTCAACACATTAGTGATATCATCTCAAGAAATTATTACAATGATGTAGATGACAAATGTAAGATATGCCTTATTACTAAGGATACCTTTCTAAACATTGGGGTTGATCATTCGAAGACCTACCTCATATTTCATGATTTAGTTGCTTTCTCTTGATATTGGAGGATAGATTGTAGTCAACATATTACATGTTGAAGATATTTCATGGGAATATATAGATATTTTATTGGATCTAGAAGGTCGATTAATCACTTCATGTTTGTGTAAGGATTGATCCAATTCATATACCTTTGGAAATCAAATATAGTAGGATTAATTGGCCCTTCAATATTTTGGTCCTCTATCATTTGTATTTTTCTTCTATCACATTATCCATATTCATTTCTATAATCTTCCTCCTGAAGCCTTTTTATTTCTTCTTCATATCCCTTGATGGCGAGTTTTAAACTAGTTATATTTTTATATGGGTCTCATTAACTCAACAAAGTTTGCTCTTTTTATTTCCATGTTTGTTTATGTTGATGGGCATGAGAAAAATCATAATACCAATTCCAAGCTTCTCCTTTAAAATAATAATATTGGTAATGCTTCTAATTAGAGGAAGTAGAATACAAATATTTAAATTTTATACATAGCTTATTAACATTGATATCATCCTCTCCTAAAATATTTGTAACTCTATAAGCTCAACCCATAAAAATGATAGTGCAAGCTAGTTTTGTAATAGATATGCTGAAAAATAAATAAATTAATTGACAAACAACTCATATAAGATGAAATATGCAAATTATTCCAAAATTTTCAAAATATAAATCAAACCATTGAGGTAGAGCAACATCATACCAATGATCATTACTAGAAGAAATCCACTCTGCACTATCTCTAGGCTCCATGAGCCAAGACTATTACAAGAATACTAGATCTCCAATTCATGCTTACAATGGCAATATCCCCCCATTTTTATAACCATCCTCTTATGCTATTTTGAGGGAAGTCATAACCCTATCCTTATCTTGTCCATTATTATAATATATATATATATATTTTTTTCCCGAAAAAAAATCATAATTTCTATTTCACCAGAAAAAGAGAATTACATTGTGAAGTTGCCCAAGGCAAGCTGAAATAACCAGGTAGGAACACACTGACTGTACCCACTTAAATTTTCATCGAACCATCAAGGAAGGGCTAAGAGTTAAAAATTTCCCAAAATACCTTTACACAAAGGTGTCAAATATGCTCATCTACTTTGTTTGCAAGAAAAAACCAGAAAGGAGAGGAAAAAGCAAATGAGAAATTGCCTCCCGGATTTTTTATTTTTATTTTTAATTATCGAGCAAAGAAATCGATGTCCCAAGACTGATTTCCATACCAGTGGCAAGGCAATAGCTCCTTAGAATATCATTAAGCTTGCTGATGTCCCTAAAAGAACCGACACTAAACAAAATAACATCATCTACAAATAAGAGATGCGTTAGAGAGAATGATGTACTCATTTGAATTCCTTTAAATTGCCCTGTTCTCTTAGCTTCTTTGATTACCCTGCTCAAACCTTCAGCCACCAAAAGAAATAAAAAGGGACATAAGGGACAACCTTGCCTAATGCCACGCTTTGAGGAAAAGAAATTTGAAGTAGAACCATTTATAATAACATCGAAGGAGACAGAGGTCACACATCCCATTATCCAATTTACAACTCGGAGATTGAATCCAATGTGAAGAAGCATGATTCTCAGATACAGCCAATTAACCCTGTCAAAAGCTTTGGAAAGATCTAGTTTTACGACTATAGCAGGAAGTCTTTTTGTTTTTATAGTATGCAAACCTTCTTGGGCCACTCCTACAGCGTCGTGGATTTGCCTCCCATTTAGAAACCCGAATTGCTCACTGGAGATGGAATAAAAAAAACTCTTTTTAACCTCAGGACAATAATTTTGGCAATAATTTTATAGAGGCAGTTGCACAAGGAAATAGGTCTAAAGTCATAGAAATAAGTTGGAGTGTCTTTCTTAGGAATAAAAGCAATGAAGGTTGAGTTGAAATCCACTGGGATCTTCCCTGAAGCTTTAGTTTCTTCAATAAATCTAATCAGGTCTTCCCCAATTAAGTCAAAGAAACCCAAGAAGAATTCAAACCCCCAACCATCTGGCCCAGGACTTTTGTCCTTCTGAAAGGATGAAAGAACCTCTTTTAATTCCTCCATTGACACTTTCTCAAGAATAATTTCATTAGTAGCCTCGTCTGCAAAACTTGGAAAGAAGGTTGTATGTTTTAAGATCTCAACCAGGTTTACCCTTTTGGGATCTTTAAACAAGTGCTTGAAATGTTTTATGCCAAGAGCTACGAGGTCTTTGAAGGACCTAGCTTTTGACCCCTCTCCATTGGGCAATTCCCAGATGGTGTTAATATTTTTCCTGTGATTTGCATAATTTTGAAAGAATTTGGTGTTTTCGCCCCCTAAATCCAGCCAAATAGCTCTACTTTTAAGCCTCCATTGAGCTTCTTGAGCAAGCAAAATATTACTCTTTTTTTCTTCCAATGCTCTGATGGTTGATTTGGAATCCTCTGAAAGACCGACCTCATTCACTCTCTCATAAAAAACAACAATATGTTGTTCTATTAGAAGGAGTTCCTGCATTTGTTGCCTAGACTTATTTTGAGCCCATTTAGAGACAGCTATTTTAACTTTCTTCAGGCTTTTTTGACATTTGAGAGCAGGATGACCTTCCCATGTTTTCATCATAAGAAGTCCATTCTTCTTTAACCAGATTCTGAAAATCTTTGTCCTGCATCCAAGTTGAATTGAATTTGAAAGGGCTTGGAGGTTTTCTATCCGGGTTGCCAATTTGGAGCAAAATAGGAAAATGGTCTGAGATGCCACAAGGGTCGACCCAGGTTTTGATTTTCTCCCCATCCATCAGCAGGGAATCAGAGACATAGAATCGATCCAATATTTTAGCCACATAATCCTCACCTGCTCTATTGTTGCTCAAAGTAAGAGTAATTTTGATTGGTTCTACATCTACCAAGTCTGCCAATTCAAATTTGTATTTAAAAAACCCAGCTTGTGGATCACTTCTTGTTGCTGTCCCCCATATCTCAGATCTATTCAAAGTGAAATTTAGATCACCCCCAAGGATAAGATTCCCTTGCTGCAAAAAGTTATTGGCAAATAGGGTATCCCAGTAATGAATTTTATTTTCATAAGGGCCATAAATTTTAACCAACACAAAGAATTTCCCCAGTTCCATAGAGAAGATCTCCACTCCTATTCCTGATGTAAGAAAAACAAATTTTATAAACCTAAAATTCCTCTTCTTCCACCCCAGGACAAGGCCACCTGATCTGCCCTCAGAGTCCAAAGAGAGGAATTCCCAGTCCTTTATAAGGGTGTGGATAATGCTTTCAACTTTCACACCCACACCCATAGTCTCTTGAAGAATAGAATATCTGGAAGATGAAGTTGCATTGACCTCCTTAGTGCAGTCTTTTTTGAGGCGTTGCCCAGACCCTGCATATTTTGAGAGAGGATTAACATTATTTAACTGGTTCTGGGGTTTTGCCTGCTCTAAGTGCCCCTATTATTGATTTTTTTTTCCCTGTATTTACTTCCCTCAAAGCATGATCCTTTGCCAGTTGAATGTTTGATCTCCTCCCTAAGGCATGTGAGGTAACCCCATCCAAGCTAAGTCCTCCTGCGATTTCTCCCTTATCAAAGAAAGTTGCTGATTTGTGAGATCTGAGAAAATAATTGTGAGACCCCTTTAAAGACTCTCTGCCTTCAGAAGAAGATGAAAGTAAAGATGTGGAATTTGTTAATGAAGAAAAAATTGGAATGTTGAGAGGCCTCTTATTACTAGGATGTTGGATATTCCTATCTTCTATCCAGATACCACTTCTTTTTGCAAAAACCATTTGTTTGTCCGACCCCGTAGACCTGTCCTGAAAGGGGGTAATAGATCTTCAACAAGGTTTGATCCTAAATCAAAATTATAATTTATAAAACTGGGAGGACTGTTGTGTAAATGGGTTGCCACCTGTGGTCTCAATGAGGTATTTGCCTCCCTTGTGTTTGCGTGAACATGAGTTTCCTCCCTCTGATTTAAGATTGGCTCTCTTCTATCTTCTTTATTCTGAGCATTGGAGAGATGGGGATCAGCTGCAACATTGCTTATGCCATTTCCCTAACCACCATTTTCATCTACAGGAGTTTGAACCCGACCAATATGTCTACTATTGAATCCCTCCAAGTGATTGTCTAAACCATCCACTCTCCCTCCAGGGTTGTGATTTAATTTAACACTCTTACCCCCCTTCCTTTCTATGAATTTTAGTCCACATTTTGCTACTAAATGACCATAGACATGACATCTAGCACAACGGAAAGGTATCTTCACATAATCAAGAATTTGGTCATAATGCCACTTCCCAATTCTGATCTCAATTGTCTCCGGGAGACCTTCCCGAAGGTCCAACTCCACTAGTATCCTTGCGATAGTTCGAGAGGAGCCACTCAGGAACCCTTGATCAATATCCACACATGAACCTAACTGATTACCTATTTCTCTCAATAGACTACTTGTCCACAGCTCCAATGGTAAACCTGGTAACTTGACCCATATAGGCTGAATTGATTTGGACTCCCTTCTTGGGTCAAAACAAGGGGACCACCATTTTAAAGATAGAGCATATGAGTCCCAAAACCATCTTCTCTGCAATATTTTATCTGCATCCTCTTTTGATCTGAATGAAAAAGCTAACCATCCTCTTACGAGAATATAGAAACTTGGAGAATATCCTATTGCTGGACTCCATTCCCTTTCTACCCACTGAGCTATAGTTTTTTCTAAGTATAATCTTCCATAGAATCTTCCTGTTAGAGATTTTCCTTCCATTTCCAGAACCCTGTCCAGCAGTATATCCTCGCCTAAAACCAAATTTACTTTCTCCTTTTTAGTCTTAACACACTTTTTTTGCCTTCTATTGGTATTCATTAATTTGTTTGTAATTAGTGGTTCCTCCTCATTTTCCCTACCTGGACATTTTTTTCCTGCCATGATCCCTTCCAAAAGGCCGATATCTAGAAAAGGGTCGAACTTACCATCACCTATGTCCTCGGAGCTTTTCTTCGAGGAGACCTCCCAAGATCGGACTGCCATAAATCCTGAATCACCATCATACAGCTGAGAGAGGATCTCTGTCCCATCTAGAAATAGGTCCTCATTTGTGTTACTTTTTGATCCTTGACTAAATTTAGTTTCAATTAAAAGGCCATTCTCCCTCTGTGACTTCCACTTAGCTATCAAAAAATCTTCTACAGGGAATATAGGAACGTCTATCATTGGATCTGGGGAATAGTCCACCAATTCTGCCATATCCTCCATCATGCTAACCCTACCCTCAATCACTCTTGATCCTTGTAATCCTTACAAGTTCCTGGGCTTGGTATTTCCTCCAGTTAAACCCTTCGATACCTCCTTCAAAAGCGAGACTTGGCAGGAAATTTCTCCTCGGCAACTCCAATGACCCGCCACAATTTCTCCCGAAATAAAAAGGTTGCGCATAGACTGTTACTACGATGGGTGTCATCTATGTCCTGAAGAGGCAAGGGAGGACTCTCTCTGGCTTTGGCGATTAGGGTTTTCAATCAATCCAAAGTTGTATGTGTTGAAAGTTTGGTATTCAATATTTGTTGTTCTGCAATCTCTGTCAAAAAAAATAGATTTTTGTAGCTCCTACCAAGCCATTCTTTGCTAAAAACCAAGTAATGCTTTAGATGAATGCTCCTTACTTCGGATCTCCGCTCCTTCTCCCGCTCAAGCCTTTGCCCTTCCCGAGCTTGATTTCTCCCCAGATAAAGTGTATCATCTGCCGCAAGACTGTTAATGTGATGGATGTCAGATATGCCCTAAAGAGGCAAGGGAGGAATCTCTACGGCTTCGGAAATTAGGGTGTGCTGAAGGTTTTGATGGGATTTTACACTTCAAACTCGTCTTGAAAACTTATCATTAGCCATTGACCTCAACGTCGCCCTCACTCCGCCACCCCAGCACCGTCCACACTTAGCCACTACTCTGCCATCCAGTGTAGGATTTTTGTCAAACACTTTGTCTGCAAACTTTCGATGGATTCCGAAGCATGGAGTATTACTACACCAGTCCCTCCTCGGAATCCTCTAGAGAATCAACTATGCAGGATTTCCTTATAAGCATTTCTGTTTACCCAACTAACACCATCATTTCTCTGGTATAAGTGTTTCCTTGTAATATTGGTCACTATATATAATTTGATGTCAAACCAACACAAAGCCTTCAACCAGGAAAAGCCCATTAGTTGACATAATTATTAAACCAGCGTACATCATCCACCAGCGACACTTTCTCCAACTGGGTGTCCATGAAATCAATTTTTGACAAAGAAGAGACTAAGGTATATATATATATATGGTTATTTTTAGCCAATATAATTTATTTATGGCTCATCCCAACTATACACTATAGTTGGGCTATTTATAGTTCATTCCAACTTTAAAATACACTATTATATGTTATTAAGTACTATTTTAGGTACTTAACATACAATATAATATAATATTATTAATTACCTATCTTGGGTACTTAATATGCCACACCCCTTATAAAATGTTTCTCCCTAAAAATATAAGAAGATACTAAGTAATATGATCTTTTGAGCCTTTCTATGAATTGGTACCGATCTCAATCATCCATCCATCCTGGTCAAACTCTGATTGGTGGTGGTCTTTGATAATTTTGATATGTTGTTTTTCTATTTGAATATTTGGAATTAATCCTTTGGTTCCATGTATTTGAGGCATCCTTTTATTGGTAATAAATATCACTATTTATTTATCCATATTTGCTTGCTTTTGCCACTTGAGTATCAAAAATTGCTTTGTGGGCTCCATGCTTCTATTACTCTACTCTAGTAACTCAAATGATGGGTCCACTTGTTTCTTGATGTTTTTGCACCACTTTATAAACCATAATTACTATGCTTTCTTTTCCAAGCACTAACATACTTGGTTCCCTTCTAATTCCATATAAAAGCATAATAGTGTTGCTTTAAGCTATACCTCCAAGATTGTTGTCACTTGTGGTTGTGTGGATGGTGATATGTTGTAGCCTTAGTTTGATGTTCTACCTTATTTATCTCCTCCATAATTTTCTCCTCTATCTTAAATTCTTCTGCATGATGTTATCTCAAGTACCCTTTGTTTGATGTGTCCTTGTGTTATTTTATGTCTTTTTAGGATTTTATTGCTATTTTTCCCATGGACTTTATTGTTGTTATTTCTTCCTTGGACTATGTTGCTACTTATTTTTTGGATTTTATTTTAAGTTGTTATGTTATTTCTCAAATTATTTTGTTATAAAAATATTCTATTTTTCTTCAGATCCCTGCCTCTTACACTAAGAAAGATCTTGTACTATTATTTTCTTTCTATGCTAGAAATTCATGAACTTCTTGTGCAAGTTAATGTTAATAGTACCCAAATAATTCATCCAAGGATATCCAAGAACAATATCCACATATTCCATATCAATAGCATGAAAATATGAATGTAAAACATATTTGTCCATGGTAATTTTCAAATCTTGAAAATTTTGAATATTCTTACCCTCATAACTTTGATTTTTTTGCTTGAACCTGCAACCTTTTAGCTAAAGCAATATTAATGAAATTACATATGTTGCTAGGGTTTACAAAAATGACAACCCTTTCCCTCTAAATGTAGCCATAAATTTACAAAATAGATTTTTTGACTCAAATATTTCTTGTTGATTATTGTTTAGCTTATCTAGTAGTAAAGATATGCTTACTTCTACTCGCATATTATGACCTTTATTTTTTATTTTGTCAATTTATTTATATTTTTTAAATTTTCTACACAGTATTTGATGCTTCCTTTCATTGGCATATTATTATCCTTATTTTTATTTTTCTTCTTATTCATTTTTATTAAATTCCTATTTTCTTAAAAATGATTTTCAAATTCTTCCTAGGAAAGATCTATATTCATAAATTTTATCCAATGATACCATAAAAGGGCTTCAAATTCAAAACTAACATATGCCATTGATATTCATAAATGTCAAGGAACATTGTGAAGCTAGAAATATTGCTCTACCCAACACAACCAACCATTTGGGTCCTTCCCCTCAAACTTTGGAAAATCTAAATTTTTATCCATTTATTTTTTATCTTTTGTATTTCCTGTAGCCATGTATTTTTTTTTTTTATCAATTGCTAATAGCCTATGGACTATGTATTTCATACACCACCTGGTAATGGATTACTCTACAAAATTTTTCTCTCTTTTTTTGCACATAACTTAATTTTTTTTTAATGGGCTCCTATGAAACTATAGACTTCTCTCTCTCTCTCTCTCTCTCTCTCTCTCTCTCTCTCTCTCTCTCTCTCTCTCTCTCCAAAACAAACTACTTTCACATTGTAGATTATTTTGGGAGGGTTGTGACCAATATGTATTTTTTTATTATGTTGATATGGGTTTTGAAAGGTTCCTCAAACCTTTTACAAACTTTTCAAGATTTTTCCATTAATATTTGCAACTAAAATAGAATAAATAAAAACAAGATATGAACCTACTAGAAAGATAGAAATATCTCACAAATGGAAGGAACTAAAAACAAGAACAATCATTACATGACATAAAACTCCAACAGATGGAAGGAAAACAAATATAACATTCATTCAAAAACCTTGATGAACTCCACAATCTAGCTAACATCAACAAAAACTTGATGAACCCCACAAATTAGCTATCCCCTATTCTCATTATGATCTTCATAGATATGGGCTTATACCTTCACTAGATCTTAGACCTGACCAGTAAAATTCCCTTACCACCTATGATATCCATCCAAGAACACTCCTAGGTTTACCAAACAATTAGCTATCCTATTTGCTTCCCTATATATATGGTTGAATTGAAAATTATCTAGGAGGATGGTTTTACATTTAGCCTTCAAGATCATAACTACAATATTATAGCTAGGAGGTTTATTCCATTTTACAATATTGATAATAATTTATGAATCCACTCCAACAATAAATTTTTTTACATTAAACCTCTCAATGATAAATAGTCCCAAAAAAAATTCTCTATTTTTAGCAAAATGGCTTGTTCACTCCCCTAGGGGTTCAACACATGCCAAGCTTGTCATGCCCTTATGGTCACAAAATATCCCACCTACCCCAACCTTACTAGGGTCCCCTTTCATTGCTCCATTGAAGTTTAATTTTAACCAGCTAGGGGGAGGTGACTTCCATCTTTATTGACCCCTTAAAGGATTTGGATATGGAACTAGACTATGAGCTCTAGATGCCAAGACCCAACACACACTATCTCTTTATCTTGATCAAACTCCCAAAAATATTTATTGATATTTTATACTACAATATTGATAGATATGATCTCAACTGAGGGATAATATCTTTTACTATCCTTGAAGATTTTATGGTTACATTATTTCTAGATTCCCCATAGAGCATGGGGAAGGCTTAACTTCCACAATATTTTTAGTCTCTTACTACTAAAGGGGGATTCCCACTAGATACAAATGTGTAGGAGTGACTTGGGGAGAATCCAAGAAACCTAAAACTTGCTAAGGACTCTTTTTAGGATATCAATAGTGAAGGGACACTCCATCCTCCTCATTATTTTCACACAATACACATCAATTTGGAATTTTAATTCTCCTTTTGTGGATATTATCCATAGTTAAGATCTTATTTTGGACTAAGAGATAGTAAAAGTAGACAATATTAGGAATTAAATCCTTGATCCACTCTTGAGACTAGCATCCATCCTAGGCCCTCATATTCTAGCAAGTAGTAAGCCAATTTAACTAAATACACATATTCTTTATGATTCTTATAGATGAGGGAATTGGAATATATTGTGCTATTAAGAAAGTAAACTTGTAGAAGCCTATTAAGCTTCATCAATCTTACTTGATTTCTTAAATCTAGCCCATCAACCTGGAGGTGTCTCCAATGTTTGTGAAACCCGTAAAAAATGTTGTCTCACACCAAGTTTTCATATTGATTAGACACAACTTGTTCTAACCTAGTAAAATTTAGATCCTCACAAAGTGGAGTGTTTCTCAACCATTTATTATTACAATCTGATAAACTGAAGGTCATTCCATATGTTTGACACTCTCAGATGGTTGTCTTTCTCAATAAATTTGGAGGTATGCCTAAGGTATTTGGCCTTTAGTATATGGACCCAATTGAGGTTTTCATTAGTTACAAGTTTCCATCCTAATTTTTCTATTAGGACTTTGTTCATCCCTCTCAAATTCCTAAATACAAGACCTCCCACTTCCTTTCTTATACAAACCTTATTCCATGCAATCAACACCATTCATTTTATATTCTTGACCCCAAACCATAGAAAATATCTCTAAATATGCTCTATTTTATCATAGATCTTAGCTGATATTTTGAATAAAGATATAAAATATATTGGAATGTTTTGTAAAGAGGACTTTACTAGTTGGGCTTTTCCAGTTTGGCTAAGTAAAGAGCCTCTCCATCCTAAAATATTTCACTCAACCATTGGATTCCATAGTGCTTCAATCATCCTTCCCTTAAAAAGGGACATCCCAAGATAGGTAGCTAAAAGGTCCCCAATACTACAACCAAAGAGTATTGTTATTCTTACCTATATAGGACCAGGAGTGTTCAAAAAAATAAGCCTTACTTTTAGCAAAATTTACCTTTTGACTGGTTGCCTTCTCATATCTTTCCAAGATCAACTTTAGTTCCCTAGCCTATAGAATGAAGGATTTTATTAATGAATGTGTCATCCATAAATTATTGGTGGGAGATAAGAAAAATAACATAAGCATGTTTAATACCATAAATCTTCCCATTTATTTTAGCTACTGAAATCACTCTTTCTAGGGCTTCAAAAAGGATAATGAAGAGGTAGGAAGACAAGGGCTCTCCTTGACGAAGTTATTTACTATTTTTAAAATACCCTGCTATATAACCAAGTACTAAGACATGAGAACATGGTCAAAGAGATACAAGCCTTGATAAGAATGATCCACTCTTGATGGAAATAAAAATTGATCATAGTTCATATTAATAAATCTTAGGATAACCTATCATAAGCATTTTTCATGTCAAGTTTTAACAACATCCCCACATCTCTACTCCTCTCAATGGAATGAATTACCTTATGGATAGTAATAATTCCATTCAGGATCTGACAACACTTTATAAAGCCCCCTTTTTAGGTATCTATTATAAAGGGAAAAATTATTTTAATTCTATTTACTAAAACCTTGTACACAATCTTGTGTAAGGTATTGCAAAGGCTTGTAGGTAAAAAATCTGAAAAAGACCTCGCCCCTACCACATTCAGGATCTAATAAGTTCAAATTAACATCTTGAGGTATATTTTGAGATATTTGAAACTCCATAATAGATTGAGTAACTTTTGACCCAACTAATACAATTGGAAAATAATCTAGGCCTGAAGCTTTATCCCCATGCATGTTAAAAAACTAATTTCCTAATTTCCTCCTCTTTGAAGGGGCTAAGAAGGTAGTCATTAATATGACTTGTTTCCAGGCATGGAATGTTTTGCAACATGAAAATAGTTGAAGAATTATTAGTAGGATCCTTCGATCTTGTAGTCATTAAGTTGACTAGTTACCAGGCATGGAATGTTTTGTAACATGACAATATTTGAAGCATTATCATTAGGAGCCTTCGATACTAATAGATTATAAAATAAATTTATTACATCCTATTTAATTTGAATGGTATCTTCAGTGATCAAACCATCTATCTTAACATCTTCTTTAATCCTATTATAACTATTATGCCATAAAGTAGAAACATGATTTTTTTTGTGTTTCAGTCACCTTCCTTTAACCAAGTTATTATGTATTTTATTGCCAAAATATCTCTTCATAGGATAGGGTGTTATGAAACTCAACCAACATATTATTTTATTAGTCTTATATTTCATTGGTCAAGTTCATAGATTGCAAGGCTAGTTCAATGTCTATTAAATATTGCTTTAATTTTTATTTCTTCTTAAGGAGGTGACCAAAAACATATATGTTCCATGTTTTAAGTTTTTTCTTAATGTATCTTAGTTTCTTAGCAACTTGGGCTAATTTGCTACATATAAAAACATGTTTCCACCATTCAAAGATTTTGCTTTGTAATCCCTCATGCAAAAACCTTATTTTTTTAAAATAAAAGGGGATTTGAAGGATTCTCCTCTATTACTCCATATCCCACACCAAGGGGTTATGAACAGATCCTATTTTTATATGGGTGGTAAGGTTTGTATCCCTAAAAATCAGAAAACTCTCCTTAGAAAAAATGTTCCAATTAGATTTGAATTAATTGATCCTCCATCTACCTATTGCTCTAAGTATTCTTGGCCCTTCTTAGTTTGGCATCCATCAGTTCATTGCTATTCAAAAATTGGGTAAAGTTCATCATTCCTTTTGAAATAGAAGAAATGGCATCCTTCTTATCTTATGGGTATAAGAGGAAATTAAAGTCACTTGCTAGTACCTAAGGTAAGCCAAAAAAGGTATTTATAATTTGGATTAAATCCCTCAAAAGGTGCTTCCTACCCATCACTATGTTAGAAGCATAAATATTAGTGACTATCCACTGTTGATTCATATCCTTTACATAAAAATGGATATCTATAAATCTTTCATTTGATACAATCAATTTTCCTTCAATCTTGTTTTGATCCCAAATACATAGAAGGTCTTCAAATGCCCTTACTATAGGGCATGCTACAAAATCAAGACCTCTCCATATTATTTGCTAAATCATTTTTGGATGTAGCTCATCAACCTATGGGTTGATATCTTCTCTCAATGCTTATACTACTCTATGCTTAGATGGGGCATTGAGACCCCTCACATTCCAATAGACAACATTCATTTTTTGGGTTTAGATTACTATTTCTTCACCTTACCTAGATCTAGAGTTGATTGGGTGCCATTTGCAATCTTTGCAACTACTCTCAATATGGTCTCTTGATTAATGAGTCTCTCATATTTGGATTCATGTCCTACATATATGGACCCCTTTTTTTGATTCCTCGTAACACTGCTAGGAGTAGCATATGCTTTTCCCTTCTTATTTCTAGCATAAAAAAGGTTATCTCTTTATCCCCATACAAGGGGGTACTTTGTGACCATTTTATGGATTTAGTTCATACTGGATATTTGAAGCAGCTAGGTCTTTATCAAGGTTATGCATAGTGGTGAATTTCGTAAATTAGGGTGAATATTTGAATTTTTGAAATTGGGAATTGGTGAAAATAGGGACCCTAGACGTCGACCCATTCACCCAAAATTTTTGGGACCAATTTTTTTTAGGGTCAATTCACCCCACTATGATAATTATTTCACGAAGCATAAAAAAATTTCCTGCCTAACTTTCACCTTCAAATTATAAAAAAATTATTTATCTTGCCAAATTTGCCTCTTATACCCCCATTATATATAGCTAAAATGAGAGCGATACTCATACATTTAAAACATTAATTCTCCTCGATAATTAACAAATTATTGTTAGTTGTCCTCTTCAAGTTGCCTTCTACTAGTCACCATCTGGTGATTGGGAGAAGGTGACTGGAAAAGGGCGACTAGAAGAGGGTGAATGACAATACTTTTATAATTTGACATCAATACATATCCAAACATAGGTATATTTGTACCCATTGGAAAGCTCTTTTCGAGCATGATCTAATGGTGGTGTTTTTTTTATAAATTTTTGAGATGATTTAATAGGTTAAAATTGGTCCCAAATATGGTGGTGAGGAAGTAATATCATATTTGGGGAATGATCTATTAAATCATCTCAAAATTTTATAAAAACACCACCATTATATCAAGCTTGAAAAGAGCTTTCCAATGAGTACAAATATGTCTATGTTTGGATATATATTGATGCCTAAAACTATGAAATTATTATCAATCACCCTCAACGAGTTGCCCTCTGTGAGTTGCCTTCTATTAGTCGCCTTTGGCCAGTCACCATATTATATGATCTATGATTTTCGTACTTTTATAGATTAAAAATATTAAATCTATTAGAAATAAGTTTCTATAATTCTAAATATGATAAGTAAATTTTTCAATACCCTCTATTTTCATAGATAAAAAATATCTATTATATTATGGAAGAGTTTCTAATAAATATAAGTATCATGAACAAACTAAGAATAATAGTGGATCGTTCATTGTTCTATTAATATTAATATGCTATAGAGAATTTATCTCTATATTTCTATATAGAATAATTATCTTTGTCTAACAAGGACATCACAATGGTTAAGGCTTTAGCCTTTTTTAAGGGATGACTAAGGTTGAAACCATGATATACTCAAAAAAGGATAGGATGTATGGTAGAGGTCGATTGTTTGCTAATTGGAAACCTCAATTCAATTCCTTCCAAGGTTGGGGTCATGTTGACTTAGTTTAACCCAACAAGCTAGGGTTTATAGTGATAACACTCAATAATGTTACTGATTCCCCTATATACTAAAAAATTAATATGTTATAATTAAATGATATAATCTAAATAGATTTAGAATAATTTAACAATTCTTAACAATCTCTTGAACGGATTTCATATTTAACAAAATATATATATATATATGAGTTTGTATTTTTTTTTAAATTGGTTGTTATAGAGTTCTAAAAGCATGAAAATTACCTTACAATAATTTAATTAGTTTTCAACATTTATAAGTGATTTTAATTGGTTTGTTATATCAATTGATAAGTTGGAATATTTTTTGGGATGAATATGAAGATTCAAGATTTAGTCTATGTTAAGTGTGAGGAGGACATAAGAAAGAAAAAAATCCCTTAATTTATTTAATCACTTGACTCGTTCTATTAATTTTCTCCAAACCAATGCAATCATTATCAACAAATACATTTTTTTATATACTATTAAGAAAAAGAGGGTTTTGAAAGGGACCACACAACCTTTTACATTAAAACCAACCTAAAAGGTATCCAAAAGAAGAAACCACATAGATCAACCCACAAATATAGAGAGCCAAAAACAAACACGACAAGAGAGAACAAGGATGAGAACAAACAAAAGAGAACCAAGGGAGTTCTACACCAGCATATCGATCTCATGGGTAATTTTTCTTGTCATCCGTGATACCTCCTTCAAATAGTTCCATATTTCCACGTTCCTGTCATCCACTTGGAAAGCACCACGTTATGCCCATGAAACTTTTGGACACACTCCAAAAGACCATCATTCTTTAAGATAGCTTTAAATTTGTCATCAATATTTAAGGAGGCAGGCTCCAAGCAAGATTTAGCATACCTCAACTTGGAAGAATACAAATCAACTTTTCCCATATTCAAAATAACCAAAATCCCCCCACTACTCAACACAACACTCTTCCTCAATAGGAGACAAAAGGAGGCTACTCCAGAACAAATAGCAAAACACAAAAGGCTCCAAAGCAAGCCCAAATAGAAATAACATTCATCATATTCACAAAACAATCCGTACCACCCAAGACACCCTCAAAATTTAGCAACCAAGGATACCCACGCACACCAAGAAGAACCAAAGTAGAAACAGTGCTTTTACAACTAAAATTTGAAGAGAGGAAGGTGCATAACAAGAAAGAAAAACCCCAACATTTAGAGGAAGCACAAAAAACTAGGGCTTGTGAAATAAGAACACATAAACTATATTGACTATTTCAACGTTAATAAAAATCTGAAGAGCGAGAAATAGGAAAATGAATAGGTCATCCACCTTATGCCAAAACATTCGGCCACCCGCATGCAACCACCTAGCCTATAGAAACCAAACCAGAAGACAAGTGCAGGACCACCAAAGGAAATCACTAAGGATCTCAACACGATGGCAATGCCACAAAAAAGGATCAACAAAAATGATGAATATTGCTAGGCCAAACAATGATTATCTAAAAACACATCCCAAGAGAGGGGAACAAAATTCAATAGGATAATCACCCTTTGAAGCTTCAAAAAAAACTTCCACTGCCACCACAAAAGCCCTGAAGGAGACACGAGAGGGATGATCGTAAACCAAACCACCAAACAAGGCAAAGTCCACATCCCAAGGGCGTACTTCAAAATTGGAGAGAAAGAGACAAGGAAGGGGAACTGACACAAAAAAGGCTTCCAATAGAAGGGAAAGCCAAAACCAAAGAAACTTTGAGAAGGACCAAAATGCAAACATCAAGGGGGTAAAAGCTCTCAAAATTCAAAATTTGAAAGGGAGAAGACCCTGCCTAACACAAGAAATAAATAACCGCCTTCACCATCCTAGCTGCAACCATGCAACACTCCATCCAACACCTCCTACTGCACCAAACTAGCCCCCACAAGAATAGCAGAAGAACAACCTTTTGACAGTAATTAAGGTAGGGTTATGCATAAGGGGTTGGACTCAAAATGTATTTGCATAAAAATGATGAATCCTAATCGAAATCAAGGTGAATCGTGGCGAATCTTAAGAAAATAAAATCAATCATCTTCAAACCAAAATTTGGGGTATTTGAAGTCCTAAAATGTAAATTCATCTTTGGGGTAAATTTTGACCTATTAAATGACCTTATAACTTCATAAAAACACCACCATTATATCAGGCTCGAAAAGAGCTTTCGAATGAGTACAAATATACCTTGGATATATATTATGGCAAATTGACCCTAAGAAAACATTGGTCCTAAAAATTTTAGGCGAATGGGCCAACGTCGAGGGTCCTCATATTCGCCAATTTCAAATTTTGGAAATCCTAATATTTGCCCAATTTGTGAATATTCACCACTATGCATAACCCTAAATTAAGGGACCTCACCATTAGAATGATGAACAACTTCTAGTGGAAAGTCCCTCTATCCTATATGAGAGGATCTGAGATTAACCATTAAATCTACCACTGAATTACCTTTCCTAAACACGTGCGCTATAAAAACATTGTCCAAAAATCTAATAGACCAGATTGCTTCATCGATCAGGTTGGACACCTTCCAACTAACCTGATAGGTCCCCTTGAGCATATTAATGACATTTAAAGAGTCACCCTCGATGATAGAATTTTGAATTCCCAATTCTTTAACCAATGAAACACCTGAGAGGGTTGCCCTTGCTTCCACAAACTGAGAGGACTAGACACCAAGATTTTTTGTAAACATAAGAATTAGACTCCCACTACTATCACGGATAACCCCCCCAATACCAGCCAATCCTGGGTTTCCTTTTGATGCCCCATAAAAATTCAAATTTAACCAACCAACAGGAGGAGGTGCACATCGAACCACACTTCTCGAGTCAGGAGCTGGAAGAGGGTGATCCATGTGCCCAAATCCGAGTCTATACTCAAGAAATATTTCATACGGGATGATTACCACCAAAAAATTCAAATCCTTTATGGTAGACAACACATTCTCAACCGTCCTCCATAAGATTCTGGAACTTATTTGAGGGACCGCCCTTTCCTTGTATTTGAATACACTCACATTCCGCTCCTTCCAAACACCCCATATCACATGAGGTAGCAGGAACCTCCAAAAATACCTAAGTCTAGGCGAGGAAAAGGGAGAAGTCCATTGAGATACGTAGACAAAAATCGAAGTAGGAATCACCCAAGACACCTCGAGCCAGCTAATAATGGACAAAAGCACTTCTTGAAAGACCTAAAAATTGAGTAGCAAATGAGAAGACGATTCCCAGTTGGATTTGCATAGGAAACATCTATTAACCAGATTCAGGCCTCTCTTGAGGAGATTTTCTACTGTCAAAATTTTATTTTGCACCGCAAGCCAGAAAAACATGTTAACCTTGGGGGTTAAATTCTTTAACCAAATCAAACTGATAGGGAATTGGCCATCCTAGTTAGCGCTAAGAAGCTCATATACCAACTTGACAGAGTATGACCCTTCACTATCACCATTCCAAACCAAGCGATCCTCCATGTCCTCTTGTCGCACAACATAGATACGAAGCTCCTCCATAAAGATACTCCAAGACTGAAGATCGATGGCATTCCTCACAATAGGAGGGGGGTTAGACCAAACTTTCCTACCATCACGAACCACTATAAAATCAACCACTTTAATTAATCCGGCAAGTCTGGAATTTTGGCTCAGATCTCTGAAATGCATATCCTCAATCAGAGGATGATCTCTTAACCATGAGTCCTTCCAAAAATTCACACCCCTGCCATTATGAACAATCCATCTGCAATTATTTTTGATAAAATCACGGGATTTAACAAGGCTATTCCAAAAAACTAAACCACGAGTCGGAAGAAAATCCGATAAAAAAAGATTCAAAATTATACTTACCTTTGAGGATCTTACACCATAGCCGATAATCGTTAGAGGCAACCTTACATTCTTAAGTAGACTTCTGAAGTACTGTAATTCAAAAATCATAAAATCCACATAACGGCTTCTGTATACAACAAACGAAAATAATCATGGGTGACGCCACAACTACAATAACGTCTTGGATCGAAAATAAGGGGATTGGTGGGTGAAGGGCAGTGACCAGCGAAACTTACTGACAAAGTCAATACACTAACGCATTAATAAGGCTTTGGCATTGGCCTTTTTCTCCTGGCTTATTCACAAATACGCGTCAAAGAGTTTTGTTGATTCCCAATCGCATCTTTTGGCACGCTGAGGCCAAGATTTAACGATAAAAAATTTCAAGTTCAGTGTCATCTTTTATTAATATCTAGTCGTTGCATTGGGAGATTGATCAAGTAGAAGCCGAGGAATAAAGAAAAAACATAGTTATGGCCCCGGTCTTGAATGTGTTAAAATCTCTGAACGCCTCTGAGAGCATGACCAGAGGCAGGCTACGAATGCTCTTTACATCCGACGACCGTCTACCAGGCAAGATCACTGTACCGAGTGGAGAATTGGACTATTCGGAGGAAGATTTCGCAAAACTCGGCAGAGTAATCTGCAAATGGGACACAAAGACGACAAGCCCAACGCTGTTCCAGAGCAGCCGAGACGAAACCTGCGATTACCTCGCAGCCGTCGAGAGTCTTCAACAACTGATGGAAATTTTGTCCGTCGAGGACAGCAGCTTGGTGAAAATGGCCCGCCCGCAGCGCCTCATGGAAGTCCATGGCCCGCCTGGAGAAGGAGTTTCACAGAATACTGTTATCCAACAGCGACGCGCTCAACCCCGACAGGGCGGAGACGCCGGAGGACAACAGATCCTCCTCCTCCGCTGAGGACGCAGAATAACCGGCAAATTTGACGCAGTTCCAATGGAGACCGTGCTGGTGCTGAAGACCATCGCCGGACGCATGGCCTCGGCGAGCTACGGAATGGAGTGGGTTCGAGTCTTCGTCCTCGTCAGAAGGTCCGTCATCGAAGAGAGCCTCTACAATCTCTGCCTAGAGAAGCTTGGCTTCAGCGAAGTACAAAAAATGGAGTGGAAATTACTGGACGCGAAGATCAGCAGCTGGATTCACGCCGCGATAATCAGCATCCACATCTTCTTCGCAGGCGAGAAGTGGCTCTGAGATCAGGTCTTCGAGGGGTTCGATCACGTCAGGGATTCCGCCTTCGTTGAAGTCGCCAATGAGGCGACCACGAGGCTTCTCTGTGTCCCGGAAGCCGTAACCTCTACCAGATGGTCACCGGAAAAGCTTTTCCGGATTCTCGACCTGCACAAAACCCTTGGTGATCTCTCCACGGATATCGAGTTCTTATACTGCCAGGAACTTTATATACATATTAATTTGCTCATTCTACTCTACACAACCGTTGGTCACGGCGCAGTTGACTTAGTTGTCGACTATTGACCTGTAACTTTGTTGACCGTTGGTGCCTCACCGTGTTGACCAATCAGTCCGTTGAAGACCTGTCAGTTTGCTTGTCAAATAGTTGGTCCTCTTGCTTTTTAACGGGTTCATGTGATGTTGTTTTCATAACTCCTTACCCCTATTGCTTTCTAACCGGTTCATGTGATGTTGTTCCCATAACTCCTCACCCTTATTAACATCAACTTGCATGTGTGTGGGGCAGTTGGCCCTCTTTGCTTTCGCACCGGTTTATGTGATGCTTTCATTACAAGTTGTTTATTTCCAGAGACATATTCCTATGTTGGAATTTCGTTCCACTTTAATACCTTTTCTACCCATATCATTATCTTGAACTTATAATGGTTATATTATATTCAATCATTTGATATTTTAAGTAGTATTAAGTTAAAAAAGTCACTAAAATTTAGAAACAAAGTCACAACAAAATTAGAGCTAAAGCCAGATCACAATTTCATAAGAATTAAAGATTACATTATTTGATTTGAAGCAATCATTGATAATCATTTTATCCCATATGAAGTTGAGACAAACTTAATAATTAAGTCCCACAACAAAATGAGAGAAACTAAAAAGTTTGAGGTGAAGGTAAAACACCAAGAGGTGAAAATGCAAAGGTCACCATTCTATATAAAGTTGTAAAGGATGTACATTATTCTAAACTAGAAAAATAAAAATATTGATGAGTTTTCTGCATTCACTCATTTCTAACACTCTTGTAGGATTGAAATCTTTTGAGAAAGAATGTTGTTTTTATGTGGTTTTTAGTTTGTGCATTATTATTTTACGTTAAAAATAATGTAATATTTTACTTATGTTATGATAATAAAATTGTAAATCATTTTTTTAAAGAATAAAGGCTATTGTTTCTTTAAAAAAAAAATACACATAAATTAATATTATTAAAAAAATATAATTATTTTAAAAAGAAAAATACACACATTTAATATCATTTGAATTTTAATAGTATAAAAGAATTGTCACACCAAAGTAGTATTTTTTATCTAAAATATGTACCTAATATTATTTTTAATGAAGTTCAATCTAACATTCTTTACTTATTACCATGGTTGAAATATTTGTTTAAAAAAACTCAATATCAACTATATAAAGGAGTTTCTAAAGAGTATATATATCAAAATGAACTCATAATAAGGTGAATCTTTCACTATTCTATTAATACTAATATATTGTAATTCAATTAATTAGCCCATGTCAATTCAATGATTCAATATATGTATCAATTTCTTTTCTAGATTCCATATTTTTATAGATGATTAAGATATTTTATAAGTTTAAATATCAAGCAAATTGATGATAACAATGAATCTTCTAAATTTCCTAGGTGTAGACCAATTGGTTCGACTAAACCCCGTAAGGGGTGCGGAGGTCCAAGGTTCAAATCTTGGGCCTCGTTGGGTTGAACGCTTGTCCATTACTGGTGCTTTCAGTAGCATAAAAGGTTATAAATGATTGTGGCATGGTGGTTATAGAGATAGACAGTGGGAAGAGCTATGTGGAGATTTTTGGGGTGGACAACACAAAATACTGTGGTGGCCATAAAAGTCGAACAACCTACCCGTATTCGTGGTGGCTACCGATTCTTCCATGTAAAAAAAACAATAAATATTTTACTATCTTATTAATATTGATCTCTTTTGGTTTTATATCAATTTTTTGCTATCCTAATAATATCAATATGTTGTAATTTGTTATGAACCTTACAATAGAATAAAAACACATCCATACTATATTGCAATATCAATAGAAAGTATGCTTGAATTGTAAGATGAAATAGAAATAAAACATATTATATTGCAAAAAAAATAAAAAACATATTACAAAATTGTAAGCCTCTTAGAAGGGGCAACCTCCTTAGGAGCAGAACTTCGATACAAAATATGAGAGATGCTTTCATCTATATCCCTTTCCTTTTTAAAAAATCTTTGTAACCCTAACTATAATGCTCAAGGGTTGGCTTCACATGATGCAATTGGTCACCCAAGCTAGAATTTGTACCAAACAAGCAATTACATTCTTAATAATGGTTACATTAAATTGCCTCACTTGTCTATGTGCCTAAAATACCACATACACATTACAAAGTGTTACATAATATTTTTTTGGATACATAGAGAAGTTGGTTACATCCACACTATTTTTATTAACTGCAAAGTGTAAGGTTCAAACCACCCAAGCTGCTCCCAAAAAGTCTATACCACTTTGTTATTGATGACCTGACGTAATGGAGACCACCGGGTCACTCAGGATTTATATTATTTCCTATCAATTTTTTTATACCAATATGTACAAGTGCTATTACTAATAATAATATGACCCTTAATTTATATGGATATGACTATTGGAAGAGCTTAGATTATTCATGACATGGTGTCATCATAAAAATCAAATTAAAATTAATATAATTTAATTAGAACTTAATTAATAAAAAATACTTTAGATTGATTTTAATATTATTTTAATTTTATTATGGTCTTTAGTATTATTGTTATGTTTTTTTGGATTTATACTTATATTACTATTAATAAGTATTGAAAAGTTAATACTTATATTTTTTATTGGTAAAGAGGGGTTTTGAAAGGATCCCGTAACCTTTTACAAAAGAAGGTTGGGAGAAGATATCCCAACCATAAAGTAGTTGAAGAAATAGACTCTTTGTGGGGTATTGGAAAAAAACAGCCGAAACAAAGAAAGAGAAGCCCACGTAGGAGCAAGAGAGAAAGCCACACTAGTTGAGAAGAGAAGCCCTCATAGGGGCAGCAGGGAAAACCTCAAGGGTTTTTCCATAAAGGAAAAAAAACTTGCACTCAAAAGAAAAAGGTTTTACCACACAGGAGAAAACCATGGACTTAGAAGGCCATCCATAGCTGAATTAGGACTACTCACAGACAAAACAGGACCATCCGCAAAGATGAAACAAGACCATCTGCCAACCAAAATAAGACCATCCACAAAGGAATCAGGAGCAACTGAAAACCACACAGAACCATCCGTAAATGAAATAGGACCATCCACAACAAAAAAAGGGACCATCCAAAAAATTAGCAAAGGGTCATCCGTAAAATAGTCCAGGTCCATCCATAAACCAAATCATACCATCCACAAAATCCCCCATGTGAACTCCTAGAGAAGAAGGTGAAGCACAGTCAAAGACAAACCATGGAAGGAGGATGCCCAAATCAACAAGAAACCCTAACCCTACCACTAGTGGAGAAACCACATAATCCTTCTGCCATACATGGTCCCCCCCAAGACCAAACAAATATGAGAAGGAATCCAGTAGAAACCCCTGGACACGAGCCCCAAAATGCCAACCACGGGAAAAACTCAACTATGAATCTGAGGCCTCCCCAAGCCTAGAGAAGGTAGTGAATGACCACCCTGGAAAGTAGAACAAAGAAACACATCCACCAAAAACCTCGAAATGCCAACCACAAATCGTGAACGATGGAAAACTCTCAATTGGGAACAAAAGGGGCCTCCCCCAAGCCTAAAAACCAGTGAATTGCC
Source organism: Wollemia nobilis (assembly GCA_028583015.1). Taxonomy (NCBI): domain Eukaryota; kingdom Viridiplantae; phylum Streptophyta; class Pinopsida; order Araucariales; family Araucariaceae; genus Wollemia; species Wollemia nobilis. The sequence goes on along the minus strand of JAQPPZ010016480.1, from coordinate 3,221,404 downwards.
ATCCTGACAAGTATATAAAGCAAAACAAAACCACCAAAAATCCTAAGACACCAACCACAAAATGCAAACAACAAGAAATGATTAGCTGAGAATAAATCAGGGCCTCTCCCAAGCCTAGAAACCAGCGAATGACCCTCTCGGGAAGCAAAACGAAAGAAATTAGATCCCACTCCGAAGCAAAGCCAACCCCCACATCGAAACCACCAACCAGGTTTGTTTGATCATGCAACACCACCCAAGAAGACTTCTTGGGACACCTCAAGAAGAAATAGATAAGGCCTTGGAGACCCTCCAAGCACCAAGCAATGACAAGAAGGGCAAGAAACCCTAGGAAAACTAGGATATCTACCTAGAAACCATAGCACAATAATAGATCCGCTAGAGAACCCTAGGAAGAGTCGAGGAGGGAGCGAGAAGATGAAGAGGTGACCTCCTTCCCACAATAGGAGGTCTCTTGATCTTGCATCGAGGCATATCCTAAGCACACTCCGGATCTGCCATGAGAAAAGAAGATCTGCCTCCTCTTACCTGGAACACCATAGGAAGAAGCAAAAAAGGATTTGGAAACCCTATAGGCACCAAACAACGGTAGAAAGATCTAGAAACCCTAGGAGAACTAGGAGATCTACTTGGAAATTCACAACAAAGCAAGAGATCCACTAGAGAGCCCAAGGAAGAGCCAAAGAGGGAGCAAGAAGATGAAGAGGTGACCTCCCACCCATAGTGGGAGGTCTCTTGCTCTCGCATCGGGGCATCTCTTGAGCGCGCTACGGATCCGCCAGAAGAAAAAGAGATTTGCCTCCTCTTTCCTAGAACACCATAGGAAGAAGAAAAAATGGCCATGGAGACCCTCTAGGCACCAAGCAATGGCAAGAAGGACTAGAAACCCTAGGAGAACTAGGATATCTGCCTAGAAAATCACAAGGCAAGATATCCACCAGAGAGCCCAAGGAAGAGCCAAAGAGGGAGCAATAAGATGAAGAGGTGACCTCCCACCCATAGTGGGAGGTCTCTTTCTCCCACATCGAGGCATCTCTTGAGCGTGCTACGGATTTTCTAGAAGAAAATGAGATCTACCTCCTCTATCCTGGAACACCACAGGAAGAAGCAAAAATGGCCATGGAGACCCTCCAAGCACCAGGTAGTAACAAGAAGGGTCGGATACCTTAGACAATAAGGAGATATGCCTAGAATTCTAAACCACAGTAGGATATCCACCTGAGAACCGTAGAAAGAGTCGAGGAGGGAGCGAGAATGCGAAAAGGTGGCCTCCCGCGGGAGGTCACCAAAAATTGATTTATATGTTAATACTTATATTATTAATGACTTTACCTTTATTAATATTAATGAAATTTATATTATATATTATCATATATGATTTGATAGTTTTTCTTGAATGTTTTAATGTGAAATTGTTATTTTCATAAATTATATGTTAAACAATTTATTTACATTTATTTACTACTTTCCTAATACTTGTAACTTTTATTTTTATTATAATAGAAAAATATTATTTTCGAACATCATTGATTTTCAGTTTTAATTATGTACAAAAACATCATTTTATATTATTTATTATTATTTTAAATATCTAAGATAATATTATGTTAATTAATTTATAAATTCAAATACTAAAGAATCTTGGAGATATCAATTTAATTTATTTTGAAATATGTTTATTCTACTTTTTATATATAAAATAAATATAAAGAAAAAGATCTATAAATGATTAGTAATTGTCATAGAATTTAAGTTATTAAACTCTACTTTTTATACATGTTATTATAATTATTTGAAAAATTTATTATTCAATTTTAATTTTGAACATATAATTATAATTTTATAAAATAAAACTACTATTTAATTAAATATATTATACCCAATAGTTTATGTTAACGAAATGTAGACACCAAAACAGCACCAATCCGATTATGTGACTGCAAACACTGATCGCTTTGACAAACACAGCCCCCAGGGCAGCCCTCAGAGGTTAAACAGTGGTCTTAACCACTTTCATAGCAATTTTGTGAGGTCAAGAAGCAATTTGGCACACTTGGACACTTTGCCCAATATTCGTCTCACCCAGGGACGAATTCAAAATAGAATCCGTCCCACCCCAGGACGAATTCTGAATCCGTCCCTGGGTGGGACGAATTCTAAGCTTAACGGGCAAAAAGGCAAATGGTGCCAAGTGGCAGCCCAGAACAGTCAGTTAAGGGCTCCTACCTTGCACGCATGTGTAAGTGGACAGAGGGGCCGTTAGAGGACTGTTACAAAAAGCATTTATCAAAGTTCAAGTCAATGGAGGACTCCCCTCCCTCATGGGAAGACAAGACGCCACATGGCGTCTATGGCCAACACTTGGCTTTTGTGCTTCCCTCCCAAAAGAGAGACCCCTTGGGTCTATAAAAGGTGGGACTTTTCTCACCCAAAATATACGAGTTGAAGGAGTGTTCAAGCAACGAAGTGTTGCCGAATTGAAGACTCACTTGCATCCCCCTTTGTTCACCTTCCTACATCCATCAATCTCTTTTGCAAGGGAGGTTGTTGGGTGGCCTTTGGAAGCTCGAACCTTACTCAAATCCGACGCATGGACATCTGAACCTACCAATTCGCCGACCCCCCAATCCTAAAAGGTTTTGGGCCCATCCTTGGTGGATTGGCTCCAAAATCGAGGGCCAACGGTGGGAGGCCCACTTGGGCACCCCGCACCTCCCAAGTCCTAATTTTAGTTTTTGAGCACTTTAGATTATTTTTTAGATTGCATTATGTGTTACTAGGTCTGATTAGTCTATAATTGCAATTTTGTAGCTTTTGGTCAGAGTTTAGGGTGTTTTGTATTGCTTTGTCGTTTCGCTAACTTGCAGGTGTCAAGGTCAAATTCCCGAGGGTGGAGGCCAAATTGGGAAAATCCGACCATCTGGGTCATCCCAAAATGGCCCCAATTACCTAACCCCCCTGTTTGCAGGAGTTTTGCAGGTCCCGGGATCCGACATTGGAGCAGCAACAGGTCGGTTTCTCCTACTCAGAAGAATTCGTCCCACCCAGGGACGAATTACGATCGAAGTCGTCCTGCCCAGGGACGAATTCCAGTTTAAGGTGGATTGGCCAGCTGCCTCAGTGGCAGTGGCCTTCTGGTAACTTTTCTTACCTTCTATCGAGTTTTGAAGCAATTTGGATTCACTGTTTTCACTGTTTCAGGCAAATATTCGTATGCATATTTTGTTAGTTTTAGAGAGAGAATGCTTTTCATTTGCAGCAGGTGCTACTAACGTCTTGATCATTTCTTTGTTCGCGGGAGAAGCAGCAGAGGCGAAGAACTCATCGACATCAGCGGCGGCATCATCTTGGCCCGCCCATTGCAATCGTGGGCACGCGGAAGGAGGAATCATTCAGCGATTGTAATCAAACCCTATTTGCGCTCCTAGCCCCTGAAAAGGGAGGAGGCATTATTGTAACAGAGATCAAAGGAAATTAATGAAAGGGCTGTGTTTTCTTTATCTGATTGCGTCTCTTCCAATGTGTCTCTTTTCCGTTTCATGCAATTTACATTTCTAGGACTTAAGCGTGCTTAATTTTGAATGCAATCGCACTTGGTGTTTCCTTTGACCGGAATCTCGTGCTTTCAGTGGCGATCACGGTGGGACTCTGTTCCCTGGTTTTTGAAATCATAGAAACTGATCAAAGTTTTGTGTTTGTGCTTGACAGGTACATTTTTTTGTTGCAGACTGCTATTCGTCTCTGACAGGGACGAATCCTTTTCTGCAATTCGTCTGACCCTGAGACGAATTCAAATTCGTCTCTGGGAGGGACGAATTCTGTTCTGCAATTCGTCTCCCAGAGGGACGAATTCCTGTCTGCGGATTTTCAGAGCAGAAATTCAGAGACAACAGGAGCAGGCAGAGAAGAGGTAGGGATTTTTATTATCTCTGTTAAATTTTTTTGTTTCTGTTTCTGTTTCTTTAATTGTTTTCATTTAATCTTGCATTGCATTAGGAAAAGTCATGTATGCTAGTTTCATTTTGTTGGATAAAACGAATCCCACACACATCACGAAACAATTTTAAACCAAGGAGCTGGTCGTAAGACCTCAGCCCTTGATCAAGACCATTGGTGGATTTAATCACCACCTTGGCTTGATTTGCATCCATTTCCCGATTGTCAGCTGTTGTTAGGCGTAAATCCTGACGAAGACAGACCGAGCGTAGCTGGGGTGATTCCCATGCGCGCGAGGATAAGTTTTCTATGGTAGGTGCCATTAACAGGACAATCCCCCTTCCGTACCGCCTACGTACCACGTACCTTCTGCTCTCACGTACCTATAGTCTCCCTCTCGTAAGGGCGGGTATATAGAGAGGTTGGTATATCGGCTCTGGCTGGTATATTGAAGGGGCGACCTTTTTGGAGTTATAAGAGCCTACATGATGCATTTAAACGTTCTACAAAACCTACAAAAACAAAACAAAACATCAAAATGCACTAAACCAGTTTAGGGCACACCAAGAATCCTTAAAAGAGATAATCACGGTTTTGTGAATGTGTGTGTTTAATTCTGCTTAGTGTAGACAAAAAAAAATCATTAAAAACAAAGATAAAAAAATCTACGCATTTTGTCATTTTCTCCAAAAAGCTCCAAGGATTCCCGTAATCGCTTGGTCACTCCAAAATGCCCCAAAGGTGTCCATGAACCCTTTGGTCAACCCAAAATCACCCCAAATGTGCCCATAAGTGATGCAGGACCATCCAACAAAAAATGGGAAATCTTGTATTTTTCTCTAAATTTTAGTGCATCTTGTCGGGGCCATAACTTCTCAACCGTAGCTCCGTTTGACACGAAATTTTACAGGGAGTTGGTTGGGAGAAATCCAGTTTTCGGGGCCAAATTCCATCATCTAGTGCCCCGAAATTAGGTTCTAAAATTGCGTGCCCAATTTTTTGCACTTTTTGAGCTGTTCGGATGTCAATATCTCCTAATGTATTTAGAGTTAGGACTTGAAACTTCATTTTTGTCTTATCTATTATAAGAGGGATGCGCACACCAATTTTGGGCCCCATCTGACTCATTTTCAATTTTAGGGCTTTTTAGAGAGACATCGTCATGGTGCTCACCCGTAGCCAAGCCCAATCACGGGCGAAGGCTATGGGGAATATCCAAGGAGGCACGAGTCACCTCCGTTACAATCCCAAGGATTTGGTCATACCACCTTGGCGACCTAACACACAATGCGGTCCCCTCCACATCTTAAAGGAAAGAGACTACGGGGACACCTCTTCGAGGAGCACTCCTGTTCAACATAGCACTCATCACACACCCTTCCATGAGGGGTACAGTCATAGGAGAGCTCCCTTAGATGATCGCTATGAGCGGTCACCGCGCGATGAAGCGCTAGGTCAACATAGGGTTCGACGGGAGGAACCACATCATTACACTACCCGTCCTTCACCCCCTCTAGTTGTCAGGACTACAAAGACAAATCCAGAGCACAAGGCTCCTCAGGCGGGGCGGGCCAACTCCACCCGTTCCTTTTTCATTTATGAAAGAGAGCACGAGGAAGACCTCTACCTTCCTCGAGAGCAATATACAGTGCGAGAGCAATATGCCTCCGCACCTGCTATCTATCAGGAACACTCACTGAGGCCAAAGCCTCGAGGGAATGTTGTTACCCCCAATAGAGGGAGGTCGCCTATAGAGATCTTGGATCACTACGACCGAGATAGATATCTAGAAGAGGCATCTAGGCCTTCTAGACATGAAGCAATGAGAGCTCCCTTAGATGCTCGCTATGAGCGGTCATCGCGCGATGAAGTGCTAAGTCAACATAGGGTTCGATGGGAGGAACCACATGATTACATTATCCCTCCTTCACCCCCTCTAGTTGCCAGGACTACAAAGACAAATCCAGAGCACAAGGCTCTTTGGGCAAGGCGAGATAGCTCCGTCCACCCCTTTTTCACTTATGAAAGAGAGCACGAGGAAGACCTCTACCTTCCTCGAGAGCAATATACCGTGCGGGAGCAATACGCCTTCGCACCTGCTATCTATCAGGACCACTCACTGAGGCCAAAGCCCCGAGAGAATGCTTGCTACCCCTAACGAGAGGGATGTGTCCTATAGAGATCTTGGATCACTACGACCAAGATTTTTATCTAAGAGAGGCGTCTAGGCCTTCTAGACATGAGGCGGTGGGACTAACTATCGTAGAATCTATCGAATATATCACACATCTCAAGCAACTCACGCAACTTGAGCTCGAACGACTACCGTTAGAGGAACCGTACCATATTAACGAAGAGCACCTTCGAGCGCCGGAAGGATGAGCTGTTCCAACACACTATGCAAGAGAAGACTCCAACCCCTCACATGCATAAGACAAAATATTTTGAGTGGCACAACCCATGGGGGGAAGATAGGTCATCGCGACCTCATCAAAAGCTACCCCCAACACCTCCTAGACAGGAGCGGGAAGCTACTCTCCCGATTCCTGAAGCACCACCCCCGACGCCTCCTAGACATGAATGGGAGGCCGCTCCTATAACCAATGATGGGTGCCTTCCTCAGACATCCACCCAGGCTTATGAGCCACCCTTAGAAATTCATCAAGAAGCCTCTAAGGAATCAGAGCGCGAAGAAGAGCGGGATGAACTGCCCTACCAAGGCATGGGGGTGCCATCTGGCCACCCCTCCATAAGCCCCAAGTTCCTCAACAAGAACCAACCAAAGAGGAGGAGTTCAAATCTCCCAATACATGCAAAGCACTAGAGCACTTAGAGTTGGTAGAGACCAAGATTTTGGAGCTCCCAAGGCCCAACTTACATAAGGCTCCTTTCGAAGAGGATCAACCTTTAACCATAGGGCTACCTGATGATGCAGTCCTCCATGTCTCAGAATCTACAGATTCTGATGAGCTATACACATTGTCCGAAGGTGAGGATGAAACAGAGATAGCCCACAACAATCACATGCGACAACATCGGCATCCCATAAAATTTGAAGAAGCATGTCAACAGATAAACATAATACTAGGGCATGAGTGGCACGTTAACCCACCACAGTGGGACCAAGCATTACATCCACCACTTTGGGCACACAAAGAGCAACTTCCACCAAGAGACATCATAGCAACATCAGTGCCACGGGCGGACCCTGTCCTCATCTCCGTGCATAGGGCCGATCCATTCATGCCCATACCTCTAGAGCCAGATCCGGAGTGCAAAGACCATCAAGCTGGGGGTACCTCTATCCCCTGAAGAACCATAATCCAAACCAAAAAGCTCCAAGGATTATCGCAATCCTTGGTCACCCCAAAAGCTCCAAGGATTATCGCAATCTCTTGGTCAAACTTGTAACCAAAAAAGCTCCAAGGATTATCGCAATCTCTTGGTCACAAAAAGCTCCAAGGATTATCGCAATCTCTTGGTCACCCAAAAAGCTCCAAGGATTATCGCAATCTCTTGGTCAAAAACCAAAAAAGCTCCAAGGATTATCGCAATCTCTTGGTCACCCAAAAAGCTCCAAGGATTATCGCAATCTCTTGGTCAATCCAAAAAGCTCCAAGGATTATCGCAATCTCTTGGTCACCCAAAAAGCTCCAAGGATTATCGCAATCTCTTGGTCACCCAAAAAGCTCCAAGGATTATCGCAATCTCTTGGTCAACCAAAAAGCTCCAAGGATTATCGCAATCTCTTGGTCAAACCCAAAAGCTCCAAGGATTATCGCAATCTCTTGGTCAACCAAAACCGTTCAAGCTCAAGGATTATCGCAATCTCTTGGTCACCAAAAGCTCCAAGGATTATCGCAATCTCTTGGTCAAAAAAAGCTCCAAGGATTATCGCAATCTCTTGGTCAACCAAAAAGCTCCAAGGATTATCGCAATCTCTTGGTCAAAAAATCAAGAAATTCAACAAAAACAAAACAACAAAAATCATCAAAAACAACAAAGATTTGCATCTCAATTCTAGGCATACTCAAATTCATCAAAATAACAACAAAAACACCATGCATAAATTTTACCACACTACAGTCAGTGGTCTGGGAATGTACTAAGAGTTTCAGTGATTCAGTCATCATTTTCCTCTTTAGCCATGTAGTGTACCAAGTCGAACAGATTTTACAAAGGTAGAGTCATACTTGAAATACACCTTGTTACGTAACATCCCAACACAAATCAAAACACTAAAATTCCCAAAATTGTGTGAACGAAAGATGAAACCTGCAAAATAATCTAGGTCACCACAAGCGAAACGGTTATCTTGCTCATCCCCCTGTGCGAATGACCCCTAGAATGCCGAGAGTTGGCAAAAGGACAAGCTTCCTCCCTACCCAATTCCCTAAGAATCCCTAAAGTTCTCAATAGTTGCAAAACACAAAAATTTGCAAAATGTCAAAACTCCAAAATTTGACAAACTATAGTGCACACATCAAAAGGCACAAACAACAGTGATTTTCATCACTCCATATCCCCAATCCCTTGCTCAAAAGAAAAACAAATCAAAATAAACAGTGATCTTATCACTACAAAGAGCAAGTATCCCAATACAATTGAAAAAAAGAAGGGAGTTGACCTTGAATCCCTCGGAACTCTCGACGATTCTGTAGGTCATAAGGCAAGCTTCAATACCAATTTGGTTGATAGCCTATCGGTAACAGAAGTAAACCTCCCACATGACGATATATCTGTCACATTAACTTGCGTACAGATCAATGTTTGCATGTGGATGAGCTAGCTTATGGCATCCTGGATTACACCGCAGATTAATCTTAGTACATACAACAAAGGAATTCGTGGAGCTAATTAGGTGATCCTCAGTACAGGTTCGGTTGAAAGCCCATCTGGCACTGGCGGTATCCTAACAAATACCACTAAATGAACTCAATTGCACACACAGGGATGTGAAATAACTCGGTCAAAAACAGGTCCGATTCATACCTTGTTCAAAAGTCTTGTAAGATAAAGTACAGTCATGGATAGTGAGTTAAAACTGTCTGAATCTCAGAAAATCTTACATTCATCCCAAAACCATCTGCGCTACTTATCATCCTTATGATACCATCAAAAAATACAAAAACAACAAAGAAAAACCAGATAAATAAAAATATCATTCATCCATTTCAATTTGCATATCACATAGACATCTAAAACATTTCAATTCATCATAACATCTGCATTCATCAAAATAAATAAACATGCATAACAAAAATCACATCATCACATGTACAAATCCAAAAATAAAACCGGTATATATATATATATATCGTCAAAAAGATGCCCGCAGGCTACAAAACAGGTCCTCAGACCCCGCAATCATATCCAAAACCCAACCTAAGGCGTCGGCCACCATGATCACGCAGGATCGGTGCGACGGGAACTACCCCCCATGGTGTGGGTCCTACGGGACCCTGCAGGGCGGCTATTGCTAGCCCCCGCATCATGCCTACTACCACCCCCCTCATCTAACCGCCTGCGGCGAGATGATGCTGACTGCTCAGTCAGACTATCCCTCGTCCGTCGAGAAGATCTGCTGATCGAAGGCTCAGGGAGCCGCCCGCCAAGGCGGATGACCTCCCTCTCCAAGTCTATCCGGTACAGACACCACTCTGCCTCCCGCCGATGATAGATAGACAATGCATCATCGCGCTGCGCCAAAACTCTATCCCGCTCTACCAACTGAGCCCGAAGAAGATCCCTCTCCAGATCCCGCATCCGTAGCAGCTCTGTAAGCCGCGCAACCTCATCGCCTACATCCGACCCCACCCCCTCCGTATCTGCCGGACGCATAGGACTCGCGGGGACAGTAGCCTGCTCAGGCTCCAACTGCTCCTCCACATCCTGCATGTCCGGCTGCTCCGGAACACCCAAGTCCACATCCTCATCTCCCGCATCCACCATGTCTGCATCATCCAACGGCCCTCCCCAATCACCCCCTGCCGCCTCAGCATCCTCCACTGCCGCCTCCGCGCCTCCCAGTGGACCCTCACCTCTCCAGCGCCGCAAAACCCACCACGAGTCATACTCAGTGGTAGTACCTACGTCATCCACATCCAACACCTCAATCACCGCATCCGACTCCTCGCCCAATGGCACGAGGACCGGTGGCTCCAGATCCCTCTCATCTCCCCGACGTCGATAGCCTACGGGCTCACCAGGCAACCCTTGGCGCACCCCAAACTATCGTGTAACCCGGCGGTACGGAAAGAACTCATGCTCCGTCCCGTGCCGCCCAGTCAACCATCGCTCCCTCCGTACCCGTCGGAGCCACTCTCCAGCCTCAGGCCAGGCTGGACAGTCCCGATAGGGACGCCAAAACACCTCCCCTGGAGTGAGCCACGAAAAGGCATCAATGTAGTGCTCAACTGCACCTGCCCATCGCCGACTCTGCCCCTGCTCCGCAGACCGTCGCCACAAAGCCGCATAACCAATCTCATCATCCTCCATCGCCGCTCGAGTCATCCACGGTAACCCGGTAGGCCTCTCAACAGCTATGTGCTGCCAACCCCAGCACTGCAACAAAAAGCTGCAACTGACACCCTTCCGCTGTCGACAGCGGACCCCGTACAGCTCCCCGTAAAGCTGCGCCAACAAAGTCTGTCCCCATCTCAGGATCAACGGTGCCTCTATCGGGCACTCTGCCAACTGCCACACCAAATCCAGCAGGTTCCACGGGAACCTCGCGCCTGACGAATCAGGGAGAAGAATGTTAGAAATGAGGCCCATCAGGAATGCGTGCCTCACTCCTAACACCCCCCTCTCCTTCCACCCGACCAACCAAAATCCCACCAGCCTGGCAATCTGCCTCGATTTGTCTCCACTGGGTCTGCTACACCCAGCTCCCCCCCATGCCCAAAACATCTCGTGAGTATAGCAGTCCGCTGATCAAACGGAGATGTCCTAATAGGCAGACCATCTATCGGAATCCGAAGCAACCGATAGACGTCCTCAAGAGTCACAGTCATCTCCCCTGTCGGGAGATGGAAAGTATTGGTCCGCGGATCCCAAAGCTTGATCAGGGCCGTCAGATAGGCCTGATCCGAAACCACGGGCTCCAGTCGAGCCACCTGCTTGAGCCCAAGGGCATCAAGCCATTCCCGATCGTCATCAGTCAAGGCCAACCGCGCCTCAATAAAGGCAGCGGGTACACGGTACCGGCTCCTAACAACCTGCAAGCAAACAAAAAAAATAATAAATAAATAAATGAAAAAGATAAAATTTTCAATTCTAGGGTTTCTAACCTTAGTTGTTAAACAAAAACATCACAAAAAATCTTAAAGTTTAGAAAAGCGTCAACACAAAAACATGCATTAAGTTAAAGCAAAATAAACCCTAGGGTCACTTACAAGTCTCGCCTCGGCTCCGCCGCTCGAACCAGTTTGTGCACTCATGATGGCAGAGAGAATTCCAGCGGCGCTTCGCTTCGCAGAATTACCTCCTCCTCCCAGAGCTCCAAAATCGCAAGAAAAAAATGACACAAATGAGCCCAAAATCAAGTTTTGGCCCTTAAATAGGCCTTTTGCATTGGAATTCGTCCTTGACTGGGACGAGCGCTCTAATCAGCGCTCGTCCCACCCAGGGACGAATTCTCCAGCTGGAATTCGTCCCACCCAGGGACGAATTCAGGCCAACACAAAAAAAATCAAGAAAAATGACTAAAAATGCACTAAAAACAGACAATAAAACTGCCTCACAGGATTGCAAATGCAACTGACAACATGGGCATACAAAATCGACATCGGGGTCACAAATTATCAATATCCTACTCCCTAAGAAGGCTACCATAGCCGGACCGCTCCAGGGGAAGACAAATTTTGACAATTTAATCCCAAAATGGTGTCACAAAAAAAAAAAAAAAAAAATGCAAAAAAAACAAGCAATAAACATTGCCAGACACAAGTGCTCTTGCACTTAACCTCTTGGCATAGCAAAATTGATGTGGTTTTGAAATTTCGGGGTTTGCATTGTCACTATCCTACTCCCGAAGAAGGCTACCATAGCCGGACCGCTCCACGGGAGGACGGATTGCCGACAATTCAATCACCAAATGGTGTCACAAAAACAACAAAAACAGTACAAAATTCAACAAAAACACAACAAAAACATTGCCGGACATAAGTGCTCTTGCACTTAACCTCTAGGCAAAGAAAATCGATGTCGAGGTCCAAATTATCGCTCTCCTAGTTCCCCAAGAAGGCTATCATAGCCGGACCGCTCCACGGGAAATAGGTTTTCGACGATTTCACCTCATTATGACATCACCAAAAGGGTTAACACCCACCAAAAATAGGTCCATATGTTGGAAAAATTGCACACGCTTAACGGTAAACCCTCTAAAGGCAACCTTGCACAAGTCATCTTGGGTCAAGCGACTCGTCGCTTCTCTCACGAAGGTCATTCCCTCATCGATTCGTCGCTTGAGGGGGTAGTCACACTTAGTCACCAATCAACAATCACACACCCAATTAAGGAAAACGACATGCATTCAAAGAATCATTGACAAAGACAATCACGCTCCTGCTTGGGGCGACAAACAAGCAACAATCAAATCAATCAAACACTTGGCATTTCGTGAATCATGAACACAAGGTTCCCCCCGAGGATAAAAACGCCCTTCACTTGTTCATGACTCGATCAATGTCTAAGTTCAAGTCACACCTCACCAAAACAGGTTAATACTTGAAATCAAATTCCTTAGCTCGTCGGAAGCAAGGATTCAAGAATGCATGCCCTTTCCATACTTGGGGCATCAAAAGTTGGTTAGGTTACCAAGAAACCCTAATCATTAGTGCTTTGGTTATCTATTTTTGCTCAAGCATTGCGTCACCGCGAGCGCTTCCCAAAAGGGGCATCTGTAGACACCAAAACAGCACCAATCCGATTATGTGACTGCAAACACTGATCGCTTTGACAAACACAGCCCCAGGGCAGCCCTCAGAGGTTAAACAGTGGTCTTAACCACTTTCATAGCAATTTTGTGAGGTCAAGAAGCAATTTGGCACACTTGGACACTTTGCCCAGTATTCGTCTCACCCCGGGACGAATTCAAAATAGAATCCGTCCCACCCCAGGACGAATTCTGAATCCGTCCCTGGGTGGGACGAATTCTAAGCTTAACGGGCAAAAAGGCAAATGGTGCCAAGTGGCAGCCCAGAACAGTCAGTTAAGGGCTCCTACCTTGCACGCATGTGTAAGTGGACAGAGGGGCCGTTAGAGGACTGTTACAAAAAGCATTTATCAAAGTTCAAGTCAATGGAGGACTCCCCTCCCTCATGGGAAGACAAGACTGCCACATGGCGCCTATGGCCAACACTTGGCATTTGTGCTTCCCTCCCAAAAGAGACCCCTTGGGTCTATAAAAGGTGGGACTTTTCTCACCCAAAACATACAGGTTGAAGGAGTGTTCAAGCAACGAAGTGTTGCCGAATTGAAGACTCACTTGCATCCCCCTTTGTTCACCTTCCTACATCCACCAATCTCTTTTGCAAGGGAGGTTGTTGGGTGGCCTTTGGAAGCTCGAACCTTACTCAAATCCGACGCATGGACATCTGAACCTACCAATTCGCCGACCCCCCAATCCTAAAAGGTTTTGGGCCCATCCCTGGTGGATTGGCTCCAAAATCGAGGGCCAACGGTGGGAGGCCCACTTGGGCACCCCCGCACCTCCCAAGTCCTAATTTTAGTTTTTGAGCACTTTAGATTATTTTTTAGATTGCATTCTATGTTACTAGGTCTGATTAGTCTATAATTGCAATTTTGTAGCTTTTGGTCAGATTTTAGGGTGTTTTGTATTGCTTTGTCGTTTCGCTAACTTGCAGGTGTCAAGGTCAAATTCCCGAGGGTGGAGGCCAAATTGGGAAAATCCGACCATCTGGGTCGTCCCAAAATGGCCCCAATTACCTAACCCCCCTGTTTGCAGGAGTTTTGCAGGTCCCGGGATCCGACATTGGAGCAACAACGAGTCGGTTTCTCCTACTCGGAAGAATTCGTCCCACCCGGGGACGAATTACGATCGAATTCGTCCTGCCCAGGGACGAATTCCAGTTTAAGGTGGATTGGCCAGCTGCCTCAGTGGCAGTGGCCTTCTGGTAACTTTTCTTACCTTCTGTCAGGTTTTGAAGCAATTTGGATTCACTGTTTTCATTGTTTCAGGCAAATATTCGTATGCATATTTTGTTAGTTTTAGAGAGAGAATGCTTTTCATTTGCAGCAGGTGCTACTAACGTCTTGGTCATTTCTTTGTTCACAGGAGAAGCAGCAGAGGCGAAGAACTCATCGACATCAGCGGCGGCATCATCTTGGCCCGCCCATTGCAATCGTGGGCACGCGGAAAGAGGAATCATTCGAGCGATTGTAATCAAACCCTATTTGCGCTCCTAGCCCCTGAAAAGGGAGGAGGCATTATTGTAATAGAGATCAAAGGAAATTAATGAAAGGGCTGTGTTTTCTTTATCTGATTGCGTCTCTTCCAATGTGTCTCTTTTCCGTTTCATGCAATTTACATTTCTAGGACTTAAGCGTGCTTAATTTTGAATGCAATCGCACTTGGTGTTTCCTTTGACCGGAATCTCGTGCTACCACGAAAGAAACTTAATTTTTAAAATACATAAAAGTATTACTTTATTTTGTTTTTTGCTTTTACATAAATTTCTAGATGAACTTATACATATATACAAATTTTAACATGAATGTATAGATTTTATAAATATTTTTATTAATTTTGAATAAATATATTAAATAAATAATTTAATTATTTTTATTATAATATTTAAATTTAAAATAATATTTTAGTTTAATCTAAAAATATAAAAAATAAAATAAAATATATAAATAAACAACATAACAAAAAAATGCATAAATTTCGGTAAAATAAAAGTGACACCAAATAACCTTTATAAAAAAATATACTTTTGATTTGACTTCACCAAAGAACTAGAGCTTATAAAACTTTTCCTTTACACAAAACAATATATAAAAAAATTATAAGTTTATCCATAAACCCTCCTTTATATATATAACCACTCAAGCAAGAAATATAGGTAATATGGTTTCTCATTTTTTTTTTTGTTAATAAATGAGTTGGTTACAACTACTATTTTTAGACATTAGTAAGTGCAGGTTCAAACAACAATGACTGTACGGACTATTACCTTTGCTAAAACTGACAACGTGCTTCCAAAATTTAAACCTAAATATCTTCTTGATAAATACTTAAACCAATCAATCTTTTACCAAGAATAACATGACTTCTCATCATGCCTAAATTCCACAAACCTTGTTTTATCTTAGGCTCTAACTAATTCCACAAACCTTGTTTTATCTTAGGATCTAACTAGATAGGAGACTAAAAGACTAAAAGCATGTAAAAAGGAAAAGAGAAAGAAAAATAAAAAATATATTGATTTTCAACCAAAAATGGCTTGCATTTTCAATAAATGAAATTAAATCGCGTGATATTTTACATGAAGGTTGGATGTAGTCCTTATCTTGTGTTTGTATTTAATCATAGTCATCTTATTAATATCTAATTGGTGGATGGGAAATTGATCAAGTAGAATCCGAGGAATAAAGAAAAAATATATTTATGGCCTCGATCCAGAATATGTTAAAATATTTGAGCACCTCTAAGAGCATGACTAGAGGCAAGAAACGAATGCTATTTGTGTTTGATGACCATCTAACAGGAGACATCACTGTAAGAAGTGTAGCATTGAATGACTCAAAGGAATATTTGGTGAGCCTCGACAGGTTAATCTCCAAATGGAACACAAAGATGATGAGCACAATGTTTTTTTAGTGAAGCCAAGATGAAGTCTACCATTACCTCACGACCATCGACAGTCTTCAACAATTGATGGAAAATTTATTAGTCGATGATAGTAGCTCGGTGAAAATGATTTGCATGCAGTACCTTATGGAATCGTCCATGGTTCACCTCGAGAAGGAGTTCCACAAAATTATCTTATCCAATAGTGACACACTCAACCCCAACTAGAAGGAGACACTAGAGGACATCAGATATTCCTTCTCCTCCTCTATTGACTAGAAATTGAACACTTGTATCAACAGGCAAGGGTGCATTAGAAGGAAAAGGATGCCGCGGAGCAACAGGTGCAAGCACTGAAGGCGTAACTTGAGTCTATACAAAACCAACTAGCAAATAAGGCCACACAATCTGCAAGCTTCTCTTAAAAAATAGTTAAGGAGGCTCACCTTCGGTTGACCCAAAGTTTTGAGAAGTTGGCAGCTAGAGCAGTTTAGGTTCTGCAGTATCTCTATGAGGCTCAGATTCATATTTAGTTGAGCTAGCAGATAGTAGATAGTATTGAGGAGATGCTAGAGCCACATTTGGAGATGGCTGTAAAAATTTAAGCCTTGGATCAGTTCAATATGCACATTCACCTCATGAGTGAAATAGACCGAGCCTAGTTTACCACTAAATTCATGTTGCATAGTTACTTCTAGAGGTTGAATCTAGTAAGAGAAGTTAGAAAGCTCCTCAATATAATGGAGTGGGAGCATACTGTTTCAATGTTTCATTTTGATGCTCTCATCGATATGGGATTCTCATATTTTACTAATGAATGGGGTAAGCTTCTGCTAAGGGAACAATTAGAAGCGAATTGGAATAACTTTATGGAAGACACATCCAAAATTGACGAGTGGGAGGAGCCAATCATAGAAGAACAAGTGCTACCACTTATGAAGAAGTTCACTCGCATGGATTTGTCTCTGTTTGAGTTGGAACAATGAGCTAAGTGCCTTAGCCTGGAGGATACCAAACACTTGTGGTATATCTATGAATCACTTAGTGTTTGTTCCCTTTGTGTTACCATGCATGCTTAGACAGAAGCAGATACAATTTATGATATTACCTACAAAAGTTTGAAGGAGTAGGAAAAATAGGCTGTAGTAGAGTAGGCAACAACAGAGTTAGCAAAAGCAGCACAAATAGTAGTAGAGGTAGAGGTGACTAAAAATACAACAGTTGAGAAGGCACAGGAAAAGACATCCAAATTAGAAGCACCAACTAAGGCAGCCGGTAAGAAGACCCAATAAGGAGTCCAATGGATAAAGGCATAGGATCTCTTGCATCCATGCGAGCTAGATACCCCGAGAGTCGCCAAAAATTTTGGCAAGTTTGCAGTCTACCACATTAATTTTTTTTGAAAGGTTTTGATTGTAAAAGCAACAAATATAATAAATGGTGTTGTAGTGTTTTCTACAATGTGAAGCAATTATTTTTGTGTGTAATTATTTTCTTGCATTTTCATGAAATTTTGTGCTTCAAAATAGTGGGGATTATAATATAAATGGTTATGAGAGTTGGTTTGTGACATAAGTTGAAATTGCCTAAATCCATTTATAAAAAATGGTGCTCGAGTACTAAGTGCATATAAAATGTAAAGGCCTTACTAAGGGTTAAAATCACATTCACCTCAAAATATGGGTGAAGGGCCCGTTCACCTCACTCTGGGATGAATGTAGAAATTTAAAGGTGAAAAGAAAAGCCCCTTTCACCCCTCTTAGGGGTAAAAATACATTTAAATGGTTAACTTTGAAGCGGGCCCAAGGTGGAAACATGATGACAATATTAAGAAATGTGTTCGCCCTAAAGTTGGGATGAAATCATCGTTTGCTCCACATTTGGGCAAACGTCTTAAAAATTTTAAAGTAACATGCCCAGCTAACACATTGACTAGTCAAATGGGCTTTCACCCCAGTGGATGGGCAAAAGTCCCATTCGCCCCTCCCTGGGGTGAAAGCTCGACAAAATGGTGAGTTTCGATGCCAAGAAAATTTTGAAAGGTCAAAGCCTCATTCGCCTCAAGAGAGGCAAAGACACCTTTCGCCCCCTCTTTGGGTGAATGCACATAAAGATAGAGTGTGTTACGGGATCCACATAGGCATGAATTTAAAAGGAATTTTAAGGGACGTTCGCCCCAAGTGAGGGGTGAAAATGCCTTTCACCCCTTATTGGGGCGAATGCATATTTTGAAAAGAAAATTTATTTTTCTTATATATTCCAAAATGCACCATGTGAAAGTCGAAGAAATTTCTGCACCATGCGAAGGTTGAAATAGGTTTTGCAATGACAGTCGAAAGGAAAGATGCAAGCATTCACCCAAAGGAAGGGGTAAAAATCCAATGCGCCCCACCTTGAGGCGAGCATATGTTTTGTAAGAAAAGAAGAGTAGTTCGAGCAAGGGTAAGAGATGCAATTCACGGGTCTCACGCTAAAGAATTAAAGGAAAGTTTGAAAGTATTGTGCCCCAAAAATGAGATGAGAGACTTACATAGCGAAAAGGTGCCAATCACCCAATTCAGGCAAAAGTGATGTAGAACAACCTAAAACATTTTTTCTAGGGCGCTCAAGGAAAATTTAATAATGGAGGCGAAAAGGTGACTACAGTTGCTGATTTCATGCTAAAAATAGTTGCAGTATTAAAACCATAGGGCAGTTTTCATGAATTCTAAAACATCCTGTACAGGGGTAAATTTCCAAGGAGCGATGGAGGCATCAAGTCAACGACCAAATTTACAATTTTCCATGCACCGACACCCAAATGTGCTGATTTTCTAGAGATTGCATCTTAGAAACTGGACCATTATCTTAGGAGGAAGATTTTCAAGGACTTTAAGGAGGAATTTCTTCGCAGAGGTTCCTGATCTGTAAACATTTTGTCTTTTGTGTATTAAATAGATAGAGGCGAAAACCTCTATAAATACTAGACACTTTCAATGTAACAAAAAAGGATAGACATTCTACAGAAAAACTATTCAAGTTATTTGCGTAAATAGAAGAATTTGTGGCCTCTAATTTTGCAAACAACCTCAATGTGTGATTTATTTCTGTTCAAGCATTTATATTTTATATTCATGTTTGCTATCTGCTATTCAGTTCAAAATTTGCATCTGGATTTGGGCATTGCTGGTGTAAGTGTGAGTATTAGAATGCGATTCTAGAAGTTATCTTCGGGGAACTGTAAGTAGATTCTCTTGCCTCTTTTTCTATTTTATTCTACTATAACACTTGATTGAAATTTTTGCTATTAGTCTATACCCAATCCTACATCTTTGGCCTATGACTATATTTCCCATTTCTTTTCGTTATTTCCAATTTCTTTCCTACAACTCTAGTCTTAAAACAGTGTAGGATTAGTAAGGGATCTAGTCCTCTCTCGATATTTGGCATGAAAGGCATTTCTTTCCTCCGACCTTTCAATGTTGGTCGTGTCTAGGGCACACAAACGTACGTTTGTATTTTAGGCAAATATTTGACCAAAAGTAATTAATCCTTTAAATTGATTTTAATATTATTTTTATTTTATTATTGGTTATTATTCTTGTTATGTTTTTTTGGACTTCTACTTCTATTAATATTAATAAGTATTTAAAAATTAATACTTGTATTACTAATGACTTTACCTTTATTAAAAATAATAAACTTTTTATCCTATATTATCATATATATTTGATAGTTTTTCTTAAATGTTTTAATGTGAAATTGTTATTTTCACTAAATTATATGTTAAACAATTTATTTGCATTTCTACTCTCCTAGATGCTCTAATTTTTACCCGTAATTTTTCTTTTTATTACAAAATAAAAATGTTATTTTCGAACATCATTTTGTTTTATTTATTATTATCTTAAATATCTAAGATTATGTTGATTAATTTATAAATTCAAACACTAAGGAATATTGGAGATATCAATTTAATTTTTATTAAAATATGTTTATTACTTTATATATAAAAGAAATATAAGAGGAAAAATCTATATAAGATTAATAACTGTGATAGAATCTTAGTTATTAAACTCTACTTTTTATAAATATTATTATAATTATTTGAAAAAATTATTATTCAATTTTAATTTTAAACATATAATTATAATTATCTAAAATAAAAATATTATTAAATTAAATATATTATACTCAATAGCTTATCTTAACTTAGATGAATTTATAGTTTTTTACTTTGCACAAATTTTTAGATGAACTTATACATATATACAAATTTTAACATAAATATATAAATTTTTATAAATATATTTATTAATTTTAAATAAATAATTTAATTATTTTTTATTATAATATTTAAATTTAAAATAATATTTTATTTTAATAACATTAAAAAATAAATAAAATATATAAATAAACAACCTAACCAGGAAAATTCAGCATAAATTTCCGTAAATTAAAGTAGCACAAAATAATCTTTATACAAAATATAGTTTTGATTTGACTTCACCAGCTTATAAAACTTTTCCTATACACAAAATATATATAAAAAATTTATAAGTTTATCCATAAACCCCTCTCCTCCACATATATATATAACCACTGATATGGTTTATTATTCCTTTCCTTATATAAGGAAGTTAATTATAGTTCTTTTTAATAATTAGAAAGTGTACGGTTTAAATTATATGGACTGCTCTCAATAACCTATTCTTCTAGTTGTTCCTTGGGTTTCATGAACTACTACCTTCGCTAAAATTAACACCTATCCTAAAATTTAAACCTAGTTCTCTTCTTAACAAATATTTAACTAATCAAATGGTTTCGCGTCATTGTCACTCGTAAATTCCACAAACCTTGTTTTATCTTAGGCTCTAACTAGACAGCAGACTAAAAGCGTGTAAAAAAGGGAAATAGAAGAAAAAAACAAAAATATATTGATTTCCAGCCAAAAATGGCGTGCATTGACATTTTCAAGAAACGATATAAAATGGCGCGATTTTTTTCATGACGGTTGTATGTTGTCCTTATCCTCCGTTTGTCCTGGATCACAGTCATCTTATATTAATATCTAGTCGTTGCATGGGAGACTGATCAAGTAGAAGCCGAGGAATAAAGAAAAAAACATAGTTATGGCCCCTGTCCAGAATATGTTAAAATCTCTGAACGCCTGAATGCTCGTTGCGTTCGACGACCGTCTAACAGGAGACATCACTGTACTGAGTGGAGCATTGGACGACTCGGAGGAAGGTTTGGCGAGCCTCAACAGGGTAATCTCCAAATGGAACACAAAGAAGACGAGCACAAAGCTTTTTCAGAGTAGCCGAGACGAAGCCTGCCATAACCTCGCGGCCGTCGTCGACAGTCTTCAACAACTGATGGAAAATTTGTCAGTCGACGACAGCAGCTCGGTGAAAATGATCTGCGCGCAGCGCCTCATGGAATCGTCCATGGCCCTCCTAGAGAAGGAGTTCCACAGAATTCTGTTATCTAAGAGCGACGCGCTCAACCCCGTCTGGGCGGAGACGCCAGAGGACAGCAGATCGTCCTCCTCCTCTTCTGACGACGTCGAACACGGAACCCGCAAATTTGACGTGGTTCCAGTGGAGACCGTTCTGGTGTTGAAGACCATCGCCCGGCGCATGGCCTTGGCGGGTTACGGAATGGAGTGCGTTCGAGTCTTCGCTCTCGCCAGAAGGTCCGTCATCGAAGCGAGCCTCTGCAATCTCGGCCTAGAGAAGCTCGGCTTCAGCGAAGTACAGAAAATGGAGTGGAAATTACTGGACACGAATATTAGGCGCTGGATTGACGCCGCGAAAATCAGCATCCGCGTCCTCTTCGCAGGCGAGAAGCGGCTCTGCCATCAGGTCTTCGAGGGGTTCGATTACGTCAGGGATTCCGCCTTTGTGGAAGTTGCCAAGGAGGCGACCACCAGGCTTCTCCGTTTCGCGGAAGCCGTGGCCCCTACCAGACGGTCACCGGAAAAACTTTTCCGGATACTCGACATCTACGAAACCCTCTGCGATCTCTCGCCGGATATCGAGCGCTTATACTGCCAGGAACCCTGCCGCGCCCTGAAGGCGCAGGTACCCGGGATCCTCGGCCGTCTCGGCGACGCCGCCCGGTAAAATTTGAAGGAATTCACGACCGCCATCCAGAGGGAGAACTCCAAAATCCCGACCCCAGACGGCACGGTTCATCCCCTGACGAAATACGTCATGAATTATCTAAGCTTTCTGTCGGATTACAAGGAGACGCTGTTCAAGATCACGGCGGGCACGTCCGTCGACCTGCCCAAGGGGTTACCCGAGGGTCTCGCTCCCCTGCTCGCCGACGAGGACGGACCCCTGGCGTCGCTTTGCGTCCGCGTCGAGTGGATAGTCGTGGTCCTGCAGTGCAAACTGGACAGGATATCCAAACTGTACAAGGACGTGGCTCTCTCCTACCTCTTTCTCACCAACAATCTGCACTGCATCTTGCAGAAAGTTGAGGGTTCCGAGCTCAGATTTTTGCAAGGGCAGGGGTTTGTGACAAAAAATTTAGTTATGGTGCGGCAGTAAGCGGCGTGGACGAAGGTACTCTCTTGTCTCATGGATGAGGGGATTCCAGTCGGAGGAGATTTTTCCGGCGGGGTTTCGCTGGAGGCCGTCAGTGATAGATTTAAAGGGTTTAATGTTGCCATGGAAGAGGTGATGAAGTGCCATGCCGGTTGGGCGGTTCTGACGTGCGGCTGCGAGAGAAGCTTGTGATTTCGATTGCCGACAAGTTAATACCGGCGTACCGGTCATTCCTGGGAAGATATGGGAGCTGGTCCGAAACCGGAGGGCACTTGGACATGTACATCAAGTACACGCCAGAAGAGCTAGAAATTGTTCTGTTAGACATTTTTAATGGCAGATCCTCGTCCATTAGTTCGATGAAATCCCGGTGAAAAGTAGATTCAGACAACATGCTTTCCAGGTAAATAAATTGGTTTAACGTTGATGCTCCGCGGAAGGAGATGAACTTTGTTCAGAGAATCACCATTTAATAGAACTAATGAGTGAAAAATTGCTGTGTAGCAGACAACACCAGGAAATATCTATCCTATAGGAACTGCCTTTATAATATATTCAAGTTCATGTGAAGGCACAGCAAACATGCTCGGTATCAACTTGCTCAGCTGTAATATAATCTAGATGGACAGCAAGTATATAGACTATGTTCTTGTCAAGGTAATCTTTCTAACTTTGATTTAAATAATTCTGATGGAAAACTTCTTTTCACAACCAACCATATGAAAAACGTATGGACAAACAAGCTTGATATAAGGTAGCTCCTATTCTTGCACAGATGATATAAGTTAACTCCTACTCTTGCAAAGATGAGAAAAGAATCAATAAAAAAATCAGACAAAAATAATTTAAATAATTTAATGTAATTGAATATTATTTATTGAATTAAAAGTTAATGGTTAATTAATTTAAATATTATTTTAAAAATATGTATAATTTTTTTTAGTAGGTTGGGTGAAAGTAAGTTAGTCTAAGGTGAAGGGAGGTTTGGGTATGAGAATATCGGAGCTAAATAATAAAGCTTTGGTTGGAAAGCTTTATTAGAGGTGGATCTTTTAGTTAACTTCTTTATTCAACAAAGTTTTAACTAGAAAATATTTGGGACATGAATTCAAATGACATGAATCATTTCCCTTTAGATGGTGATGGGTCTCTAGTGTGGTAGGTACTAAAGTAGGATCTAAGTAGTGAAATATGGATTATTTTGGATAAATTCATAGGATCAATACCCACCTATCATTGTTAAATTTTTAGAATTGCAATCGGTAAAAGAAACCATAGAAAGCAAGGGTTGGATCAATATTGAAAGTTATTTCAACACCAACCAGTTGAGGGATTATACATTTAAGTAGATTAAGAAGTTGGATGAGTGACCAATCTTAATCCCTCTAGAATTGACACCCATCACGACTAAAATCCTGTAAGAAATATTTCTCACAAGTAGGGACGACGAGGATGAATTAACTTGGGGCTATGGGAACCTTGGAGTCTACACAATGAAGGATGGATATGAAAAGATCCTTCCAAAACCTCCTTCTCATGTATATCAAGTTGAGAATTGGAGAAAGACATGGTAGCCCAAGGGTTGGCTGAAAGTAAACTCTTTTTTTTGGTAGTTCATGCATAAAAAAGTTCTTACCTTTGATAATATAAGACATAGAAGAATTATTGGCACATCTTGGTATCTTTTATGCTACAAAAGTAAGGAAATATTTGATCAGTTGATGTTTGAGTGCTTGTTCACATGCCAGATCTAGGAGATATGGTTCTTAGCTTATAAAATTTGAGCCAACAATGATGTAAACCAAATTAATGTTTTGGAAATATGGAAGAGGAGCATATTTAAATATGAAGCTCTTCATATTGGGTGTAATATTGGATTAAATTTTATTTGATGGTAATTATAGCTAGAGAGAAATAGTAGAGTTTTTAGAGAAATCTTTTCATCATTAGATGATATCTAGTAGGTCATTTGGAGAAAAATCACAAAAACTATGGTAGTGTATACTAACTAGGAAACCGAGGCTGATATAAGGATGATGAAAAAGAAGCTAAAGTGTAGAAAGAGTGGGATAAAGTTAGTAAGAAGGCACCATTGGAAGGTTGGATTAAAATTAATATTTATGGAGCTATAAAAAGCAATATGAGTAAAGCTAGAATTGGAATGGTCTATAGGAATCATGTTTGAATGGTGCTCTATTTGTAATTGCAAGGCCTAGCCAAAGCCATAAACAATGATGCAAAATCTTTAGCTATCAAATCTACTTCTATCTAGGTGATAAGGCAGGATCATAGGAGGATAATCATATTTTTAAATCTTGGTAGGAACTTTGAATTGCATGAGGACCTTTGCTTTGGAGATGTAGAGGTTGAGGATTCTTATCACCCAAATTAAGGATTTGTGGGGAGAATTGGATGATGTGATCCTAATCATAAAGCTCTAAATATAGTGGTGAATATCTTGGCTAAAATATTGAGAAGGAGATAGGGGTTTAGTGGTATAGTGAGATGGCTATTGAGGATGAGAGGATTAGATAGGTTGGTGAGAAAATCCAACATTTGGGTATTTTTGACAACCAATATAGATACATGGTTTAGGATATTTAATTCCAATGCAAATCTTGTCTTAGTACAGGAACAAAAAATGGTTAGTTCTTAGGATCTTGGGCTCTAGAGTCATGGATGCTTTTTGAAAAATTAAAAAATTAAGTGGTTGCTCTTGTCAACTAAGGATGGTAGAAGTCCTATCCCAACTTGTCTCTAATATATATTTTTCATTTTTTTAAAATATAGAAATTTATCTAATGTAATATTTTTTAATAGAAGTGTTGTATGTATCCTGATTGAGTCTTATTTTTTCTTATTTTACAAAGCAAGCAAGTGTTATAGGTATTACATTATTTGTCACCTTGCATGATTAATGCAAGGACCTTTGTAAATATTTTAAATTAGGGTATGTTTAATATTTGAGTACATTATGTGTTTAATGTTTGAGTCTATAGTATGTTTCATGTAAATAAGTGTGGAGTTATTATGTGATGTTTCAAGTTAGAAGTGTAAGATGTGTAGGTTATGTGTTATATTTAGAATTTGGGAGTTATGAGCAATAATGAGAGATTTTTTCTTTATGTATGTATGTGAGAGAAATATGAAATATAATATCTCCCATGAGTACGATGAGATGAAGAGTCTGTGTAAGTATAAATGTCAAAGGCTATAGGAAATGAAGAGTCTCGTGTGCATATATTGAAGACAAAGACATGTAACAAAGTATTTTAATAAACATTGAATTTATGCATTGCTTTTGTAGATATATGAATACAATTCTATGTATTTTATGTTCATTATTGTGATATTTATATTTGAAATATTTTGATATTATTTGAGCTTAAGATCTTGATAAAATAGCAATAGATTGCTAATAATGGTAGTAGAGCCACTTTGAGTGGATTTTGTAAAAGACACATTGAGCATTTGAGATAAGATAGTAGTAGGAAAGTAGATGTGTGAGATCATTTTGAAAGCCATAGAAGATAGTGCAAACTAAAAGGAAGAAATAATAGTGTTGGTGAAAGCACATTTGCAATGTTAGGAAAGAATGTGTGAGAAGTATATTGTCCAAAGGCTAGAGATAGTTGAGATGATAACGTTGGAAAGAACACAAGAAAGTATGGTGTTCAAATCTTGGAGATATAAATATATGAAGGAGAGAAGAAGTGAAAGTAGACAAAGTAAGAGAATAGAGGAAACATCGATGAAACACAACAAAATTTAAACACAATGATAAAGCTAAAATTTTATACATATTGGATGATGAAAGCGCAGAAGAAGAGCACCTAAATCTTCAATAGGTATTGAAGAGAAAGAGGATGTTATAGGTAAACCAAAAGTTGGTCAATATTGCAGACTGAGAAGTAATTGTCATGACCCTCCTAAAACATGGAAAATAGTGAATAAATGAGCATGTGTGTTGGACATTTATTTTTTATATATAGTTAATTACATTCATAATAGTACTACATATCATATCCAAGAGCCATTTTGATCCTGATTAAAACCAAATCCTCTCAAGTTTGGATGTAGTTGAATACAGAGTGGGATTTTTAGGCTTTGGTAAGTAGATGAGATTGCTTGCTAGTAAGAAGAAATTAGAAATATTACTTGTAAGATTTAAGCAATCATAAGGCTTGTAGTGTGTAAATATTAATAAGCTTGTACAAAAGTATAATTTCCACTTATTATTGAATAAGAGTTATTAATAAGTTTAACCTTGGAAAATATGCTCAGATGTGAAAGCCAAGATTTGAACTATGTGCCCATTTATGCTAGAAGAGTTAATGCATTATGAAACTTTTCTTACTTGATATGATTATAAAAAACTATAATGTTTTCTCAGTTTTTGTATCATATAGATGAATTGTTTAGTTATAAAATGAACTATTAACATTAAATGAAATTTATATAAATAATAGCCTAAATGAGCTAGAGTTAAATAAGTTTTAGTTTCCAAATGGCTATACTCTAAAATATATATCAAATTAGAAAATATATTTAATTTATTTTTCATTTGTAAATTTTAGTGGTGACTAACTCAATTAATAAAAAAGTTGGTAACCAAATAATATGCACAATATTTTTGTGTGTATGGTGAAAATATAGAGTTGTGCACAATGAGACCTTGATGAATGCTATTTATTATTATTATTTTCTTGCTATCACATTTAAAAATAAACTTTTTGAGTTATGGTATAACCTTTAGGGAAAAAAAATACTTTCTTTACATTTAGTGTTTGAGAAAAGAATACTTTCTTTTAAACTCAATAAGGTTTAGCCTTCAATTTGTTAATTTATGTTTTGTTTATAGTAACACAATTATAATCAAATAAGTTGTTGTAACTTTTGAAAATATTATATTAAATATAATACAAGGAAGGTTAAGGACTTGTTAACTCGAAAAGTTTGTAAAGAAGGATTGTTATTTATTGATGTAACCATAGAAAAGTGGTAAAGTTATATCATAGAAGAGCTTAGATATTATCTTATTTTTAATATGTTTATTACTTATTTTTTATGTTTTGTTAGATAATTCATAAATTTATTTAAATATTACTTTCTTTGTTTATAGTAACACAATTATAAATTATTGGGTAATATTTTATGCTCTTAAAATAAATAAATAACTAAGTTTTATTAAATAGAAAATCCCAACCTTGGGATAAAGCTCCACGATGGTGTAAATTAAAATTTAAAAGATTGAGGATATCAAAGATACACCACTAACCTTGAAGTCTAAATAATTATAATATGGTTGATCATGAAGAAGGTGATCAACATAGAAATAAAATGCCCAATATCGATTGCACCTTGCAATCAAATATGATTCAAGAATAACCACTCTTGATAAGATAGGTCAAGACAAGAGGTAAGGGTGGATGGTATGGGAAATCCATTTAGGTTATTGAGTGATATGTATAGTGGTGGCTTCTTGAGAAAATTTATGAATAGGAAGAAATATAGTAGGAAAAAGGGTTGGATGAATCCAAGATGGTTGGAATGGGATGAATTATTGCATTATTCAAAACTTTGACAAGAGATACCATGTCCAATTCTAGGTTATTGACATGGAATTAGGTTTTTTCATAGTACTATACATTAATCTAAGGATGTGGTCATCAACTAAGAACTAAAATATTTACACTTTATAATATTACTTGTTATCTTGACAACAAATGATATCGATTAAACTCAAGGTTCCACTTTGATGTAGGAGCATCCATGTGTAAATAGTTGGAGTGTCTAAACAAGAAGACTGGACATCCATAAACTAAACCATCTGGTAGAAGTTGAAATGTAAATAGCTTTTCCATGTATAAATTGGAAGGGATTTGGGAGAGGATAGGGGGATGGTAGAGAGAAGATAGTGACTCTCTGAGAGGAATCAGAATTCGATAATTTTCTATAGAATATGGACCAATATCATCATGAAGAAAATTTTCTAATAAAATTATAATTTCTTTCATCTCTATTTAACCATTTTGGAGTCTGTATGTGTGATGTGAATTAGAAATGTTTTATTCATATATTATTCTTTGTTTATTTTTAGGTTAGTGAACATAAGAGATGCTACCAAATTGACAAACTGATTGGATAAGGGGATGACTAAGATCTTACTGCATGAAGATCACTATTATAGGATGCCTAAACCTCACCTATTGACTATTATTTGAAAAAAAGAATCACCGACCAGGGCTTCATGATGTAGCCCAAGGTATTATGACTTAGGAATAAATTGCTACAACATTATGGAGTGCAACCAAGGATAATATTGCTATCAAGCCTATCACACATAGGAAAATTAGTCATGGAATATGTCATCTAAGAGGATGAAATAAACACTCTCAAATCTATCGACTATAGTGTTGTCTTTCCACTAAAGAAGATAAGCTGACACAAAATTAAACAACCTACCATCATAAAATTGCTATCTGTCTAAAACCTTATCATCTAAAGTGAGCTTGTAGTCATTAAAATTACCATCTATTTGAAGCAAAATATTTGTCATCTAAAGCAAACCTACCATCATAAAATGGTCATATGTCTAAAGCCTTGTTGTTTGAAGTGAACTTGTTGTTATGAAGTTGTCATTATCAAATTTATCATTTGTTTGAAGCTGGTATCAACCCATCAGGGAATCCATTCATCTAATATTGATAGAAATAATTATTGGGTTTATCCATCTAGACACATATCCACCAAATTGAAGCACCTATCATAGCACTATATCTATCTAGGGTTGTTGGCATGATCCGTATGAATACCAATAGCCATATGGGAATAGGAATCTACCACCCATTTGATCAAAGGTATGCATCATCCATATAGATAAGAAACCATCCATAAATTAAAATAATCCATCTAAAGCTTGTATTCATCTTTGGTTTCTAGCGTTATACAACATTTGATGATAGACCCCAAACATACCCATCTTAGTCGATGTATTATTTAGTATTAGAGCCAAAAGATCTCTGAGGTAGGATACATGGAAATATGACACCAAGAGGATAAGGAATACTAAAAAATACCTTAAACCATGGATATAGTGAAAATGCTGAGAAGAATTATGGCTAGGTTGGATGCAATAGAGACTACCTAGAGAAGAGACATTCATCTTAAGGAGGTTAGATATAGTGAAGAGGAAAATATTAGGCACCCAAAATTTCAATATGAAGAATGAAAAAAATCAAAAGGAGGAGAATCCCTTATGATGGAAAGGGTATTATTAAAAACTGCTAAGGAAGCATATGAACCTCATCAAAGGATCAGTTTTTTTAAGATAATTTTTAAATCAGTGAGCAAGTATTGTAAGGTGATTATGGATAATAGAAACACTAAAAACCTAGTGGTAATAGATATGGTAGAAAAAAATTGATGGAAGAGGATGAAGCATCTGAACCTATACAATGTGACATGGTTACAAAAGGGGCATCAAATTTTGATGACTGAACAATGTATGGTAAACCTCCAAATTGGTTCTTACAAGGATGACATACAATGTGATGTTATGCCAATGGATGCATGTCATATATTATTACGAAAAATGTGGTATTTTGATAAAATGGCAGTGCATGAAGGTAGGGAGAACATGTACACTATTGAGAAGGATGGCAAGAAGTACACATTAAGTCAATTGAAGGGTAAAGAAAACTATGTGGTCAATAGTCCTATAGTGTGTCAGAGTACATAAAAGCAATCCTTGAAGGGAAAGAAGAAGGCAGCATGTTTTGCTTTCATTTTTGAACCTACAAAAAAGGGACAGTTGAAAAGATGAATGAAATCCCACATGGTGTGAAATATTTGTTAGGAGAATATGTAGAGATTCATTCAAAATATGGGTTATCATTGATAAGTAGTATTGGCCATAACATGCATTCTAGTCCCAAATAAGGCTTAAGTGATAAGTGGAAAACAATGAAGAGTGAGGAGGAAAAGATAGAGGTAAGCAAAAGAAAAAGTATAAGGAAGGGGTAGATAATCCAAGTCACCAGTAGTAAGGGTTATGAGACCAAGTTGAAGGGAGAAGAGCCAGTGTTGAAAGGGGTTGAGAAACAAGCGGAGGAGAAGGTGAACACATGTAAGAGGCTAGGTATGGGAAATAGGTCAATGGTCCAAGCCAACAATAGTAATGATGACAAAGAAGATAATTCAACAACTCATACGACATAGAAGGAGAAAGAAGAAGAGAGACAAAGTGATAAAGATATAGTAGAAGATGACTCTCATTAGGTTATTTTTGGCCATGACAAAAACCATGTTATTAGAGTTCATAGTGACAATTGTACTTCAAAGTGTGGTGAAGGACATTATATTGGTTATTGAGGTTAGACTAGTGATGAAGAGTTTAGGTTTTTTGAAAAGCACATAGGAGGAATTGGCTTGATGTTGATGGGAAGAGTGGGGTATAATAGTGAAATAATTGGGAATATGTGGAAAATGTGTAAAAATATCCATAATACAAAAGATAATACCAAAGAATGAATGCATTGGATATGTAGGTTTGAAAAGAAGCAATGAGACTAAATTTGTGAGAGGAGATAGTAGTACAAGGAAGGAAGTTCAATAATAGGTTGTTGCAGTCAGTGTGGAAGATTTAGAAATGTAGAAACTAGGTGTTAGAACCTACATCCTTGTGGGAGTTGTGGATGATGAAATCACTCTACATGTGATTTTTGGCACTAAGAGAAAGTCATCAACAATGTCCATTTTGATTACAGTTGGATGGATATGCTACAATGGGAGAAGGTTAAGAGAATGTTGAGTGCATTATATAAGAAAAGGTTTGCTCCTCAAAGTAAGGTCAAAGAAAGATAGAAATTTTGACCTTATGAAGATGACCAAGCTAAAAGAGTGATAGCTTGTAAGAACAATAGTGGAAGATCATGAAATATTTTTTATTACCTGGTGAATATGAGGCAAGAACATCTACATGTAAATAGTTGGAGTGTCCAAACAAGAAGACCAACCATCCATAAACTAAACCATTTGGTAGAAGTTAAAACGTAACTAGATTTTACATGTATAAATTGAAAGATATTTATGAGAGGATGGGGGGATGGCAAAGAGAAGATAGTGACACTTTGAGAGGAATAGGAATTCAAAATTTTTTCAAAGAATGTCAACCAATATTGTCATGAAGAAAACTTGCTAATAAAATTATAATTCCTTTTGTGTTCATTTAACCATTCTAGAGTCTATATGTTTGATGTGAATTAAAAAATTCCAATTCATGTATTGTTCTCTATTCATTTGTAGGTTAGCAGACACAAGAGATGCTACCAAATTGAACAACTGATTGGACAAGGGTTTGCTTGAGAGCTTACTACCTAAATATCACTATTACAATATGCATAGACCTCACCTATTGAATGTTGTTTAAAGAGCAAGAATCACCAACCAGAGCTTCATGATGCAACCCAAGGTATGCTTATTCGGGAACATATTGCTACAATGTTATGGAGTGCAACCAAGAAAAATATTTCTATCAAGCCTATCACCTAGAGGAAAAACAATCATGGAATGTGTCATCTAAGAGAATGAAATTAGTTATCTCAAATATACTAACTAAAGTTTTGTCTACTGACTAAATAAGACAATATGGTATAAAAATAAAGAGCCTACCATAATCAAATTACTATCCATATAAAGCTTTGCCATGTAAAGTGAGCTTACAATCATTAAAATCACCATCTGTATGAAGCAAAATATTTATCATCTGAAGTGAACGTACCATTATCAAATGGTCATCCAACTAAAGCCTTACCATTTGAAGTGAACTTGTAATTATAAAGTTATTGTCATCAAATTTGTGATCCATTTGAAGCTGATATCAACCCATTAGGGAATCCATCCATCTAATATTGATAGTCATCATTGTTGGGTTCATCCATTTAAATAGTTATCCACCAAACTAAAGCATATGTCATATCAATACATCTATATAGTGTTGTTGGCATGATCCATATAAAGGCTAATAGCCATATGGGTATAGACATCTATCATCCATCTAAGCAAAGGCATTTATCATCCATCTAGAGAAAAAACCATCCATCATTTGAAACAATCCATCTAAAACTGGTATACGTATTCCATTCCTAGCGTTATACAACATCTAAGAATATGACCCAAAATTACCCATCTTGGCCGTTGCATCACACTTCAAATATAACTTGTTAAGGTTGGATAAAAATCATCACCCCTTTAAGTATTATGGGCTTTAGAGGATAAACCCAAGCAATGGTTCTAGGGTCCAATACTAGGTTAGAGGGTCAGAAAGAAGGAACCACTAAAGGCACCTCTTACGATATTTGGCTAATATCATCCATTTAGGGGCTAACTACATTGACCATAATTCAAAAGTGGTTATCAATATTTTATACTAAATATGATTTAGGTGCATATTTAAAACTAAAAAGAAAAAAATTCCATGGTCAAACTTTTTGCCTTATCAATAGGTTTAGTTGTTGAACTTGTGAGTCAAATTGGGTTGTTACAATCAATGTATTAAATTGGGTTGTTATGGTAATTGAGATTCTCTAAAAAATGACAATAGATGTCAAGCAGATATCATTACTATGTTGAAATGGTTGAGTGCAGTAACACTTGAATTTATATTTGAAAACCCATAACATTGGTGAAGCCCAAGTGTAGATAAGTACCATACAAATATTTTTGTTACCATTAATAAATTATTTGATTAATTGGGCATAGATAAGCAACATATTAATTAAATTTATAAAATGAAAGAGAAAATAATTAAAATTCATACTGAAAAGATATAGTTTGTGAGTTAATAAAAAATTGAGAAGAAATGGCAGACAATCTCCTTCGGGAGGGAGATCACTGATCCAATGTTATACCCCATTTCTTGCCCTTTGATGGGATTTTCCTCTGGTGCATTGATCCTGGGATGGTTTTGGGCTCTTCCCTGGGACTTTCCTTGGGTTTTCTGGGTTTTTTAGGGATGTTTTCCTTGGATTTCCAAAATTTTCCTAGGTTTCTTCAAGTGTCTTCTCGATGTTTACCCTTGGAGGTTTTTTAGTTATGAAATGTTGGGGCTATAGAAGAGTGGCTTCATGAGAAGTTTTGCATAATATCCATTTGGTTTTGGGGAGGACCATGTGATTTCTTCTGTGACTCTGCTCTTTGGAATCAATGTTTTGGATCCTGCAAAGTTTCAATTTATTTCATGGCCTGCTTGGGAGGGCCTCTAGTTTTCTTGATGTTGTTTCCTTACAGGACTTCCTCATATGTTTCCATGAATCTATTCGTTGGTGGTACTAAATGCTATCTAGGATTTTTGGTTGCATCCTTTTTGTCTAGGCTTTATCATCTGTAGTTGGGCTTCCTTGTGACTCCTTCCTCTTGGGTTCCTTGGGAACTTTCTTGTCTATTTCCTATGGTGTGTTGTTCTTCTTATATTGCTTCCTCTACTGGGTTGGAATCCTTGAAGGCTTCCTCTACTGGGTTCCTTAGAATGCTGACCCACTTTCCAGGCTTGTGATCCATTGCATAAGGATTTTGTGGCCTAAGGAAATCCTCATATTGTTGTTCCACCTTTCAGGCTCACAATGGATTCAAATTTTTCTCAGTTTGAGTGATCCTATGTTGTCCCTAGTTGCTTCCTATCATTTTTTCAGATGGATTTACTATAATTTCAGTTTCTCTGCTCCACCCTTTGGTGTAGGGTGGTTTTTTTGCATTTGATTGGTTTTCCCCTGCATGGGAAGTTGTTTCTCTCATGGTTTCTAGTTTCCCATGGGTGGTTTGGCACCTATTTCCTTTTCCCACCCTTGGGATGTTTCAAATTTAAATTTAGGCACTTGTTTCCTTTTCCCACCTTTGGGAAGTTTCAAATTTATTTTTAGGCTGATTTTTATGTTTTCTTCTATCATTTTCTCCTTTATCATCTAGCGGCATTTTCAAAAAAATTTCTGCATATTTTTCCTCACTACCTTCCTAAATGCTTTCCTGAAGGTGTTCCTCAAGGATTTCCTCAAGCCTTTCCTGATGTCCATCCTTGGACTTTTCCTCTTGAAGTTTGATGTAATCAGGTTTTGGAATCCTTGATAAAAACCCACTTTTAATTCAACTTAACTTACCAAAAAAAATGAGAAGAAATTATGGAAATAAATTGAAGGAAAATTGAAAGAAGAAATTGATTGAAATAATTATTATTTTATCGTAAAGAAATTGATAGTTTTTGGAGTTATAAGAAGAAATTTTAATATATTAAAGGAATACAAATTTGAAGAAGTGAAGAATAAATTTGAAGAAAAGTAAAATAGAAGGAGAAGAAAAATAAATTGAAAAAATTAGAAAGATATAAATGTGCGAAATACAACAATATATGTCAACACAAAAAATATGGGAAAATAAAAAGGGAAATATGGTCCAAGAAATACATGAAACTGAGAAAACCAATGAGGAAGAAAATGACACAATTTGTAGAGTCCTCATGGAAAAACATTAGAGATATACCCAATTTTGATAATGAAAAGATTCAAAATATCTTATTAATACAAATCAAATTGAAAAGCAACATGACAAAAGTAGTAATGATGTAAGTGCCTCAATTTTTTTGATGTTATCATTGATAGCATAGCAAAAGAATGTACACAAGACATTGACACATAATGTGTTGGTATAAATGAAGATAAAATTGTTAACAATGATATGAAGTCTCCAATATTAAATAAGGATATTATACCAATGATGATACATTATTATATTCTACATCTAATATCAATTTTGATAGAGAAAAGGCAACTATGAGCCATAAGTTATATTATCATGTTGATTTGATGAGAAATAAGATAGGAATAGGAAGTGGCTTAAAGGTAAATATTCATAACCAAATATTGAAATAATGTGAGAGATAGAGCAAGAAAACCAAAACAAGAATCAAAGACAAAGAGCTCATGAAGGCAAAATACTCTCATAAAAAATAATGTAATAAGGGGGAGGGGGTGTTAGAGGTATTACATTATTTCATACCTTGCATGATTAATGTAAGGACCTGTTGTGGCCATTACAAAACTTACCCCAAAATTGGGGACCCACCTTAAATATTGGTTTTGGGAGATTTTAGTTGTCTTTGAGCGATCATTTTTTGATAGGACCCTAGCTATGAGCTCGCGATGAGGACTCCGAGGTTACTTATTTTATAGTGCCTCCTTTGCTTGCTTGTAAAACCATTAGTGGGGTTTGATGGATTTTATATTATTTTTATTGATTTTATGGTTTTGAATTCAACCATTTCATTACCTTAAAAATCAGTTAATTCCAAAATAAATAAATAAATAAATATATATATATATATATAAGAATAATAATAATAATAATAATAAAAGAAATTTTAAAAAAGATATCTATATTGTATATATATATCGATATGTTAAAATAAAAAATAAATTTTAATAATAATAATAATAGTAGGAGGTAAACATTTCATTGTTATTAAAGTGATATGGTCCACTTTAAATGGTAAGCCTTTCATTTTTTTAAAGTGATATTGTTCATTTTATTAACGAATTAATATTAAAATGATATTGTACATTTTCATGTACGTTAAGGTAATGGTCATGGGTGTATTTTTAGGTGATAAGCAGTGGCACCGTTTATGAGGACCAATGTCGACCATCACTATAGGTGCCATTTTGAGGGGAGGTCGATGTCAAGATCGTGGACAGACACTTGACATGGACCAAGAGCATAATTTTTAATATGCGAACAACATAGCAAAGACTGATACATCATCAAACCCACAGACGAACAACTTGGAGAGAACTGGGACAACGTGGACCCCACCCGGATTGACAGGGATGCATACTTGAATGCATAGATAACCGTTCAATAATCATGGATGAACACCCAGATAGTGATGTGACTGTGAAGATTGCACCTAGTTTATTTTTAGAATTTATTTTTTTCTTAGAAGATTGCACCTAGTTTATTTCAGACCATCTGAATGCAACTTCAATTAAATTAGGTTGCATTAAAAAATTCTCACATCTAGTAGTTTGTCTTTTAATATTTTCAGCATTTTCTTTTGTTGTTTATTTTTTTTGCTTTATTTTATTTATTTTTTTTCCAAAACATTTAATTTTTTTAAACTTTTGCAAATAAAATAAAAATACAAAAAATATTAAAATTCCAAAAATAAATGCACGGATGTTAATATTAAGCACTTTAGGCCATTTTGATTTCATTTTGAAGCAAATTCAAACTTCCAAAATTTACTTAAAAGTTTAGTTTTTTTTTTTTAAGGAATTTTGTAATTTCAGAGTTTGGCATGATTTCATGGTTTAGAGGAGAGACAAATTTCAAGCTTTGCATTTTTGTGTTTCAAGTAATAAATTTACTTCTCTATATGAAAATTACAATTTCATTAAATATGGGTAATTTATATGACATTTCATGAGGCTACTATATTTTAAGTTAGTCACTTAGTTATTTTATTTCATGCTCAAGGTTTAAAAAAGCAACGTAAAATCCATTCATCATAAAGGCTAAAATGAATTCAATCATCAGTCAAATTATGCATTTTATAGGTAGATTTTAGTCTTCTTTTTTATGCTCAAAGCAAGGTTTAATAATACAAGATAAAACTTGTTTAAAATCTGCTTAACAAAGGAATATAAAATCTACCTAAAACACTTCAATATAAAATGAATTAAATCACTTTCCATCGTGGTCATATGAGGGTCAATTACATTTACATTTTATTTTATTTTAATTTTCATGAACAATCAATAGCATAGCATAATAAAATAATACCAACATAGGTCCCTTGTTAACGGTTACTTATAAATAACTAAGGTATTCATAGCACTTATTTTGACACATCTTCACAAGCATTTATTGACACATTAAGTAAAAGGAACCTTGGAGAAATTTTATATTTCTTTGCATGAGAGGATTTTTATTTCAATACCCTGATTGTGATGGTGATTTTGCAATTGGGAAAATTACCACTCAACAGGACCTTTGTAAATATTTTAGATTAGGGTGTGTGCTTAATGTTTGAGCCTATAGTATATGTCATGTAAATAAGTGTGTAATTATTATTTGAGGAATTAAGTTAATAAGTGTGAGTTGTGTAGGTTTTGTCATATTTAGAACTGAAGACTTATGAGCAATCATGAGATAGTTTACCTTTATGTAAATATGTGAAAGAAATTTGAAATGTAGTATCTTCCATCAGAATGAAGATATGAAGATTCTATGTAAGTTTAAATGTCAAAGATCATGGCAAATGAAGAATCACATGTATGTATATATTGAAGGCATATCCATGTGACAAGATATTCAAATAAGCATTGCAATAGATATATGTATAAAATTATATGTGTTTCATGTTCATTATTGTAATATTTATATATAAAATATTATTAGATTATTTGAGCATAATATCCTAGGGAAATAGTAGTAGATTGCTAAAAAAAAGAATTATGTAAGCTATAAGCAAGTGTGAATAGGAAGCAAGTCCAAATAGGGAGAAAATATTAGTTTTGTTTAGTTAGGAAATTAAAAAATAAAGGATTTTTATGAGAAAGGAAGACAATTTTGAAAGTTCTAATTGAAAGTGAGGATAAGCTAGAAGTATGAATGCTCTATTTGGGAACAAGAATAAGAGTGAATCTATGAAAAATATTATCTGAGTAGCACACAATACACTAGATTATCAAGGATGAGAGAAATAAGCATGGAATAATGATTCTTAAAATCGCAATGTTAATATGTACATTCCACACATATTGCCAAGGTTTTTTAGAGATAAAAAATTGGATCAAGTGGAAGTGGAGTTTGAATTCAAATTCCTTCATGAATTTTCTTCCTAAAGGATTTTTCCTCATCATCTTCTCCAATTTGGAAATTGTGGAGAAAATAATGAGTGTTGGGGTTTAGGGAGAGAGATACATTATAATTACGACTATGGAGTGAGAATCATTTTGTAGAGACAAAAACTATTAAAAAACTTCTCATATGGGTTAGGCATTTTAGATTTTGATATCGACTTATCAATAAGGAGGTCTTAAAGAATATTTTCATTTAATCCAAAGGAGTTAATATAGAGGCACAAACCATTAAGGAATGAAGGTATGCTATGCATATTGGGATATGTGTTGTCATGGATATATCAAAACCTTTGACACAATTTATTAATATTTAATTTGAATCAAGGGAATGATATTGACAAGTGAATTGTGAAAATATTACATTCTAATGCAACAAATGTAATGAGACTAGGCACATTTCAAGAGATTACAAAGTGACAAGAATCGAGAAATAATTATATTTCATGAGTCGATTTAATATGAAGCAATGAGATTATGTCATAGTAGAAACTATATTATGTCAAGGATTTTCCACTCCTAAAAATGAATCAAATAAAGCAATAAATAAATAATATGCAAGTTCAAATATATAAGGAATTAAAGGTGTAGAAGATGAAAAGGTAATTTTTAAAGTAAAGCAATCAAAAGAGGTCAATTTTAATGTAGGTAAACCATCTTTAGTTTTCTCAAGTAGCATAAAATCCTCTCATTGCAATAAAAATTGAAGTAGTGTAGAGGTTATTCCTTGCACTTTAAGGTAATAGGAGTAGCATAACCAATAAATGAGTATAAATTTTATTCATTGAAATATGATATTTTAGGGTATCATAAGAAAGTAATCACTATGATCAAGTGCAATATCGAAGCTCACTTTTTATTGGTCTAAATCCTTGGAAAAAATTAGAAATTAAAAGATTTATAAGAAGAAAAACTAGGTAGCATAGAAGGAAGGTCATATTTAAAATCCCTAAGTAGAAGTAAAGATTCCTTAGCTAGAAGTATAAATGCCTAAGTTAGATACAATAAGAAGAGTGAATATATGATGAGTTTGATCTAGCTAATGGATGTTACACTAGAAGTGATTAATAATAATGAGATAATCAAACATGATGAGATGTTTCTTAAAAGTAAAATATTGATATGTAAATTCCATGGACACTAGACATGGTTTTCGAAGATCCAAAATTAGATCAAGTGGATATGAAGATTGAATTCAAATTATTGCATGAATTTTCTTTCTAAAGATTCTTTTCTCAATATTTTTAGTTTGAAAATAAGTTATAAAATAATGGGTGGTGGCCCACAATTTAGGAAGATAGACGTCTTATATTTAAAAACCATGTAGTAGAATTTTTTTTTTGTGGAGATACAAACTATTAAAAACCTTTTTTATTTAAGAGGAACCAACTACTAAGGATCAAAACCATACCATATATTTAGATAAGTGTTGATATAGATATTTGAAAAACCTAAGGGATCAAATTATCAATAAGAATATTTTATTTAAGAGGGACAATTTATTTTAGAAAAATCTTATGGAGGATGTTTTTTAAAATAGTAGAAGCAAAATTCTCTTCACTTACTTAGAATCATATGGAACTTCAACTAAAAACTATGTAGAGACTAAGGTACCTATTGTAGGGAGAAAATTGTCATTTAAAGGGGGTAAATATATTCTAATTAAATGGGATTCACAAATTATTATCAATGCTATAAATAAAAATGAATGTGAGGATTGGATAAAACATAATACTAATTATTATATTTTTAAACTATTGTTGGAAGTA
Organism: Wollemia nobilis; assembly: GCA_028583015.1. Classification (NCBI taxonomy): domain Eukaryota; kingdom Viridiplantae; phylum Streptophyta; class Pinopsida; order Araucariales; family Araucariaceae; genus Wollemia; species Wollemia nobilis. Next base: position 3,181,437 of record JAQPPZ010016480.1, on the reverse strand, counting down.
ATATTTCAGAAATTTCATCATAATTATATAAAAGGAAACCATGTAGCATATACTTTAGTGAATCACAATATTGATCTTTGTCTTGACAAACTTAAAATATTAGAAGGAAATTAATCTAGTGTAATTTTTTCTCTTAATGATAATAAATTCAAGTTGATTGTGAGAACATAGTTGCTTGAGGAAGATGAGAAGTCTCTCTCTCTCTCTCTCTCTCTCTCTCTCTCTCTCTCTCTCTTTATATTTATATATATATATAATGGTTATACGGAACTAAAATGCTAAAACGTATTCCATCCTTATTGCATATATAAGTTCAAGGTATTTAACTGGTTGAGTTTATACTATTTAGTATAAAAAACTGGATATGACTAGATTGACCTAATATATAATATAATGATGACAATATAATATTTTGTATGGAAATGGCCCCAAATAGAAGCTCTCTCTCTCTCTCTCTTTATATATATATATATATATATATATATAATGGTTATACGGAACTAAAATGCTAAAATGTATTCCATCCTTATTGCATATATAAGTTCAAGGTATTTAACTGGTTGAGTTTATACTATTTAGTATAAAAAAATGAAAAATATATTTTGTATTTTAGAATTGTTGTTACATTATTTTTTAATTCAACTGATTCTTTTGTCATTTTATATGGAATTTAAAAATCTCTAAAATGAGTGGTCATTCGAAACAATCCAAGTAGTTTTGTAGGAGGTATGACCATGTGATGACAACTATTTTTCTAAAAGCATCTAATATTTGTGGACCCATTTATTTGTGAAGGGTTGTCTGATTTAGATGAACCTTGGATCAATTTATGAATAATTTAAAGAGCTTTAAAATAAGTGGTCATATTAAGGAATCCAAATAGTATTGAGGGAGATATGAACCTTTGAAGTTAGCCATCCAGAATAAGGGTAGTGACAATTTTTCAAGTCATAGAAATTGGAATTGCATATATATGTTAACCAAGGTTCAAATGATGGAAGGAACGATAAATAGGTAGGGCATCAACTATGTAATATTTAGGCATAGATTTTTTAGCTAATTTTTATTTTCCTCTTCAAATTTTTTGTGTATACTAGAGGTTTCAATAACTCATTAGTTTTTTTCATTGCCTCATCATGGATTTGAATCCTGCTTCTTGCTTCCACTATAACCTCTAGTTGCATTGGATAAATATTTTAACATAGACAATAAGGCTAGAGCGAAACATCCTTTGGTTCTACGAGGCTTGAGGAATTCAAAACGTGGTCTCCACCCTCCCAAGGGAGTGCTTTGACCAATGAGCCAGACCCTCTGACCTATTTTTCCTCTTCATTATCTTAGAATATTTGCATACAAACTATTATAGGTTTTATTTTAAAATAGTATAATGGCTATAATATATATTAGTAAATTTCAATAGAGTTTGAGTTATAATATCCTCCTCATGGACCAATCAATAGCTAAATACTTATAACCATTTCTACCAGTAGAGGTTAGTGAAGACCTCACAAATAATTAATCCTTTTGCTCAAATATGGGGTAATTATTAGTAAATTTAATGGGTCTTGGTGAGGGACTTTGTCCTTGATAAAATGGACTTATAGGAGTTGGAAGTTTCTAGGAGTGAGTATATCCTTTCTTCCCAGAGGTTTATTTCTAGCCATTTTTTATTTTAGGGAGGAAATAAATGGAATTCGAAAAGGAGATCATTTATTTATGGGAAGAACAAGACTCTTCCTCACCCATTGGCATGAAGGCTTTGCACCTGAAAATGTAAATCTATCCCTTGTACAATTATGGATTAGGATGTATGAGTTACTCACTAAATTAAGGGAAATATATACCTTCAAGGCAATAGGAAACACTCTAGGAGAACTTAAGATTTAAAAACTACAAAATATAGATTCTTGGCTATTTATGCTTGGATATTAGTCATGATTGATATAAGTAAAACTTTACCAGAATCAATCATTCTTAAGTATGGGGGTCAGTTGTGGATCCAAACCATAGATTACAAAAATATATCTTTTAGATGTAGAATATGTTATGAGGTGGATCATATTGAGAGATCATGCCTTAATAAGACTCCAACAAAAATATATAGATAATCACAAGAGAAACATACAATTGGATATGGATGAGAATGATTTTCAAGTTTCAAAACATAGGTCTTGATACATGAAAGTAAATAAAAAATGGAGAGAAATAAGGAAGGATATTGGAAGAAATACCAATTTATTTTAAGTTTTATCCGATAAAAAAAATCAAATGAGAGCATAGAAGACACAACACAAAAAAATTAGAATATTAACAAGGAATTGTCTATTCAGTATGATCCTAATTTAGGTATTGATATTCTTGCTAAACATAAGGAATATGCCTTATCATATTTTTAAGACTCCCTTAAAATACCATGCATCATTTAGGAGAAGAAAAGTAGTAGAGAAACAATTTTAGATGTTAATACCTCTACCATTAATAAGGAAATAAAAAAAATGAGCAGGACAAATCAAAAGCTTCCATAGTAGAGCTAGGAGAGGATAAATCTAATGAAAAAGAAAATTGTGAAAGAATACTGAGGAATAGAATAATAAGACCTAATCTTGATATAGTCAATCTAAAAGAAGAAAACCCTAAAATTATCAAGCGATAGTCAAGGAAGCAAGAGCAAACATAGAGAAAGGAACAAAATCTAAGTTGGTTGAAATTCTCTTTATCAAACATCCAAATAACATTGGTAATTCATAAGGGTACTAGACCCCAATGAGACATGATTATAATCTCATGGAATATAAGGGGTGCTAATTGCCCTTAAAGTAAATGTGTAGCAGGGATCTCTAGTTAAGTAATAAGCTTGATATTCTTTATATGTAGGAAACTAAAATGATAAAGAAATAATTTTTAAAAACTATGAAAGAGTATGGGAAATATGTGAATGAGATGCTATGTATTTTGAAGGAGTGGAAGGGGGAATTATAACATGTTAGATTCTTATTAGAACATCCTATATAACCATTCATAAAACTAGGCATTGGATAGCCTCATTAGTCATATGCTTATTTATACATATTTATTTCATCCTTATCAATGTCTAGACCTACATCTTAGTCAAGTATATTAGAAGTATGGAGTAGGATTGAAGCCTTTATGATAAGTAAAGACTAAGATACATTATTCATGATCATAAAATATTTTAATACCATAACGAAGCTAGATTAAATTTTTTGATTAATTAAGAAAATAATCCAAAGTATGAGAGATTTCTTAGCTTTTAAATTAAACAATAATTTATGTGAGGTTGAGTTTGAAGAGGACAACTATACATGAACCAACAACAAGAGAGGCAAAATTATAATAGTAGAAAAATTAACTAGATGCATACTCTTAGATCATTGGCTAGATAAAGGGACTTGTGCTAAAATTAATACCTTGAAAAATATTGGTTCAAATCATTGTTCGATATGAGCTAAAATGATGGTAAGTGAATTCAAGAAAATATCATATTTTAAATATGAGTAGATGTCAAAAAACATCCTCAATTTGTTGATATGATAGTGCAAAATTGGAATTCTTCAAGAAAATATGGGCTATATATATATATATATATATATATATATATATATATATATATATATATATATATATATATATACACTTCAAAAATAAATTAAATCAATGACATCTAGATTAAAATAGTGGAACAAGCATACTTTTTGAAATATTTGTTGGCAATTTTGGGTACTTTGGGTACATTGCCTTTGCTCAAGTGTATAAGTTGTCATTGATGTCAAGAAGCTTTTGAAGGAATTTGATTTGATGTCAAATAATTTGTTTTGATGAAGGTTATGGCATGACAGTTTCAAAGGTCTTTTGCAAACCCCAAGCTGACAGGTTCGAAAGAAAGTAAGTTGGAAAAGTGTCACGATATCGCGACATGTCGCATTTTCGTGACTTAAGCAGGAGAGAGAAAGCAAGTTAGAAAAGTGTCACGATATCACGACATATTGCAAGGAAGGTTGTACGGATGAAAAAGTGTCGCGATTTCGTGACATGTTGCAGGAGAGAGAGTCCGAAAGAAAAAGTGTCGTGATTTCGCGACATAATGCAAAAGAGAGAGTCCGTAGTGTGAATTGTCATGATTTCACGACAAGTTCAAAGAGAGAGAAAGTAACACGAAAAGTGTCACGATTTTGTGACATGCTGCAGAGTTCGAAGTGAGAACTGTCATGATTTCGTGACATGCTGCAGAGTTCGAAGTGAGAACCATCGCGATTTCGCGACATGCTACAGATGAAAATGTTCCAAGTAAGAACTGTCACGATTTCGTGACATGCAGCAAAGGAAAGGTTTCGAAGTAAGAAATGTCACGATTTCGTGACATATTGAAGAAAAAGCGTACGGATGCAGAAAGTGTCACGATTTCACGACATGTTCCATTTTCACGGGCGTAAGGCAGAGAAAAGCACAAGGCAGCGAAAGTGTCATGATTTCGCGACATGTTCCATTTTTGCTAGTGCCTGCAGAGAAGAGTGTACGAAAGCGAAAGGTGTCGCGATTTCGTGACATGTCATGTTTTCGCTAGTGCAAGTAGAGAAGAGTGCAAGGAAGCGAAAGTGTCACGATTTCATGATAAAAACTAAAAGCAGGTCTTCTATAGGAGAAGTGTCATGATTTCGTGACAAAAGCAGAAAGGAGGTCGACGAAGGGAGAAGTGTCGCGATATCACGACAAAAGCAAAGTTGATGCTGACAAAGACAAAAGTGTCACGATATCGTGACAAGAGCTTAGTTGAAGTCGTCAAAGGCTAAAGTGTCACGATATCACGACAAAATCCAAAAGAAAGTGTACGGTTGCAAAGGTGTCACGATATCGTGACATGTTGTAGTTTCACGGCAGAAGCTACAAAAGAGTTACAGAGGCAGTGAAGCCGACAAAGTCAAATTTTAGTCGATGAAGATTAGGGCTTGCAACCGATGAAGATTAGGGTTTGTTTTTGTTATAACAGTCGACTAAGATTAAAGTTTTCATCATGAAAATTTTGTTATAAAAGGAGGGCTGTTTGGAGAGTTGAGGTGTGATTGAATGTGTGGTTGAAGTGCGACGTTCGCAGATAGTGCGTAGAGCAAGAAGTTCGATCGTCGAGAGCAATGTGCGAAATTCGATCGTAGTGTGCAGAGTGCATTTCATCGAATTTCTAAGTGTGAAAGATCACAAAGGAAGCAAAGTGTGCGAAGACGGTGCCGCTGTAATTGCACAGAGGTGCAAAGGTTGAAGTTCGACCAAGTGCAGCTGTGATTGCGCAAAGAGAGCAGAGGGCGTAGAGAGAACAAAGGGCAAAGACGAATGCGAAGTGCTGCTGCTTGAGGACAGAGGTGCATTGGTTCTTTGAGAAGAACCCGAGGACAGATTTGGCAAGTCTTTGAGAAGGCTTGTGTGGAGAGGATTGATTTGTTCAAAGTTGGACAGATCTGACAGACGAGAGGAAGACTTGTACTAGACCGATTGACTGTGTTTGGTACAGAGTTGTTGAGCTGCTGTGGACGTGATCATAGAAGGTAGAGGTCTCTTAGGCTAAGCATTGAGGATAGGAGGTCTTCGATGGAAAGGAGTTCCACGTGCTGGCAAGAGGTAGAGGCAGTTGATCTTCTGAGGGATCATTTCCAGAGCAGAGGGGAAGGTATCTCCTTTGATCCGAGGCTCATAAACATTGTAATTGGGAAGGATTCCCAAAGAACTTTGAGATAAATTTTAGAGAAAAGTTTTGTGGACGTAGCCCAGCCATTCTGGGTGAACCACGTTAAAATTGATGTCACTTTGTGGATGATTTTGTGCATTGCTTTGATATTGCTTTGGGTATATTTCTTTACTAGTTTTGAAATATAAAGGAAAAAGTAAAAAGAGGTCTTATACTGTTCACCCCCCCTCTCGGTATAAGCTTGTGTTCTTCAATTGGTATCAGAGTGGGTGCCTTCCGAAAGTTTAACGGCTTGAAGGAAAAGCTAGTAAAGAACACAATGGATTATTCAAGTGGCAATGCAACACCTATTCTTGATGGGTCAGATTTTGGTCTTTGGAGTGCAAGGATGAAGGTTCATCTAATGGCACTTGGTAATGAGGTATGGGAAGTAATTGAAGATGAGTACACTATTCCTGTACATGGTCCAAATACTAAAGAAGAAAGGCTCCTACATCACAACAATTCAAAAGCAATGAATGCAATTCTGAAAGGCTTACAGAAAGCAGATCTCACCAAAGTGATTCACTGCAAGACAGCTAGTGAAATGTGGAAATAGTTGCAGGTGGTTCATACAGGTGATACAAATGTCAGAAAGGCCAAGTTGAGACACTTCAAAGGTATGTTTGAACAACTCAAGATGAATGATGATGAAAATATTAGTGACTACATGCTTCGTATGGATGAGGTTGTTAACTCCATGAAAGACTTAGGTCTTGAGCTTGCTGAAAATGATGTTTGTGATAAGATTTTAAGATCTCTTCCTAATAGATTTAGTGAAAATATTTTTGCTATTGAGGAAGCTAAATATTTGGATAAGTTGAAAAAGGATGAGCTACATAGTATACTTGCAGCATTTGAGTTGAGAACTCAAGTGAAGGTTGATGTCAAGAAAGAGGCAGCTTTCAAGGCTACCAAGAAATCCAAGGGTAAACAACTTCAAGAGAGTGATGAGTCTTCTAGTGATGAAGAGGCATATTACGACAAGAAAGGCAAGTTCTCTAGAAAGCACAAAAGCATGAAAAATATAAGATGTTTCAATTGTGGAAAGTTTGGTCATTATGCTACCGACTGTACTGTTCTCAAGAATGAAAGTGATGAAGATAAACATGATTCTAAGAGCAAGGATTCTGAAAAGCACAAGCATCACAGGAAGAACAAAGATGAGCACAAAAATCAAGGAAAGAGGTATTCTCACAAGCACAAGAAGAGTTTCTACCTAGACAAAGCAAGTAAGTGTTCTAGTAGTGATAGTGAAAGTTCTTCAAGTGATGATGAAAATGAGATGTTGTTCATATCAGAAAAGAGGAAGAACCGAAACATAGATTCATTATCATGAAATGTCTTAGATGTGGAAATTTTGGTCACCTTGAGGATGATTGTACAAATAATGATTTGGTTTCTAGTATGTATGAGGATGCTTCAGAAAACTATAAGGAAGATGCTTGTATGGTTTTTGAAAAAGGTAGCACCTCTAGTGATAAGAAATCTGAAAAAGGCTTTGATGATTCGGAAAGCAAACAAATAAAGGATCTTGAAAGTGAACTTATTAATGCTCTTAGTGCTTTGAAAAAGGAAAGAAAGAAGAATGATAGACTCAAGGATAAGTTAGATGAATGTTGTATGGAGAGAGATGATCTTATAGAAAATCTTGATTTCTCTATAGCTAAGACACAAGAACTCAAGGATGAGTTAGAATCTAAGGTTCTTGAGTATAGTGAGTTAGAACAGAAAATGGCTTCTTTGAAAGAAGAAACTAAAGAGTACAAGGATAAGCTTTACGAGGTTTCAAGATAGCTCCAAAAAGGTTAAGTCACTCATCAAAGGTCAAAGAAAAACAACAGATAAAACAGGCCTTGGTTTTGTTAAGCCACACAAGGAACAAGTTGGAGAGTCTAGTAAGAGACTCCAAAAGGAAGAGAGTTCTGATGAGGAAAGTATTTCAGATCATGAGTCCTTGAATGATAAATGCGCAGAAATAGAAAATAGATTTCAGAATGAGAAGAAGAAGTTTTCAGGACCCAAGAGGTCAAATAAAAGAAAATTTCAAGGCAGATGTTTTGCGTGTCACAGGCTCGGTCACATGGCTTCACATTGCATGGCTCAAGTGAAGAAGGTAAATGATAGTTTCAGAAGTGCTAATTACTTTCAAGGGTATTGCTACTCTTGTCAATAGTTTGGGCACAAGGCAGTTTATTGCAAGGCAAATAACGGGAATAGGTTTGGTCAGAACAGGTTTGGCTAGAACATGTTTTGTCAGAACTGTTGGATTCAAAGATAAAGTTTATCTCAGAGAAACAACATCATCAAGTGTTTCAAGTGCAACAATGAAGGTCACACAATTAGACAGTGTAGAGCTGAAATTCCAGAATACGAGAACAAGAACAGTGGCATGATCAGGTCCAAGGATCAAGGCATGAACAAGAATAAGGATGAGAACAAGAACAAGAACAGTGACAAGAATAGGAATACGGGCAAAGAGTTCAAGAGAAGGCCCGACAAGGAAATTATAGATGCTGATGATGATCAGTGCCTAATGGGAGTTTTACTCCCACCCCAAAATTAATCACCTCATCAGGAGGTGGGGGAGGGACTAAGCTAAGAGGCTCATTCTTAGTCCCGAGCCCCAAAGGTGACCCTTTGCCATTGATGACAAAGGGGGAGAGATATGAGTAAGGGGGAGAGCTTCAAGTGAAGAGGAAAGCTTCAAGTCAGGGGGAGAAAAACTTCAAAGGAAGATTCTCAGTTGTGGGCACAGTCTCTCGGTTGTTAGCATAGTTGGTTTCAGTTTTGGCTCCTGAGACGTGTTTTCAGTAAAGGTTTGCCATCAATGACAAAGGGGGAGATTGTTGCAAATTTTGGGTACTTTGGGTACATTGCCTTTGCTCAAGTGTATAAGTTGTCATTGATGTCAAGAAGCTTTTGAAGGAATTTGATTTGATGTCAAATAATTTGTTTTGATGAAGGTTACGGCATGACAGTTTCAAAGGTCTTTTGCAAACCCCAAGCTGACAGGTTTGAAAGAAAGTAAGTTGGAAAAGTTTCGTGATATCACGACATGTCGCATTTTCATGACTTAAGTAGGAGAGAGAAAGCAAGTTAGAAAAGTGTCGCGATATCATGACATATTGCAAGGAAGGTTGTACGGACAAAAAAGTGTCACGATTTCGTGACATGTTGCAGGAGAGAGAGTCCGAAAGAAAAAGTGTCACGATTTCGTGACATAATGCAGAAGAGAGAGTCCGTAGTGTGAATTGTCACGATTTCGTGACAAGTTCAAAGAGAGAGAAAGTAACACAAAAAGTGTCACGATTTCGTGACATGCTACAGAGTTCGAAGTGAGAACTATCACGATTTCGCGACATGCTACAGAGTTCGAAGTGAGAACCGTCGTGATTTCACGACATGCTGCAGATGAAAATGTTCCAAGTAAGAACTATCGCGATTTCATGACATGCAGCAAAGGAAAGGTTTCGAAGTAAGAAATGTCACGATTTCATGACATATTGAAGAAAAAGCGTACGGATGCAGAAAGTGTCGTGATTTCATGACATGTTCCATTTTCATGGGCATAAGGCAGAGAAAAGCACAAGGCAGCGAAAGTGTCACGATTTTGTGACATGTTCCATTTTCGCTAGTGCCTACAGAGAAGAGTGTACGGAAGCGAAAGGTGTCATGATTTCGTGACATGTCATGTTTTCACTAGTGCAAGCAGAAAATAGTGCAAGGAAGTGAAAGTGTCATGATTTCGTGACAGAAACTGAAAGCAGGTCTTCTATAGGAGAAGTGTCACGATTTCGTGACAAAATCAGAAAGGAGGTCGACGAAGGGAGAAGTGTCACGATATCGCGACAAAAGCAAAGTTGATGCTGACAAAGACAAAAGTGTCACGATATCGCGACAAGAGCTTAGTTGAAGTCATCAAAGGCTGAAGTGTCGCGATATCATGACAAAATCCAAAAGAAAGTGTATGGTTGCAAAGGTGTCGCGATATCACGACATGTAGTTTCACGAGCAGAAGCTACAGAAGAGTTACAGAGGCGATGAAGCCGACAAAGTCAAATTTTAGCCGACGAAGATTAGGGCTTGCAGCAGACGAAGATTAGGGTTTGTTTTTGTTATAACAGTCGACTAAGATTAAAGTTTTCATCATGAAAATTTTGTTATAAAAGGAGGGTTGTTTGGAGAGTTGAGGTGTGATTGAATGTGTGGTTGAAGTGCGACGTTCACAGATAGTGCACAGAGCAAGAAGTTCGATCGTCAAGAGCAGAGTGCGAAATTCGATCGTAGTGTGTAGAGTGCATTTCGTCAAATTTCTAAGTGTGAAAGATCACAAAGGAAGCAGAGTGTGCGAAGACGATGTCGTTGTAATTGCGCAGAGGTGCAAAGGTTGAAGTTCGACCAAGTGCGGCTGTGATTACGCAAAGAGAGCAGAGGGCGTAGAGAGAACAAAGGGCAAAGACGAATGCGAAGTGTTGCTGCTTGAGGACAAAGGTGCATTGGTTCTTTGAGAAGAACCTGAGGACAGATTTGGCAAGTCTTTGAGAAGGCTTGTGTGCAAGAGGATTGATTTGTTCAAAGTTGGGACAGAAGAGAGGAGGAAGACTTGTACTAGACCGACTGACTATGTTTGGTACAGGTTTTTGAGCTACTGTGGACGTGATCATAGAAGGCGAGAGGTCTCTTAGGCTAAGCATTGAGGACAGGAGGTCTTCGGTGGAAAGGAGTTCCACGTGCTGGCAAGAGGTAGAGGCAGTTGATCTTTTGAGGGATCATTTCCAGAGTAGATGGGAAGGTATCTCCTTTGAGCCGAGGCTCATAAACATTGTAATTGGGAAGGATTCCCAAAGAACTTTGAGATAACTTTTAGAGAAAAGTTTTGTGGATGTAGCCCGACCATTCTGGGTGAACCACGTTAAAATTGATGTCACTTTGTGGATGATTTTGTGCATTGCTTTGATATTGCTTTGGGTATATTTCTTTACTATTTTGAAATATAAAGGAAAAAGTAAAAAGAGGTCTTATACTGTTCACCCCCCCTCTCAGTATAAGCTTGTGTTCTTCAATATTTTTTAGAAGAAAGAACTAAAATATAAATTTTTAAATTTCTAAAAAGGTGATAATAATAATCTAATCTCGAAGGAAAGGGAGTCGTTTAGTGAATATCATAATATTTTAGTAAGGAAGAGATGTTTTGAAGATTAAAATCAAGATAGAATTGGTTAAATGAGATGAATACACAAAGTTTTTATAGGATGATAATAGTATAGAGATCAACATTCAAAATTAATAGAATTAAATCAGTAGAAGGGGTTTGGATTAAATACCAGAGTGAAATTAGAGAGGAGGCAAGGTCTTTTTACTAGAATATTCTAAGATCAAAGGATTTTGAATTTCTTAATGATAAACTACTACAAGAATTACCTTCAGTTATAACATATGAAGATAATAGAAATCTGATGGAGCCTATTACTATAAACAAAGTTCATTTAGTTATTTTTATTTTGATAAGGATAAATACGTAATTCTAGATGGGTTATCTACAACATTCTATCAACATAATTAGGATATAGTGAAGGACTCCTTATTGGTGGCAATGGAACAATCTAAGAAAAAACAGTACATATCTTATAAAATAAATGTAACATATGTTACTCTAATTCCAAAAAATAAGGATGTAGATTTTTTTGATTTGTTGAAGCCCATAAGCCTATGTAATAGGGAATATAAGATAATCTCCAAAGTGATGGAAAATCGGTTAAGACCACTACTAGGAAAATTATTTTAGAATGGAAAGGAGGATTTATGAAAGGGAGATAAATTCTAGACAAGATCATAGTAGGTCATGAAGTTATGCATTTAGTAGCTTCAATAAAATAGAGAGCAATTATCTTAAAACTTGATATGAGTAAAGCCTATGATAGGTTTAAATGGGATTTTATTTTTGTGATATTAAAAAATGTTTGGATTTGGGAATAAATGGGTTAAATTGATTAAAGCTTGTGTCTCTATAGTATCATATTTAGTGTTGGTCAATGGGTAAGTGACATAATTATTTAGAACCAAGAGAGGTTTTAGATAGGGAGATCCTCTATCACCATTTATTCATTATTATGGTAGATTTTTGGAGAGGATTTTGAAGAAGTATAACAAATATGGGCTAGTAAGTGGACTTAAGGCTAGTAATAACATTAACAACATCATCCATGAATAATTTGTAGATGATACAACCTTTTTTGGAAGGGCAAGGATAAATGAGGTTAGAACTTTGAATAACATATTAATGGAATATGAAAGAGCATCAAGTCAAAAAGTTAATAGGACAAAATCTAAAATTTACTTCTTAAACACTCTATCTAGAATCAAAGTAGAGATATGTAGGTTACTTGAAATTGAGGAGACAACTTTACTTGAAACTTATCTAGAGATTATCTTATTTTAATGGAGAATGATGATATAATTATAGAATCTATTTAGAAGTAAAGTTTGGAAAAACTACTGACATGGAAAGGTAGATGGTTATCATTAGCAATAAGAGCTTACAACTAATTAAATAGTCTTACAGACCATTCCAACATATTATATGTCCTTGTATACTATTCCAAAAGCAATAGAAAAAATATATATTATGTGGTAATTTTTGTGGTCAAGACTACATGATAAAAGGAAATTTCCTTTATGAAATGGAGCAAGGTTTGTGATGATAAAATTAGTGAAGGTCTTAGTTTAAGAGTTCTTATGGATGAAAACTTGGATCTAAGAAGAAAAGTAATTTGGAGATTGTACTAAGAGAGTCAAATATAATGGGAAAGAATTATTTTAAGTGCATTGAGCCTAATGACCCAACCTTAATATTTATTATATTCTCATTACCAGTTGGTTCTACACTATAGAACTATTAAAAAAAATTAATTGATATAGTGATTAAAGGTGTAATATAGGTGGTGGAAATTAGAAAACAAATTTCTATTTGCATGGATATTTGGTGTGATAAATAAAACACTCAATCTAGATCTACTTTTGAAACCATGGATGAGATTACTTCAAGATAAATATGTTGATAGGGTTTCAAACATTATATGAAAGGATCAACAAGGAAGATACAAATGGAAAGAAGATTTTTTTACAGCTATATAAGATATTAATACTAGGAGGTATTTGAGAAGAAAAATAATAATAACAATTATTTTAAGGGGAGCCAATATTAAACTAATTTGCACTTCACCAAAAAAGGGCTTTAATGATGGCTAAAATAAGGTAGTTTTTTACAGTGGTAAAAAACCACCCTAATAGATCCTAAGAGGGCATTTTAAAACCACCCTCTTAGGGATAAGAGGGTGGTTTAGGTAACCCTAAGAGGGTGGTACCCTCTTAGGGTCTCACAAAAAAAAGAGGACAGTTTAAAACTACTCTCTTAGGATGGCCCTAAAAAATCACCCTAGAAGGATGAACAAAGCGAGAATTTAACTTTTTAGATGAGCACAAAGTTGGAATTTTGACATTTTACATGAGCATAAAGTAGAAATTTTAAAATTTTAAACTGAGCATATACAATCTGGGATCATTGTGCATCCTTTGGGGTGTGCTCCAATGGAGCAAGTGATGAGAATGATGAAGAGGATTGTGATCCAACACAATAGAGGGATGCTTCTTTGTTTAACTAGGGGGTAACATATATTATAAATCAACTCAATAGCTAGTATGGTGGTAATGTGTTTACGTTCATTGATAGTTTTAGTATGAACATAAACTTTATCTCCAACCCTAGACAAGCCGGTATAAAATTGTAACTCTTCTTAATCTTCTTATTCATTTGGATTTTTTCTCATGCATGTGGGTTCCAGGGTTATGCATAGTGGCTATTTTTATCCAATTGGCTAAAATTAGGATTTTTGAAATTTGGAATTGGCTAATATTTGGTACCCTTGACCAAGAACCATTAGCCAAAAAAAATTGGGTGCGATTTTTTTGGGAGAGGTCGATTCGCCCCAATTTTATAATAATTTGACCATTTTTAAGTTTAAATTTACAAAATTACCCCTAATAATAGTTAATCGTCTACATGTGTTTCGATACTGTTCACCTGGATTTTAAAACTAATTCACCAAATTTTTATAAATACATTTTGGGGCTGACCCCTTATGCATAACCCTGGTGGGTTCTACATATAATAGTCATGAATTTAAGGTAAAATTGTTGCATTGCAAGATTTGAGATAGCTCAGATTGCTTGTTGTGGATAGGGATGCTTTAATGGCATTGACACCTACAACCTGCTATCAAGTGTGTGCTCAAATACGAACATATACATTTTTTAGGATGCATACCATCCAACAGAGAGGGCGTGCAAGCTCATTATCAATGACTTTATGATTGGAGATGTTTCTTACATGTATTTGATAAATCTAAAAACTATGCTACGACTCGATGTCTAATTGCAAAAATGATTGTTCATTCTAGAAATAGTCTTGTTTCAATTGCTCCTTCATGAGAAATAAGTATTCTCTAATTTTTGTTTGCATCTTTCTTTGGTGTATTGTAGAAATTGTTGTTCATTATAGCAACAATCCCGATTTTAGTAGCTCCTTTGTTAGAAATAAGTGTCCACCACTTATTGTTTTTGGTCATTGATTAACACCATGAGTATTTTTGTATTTTTAAGAATTGTTTATAGACACATGTTTATATAGATCTACATTTTTTTATAAGCCATTAGCACCATTTATGTAGATCTATATTTAAAAGCCCATATTAGAATTTTGTTTATTTTTTTATATATAAACAAACAATGCATTTTTCAATTTACTTTCATGGGATTAACTCCCCTCATTTTCCACACAAATCGTAGATATGAATTGTTCAAATCAAGCAAGTTTTGCATGTATAACTATTTATAAAAAGTCAATCTAATGGTAACCACTTCCGTTTTATTTACCTACCCAAATATAATATGCAACTAACTTCTATGTAATTCTCATATGAGATTTTTTTTTAATGTTATTGGTTTCCTTTAGGTGATATTTTCCAATATGTTTGATTGATTTTGTTGTTATTTAAGATATTATAATTTATATAATTTATAAAAGTTTCTTTATACGATTAAAAAATATTACATAATATCCTATAAATAATTAGCTCTCTTAAAGTTTCTCTATACGATTAAAAAATATTACATAATAACCTATAAATAATTAGCTCTCTTACTTTTCAACAATAATAAAAAATAGTAAATATCAAATTATAGAATAATTACTTCTCTGAATTTTGTGATAGTTTTTACCCATACTCTTAATTTTCGTTCATATTAATAACTTTTTCTTATTGGTCATTTTTTTTTTAAAGACTTAGAGCTTCTTCCTAGCAGTACCTGAAAACAACATGTTACTTTTCACATTGCTCATCAAGACTACAATGGTCCATAGTTTTACACAAATGTGTTAGAATCATATCGGAGGCACTTTTCAAAATTTAAAATCTATTAAATAAAAATATATCATCCACATGGTCATCAACACACAATCCAACTAAAATTCAAACCAAACATTTCAAGGGGATTACCTGTCTTTTAAAACATGATTGTGCACTCGATGCATTAAAGTTTAGTACGTACAATCCAATCATATTAGTCCTTAGCTTTCTCAAAGGAATGCATGATCTCAGGATTTAGGATTTTTATTTTTTAATTATCTGTAAACCACCCTTATTTGTATGCCATTGGCACCATTTATACGCTTTTAAAATTCCAACTTCATTGAAATGACATATTTAAATCAAATGTATATAAGTATTTGAAAATATTCTAGTTGGTTAGTTAGAAATCCATCACCATGTCTAGCACCAAGAAGCATATCAAAACTGAATAAATTTTAAGACTATCAAGACTATCTTTAGGTATGTGATATTATTTAAAGTCCATAAACATATCCTTTAAATTATATATATATATATATATATATATATATATTTTAAAATGTAAGAGAAAGAGGATAGTTTAAAACTATCCTCTTAGACCTAAGATGGTACCACCCTCTTAGGTCATCACCATATTAGATCTAAGAGGGTAGTTTGCGTCATAAAAATTTAGCATCATCCGATCATGATTAAAAATTTCCTTCTTAAGGATCTAAGAACAATCTTCTTAGACCCCTAAGAGGGTGGTTTAAAACCACCCTCTTAGACACCTAAGAAGGTGGTTTTAAACCACCCTCTTAGGGGTCTAATAGGGTGGTTTTAAACCACCCTCTTAGGGATCTTAGAGGGTGGTTATTAGATCCCTAAGAGGGTGGTTTTTAATCATTATCATATGACATAAAAATTTTATGATGCCCTCATAGACGGTCGCTGAAAAACCACTCTTAAAGGTCTTTAAGTGCGGTTAAAAATCGTCCTTAAAGATCCTTTTTGGTGTAGTGTTGGGATTTGAATAGCTGAGAAGAATAAACAATAAGAAGCAAATATAACATAAGTCATTAGAAAAATAGAAATATTAAAAGAGTATGGAGAGATATTTGGGATAACCTGAACATTCCAAAAGTTAAAATATTTTTTGGGTAGTAGGTCATAGAATAATTTTATCTTAGAAAAACCTTATGAAAAATAGTTTTCATGGACCCTCACACTTCATTCTATATAAAAATAAGAAGAGTCTAGACCATATCTTGGGACACAACTCAATAGTGTGGAACTATGATAATGGATTATTAGTATATTTGGTAAATTTATGGTGATGAATGGAATAATTGAAGAACGATTAAAGCAATGATAGAGCACTTTTAAAAGTGATACTTTATAGACGTGTAACATAAAAAAGGAACACCATTACAATAAATATGATACATCGTATTATATTTGAGAAAGTCCCTTTTGATACACTTTGACCCATTTAGGGTGCATTTTACAAAGAGATGTGCCAAAAGGGGAATCCCTTTTAAAAATCAAGGATGGTGTCTTTCGCTTCTTCTATTCCATAATCAATGTTGAAGGTGGGTTCTTCATGACCACCATTTTGGACTTGAACTTGTTGAATCTATAACCTACACACATGCAAATAGACAAGGGTTTAGTAGCACTTGTCACAATTAATATGATAAATATAATGAAATGACCAATGTAGATTACACAAAAAAACATTGATAAATGACTAATACAAACTAAAAATAGAAAATGATTGCATACTTTCTTACATGAGTAATGATTTTAGTAGCATAACATTAGCATTCCCATCTCTCCCATTTACTGGTCATGTGATGGTGTGTTTATAGACCTTTGAGGGATTTGGAGGGAAGGCTAGGATGGCAATCCAAGGTTTCCAAGTGGTAGCGACTAGGCAACCACCTATCCTAGGAAGTTACAGTGAGTCACTAGAAGTGTCTCACTTAAATAGGGATATGTGGCAGGTGGGTAGGTGTAAGTGGAGTAAGATGTGGAGTGAGGTATGAGATGTGGAAAGTGGGTAGGTGTAAGTGGAGTGAATTATAGAGTGAGGTGTGAGATGTGGTAAGTGGGTAGGTGCAAGTGGAGTGAAGTGTGTGAGATGTGGCAAGGTGAGGGGTAGTGGTGGCTAGGACATGTATCAAGTGTGGAGATAGGGTATCTTCTACTTATTTTATAGATTTAATAAATCTGGAAAATATAAATTAATGTGTAGGAAAATACACCTAAATTAGACTTAGGTATATTATTTTTATTATGCATACGTGCAATGTGAATGAACAATGTGCATGAATTATATGCATATGTTTAGACTTACACATATATTATTATGTAGAATTGAGATGTGCAATGTGGGTGAAATGTACAGTAATTGATATGTCTAAGTTTAGACCAAGGCATATAATTTAATATGTAGAATTATGTTATGAAATGCAAATGCCTATATTTTGGTGTCTACAAGATAATATTGGACATATTAAAAGATACAATAATTTGGACTATATGACTAGAAATAAATAGAAGAATATTTAATAAAAATGAAATCAATTTAGAGGTAATGAAAAGGAATATTTGTTCAACCATAGATGAGTTTAAACCAACCCTGTCAACTCATCCAATCCCTAATATGAAAATAAATATCCTTGATAAATGGATTCAAGTTATCAAATTGAATTATGATGCTTTATATTAGAGAAATAAAAATAAGGCAAAGAATATAAAGTGGAAACCACTAGAAGTTGAGTTGGTTAAATTAAATTTTTATGGAGCATCTAAAGAAAATCTAGGACTAGTAAGATGATCACACTACTAATAATGTTAACAATGTATCCTCAAGTTTAATCTTAGGAGGAATTACTCCATAAGAGAAGTGGAGTGGAAATAAATCCACTATAGAGCATCTAAGGGTGTTTGGATGTGAAGCTTACATGCATGTTCCAAAGGAGAAAATGAGCAAGTTGGATAATAAGTTTGTAAACAATATTTTTGTAGATTATCATGATGGTGTAAAAGGATACAAATTAGGAATACCATTGAAGAGATATCATACTGTGACTTGTGACATGATATTTAAGGAAAACATGGTTGGTGGAAGGAAGGAAGGTTAAAAAAATGAATTTCAAGTGATAAAATATGATCAACAACCTCTCGTAGATCATCATAATCCTTCTATAGCTGGTCAAATTAGATAGCAATAAACTTCCAATTCACAACAACATTTTATAGTTGATCAACATCCTTTGATAGGTGACAACAGTAGCTAAAATCAGCAATAATAAGCCCTAGTGATAAACAACAAGCTGTTGATAGTCAAATTGATAGCGATAATGGTGAGACATCTACTAATGATGAAATTAGAGAGGAGATCCAACCAAAAAATAAAGTGTAGACCAAAAATGTTGTTGATGCTGAGTGCAACCAATCACTTCAAAGGAGTCAATGCCAAAAGAGAGCATCAAAAAGGTCTTATTATCATAGTGATTTTAGTTATTCTACACTAACTACACTTTGTGAAGAGCCCAAGAATGTGAATGAGGCTATAAATTGCATTGAATCTAGATAGTGGAGAATGACAATGGAGAAAGAGATGAAGTCTCTTAGTGATAATCAAACTTTGGATTTGCAACAAATGCCAAAAGGGAGACAATTAATTGGTTATAAGTGGATCCTCAAGAAGAAACATAACTTATATGGCTTGGTGGAGTGGTCTAAGGAAAGGTTGGTTGTGAAGTGTTATAGTTAGGTTGAAGGTATTTATTACACTGAGAGATTGTTTTTGGTATCCAAGAAAGCTTCAATTCAATTGTTGTTGGTAATGATAGTAGAAAATTATTGGAAGATAAATCATATGGATGTGAAGATAATGTTTCTTCATGGAGAATTAAGAAAAAAATATACATGCAATAGCCTAAGGGGCTTGAAAACAATAGGAGCAATGTGGTTTGTAGATTGAATAAATCATTGTATGGCCTAAAGCATTCATCAAGATAGCGGTATAAGTAATTTGACCATTATGTGATTAAACATGGATTTGTAAGGAGTAATGTAGATTACTACATTTACTACTTGAAGGATTCATGTAGGTTTGTTATACTTGCATTGTATGTTGATGACATATTATTGCTAAGTAGTTCATAGCATGTAGTTTAGAAAGTAAAGTCAAAGTTGTCAAAGGAATTTGACATGAAGGATTTGGGAGTCGTTCATTAATTTCTAGAAATTGAGGTCAAGAGGAACTACTTGATGAAGAATTAGTGGATCAACCAAAGGAAGTATGTGGTTAATATCTTGAAATTGTTTGGGATGGATGCATGCAAACCAATAAGTACTCCATTCCTAATGGGTAATACATTGTCTAATGAGCAGAGTCCAAATACTGAAGTAAAAAAATGAAATGACAAAGGCACCATATGCAAGTGTAGTTGGAAAGTTTATGTATGTAATGGTATGTACAAGATCTGAAATGAATCACACAGTGGAATTTGTGAGTAGATACCAAATCTAGGTAGAAAACACTAGATAATAGTGAAGAGGATAATCTGGTATCTACATCATACAAAAGATGCTACAATTTAATATCAGGGTGTGAAATATAACAAGTTGAAGGTATATGTAGATGTTGATTTTATAGGTGATGTGGATGGAGAAAAATCCTCAAGTGTATATGTATTTGAATTATTTTGGGGATTCATTAGCTAGAGAAGAAAGCAATAGGAGGTTGTTGCACAATCAACAATAGAGGTTGAATATATTGCAGCAACAAAGTCCTACAAGGAATAAGTATGGATAAAATTGCTATGTGCATATGTTAGTGTGCAATACAATTCCATTGTGGTGTGACAACAAGACTTATATAGACCTTGCTATCAATCCAAAATTCCATAGCAGGACCAATACCATTAAGGTATATGGTTTCAATTTATTAGAGAAATTATTGAAGAAGGTGAAGTAAATCTGTAGAAGGTGAAGACCGATGAGAACATAGCTGATGCCTTAACAAAGATAGTGAGTACTCAAAAATTAAATTGGTATTGATACCATAATGGTATAAGCACTTAGTCATAGTAGTTTCCAGGTGGGATATTGTTAATATTGATAACTACTATGGCACTACAAGTTAATTAGTTGTATTTAGGATAAGTGATGCCAACAAGAGATTTCTATGTGGAATATTGCATGAGAATATCTAATGTGAATTGCTAGTACAAATTGTCATGCATAGTTAGAGAGTAATTGTTCAATCATCATTCTCATGATTATAAATAAGAAGAGGAAAGAAAATAATAATTAATGAAATATTTCTCCTATTTAGTTAGGTTGCTACAAACCCCCATTTTGGTGCAACTACATGTACGTAAGACCAACAAATTGAAATGGGCTTTCACAAGGGATGAGTGTTGATCTAGACTATAGTAGATGGAGCAACCAACAGGACCAACTTTACTCTAAATATAATTCATACAAAGCATGACATGCAAGATAGGGATTAGCATTACTTCCTTTGTTCATGCATGTTCATTATCTCTACTATGTTTTGTTAAATTCTCTCCAGTTCATACATTAGTTTTATTATCAGTTATTTAATTTTTCTTCTACATTTACTTTTCTACCAACAAGTGGTCTCAAAGAATGAAGGATAGGGGGTTGTTCTTTGATGAGGAAACTTAGACATAGTTTTGGCCTATGGAGTCTAGGGTAAAATTGGAAGCAGCTAAAACAATCATAGGAGTACTATAGAAGATGAAATAGAGAAGCCAACCATTGAGAAGTTCAATGGTAAAAACTTAAATATGTGGGAATGGAAGATGAAATATATTTTTGTGGAGAGAGACTTGAAAAAAATAATTATGCCTTATACAAATTCAAGTGTGTTGTCCCAAGAGGATTTGGACAAGAAAATAAAAAAGCCATTACATTGATAGGGTTGAATTTGGTTGATTCAGTTCTATCAAATGTCATCAAAGCCATAAAACCCAAGGATATGTGGGACAAGCTAGGATAGTTGTATGAGTCCAAATCTATGATGAACTTGATCTTGTTGAGAAAGTTGTATGGGCTATGGATGGTGGATGGAAAAAACATGATATATCATCTAAACACCTTCAATACCTTGATCAATAAGTTGAAGTCAGCTGGAGATTAATTCAAATATGAAGAGCAGTGTATCTGCTTGTTGTGTAGTCCCCTAGATTCCTAGGATAACATGATCATTACAACCAATGGGAGAACAAAGGTGACTAATTTGAAGATGGATGCCATTGTGGGATAGATACTATAAGAGGATACAAGAAAAAATACCATAGAACCCACAACACGTGTTGAGGTCTTGATTGTGAAAGGTAGGAATAGAGAACAAAATAATGATAAGGCAAGAGGAAAAGGGTATATATTGAAATTGAGAAAGCAATTTCCAAGAAAATATAGGAAACAAGTTTGGTGAGCTAGAAGTGCAATACGAAGGCACATCAAAAGTGAGTGCAAAGCTGATTCTTAAGAATATAAGGTAGAATTTACCTTATACATGGAAGGGATAATTACATTAACAAAGGGATAATTACATTAACAATGTGATTCATGTTCCTCAATTGACAATAAATTTGCTCTCAATGAGCCAATTTTTTATGTTGGCTTGGAGGTTGTCTTTAATAGAAATGGTAGCAAATTGGTAAAGGGAGCCATGGTATTGATAAGAGCAGTAAGACAAGGATATTTGAATTTGGATGCAGAACCTATTAGTATTATCAATTCATACCTAAGTACATCAAAAAGTAATAGTCCATAAGAAATTATGTTGTGGTAAAACCGGATGTCACACATCTGTGAAAAGAGTCTACGGGAAATGTGTAGTGAACAACTGGTATGAGGCTTAGAAGGTAAGAAGTATGATTCCTTTGATTTTTATGAAGCTTTTATCATGGGAAATTAGAATATTATTTCCTTCTATTATAATGAGAATAGGAGTGATGATGTTTTGGAGTTAGCGCACTCAAACATCTGTAGATCCATGGAGGAGCAGTTCATGATAGGGTTCAAACATTTTATCACCTTCATTGATGATTTCTATAGGAAATATTGGGTATTATTCATGAAGCAAAAGAGTGAAGCATTAGATAAATTCAAAAAAAATATTGTCAAAGTAGAGGTAGATTTATGAGAAGGTCAAAGTGTTGAGAACAAATAATGGAGATGAGTATTGCTCTATAGAGTTTGATGCCTTCTAAAAATTGCAAGGGATTTCAAGGAAAAAATCCACACCTTAAAATCCATAGCATAATGGTGTGGTAGAGAGGATGAATAGGACTCTCATGGAGAGGGCACGAAGCTTGAGAGAAGATGCAGGTCTAGACCACATCCAGTTAGACTATTTAAGTAGTAGGGAAAAAAGAACCCAAGGAGAACAAGAAGTAACTAAGAAATAAACCAATAAACCATTGTAAATATAACCACAATGGACAAACAAAAAATACATAATGAATAGGATAGATTTCAGTGCATAAACCATTAGAAAAGAAAATATATCATTGATTTTGGAGTCCATAGTCAAAATACAATAAAAAGAATGCTACAGCTACTAAGGCTACCATAAAAATATTGATAAATGAGATATTGAAGCTTAGCATACACACAGTTTATTTTGAATAATATATGGAATATTTTCTCTTATATTTTTGGATGAAAACCAAGTTATTATTTACGAACAACAATGATCTATTTCACCTCTTACATGTACAAAAGCAAGAAAGAAAGAAATTATATTATGTCCAAGAGTAACCAAAGGAGGTAAATGAAATTCAAAGACCACATCCAATTAGAATATTTAAGTACTAGGGAAAAAATAACCCAAAGAGCTCAAGAAGTAACTAAGAGATAAAATAGTAAACCATTGTAAATATAACCATAGTGGGCAAATCCAAAGTGGATAAACCCTAATTTTGTAAAATAAGTACAAATACAAACAACAATATGAGGGGTATCCCCTCAAGGTAAAGCAACAACAAATGAGACTAAGGACATAAAGAAGAATGTGTTTATACCTAGTGGAGAAATAGAAAGCATAATTTTAAGAATGCTAAATGAATGCAAAATTCTTATTTCAAGTACAAAATTAGTTATGATTATATATGTAAATGGAAAATTCTTATTTCAAGTGAAATTCTTATTTATAGATGTATGTGAATGGAAAAATTGGGCCCTCCATATAATGGGTAGATGTCTAAACATCCCTACTTGCCCCAACCATCAGAGATAAGGCAAGAGGGTATCATTAGACTTCCGTTAGATACATAAATATACATCTATGAAAATCAAGTACTGCTACTAAGGACTAGGACTAAGAGTTAAAATATGAAACATGTATTTCATAACAAACACTCACTTAACACAATAAATATTCATTTCAACATATTACAACATGCATGCATGATTAGAATCTTAATACTAATGCCCCAAAAACACTTGCATTCTCTATTTTTTTACCAAATTACCTTCTTGTATCTGAATGGACAACCTCATGCTCAGGATACCTACTTGTCTCACTCCTAGCTTGGTTTTCCATTAAATATCTACTAGAATTTTCTAAAAATAGAACAAAAATGTCTAACAACACTCATTAATTATTTCCATTAATTAGAACTACTTTTGAAGTATAGTAATTAGGCTTCCAACCATGTACCCTCACATTCTTCATAGATATATTAAATGTTTGCATTTCCATATTGTGTGATTTTAGGCCCCAAAAAATTTGTTTATCTAGAGACACTAACATATTCTACCTCGTATGCTTCAATGTATTTGATCCCTCTTGGAGGTAATGTGAGAACCACATACTAGTTGGTATGAAGTGGATCATTTACATAAAATACTTGTCTAGATTGCAATGCTAGAATACATGGATAATATTTTAGTCTATCATGACCATGTAATTTGTTCATGTTGATCAATGTGAAGCCCATTTCATCCTTTATACATCCATTACTTGTATCAAGAACATTCACCGAATCACATTTGAACAGGGGATACCGAAACTGATAGTAATCCAACAATATTATTTCCCTAATAACACCATAATGTGACGATTTTAAGCATTGGATTTGTTCTTTTGTTCTTGATCTGCACAAAGTAGTAGCATAGACGCACACACATTGTTGTTTTGAGTTGTTCTTTAGTTATTTTTATATTTATTATGAAATTGATAACCGTTGATCAAATAGCCTAAATGTTTGGTTACAAATTTTCTCAAACCATGTACCAACCATTTTATTATGTTGGATTCATTGTCATTATGTTGCATCCCATCTCCATGAAATTGAAACAAAGAATAATAGTTTTAAGACAATTGTACAATATTACATGATAATCAATATAAATATCGAAGATCATATTCAAGAGAGTAGAAAATAACTTGATCTCATAGCCAAGTGATGAATGTCCGGTTATGGATTTTTTTGCAACACCCCTTCATATCTCACTACATGAGGGTTGGATACAACAATTTGAAAATAGAGGGGGTATTCTAACTTCTCAACAAGCTTTGTGTGTTCTTTGCTCGTCAGATAAATATTCAAAGGGGTTAGTGGGCTTCTAATATCCAATGAGGGAACCACTCCAGCTTCAAAAAATCTGCAAATACCTGTTTCTTACACACATGAAAACCAAACAAGAGATAGTAGCACCTGTCGATCAAGATATAAAATATTGCTATAAACCCTAGCTACAAAAACATGGAATATAATACAAAAAATAGAGAAATAGAACTTAAAATACCCTACCAAACATCAACTTACTAATCTATCTATCATGCTTTTATGGTTATGAGAAACCACAGATGTGTGGTTTGGACTGGTAAATCACAAACATGCGATGAGGAAGCTATGTGAGTATGTTTTTGACTATATAATTGTGAAAGAGTGATTTTGGATGAATGGAAGAAGACTCCAAAAATGGAATTTGAGGCTTTAGATATTCGATATCCTTGGGATGCGTGTAAGCTCCTAGTACTATTTTGATAGCTTGATGGTGTATGTTATCAGCCTCATTTGGTTGGTGGGGTCAAGGTGCCTTTATAGGCCCCTTAGGGTTTTGGAGGGAAAAGGGAAGCGACAAGCTAGGATTGTCAAGTGGCAGTCTAGGATTACCAAATAGAGGGGGCAATTAGAGTGAGTCACCTAGGGTGTCTCACTTAACTAGAGTGATGTGGCTACAAGTGGATTGAAGTGTAAGGAATGTTGCATATGAAGGGACAAATGAGACATGAGTGTGTGAGATGTGGCAAGGGATGTTGGTGAGGTGGCTAGGACACATGTCTAGTGGTTAGGTAGGGTATCCTAGGATGATTTTCTAGATTTATTAAAATCTAGAAAATAGGATAATGTGCAGGATTTTATACACCTAAGTTTAGACTTAGGTATATAACTTTATTATGCCAGGTTGTGATGTGGGGTGCCAAAATATGATTTTTTGAATGTCTAAGTTTTGGTATCTACAATTTAAATCACTTAAGCTAGTACATGAAGTATTTAGAAAGGAATTTTGATGGCTTTTAAATATTGTGCAAAAATGAATTCATGAAAATTGAAAAAGGTATATGTAAATATGTGAATTAAATAAAGATTAAATACACCTAAATCCTTTTTATAAAGAGTATGTGGCATTGTTAAAAACTATAAAATATAGATATTGGATAACAATCATGACATATAAAATATTTAAGGTATATACTAGATTATTTTAAAACCTCATGATCAAGTATTTTTGTGTATGAGGATATCCTAGAATATCTATGGAGGAGTCAAGTTGTTTTTCACTTGTTGTATGAGCAAAATATCTATTCATGAAGATAATATATAATGGGAATACATATATGAAGATAAAATAAGAACATATGTTTATCAAGTAAATATTATAACAAATTAAAGATAATCGTTAATATGATAAATAAATAAGAAACTCCCAAATTGTTTAATTGATTAATTATTCAGATTTCATATTGAAGTGATCTCATTGCCTAAAATTATAGGTTTGTGTTAGTTGATAGAAATTTTTTTTTAATAAAAATTAAAGGTTTTTCTTATAAACTGAAGAAGTTATTATTGCAAAAAATAATGCTCAAGAAATAGAATAAAACTATATTTATATATCCAAGAATACACCAACCTTCAAGAGGAGGAGGACATAAAAACCATACGGAACACTAGTCTAATGCAAGCTCCAATGGAGTCAAGAAGAAATGTATATGTACATATGTGAATTAAATAAATATTAAATGCACCTGACATATTTATTTTATCATATTCAATGTCAATTATAAGGTCGTAATATCTAGTGTTCTTAGGATCTCCATCCGCATAATTAATATCAAAATAATATCTATGATGCAAGCATGTATACAAAGAATTTTATATCCAAATAGAGATGATTTTTTAAAGGTAGCATAACATGAATACATTAAAAATACAATAGGCATAAAATATGGTTAGTTCACTTTAAGTATATGAACAATGTCTATTAGTATAATGAGTTTGTATGATCTTAAATCTTTTTTATAAAGAGTATGTGGCATCATCAAAACTATAAAACTAGAGATATTGGATAACAATCATGACATATAAGCTATTCAAGGTACATACTAGCTTATTTTAAAACCTCATGATCAAGTATTTTTATGTATTGATCATAACCTAACATAACTATGGAGACAAGTTGTATTACACTTGTTGTATAAGTTAAAGATCTATTCATGGAGTTTCACAAGTGATAATAAGAATGGGGATACAAAATATGGAGAAGATATAAAAAGAACATATGTATATCAAGAAAATATTATCCCAAATTAAAGATGTGTTAATATGTGCTAGGTGGCCAACTGAAATATTTCATACAACTTCAAGAGAGCCTTCCAATCTATAGCCATGTCTATTCAAGGAAGAGATATTTTAGTACTAGGATTGGAATAAAATGAGCCAGAAGTAATCATTGTGAGAAGCAATGAGACAAGAGGAGGAAGAAGAATCTATAAACTACCATGGCCAATATACCATCTATAAACCTTTTCCCAAAAGAAGAATCTATATTACCCTATCCATAAATCTAACATATTCCCCAAATTAACAACACTAAATTCCACACAACCCCTTGGTATGATAATATAGCCATAAATTATATAATATTTCTGCCATCTGTAACCAAGCAATTTTTTTTTTATTTGTGGAAAACATCCTAAAAGGGATGCCACTTTTGGGTAAGACCAAAGGAGGCAAGGTATCCATTCCACCAAAAATGCCCAGGACTCAGACCTGGCCTACCACCTTTGACATACTCAAGGAGCAAACAAACACACAAAACCAATTTAAAATAAGTAAATAACAACAAAAATAATAAATAAAATAAAAAACATGCTCCTTAAGTGTGTAAAAAAAAAGCACAACCAAACACGCACAATAAGATAAAAGAAACCACAATACAAACCATAGAGAAAAACACAAGAACCACATAACAAAACACAAACAAGACAAAAACAAAAAAACACTACAAAGACATAACCCAAAAAAAACATGAAAAACAAACACAACCAAAACCTAAAAAATTAAGAAAATAAAATAAAAATAAAAGTAAAAAACAACCAACAACAGAAAATAAACAAAAACAAAAAACATAGAAAACACTCACACATAAAAACACGAATTAACACAAACAAAGAGAAAACGAAGAAAAAGAATGAAAAAATCTCAAGAAAAATAACAAAAAACATAAAAAAAAAAAAAAAAACACAAAACAAAAAAAACACAAGAACAATAAAAAAAACACAAAGAACACAAAAACAAAACAAAACAAAAGAACCCACCCACCTTAAAAAACTAAACAAAAAAAACAAAAAACAAAAAAGAAAAAAATAAAATAAATAAATAAAATAAAATTGAACATAACAATGACCTATCTAGAACAGAAGACTATTAAGGAAAGAATCAATAGAGGAAACAAAAGAAAGAATAGAATGATCTAGGGAACTAAAAAAAACTGAATGAACCAAAGAGAAGAAAAAAAAAAATCAAGAAGAAACTAGGTACCTTCAGAACTGGAGCCATCCAAAGAAATGATAGAAAGAAGAGTTTCCCTAATTTGAGAAGCCCACCATCTAGGAGGTTGGCCATAAAAAGTAAGATCACATTTGTCCAAAGCCTAATTAGCTAAAGCATTAGCACTCTTGTTTTGATCTCTAACCACATGATTGTAATCAACTTTCAAAAATCCCATTTGGATTAATTGAATCTTCTCAATAATTCTTTTTATTCTCAAATCCACCTTATGATTCTTAGAATGAGTCTTCAAGATATTAATCATAAGTTGAGAGTTAGACTCAACTAACACCTTTTCCCATCCAACCTTAGTAGCCTCCCGAAGGCCTCTGAGGATACCATACCCCTCAGCAAGGTTATTGGAAAGAATACCCAAATTATCAACAAAAGTAAAAACCAGGGAGCCATCTGAAAGTCTACCAATTCCTCCCACACTGGCTTTTCCAGGGTTCCCTCTAGAGGCTCCATCAGTATTGACTTTTCCAAAATTCTTAGGAGGAGGTTGTCAATTTCTTGTCCTATCCATATTACTAATACTCACATTCCCTTTAAGTTGGTTACCCTTAGAAGATTTAATCTTCAATATTTGCATCACTTAATCCCATTTTTGGTGGGAGTTTTGGGGGTGATTAAGGAGTTGATGGACTGATTCAACTAAGTTGGCTATGGTCTTTTGCCAAATATAGTGAATATCCTTCCTGTCTTGATTAAAAATTTGGTTGTTCCTTTCATTCCAAATATTCCAAAGAAGAATGGTAGAACCCATCCAACATAACTGCCTAATAAAATGATCAACACCCTCTTGATTAGGCCAATCCCTCCAAAGTTGTTCAAAAGTAAAAATATTGTACCACTGTAAGCCAAGTAAAGTGGCCATTCTCCTCCATAGCTCAGAAGCTAAAGTACACTCAATAAAAATATGGTTGAGAGTTTCTACATTCTCTTCACACATTTCACATCTAAAAGGGCCATGAAAACCACACTTCATAAGTTGCTCACCAGTAAGCACCCTACGATGCAATAAAATCCAGTTAAATAACCTCACCTTAGGCCAGATGTTTTGAGCCCACAATCAAGAAAATATGTCAAAAGAATGGTTGGGATTATTATGGCATAAGGTCAAATAACCTTCAACAACTGAATACTCACCCTTAGTAGTGTTGTTCCATCCAAAACAATATTTTTCATGGGACCAAGAGAGGGATCTCATATGAAGGATGCCTTGGATATCTTGTCTTTGCCTTTCTAGGATTTGAATAGGCCAGTCCTCAATACGGATCCAATATCTACCAACCTTTGAATTACCAGTATGGTACTAATAGTAATTAGCCATATTTATCCAGTTATCTCGGTGAAGCTCCTCCACCCAAGGCCTCCAATCGGGAAACTGAGTTATCAAAGGCTTGTGACCATCCCAAGAATCTGTCCAAAAATTTGCCTGTTGACCATTATGAATTATTCAAAAAAAAAAAATTTATCAAATCCTCACCAGTCTTAAGAACTGCTAAAATGGGAGAACCTTTGGTAGGAATTTGATAGCGAACAAGGTCTTCAGGACTTTTGTTCTCAGTATATTTAGCACGAATATTATTGGCCCAAAGAGCATTGGGGTTATGCAACATCCTCTAATATAATTTAGCAGCTAAAGATTTTTTGTTATTAATAGAAGATCGGAATCCTAACCCCCCTTCATTATTAGGAAGACATAAAGTTTCCCATTTCACCAAGGCCCATTTTATTTTCTCCTTAGTACCAATCCAAAGGAAACGATGACTAATTTGATCCAATTCTCGAAGAACAACCTTTGGGATATTCAAAACGAAATAAACATAAATAGGAATAGCTTGAAGGACTGATTTTACCAAGGTGATTCTACCCCCAGAAGAAAGCCACCTGTTGGTCCACTTTCCAATTTCCTTCTTGACTTTGTCCAACAACCAATTCCAATCTTTATTTTTCTACCTTTGAATATTTATGGGAATACCTAAATAAGTGATTGGAAGGGAGGTCTTCTTATATCTTAATTTATCCAAGACCATGGATTCTTGCCTAATAGAGCAGTGAAAGAAAATAACTTTAGAGTTATCTTCATTGATCAACTTCCCAGTATCCTTAGAAAAATAGCTAATGATTTGCTTAATATTAGAAGCTTCCTTAACTATAGCTTTACCTAAAAGAGTAGAGTCATCCAAAAATTTAAGATGAGAGATAGGTCTAGCTCCATGAGAAATGGTAACTCCCTTACTAAGTAACTTGACATGTAGCTATATCATAGAATTTTTCCTTTCTTGAAATAACTATGTTTATGCTTTTTGATATTGGAAACAAAATATCCATCTCTAAAATATACCAGGATATGAAGTTAGAAAATATCAAGTAAAACTTGAGTCTCAATTTACACAAATAAAGAATTAATTGATTCATTGATTTACATGGCTAGAGAATTCATCAATTACAGATAATTCCATTGTTTATTTTATTATGATTTCTAAAATTTGTTTGTTGTATGGAACCTTCCAGTAGTATGCACAACTAACAATCTTTTTACAGTTTTTTTTTTTTTTTAATAAATACTACTTATATTACTAAAAATAATTCATAATACATCGCATATACAAATATTACAAAAACCTACTCAAGGACATCCAACAATCAAATTTGTCCTGAGTAGAAAAATATTTAATGTATTTCATCATCAGCCTCTTAAATGCTCTACATTGATCTTGGATATCAATAACAGCCCTAGAAGCAATCTCTAAAGCACTGAGTGCTTCATCCTTGAAGACCAAACTATACCTGGCCCTCCATATAGCATACATAGTTGTTGATCTAATGGTAGTCCATACACCCAATAAATACCAATGACAACCAAAATCATCACAAAAAAAAACCATTTTCCAGCTAAACCGGTCCTTGAGAATAGGGAAATATGTCCACTCAAGGTTCTTTCAAACTTTCTTTAAATTTTTGTAGTCCCAAAAGATATTTTTGATAGGTTCTGATAGGTTCCTTCCTTCCCCAGTCAATGCATTGATCTGAAATCCTCATCCATTTTTCCAATCTAGCCTTACAATGAATACCCTAAAAAATTAATAACCATAATAAGACTTTGAGTTGAGGAGCTATCCTAAACTTCCATATCTGGGAAAGTCTCGTTTTCCATTTCTTTTCAAGGCAAACAATCCCCCAACGCCTATTCAAAATAATATGCAAAAAAAACTTAGGCAAAAGAGCTCTATAAATATTGCAATATTTATAAGAAGTTATAATACCATGAAAACTCAAATGCCAGTCGTGCCATATGGGACCCAAAAACCCACCATTTAATTTAAATTTTTTCTTGAACGGAACAAGAGATTGAATTTGCATAATAACATCGTTGGCAGAAGATTTCAGCTTAAAATTACTACATAAATTAGTCCACTTGACCCAACCTCCAACCCCTGAATCCCAAATATTTGACCATTTTACAATTCTTTTTTTAATCAGCCTCTTACATCTGAGGCAAGGGACTTATGAAGCATATACCCCATTCTTCTTCCAAATCCAAATAGATCTATACGAAAGAACCCAACCCCTAGGTTATTCCATATAAGCCTAGTAAACAGATGAACCAACAATATTCCAAGCCTCCCAAATCCTCTTAACAAGAATACAACCTATGATTTTAAACTTGCTGGGATAGCCCACAATGTCCTCGATATGAAAATCCCCTTTTAAAAATTTAACATGCTAAGTGTTATGAATTTTGAACCATAAAATACATTTCCAAACACCTTTCTCTTCCAGATTCCTAACCACCTATTTCACAGCCAAAACCTTACCCTGCATCTGGATATTCAACAAACCCAAACCTCCTTCATCCTTGGGAACAATACAAAAATTCTAGGAAATAGAGGGTATTTTCTTTGATCCATCAAAATTAGACCATAAAAACCCACGAATAAGTCTTTCAAGCTTCCCAAATTGTGAAGCATTAGGTAGCCAACATGAGGAATAGTAGAGGTGACAAGATTGAATAACCTTCCCAACAATGACCACTTTTCTAGCAAAATAAATAAGTTTGTTTTTCCAAAGCTGAATTTTTTTTTTCAAATCTAGTAAGACAACAATCCCACATATTTTTCAAAGAAAAAGCCTTACCAAAAGGGATGCCTAGGTACCTAAAAATCTCACCATATCTCACCCATCGCCAACTAGGGGTAAAATCAGTAGGAAGAGAGTCACTATTGTTAGAATAAGTTGTTATATTCCATTATTTGCATAACCAAAAGTAGCGCTCATAGGCGCTCTCCAATTTGGTTGTTTAACCATCGAGTTGGTTAAACCAACTTGTAACCACATTGTAACCTTTATATTTGAAATTAATGAGAAGGAACAATTGCTTTGTCAAATTCTTCATGGCATCAGAGCTACGGACAGGACGCAGATCGCAGACAGGACGTGACTGATGGACGAACGCAGACAGAGCGGACAGACAGGACATGACTGATGGATCCTGACAGAGAAGCACAGACAAAGCGGATAGGATGCATAGACCGTAGATAGGATGCAGAACACAAATCAAGGACACTGACACAAAAAGGACACAGACCAAGGACATACCACAGACCGAGGACACCAACACAACGGACAAGACGCAGACAGGACGACGGTTCGGGGAGACGAGATGATTGAGGAGGCAAAATGACAGGCTGTGGGTGGTTGCCCGAAGGAAAAAGAAAGCAATAGATGCTTTCAGTTTGTTTAAACCCCCCCATAGTGGCTGCATAGGCCATGTGGGATATTTTTTTTTCTATTTCTTCTCCAGCCATGAGGCTTTAAATATTACCCGTTGCGTGCTTGTTCCCATCAAGCCTTCTGGCTTATGTGGTAAGGGCGATGCCTAGTCTGCAGCAGGTTTCGGGTTCGAGTCCCTAAGTGGAGGTTTTTTGTGCCCTGCATAGTTTTGATGATGGATGTGGTTCGTTGATGCCTTGCACAGTTTTGACGGTGGATATGGTTTGTTGATGCCCTACACAACGTTATTTGATGGCGGCTTCATTTTTTGATGCCCTTGATGCTACAATTGGTCATTTGACGCCTTGCCAAGCTCCAAAATTTGGTATTTTTTTTACCAATCCTTGTCTCATTTGCAATTCGAAGGGGGGAGATCTCATGATTCATTTGCAAATTTGTCAGATAAAGGGGGGAAATCAAAATATTTTTGCAAAATAGTTGCTATATTTGTAATAGGTGTTAAAATTTGTGGGCATTTATGATTGTTTCCTTTGCATTTAAATATTCTATTTTCTTGCATTCACAATCATGAATTAAACAAAATATAAGACCCCAAATTTATACCCTATTTGTGCAATTTATTACACAACAGCGTTCGGTATTTGAGATACCTCTGGTCCATACTTACAGGTAATGTTGTCGTGCTTTGGACTACTGTATTCGCCACCTAATATAGCTGCAACAACGACGTATGAGCTTGTTCTCTATAAATCATCGGGGAGAAATAAGGCAAACCAGTTTTTTGTTTTTTCTCATTTCATACCCACATCGTGATTATTGTTAGACGTAAATCCTAACAAAAGTTTTTTTCCAAAGTATTTAGGGGAAGTTATGCCCCATGCATGTGGAATAAAAATTTCTATGGTAGGTGTCATTAACAACACAATGCCCTTTTAGTATCGCCTATGTTCAATATATTGTGCTTCTCATGTGTACTTATAGTCTCCCTCACGTAAGGGCGAGTACATATTGAGTAGTATACTGTTCATATATACCTATAGTTTCCCTCACATAAGGGCGGGTGTATATTGAATAGTTATAGTATAAATATCTGGTAGGTATAAAGAAAGGGAGACCACTTGGTGATATAAGGAACCTTCATAATGGCCACAATTCATAAGTATCTTTTAGATTCTCAATTTTTGAAAGGTCCTAACTTTGTTCCATGGAAGACAAAGATGAAAGCCATACTTCAGTTGGAATATTTATGGGATGTAGTGACTGGCACTGCAAAACGTCCTCCAACAGCAGGAACAGATCAAGATGCTTGGGATAAAAAAGACAAGAAGAGTCTTGTATTTATCTTGCTTGCTACTATAGATGAGGTGCAGCCTCATATTTGTGATGCAAAAACAAGTAAGATAGCCTGGGATGCCCTGATCACAGTATATGAAGGCAAGAATCAATCCACTATTCTCCATATTCAAACTCAACTACATAATCTCAGTATGAATTCTAGGGAAACAGTTGATATATTCCTTTGTAGAGTGGCTGACTTGAAAGCAAAATTGAATGCTATGGGCAAACCGGTGGATGATGATGTCTTGAACTCTGTCATCTTGAGAGCATTACCAAGTTCCTACAAGATGTTGATCACTTCTCTCAATGTTTTTGGTAGACAAGTATCTTTTGTGGAACTGGTAAACTTGCTTCAGACTGAGGAGGCAACTCAGGTCCAGAAAGATGATGTGCTAGATAATGCTCTTTCCACACAACAAAGTGGTAAAAAGCAAGGCCAGTTTCAAAAAGGGGGTGCTTCTTCCAAAGGAAAAGGGGAGCAAAATCAGCAAAAGGATACCAAATATTGCAAAATTTGTGATATGAAAAACCATGACACCAATAGGTGTTGGTTCAAAAACAAGAAATCCAATGAAAGAGGTTCTCAGAAGAAGGGCAAGAACAAGCAGAAATACAATAAGCATAAGCACTCTAAAGACCATGTTGCTTATGTAGACTCCAACTCAGACTCAGATCTTCCTGAGTCCGATTCAGATTCTGACTCTGAAAGAGCACATAAGGTGCTCATAACTCATACTTTGTCTTCCCAGATAGATGTTGTATGGTATATTGATTCAGGAGCTAGAAAACACATGACTGGGGACAAATCATGGTTTGATACTTTTGTGGAGAAAGAGGGTAAGCCAGTCATATTTGCTGACAATCAAGTATATCAGGTAAAGGGAGAAGGGGATATTTTTGTGTCCCTTCCTGATGGTATTTGTCAAATTGAGAAGGTTCTCTATGTTCCAGGCTTAGCCAATAATCTGCTTTCAGTCACACAAATGTTGGATAGAAACATGGATGTCGTGTTTCAAGTTGTCAATGGCAAGAAGAGATGTTTTATCACACACATTGGTAAACATGTTGCAATCGGATCCTACAAACATGGCTTGTTCATTCTCGATGCACTTTCAACTCCACATGTTGCTTTGGCTGCAACTACAAAGGAAGCCACCTCTCTCTGGCATCGATGTTATGGGCACCTAAGTTCTGGATATTTGATTGAATTATACAAATATGGGATGGTGAAAGGTCTTCCACCACTTTCATCTATCTTACTAGTTTGCTCAGATTGCTTAGCAGGGAAGCAACATTGAGTGCCTTTTGAAGCAAGCTCCTCTCGAGCTGCAAAACCTTTAGAATTGGTACATACCGATATGTGTGGTCCTATGCCAACCAGCTATGGTGGGAAAAAGTATTTTCAACTATTCGTTGATGATTACTCACGGAATATGTGGGTTTTCTTTCTTCAGTTGAAATCAGAAGCTTTTCTCTACTCCAACAATTCAAGAAACTTGTTGAGAAGGAGTCGGGATGTTTGATAAAAACCCTCTACTCAGATCAAGGATGGTAATACACCTCTGAAGAGTTTTCATAGTTTCTTAAGAAACATGGGATCAAAAGACAACTGACTACAACCTATACACCTCAGCAGAATGGAGTTGCAGAGAGAAGAAATCATTCCATTATGGAAATGGTTCGATGTATGCTAAAAGGAGCACATCTTGAGGATCAATATTGGGAAGAAGTAGTAAACACAACATCATACCTCCTAAATAGAGCACCCACTAGAGATCTACAAGGGAAGACTCCACAAGGAGGAAGCTGGATGAGAAAACCCTACAGTGTATATTTCTTGGCTATGATGAGTACTCAAAAGTTTATCGATTGATTGATCCTAAGACCAAGAAGACACATGTAAGTAGAGATGTTGTATTTTATGAAGCTCTCACATCAAAAGACACATCCACAACTGTATACATAGATGAAGAAGAGCCTAAGAAGGAGGTTCAACTTCCACAGCAAAAAAAAAAAGTTCCAAAATGGTATACTAGCACTTTGAGAGATGCTAAGTTGAAATCCCTTCCAAATCTATCTCTTGATAGGCCATGTACTCGCAGTATGACTCAACATATGAGAGCAAAAGAATCTACTTCAGAGGTTGACGAAGTTTGTCAACACTTTGATGATTTGTCAGTGGGTACCGAATATGATAGGGAAGAAGATGAGGATGGAGAAAAACTTTATATGTCTACATTGAATACAAATGAACCCACAATGGTTCAATCTAAACTTGATCAACCACAGTGGAAGGAGGCTATGGATGTAGAACATAAATCTCTTCTTAAAAATAATACGTGGAAGTTAGTCGATCTGCCAATAAGAAAGAAACCCATAGGCTGCAAATGGGTATTCACAGTGAAGTATAAGGCAGATGGATCTATTGATAAGCATAAATCCAAGCTTGTTGCAAAGGGATATGCTCAGAAAGAAGGTATATATTATGAAGAGACTTTTGCCCCTACTGCAAAAATGACTACCATTCGAGTACTTTGTGCCATGGGAGCTCAGTTTGGATGGAAATTGCATCAGATGGATGTTAAAAGTGCCTTCTTGAATGGTGACTTACAAGAAGAAGTATACATGACTCAACCAGAAGGATTTGTGGTTGAGGGGCAAGAACCAAAAGTATGCAAGTTGATCAAATCCTTTTATGGGCTAAAACAAGTTCCTCGAGCTTGGTATATCAAGATAGACAGTCACCTTGTGCAACATGGTTTCATAAGAAGTCCTTCAGATGTAAATCTCTATATTAAGAAAATTGGTTCTAATATAGTGATTCTTGTACTTTATGTTGACAATCTGATCATCACAGGAAGCTCAGAAAGAATGATTGACTTAGTGAAAAATGACTTGAAGCAATCATTTGATATGACAGATCTAGGACTTCTGCACTATTGTCTTGGTTTAGAAGTTACTCAAAAAAAATTCATATTAGAGTAACACAAAAGAAATATGCCAAGAATTTAGTAGAAAAATATCGGATGACTAACTGTAAGTCAAACGCAACTCCAATGGAGCAAGGACTTAAGTTATCTCGATATGATGAGTCACCTCAGGTAGATGCTACTCTCTATCGCCAGTTGATTGGGAGTCTCCTATATCTGACAAATACCAGACCAGATCTTAGTTTTGATGTGGGATATCTTTCAAGGTTCATGCAAGAGCCTAAGATGAGTCACTAGAAAGTAGAAAAAAGAGTTCTTCATTATGTTCACGGTACTAAAAATTATGGTCTGGAATATAGATAGAATAATATTTTTTTCTTACGGGGATACACAGACTCGGATTATGTTGGATCCCTTGATGATTGTAAATCCACCTCCGGATATGTTTTTCATCTAGGATCTTGACCTATCTCATGGCACAGTAAGAAACAACATGTGGTTGCTTTATCTTCTACAAAAGCAGAATATCGTGCAGCCAGTGAAGTAGTCTACGAGATAATGTGGTTAAGTTGCATTCTTACAAACATGGGCCTTCCAAAGAATCTTCCTCTTCATTTTTTTTGCGACAACCAAGGTGTTTTGAGCCTTGTCAAAAATCCAATTTTTCATGAACATACCAAACATGTTGATACCATATGTCATTTTATTCGAGATGAAGTTTCGAAGCACCATATACAACTTCAATACATTTCTACTGATGCGCAAGTTGTAGATATCTTTACCAAAGCACTTGGACATATAAAATATGAAAAATTTCGAGATACAATTGGGATTTTCTAATAATGTAATAAGGGGGGATGTTAGAATAAGTTGTTATATTCCATTATTTGCATAACCAAAAGTAGCGCTCATAGGCACTCTCCAATTTGGTTATTTAACTACCGAGTTGGTTAAACCAACTTGTAACCACATTGTAACCTTTATATTTTAAATTAATGAGAAGTAACAATAGCTTCGTCAAATTCTTCAACTACCGATCAACCAATAATCAAACTTTTCCTCACTAATGATAGCTCCCGAAGCTTTGCAAAACTGATACAAACATATTTTAATATTAGTAAGGTACAAAGCATCCAGCTAAAAGGACAATAGAGAATCATCCACAAAATGATTATTCATAATAGAACCTCCAAGAGTATCAATTCCCTTAATCAAACCAACACAACTTCTTTCTTCCAACATATAACCCAAGGCATCTGCTAAAATTACAAAAAGAAGCGGAGCAAGGGGATAACCTTGTATGATGGACTTGAAGAGGCTAATATTATTAGGAAGCTTACCATTAACAACAAATTTAGCAAAAGCAAAAGTAAAAGAACCTGAATTTTATCAATAACTTACCTGGTAAAACCAATCCATTCCAATATACTGAAGATAAAGGACCAATCCAATCGATCATATGCTTTATCAAAATCAATATTGAGCATAATCACATTTTGCTCACTTTCTTGAGCCTACTCCAAAGTGTTCCAATCCATGATAACTATGTCTAAAATGAATCTCTCCTTCACAAAACCAGTTTGTTCACGTCTCATAATTCGAGCAGCAATATCCTTAAAATGAAGAGCCAAAGCCTTGGAAATAATATTGTATGAAAAATTCAATAGGGTGACGGGCCTCCAACCCCCCATAGTATCCTTCCTATTGCCCTTTAGAATAAGCTTAATCAGCCCCTGATTAATAATAGGAAAAAGAGAACCTTTATCAAAAATTTCTTGAACCATTTGAGCATAATCATCACCAACAACATCCCATAACTTTTTGTAAAATTCCACTAGTATACCATCTGGACCCGGATACTTACCATATTTCATTTTTAAAAGGGATTGAAACAATTCCTCCTTATAAAAGGCAACCACAACATGATCACTCTCAAAACTGAACATTTTTTTTGGAATACTCCTCTTAATTTCCTCCCTAACAGCAAGAACCTTTGGAGACATAGGATAAGAAGTGAAAATCTTTTATAAATGCTCCTCAATAGCAGCCCTAATCCCATCATCATCCTCCACCAACCTATCATTGTAAGTGTGAAGAGCATTAATTCTTTTAGAAGTAATTTTCTTCTTAATATAACTAAAAAAGAATTGAGAGGGAGCATCCCCTTACTGCAACCAATGAATTATACTCCTAATTTATGCCCCTCTATTAATATAATCCTCATAACAATGAATCTCATGCTCCCAACTAGTAGCTCTTTCCTGAAGCTAAACATTAAAAGGATCCACCTCAAGAGCTCTTCTAGCATTATCCAAATCTTTCCTAAGTTGCTTTAATATTCCTTTTCTTCTCCTAGAAACTAGCTTTCCCCAACCACGTAAAAAATTCATAGTACATTTAATAGCTGCCTCCCACCAACCAATCCAACCAGTATCAACTAGACAAGGCTCTAAATTCTAAACACAGTTGATAAGATCTCTACAAGACATAGAATCTGAATGAGAAACATTAAGTTTAAAGGAAAGCTTCTTATCAATCATTGCAGAAGCTCCCAAAAATATTTAAGAGCTAATTGGATAATGATCAGACCCAGTGGCAGATAAGTGAACAAAAACAACCCTTCCTCCTCTACCAACATATGTAAAGACACTATTTTCCACATAAAGCCTATGCAATCGAGCCATAATTCTCTCACCATATCCCCTATTATTAGACCAAGTAAACCATCCCCCTATTTCCAAACATTTTTATCTAAAATTAGCATCAAAAATTTGAAGTGAAGCCTTCAAACTACTCCAGGATTCCTTTTTAGAACCAACAATACAACCTCCCTAACCACCTTCTCTATCCCCATCCCATTCAACCATATTAAAATCACCTCCAATAATCCAATGTACATCAGGTAAATTGTGTTGCATCCAATCCCATAAAACCATCCGTTCACTAGAAGTGTTAGGATCATACAGAGAACAAATGCCAATCACCTGATCAGCTACAACAAACATAGTCCAACATATTTTACCCTTAGGATCCTCTCCTTATTCCACCATCAAGTCATCCAGCCAAGATTTAATAGCAAGGACCCACCCACCTGACCCTCTATCATGCATAGAAGACCACCAAATCCCATTCCAACTTTTACTTAGACAACTATGGAGAAAAAACCATCAATCTTGACCTCCTGTAAATACACAACATCAGTACTAACACTATGTAAAAAACTACTCACCAAACATATTTTGGGGGAATTGACATTCCCCAAACATTCCACGAACTAAATTCAATTTTCATTGGGAAAAAACATCATTTGAATCCACAAATTGATTGCTAAACTGAGTAGACCTTTCGTTGTGAGATCTACTTCTATCTATAGCTGAACTTCTACTTTTCCTCCTACCCTCAAGGGTGTCTAAATCTTGACTTAAATTTCTACCGACCTCTACCTATTGATTAAGATGGTTATTATCCTTGGAAGTAATAGTTCCTTTGCTTTATTTCCCCTAGGAAGAAAATGAGTTCTTTTTCAACTTATAAGGCCTATCCGGTGAGTCCTTATCCTCTTTGCATTTCTAAACAATCCTCCAATTTGAAACCCCCTTACTAACCACTAATTATTTACCCAAATCAATATCCATATCTTGTGGCTCCTCATTTTTGTCCTTGCTTTTCTGATGATTCCCACTAATAACAAAGGTTCCTAAAACATTCTTGGTTTTCTCTTCCTTCATTTGTTGTTTTTTCCAAGGGTAATATCAAATGAGGTGTTCTTGAAATTGATAGAAAAAACAAGCATTAGGAAGATTCAGGTAACGTAGCTCCTGAGAAAATTCCTCTTCCTGGGTAATAATATTCAAATACCTAGGCAACTTTCTTTTTAAATATACTTCAACACATACCTTGGGACTAAATCTGAAAGATGTGCTTGTTGTTGGTTCAATAAGAATTCTTCCAAACCTCTAAGCTATAGATCATAACATAACACAAAACTCTGATTTCATAGCCAAAAATTTGATCCAAAGGGATTACCTAACCTAGGATACATATTTGGCATCAAATTTTGGACACTACGATTGTGTAAAAGCCATAGATCCAGGAATCGACCAAGTTCTAAACTGTAGCACATATCAGGCAGCATATGAATTATCAAAAAGAACTAAGATATATCTACCTCCTAACTCCCAATATGATTGGACATGCACTCATTTGGCTTCCTAGTTCAACCGGACCCACTTCTAGAAATATGCTTTGGAAGGTATTTTCCTAAGAAAAAATAGAATAACCCCATTCTTTAATAAATTATTCCTAGCTTCTAGGTATTCCTCATGCTCCTCCATAATGAATGTGAACTCATAATTTCCCATATCTACCAGTAACGAGTCCATTATATCAAGTCAGATAGCTTCATCTTCAAAAAATCATCACTGGGGCAACCAAAAACCTCTCCATCTACTATCATCCCTTTGCTCAAACCTCTACTCTAAGCAGCCTCAGCGAAGATTTTTTCAGCCCCTTTAAGGCCTTCACCAACACCCCCCATACTACAATTACTCATCCCAGACATGCAATCTTTATTTCCATTAGGCAAGCCCTCAAACTCGCAACCCTTTGAAGACATACCTGACAACTTATAGCATGATCTTTCAAATTGAAGGCTTCATGAAAAAGCGTAGGGCTCCAAACGACCCCAAAAATTATCTTTTTTTTCTTCTATGGAGCATTAACCAATGATTTTTCATCATGCCCTTTATCACTAGTTAAATTAGGCTCAAATAATTCATTGATTTATGTCTTCTTCCCTGAATTGACACCTTTAGCAAACTCGAGCAGATGCTCCTTACACACCTGATCATCCTCTAACCCAAACAATAAATGATTATTTGTGATGTTTTGAACATCCTTTCACACACCTTCGATGCTCAAAAGAAGGTTTAAAGTAGCACCTTTGATGCCTTGTCCTCAATATTGTCCACCGCCAAAGCTCCACTTGAGTCAAAAACTTCATTATAATAGACGTGCAATCCCTGACCAACATGTTTAGATGTATGAAACCCTCACCCTATCGATCCTCGCAATAGTATTCCTCTTGATGTAATCCTCAAAACCCTAAACTCTCTATCCTAAACCCAAAAAAGTCTGTAAAAAATTAAGAGTAGATCACCAACCGTACCCCTCTCCAAGACCAGGTAGTCATCTTATTCTTTGCAGTGATATCATAATAACAGTGAGGTGACAAATGAAATAGTTGAAAATATATTATTACCTGGACTTCAACTTGAGGCTATAGATGTATTTCTCTCATTCATTTGTTATTCAGATGGTTCTCTTCTAAAGGAATTAATACCTCAAGTGGAGTTTAGTAGGTACTTTTTTCAGCCTTGAGGATTTCTAGTAATATGTTTTATAATTTAACTAAGGGACTTATCTACTTGAGTATAGTATCCAATGCTAATCACATGGGGAGATAAGGATCCATGGGAGCCTATTGAATTAGGAAGGGTATATGGGACCTTCAAAAATATAGAAGACTTTGTTGTCCTACCTAATATTGGTCATTATCCACAAGTTGCAACTATAATCCTCTCATAGTCTCTTTGACTTTTGTTTTTTGTTGCTTATTTATCATTTTTTTATATTTATTTCACTCCAGGATGAAGTACCTCACCTCATTAATCCATTGGTAGAGGTATTTGTGGCCCATCATGCTAGAACTTGAAGAAAACCATACATTCACCTTCATAACCTTGATATTTTGGCAGTTAAGATGCTTATATTTAGTATGGAGAACACAATACAGTCAATTACTACCAATATTAATCTTAATATTATTTAGTATGATACTACAACTGCAAGGCTGCATTTACTCAGTACCTTCCAATTTAAAGGATTTTTTAAAATCTTAATCAGGAAACTTCTTTGTCAATGTAATTTGTTAGTCTCATTCACCTTTGCTTTACGGTCCTTATCAGTCTACTGAATAGTCCAATTTATAAAATTTGAAATGGTTGTGGGATTGTGGGATAAACTATCCTCTGTATTTTATATGAATAAATTTTGCATTATGATCCTTTGACTATCTTTACACAATATGAACAAATTTGAAAGCATACTATGTAGTCATTACTGATGATGGTTTGGTATTTATCTAAATATTGAAGAATCAAAATAGATTTTTTGACTAGGCTTGTGTAAGCATATACTTAAGGAAGGACCTATGGACACATATGATTTAATGTTATGTTACAAACACATGCATATTCTGTGTTCTCAACCTCTTAAGCATTATATCTGTGAATGTTATGTAACTAAATTCAATTGTAGACAATGTTTTTTTTGTACAACAAATGAAATATCACCCAATAGTTCCACCTATGAATGCTATGAGCTGGTTTTTATCTTTCAATGGTTCTACGTTTAGGAGAAAATAACACATAATTATCATCTAAATAAAATTCCACCAATTATTTTTCTTTGGAGATATACTTGGGCTTTGTTCAATTCACTATGCAGTGATTGATGCATTCATAGATAAACCATTCTATGTAAATCCTATTGTAGTGTACCTATTAGATTATAATAAGAATACCCAATGGATTCAAAATATTGTAACTGAATTCAATCTATCAAAGAATACCTTTTAATGAGAAAAAGAGGAAATGTCCACCAATGGAAACTAACAGTACTTCAAAAATGGTAAAGTAGACTATGACAATGCCAAGTTTTCATAATATTACTGTACTAATATATAGTGTATAGGTAGTAAAGGTGAATTTTTGGTATTGTGAAGGATGGTACAAGAAAATTTCAAGAAGGATGCTAAATTTTTGAATATTTGTATTTGGAAAGAAAAATCCCCAAATTGGTGAAAGTTTATGGGAAGCCTTGGAAACATGAATAAACCCAAATGTAGACTATTGTAATGACATTTCAGTGAAACATGATTACTTTCTATGGATTTATTCCAAAATAAATGAAATTTTATGGAAAGCCTCAACTTGGCAAAAGTTTATGGAAGTAAAAGTTTTGGGAAGATTTGGAAACTTGAATAACAAATTGCAATGAAATATAACTAGATTCGCTCACCCTGATAGGGTTGAGAGGGGAGGGCTCTGGTCCCTCCCCTGCTCCCCCTCCCATGGCTCCTGGTTTCTGCCCAGTCCCTGGCTCAACCCAGGTCATCCCACCCGGGGAGTGGTTGTTTGCAGATGATCTCCTGGGGGAGATCCTTCTCCACTATCTGCGCCCCTCTCCCGGCCGGCTAGGGTTTCCTTGGTTGTTTTTTTGGACTGGTGCTTCCCAGGGATCCCTGTTTGGTTGGGGATCCCTTCCCTTTTTCCCTCAGGCTTCCCCCTAGGGTTTTTTGCAGGTGATTCACGTGGATCTGGTCCCCTACGTTTCTCAGTGCGATGGAGGTGACGGTTTAGGGTTTGGACAGCTTCCCCCTTTTTCTTGTGAATCCTCGACAGGCTCTGTGCTTGGACGGGATTCTTGGTCCCTGCTGCTGGGATCCTCTTTTGTTTTCTCGGGGCGGGTTCCTTGTGGTGCAACTCTCTGGTCACTTCCTGATGGACTGGATCCT
This sequence comes from Wollemia nobilis, assembly GCA_028583015.1. Taxonomy (NCBI): domain Eukaryota; kingdom Viridiplantae; phylum Streptophyta; class Pinopsida; order Araucariales; family Araucariaceae; genus Wollemia; species Wollemia nobilis. Next base: position 3,136,618 of record JAQPPZ010016480.1, on the reverse strand, counting down.
CTCTGTGCTAGCTGTCGGCTTCCTACAGAATGGCTCTCGCTGAACTGAATGTTTTCCCGGTGGGCGGGATGGTTTCTCCATAGGGTGGGATCCGCCAAATCCGCCGGTTTTCCCGCAAGGCGGGATCCTTTCTTTTCTACTGGTTTCCCGGATGGCGGGATTTCCCTGTTGCTTCCCGCTAGGCGGGACTGTTTGTGGTGGTTTTGACTGCTTCCCGTGAGGCAGGATTTTATTGTAACGGTTTTTCTTTGCTTCCTGTTGGGCGGGATCTTCTCGATGGTGGTTTTTGGCTACTCCCCGCTGAGCGGGATCTCCAAAACTACTTTTTTTCTTATTTGTTTGTTTCCCGCCGAGAGGGATTGTTTCATGCTTACTGTTACCGCTGGGCGGGATTTTTGTTTTGGTGTTCAGTTTCAAGGGATTGATGCCCTAGGCCCATTTCTTATGTAATTAGGTTTTGGGATCCTTGTTAAAACCCGCTATAAATACAAACACATAATTATCAAAAATATATATATATAACTAGATTCTAAAGCATGAGTAGTGCTTACCACTTAAAATCTCCTTTCATTGGATAAGGAAAAGAAAGAATTGATTGGCACTTCCATCCCTTGAGATCGATCTCTCTACTCTCTGCTCAAGCTCTCTACTTTTCTCATGGTTGAAAGAAAATTCTCTAGCTTGAGCTCTCTATTTTTCTCATGATACCTCGATCTGCGTGAGAAGAGCCCTAGCTTGAACTCTCTACTTTTCCTATTTTCAAAATAAAATGCCCTAGCTTGAGCTCTTTTCTTTTCCTGTGGTGTCGATGGTTTACTATAAAATAAATATGGCCTAGCTAAAGCTCTATATTTTTCCTATGATATTGATGGTTTATTATCAAAATAAAATACCCTAGATTTATCTCTCCATTTTTTCCATAGTGTCTATGGTTTTCTATCGAAATAAATACCCTAGATCGAGCTCTCTATTTTTCCCATATTGTTGATGGTTCACTATTGAAAGAAAATTCCTTAGATTGAGATCTCTAATTTTCTTGTGGTTCCTCCATTTGTGTGGGATCGATGGTTCACTATAAAAAGAAAATTCTCTAGCTTGAGCTCTCTACTTTTCTTGGGATGTTGATGGTTTGCTATCGAAATACAATGCTCTGTTTGCTTTTTCTATGATCTTTATTTTTTTTTGTACTAATATCCTAAGAGGGTGGTTTTAAACTATCCTCATAGGATTGCCTAACCACCCTCTTAGGTCACCCTAAGACGGTGGTTTTAAACCACCATCTTAGGGTGACCTAAGAGAGCGATTTTAAGTAATCCTCTTAGGTCTAAGAGGGTGGTTTATAAACACCCTCTTAGGGTGATCCTAAGAGAGCATTTTATAGTTATAAACCACCCTCTTAGGATCTATTAGGATGGTTTTTTACTACCACAAAAAATCACTATATTTTAGCTACTATTAAAGCCCTTTTTTGGTGTAGTGATTGTATGGCCTAAAGCAATCACATAGAGAATGGTATAAATAATTTGACCATTACGTGATTGAATATGGATTTGTAAGGAGTAATGCAAATCACTACATTTATTACTTGAAGGATTCAAGTAGGTTTGTTATACTTGCATTGTATGGTTATGACATATTATTGCTAAGTAGTTCATAGCATACAATTCAGAAAGTAAAGGTAAAGTTATCAAAGGTATTTGACATGAAGGATTAGGGAGCCCTTTATTACTTTCTAAGAATCAAGATCATGAGGAACTGCTTTATGAAGAAGTTGTGGATCAACCAAAGGGAGTAGGTGGCTGATATTTTAAAATAGTTTGGGATGGAGGTATGCAAACCAATAAGCACTCAATTCTTTATGGATGCTACATTATCTAATAAGTAGATCCTAAATACTAAAGCAAAAAAATGAAATGACAAAGGTGATATATGCAAGTGCAATTGGAAATTTGATGTACGTAATGGTATGTAAAAGCTTTGATTTGGCTCACACAGTAGAAGTTGTGAGCACATTTATATCAAATCCAATAAAAAAATACTAGATAGTAGTACAAATGATATTTTAGTATCTACATCATACAAAATATGTACAATTTATTATCAAGATGTGAAAGATAGTCAGTTGAAAGTATATGTAGATGTTGATTTTATAGGTGATGTGGATGGAGGAAAATCCACAAATGTATATGTATTTGAATTATCTGGGGTAGTCATTAGTTGGAGAAGAAAGAAGTACAAGGTTGTTGCACAATCAATAATAGAGGTTGAATATATTGCAGCAACAAAATCCTAAAAGAAAATGATATGGATAAAATTGCTATGTGCCGATGTTAGTGTGCAATAAGGCCCAATTCCATTATGGTGTGACAACAAGAGTATTATAGACCTCACTATCAATCCAAAATTCCATAGAAGGACCAAGCACATTAGGGTAAGGTTTAAATTCATTAGAAAAATGATTGAATAAGGTGAAGTAAATGTACAAAAGGTGAAGACTAATGATAACATAGCTAATGCCTTGATAAAGATAGTGAGTACTCAAAAATTCAATTAGTGTTGAGATCAAAATGGGATAAGCAATTGGTCATAGTAGTTGCAAAGTGGGAGATTTTTGAGATTGGTAACTACTATGACACTGCATGTTAATGAATTGTATTTGGGATAAGTAATGCCAAATAGAAGTTCCCATGTGAAATATTGTATGAGAATAACTAATGTGAACTACCAATTTAAATTGTTATGCATAGCTAGAGAGTAATAGTTCAACCGTCATTCTCATTCTTATAAATAAGAAGATATTGAAGCAAACTTCAATCAATGAAATCTTTCTCCTATTCAATCAAGTTTCTACAAACCCCCATCATGGTGTACTTACATGTATGTGGGTCTAATAAATTTGAATGAGCCTGCATAGGGGATGCGTGTTGATCCAAACTATAGTAGATGATGCAACCAATAGGACTAACTTTATTATGATTGTAATCCATGCAAATCAAGGTATGCAAGACAAGAGTTTTACGCATGTAATAATTGTATTGAGAAATGATACAATTGTTTTATGAGGCCTACAATCTTAGCATTATTTCCTTTGTTCATGCATGTTTATGCTCTCTATTTTTTTTGTTAAATTCTCTTCGATGCATACATTAGTTATGTTCTCAGTTATTTATTTATTTTTTTATACACTTAATTTTCTACCAATAAAAATATGTGTTTTAGTTGTGTGACTTGCCACTTTACATTATGAAAACAACCATAAATTTTTTATTTGACTAATGTTTTATTAAAATGGCATTGTATAAAGTGGAAAGCTAACGTAGTTTTTAACATTTTTTTATATTTTTTATATTAAAGTATAACATCTAACTTTAATATATATATATATATATATATATATATATATATATATATATATATATATATATATATATATATATATATATATATATATATAATTTACATGGTGGAATCACTAGCCGTCATGAATCCGAGCAGGTTGTTAAGATTTTATGATTGCCACTATATTCTATGCTATCCACCCTAGAATCTACCACATAAATATTCGTGCAATCCACCCCTATAACCACCATGCCATAATCATTTTAAACCTTTTACACCATTGAAAGCACCAAAAAAGGGACACGAGTTTTGTTCATAGAAGCCCGAGATTTAAATCGTGGACCTCTACCCCTCTTACGGGGTTTGGTCGAACCAATTGATCTATAGCTCGAACATCATATAACTTTAATATTAGTAGAATTAGAAACTTTGATATATAACCCTAGTCTTAGTAGGATTGGAAACCTTGACCTTTATTTCAAAACCAATATAGTTAAACCCACTCAAATTATGTATGTAAAACATAATAAATAGACATCTTCCAAATAAGTTTATGAGATGAGCATAATCAAGTTTAGTCATTGGTATATCAACTAGGAATTGCATCAGTTGTGTATTTGGAGGAGTTCTCATACAATATATTTGTAAAAGAAAATCATTTTAATGAGAGTATTAGTTTGTGAATTATTATTTAAAATTTTATTTATATTTTACGATACTAATATTGTAAATTAACTCTCATAAAAATATACACGTTTAATATCATTTGAATTTGAATAGTATTAAAAAAATTTCACTTCAAAGGAGCATTTGTCATCTAAAGATGTACTTAATATTACTTTTGATAAAGTTGAATCTAGCATTATTTACTTATTACCACCATTAGAATGGTTGTTTAAAAGAATTATAAATTCAAACATTACAACTTTATAAGATCTATGGTTTTTGTATTTTTATAGATTGAAAATATCAATTGTATTAGGAGGAGTTTATAATAAGTTTCATGAATAAAAGAATAATAATGGTGAATCTTTCACAATTATACTAATATTGATATGTTGTAATTCAATGATTTTATCCATATATTGATCTAAGATAATTCATTAATTCAATATATGTATGAATCTCTTTCAAGGCTTTCATATTTTTATAAATAAACCGGATATTGTTGTAATTTTAAAAATGAAGTACATTGACGTAGAGAATGAATCTCCCACTGTCATATTAATATCAATGAATCTTTTTATTTTATATCAAAGCTTTTTCTATTTTATTAATATCAATAATTGAATGATTGAGTTCATTTAATATGATTCAATTTCCGGATAGGGGTTGGGATGTAATAATAGATACCTTTTATAATTATATTAACACAAACAAGTTCCTATGTGCCTTAAATAAAATTAAATTATTTCTTGTCATTTTTTTTTATACTTTATATACCATTACTTATTTTACTAATAATAAAACCACCATTAATTAATAAAAATGCAATTATTGAACGAGTTTAGATTATTCATGGTAATATTAAAAAAATAATGAATATAAATTCAATTAGAATTTCATTTATCATAAATCCTCTGGATTGATTTTAATATTGTTCTGCTTTTATTATGGCCTTTCACATTCTTATTATGTATTTTGGAATATTATTTTTATTAATATTTTTTTAAATAAGTATGTATTTCTGTCAACATACATATAAATTACTTAATATTTTTATTACTCACTTTTATTTTATTAATATATATGTGGGTAGAGCTCATAAAAAGGTGATAGACTTCTTGGTATGGTTATTGAGGATGAGAGGATTAGTTAGGTTGATGAGAAAATCAAGTGTTTGGTTAATTTCGATAACCATTATAGAAAAATGGTTTAGGATATTTGGTTTCAACTGAGATCTTCTTTCAATGTTGAAATTAGAAGTTGTTAGTTCTTGGGATCTTGGGTTTTAGAGTTAGGAAAGTTTTTTAAAAAGTTACAAGGAGGACACTAGTACTTTTAATAACTAATGCTTGGAGGAGTCTCATCCAACTTGTAACTAATTTTGTTTTAATATAATTTTTTCAAAAAAATTAAAAAAATATATTATAAAAATTTTATCATATATAATATATAATTAGAAAGTTTCTTTTAATGTTTAATATGAAACTATTATGTTAATAAATTATATAAAAAGTAGTTTACTTATTTAACTACTTTCCTTAATACTTCAATTTTTTACTTATAATTTTTCTTTTTAATAATTATAATTAAAATTAGTTATTGAATTCAATTTTTTACTTCAGTTTTATCTTCTTATTGAAAAAAACTCTAAACAAAAGATTAGTAATTGTGATAAAATCCTAACTATAAAACTCTACCTTTTATACATGTTAAAAATTATATATTATTAAATTTTAATTTTTGAACGTATAAAAATATTATTGAATTAAATATATTGTAAGAAACTTATTTTTTAAAACAGGCCAGGAATATGTATAGAAAAGAAGGTTGGCTTTATTTGTTTTTGCAAACTTTGAGATAAACTTTATACGTGTTTGAAATTATACACTAAATAAATATTTTAAATATATTTAAAAATTTTAAAAATAAATATTTTAAATAAATAATTTAATTATTTTTTAATATTTATTTTTTTAAATTAATAAAAAATAATATCTTTATTTAAGATTATAAAAATAAAATAAAATATATATTTTTGGTGAATTTAAGCTATACCAAGTAACCCTAGTAAAAATCTAAAATTAGACGTATAACTATAGACCTCTCTCCTCTATATATGTATATATATTCTCCTCACTACTCACGCCAAAAACATGGGTAACATGGTTTCTCGTTATTGGCACGCCTAAAACTCAGGATTCCACCACCCTTGTTTTATCTGAGGCAAACGAAATAAAATTCGACACTATATGCATGTCCCACGTGAAATGTTAAAATTTAATTAATTGAAGATTAACGTTGTCGAAGCCACTGATAAGCAATCCCAGCTTAAAAAGTTTTCATTAAATTCCATGAATTTGTTTTTAAAAAAATGGCTGTCATAAAGTTACAAATATTTTTATTTGTTTTCAATAGCTAATATTAAATTGTTTGTTATACCACATGATAAGTTAGAATGTTTGTTGAGATTGAAGACTCGAGTTTCAATCTGTGCTTAGAGTGAGAGGATAGAAGGACGAAAAGAAAGGAAAAAAAAAACCTGTATTTACTTAATCACTTACTCGTTCAAACCATGATAAATATATATATGATTGTTAAAAACAAAAAAAAGTTGTTCATAGCTAGCACGGATTATTGAGATTCACTCTCTTTAGTTCCCATACATGAATTGGAAGGAAGGAACTGTCGAATGGTCCGGACAATTCGGCTGCTCTATAAAACATACGAAAATATTTACGGTTGATGGCACAACAATAACAGTGTGCGCTCAACGTCTTCGATCGATAATAAGGGGAATCGTGGGTGAAGGGCAGTGACAAGCGAAACTTGCTGACAAAGTCAGCACACTAACGAATTAATAAGGCTTTGGCATTGGCCTTTTTCCCTTGGCTTGTACGCAAATACGCGTCTAAGAGTTTTGTTGATTCCCATTTTTCACATGGCTTATACGCAAATACGCGTCTAAGAGTTTTGTGGATTCCCATTTTTCCCTTGGCTTATATGCAAATACGCGTCTTGACGGTAAATAGTTTCAAGTTCAGTGGCGATGGATAATAATTTTAGAGCAGGGCGTGGTCAAGGTTGAATTTTGTTTACTGATGTTGGATTTTGTCCTTATCCTGAACGTTTTACGTGCGCTTGTCCTTGATCACAGTCATCTTTTATTAATATCTAGTCGTTGCACGGGAGATTGATCAAGTAGAAGCCAAGGAATAAAGGAAAAACAAAGTTATGGCCGCGGTCCAGAATACGTGCGGCTGCGGGAGGAGCTTGTGATTTCGATCGCCGACAAGTTAATACAGGCGTACCGGTCATTCCTAGGAAGATATAGGAGCTGGTTAGATTTAGGGCATTTGGACATGCACATTAAGTGCAAAGTTATAACTAGTAATTATTTGTAACATGTGAATTCGAATGAGATGAGTCTTTTTACATGATAATGGGTTTTTAGTGTGGTAAGCATTAAAGCAATGATCTTAGGTAGTGAAAATGGATTATTTATGGGAAGTAAGGAAAAGGAGAATGCATAATTTTGGATAGATTCTGGCATGAATATCCTTCTAATATTACTAAATTTTCAAAATTGCAAATAGTAAAATCAACTATAGAAAGTAAGGGTTGGAGCAAGAGTGAAAGTTATTTAAACACCAGCAAACTGTGGATTATATGTTTAAGGAACTAAACAAGTTGGACAGGTGGCCAATTCTAATCTCTCCGACTAAAATCCTAGAAGAAAAATCTCTCATAAGTAGGGATGAGGAGGATGAATTACCTTGGGGCTATGACAGCCTTGGAGTCTAGAACCTCCTCCCAACGCATATTAGGTTGAGGATTGGAGAAATATTTTTGAGTCTAAGGGTTGGTCAAATTAAACTTCTTTTTTGGTAGTTCATGCATATTAGAATTCTTAATATTGATAACTTGAGATGTATGGGGAAACGTTAGCCCATCCTAGTGTGTGTTATGTTACGAAAGTGAGGAAACATTTAACCAACTAATGTTTGAGTGTCCATTCACACATCAAATCTAGGAGAGATGATTATTATCTTATAAAATTTGAGCTAGCAATGATCTAAACTAGATTAATATTTGGAAAACATGGAAGAGGAGAAAATTTAAATATGAAGCTCTTCATGTCATGTGTAAGCTTGTATTAAATTTTATTTTATGACAATTATGACTAGAGAGAAATGGTATAATTTTTAGAGAAACCTTTTCATCCTTGGATGGCGTTTGGTAGATCATTTGGATAAAAATCATAAAAACTATGATAATGTATGCTAAAAAGTGAACTAAGGTTGATATAGGGATAACGGAGAACAAAGCTAAAGTGTAGGAGGGGCAAGATAGAGCTAGTTAGAAGGAACCTCTAGAAGGTTGAATTAAAATAAATATTGGTGAAGCTATAAAAGAGAATCCATGTAGAGCTATAACTAGAGTGGTCTATAGGAATCATGTTGGGACAATGCTCTATTGGGAACTACAAGGATTGGGTAAGACCAACAACAATGAAACAAAAGCCTTAGCTATCAAATCTTCTTCTATCTATGTGGTATGATAGGGCCATAGGAGGATAATCATTGAACCATATCTCAAATAATGGTAGAATATTTGGATTGTATGAAGAACATTTATTTGGAGATGTGGAGGTTAAGGATTCTTGTCACCCAATTTAAGGATTTATGGAGGGAATTGGATGATGTGGTCCTGATATATGTGGGTAGAGCTCTTAATATAGTGGTAGACTTCTTGTCTAATATGGGTACTGAGAATAAGGTAGGGGTTTAGTAATACAATGACATGGTTACTAAGGATGAGATAATTGCCAATTTGGTGAGTAGATCTAGCATCTAGCTAATTCAGATAACGAATGTAGACACATGGTTTAGGATATTTGGATCCAATGTAAATCATGTTTTAGTGTTGTAATCAAAAGTAGTTAGTTATTAGGATCTTAGGCTTTAGAGTCATGAAAGTTTATTTTGAATGTTAAAAATAGAAAACATGTGCTCTTGCTAGTCAAGGCTAGGAGGAGTCCCATACCAACTTGTAAATAATCTTTGCTCTAATATAATTTTTTAAATTTTTGTTTGAAAATATGTATAAATTTAGCCAATGTAATAATTTTAATAAAAAAATTGTATTTATCATGAGTTAGTCTCATTTCTTCTTGTTTTACAAAACAAGTAAGCATTATGCAAGCTATAAGCAAGTGTGAGTAGAAAACAACCCCAAACAAGAAGCAAGCCTTATTTGTTTAGTTAGAGAAATAAAAAATAAAGGAGTCTTATGAGAAAAATTAAGGTAGAATGGAAAGAAAGTCAATTTTTAAAGTTATAATTATAAGTATGGGCTAGATAGAAGTATGGATGCCCTAGTTGGGAACAAGAAGAAGAATGAAACTATGACAAACCCTATCTAAGTAGTATACAATACACTAGATTATCAAGGATGAGAGAAGCAAGCATGGCATAATAATTCTTAAAAGCATACTATTGATATTTAAGTTCTACAAATATTAGCAAGGTTTTCTAGAGATTCAAAATTGGATCATTTGGAAGTCAAGTTTGAATTCAAATTACTTCATGACTTTTCGTCCTAAAGGATTTTTCCTCAACATCTTCTTCAATTTGGAAATCAAGGATAAAATAATGGGTTGTTGGATTTAAGGAAGACATACATTATACGTAAGGCTATGGAGTGAAATTTTTTATGTAGAGATAAACTATTAAAAGGCTTCTCATATGGGTTATGATTTTTGGAATTCTATACCAACTTTTCAATAAGGAGTTTCTAAATAATATTATCAAATAATCCAAGGGATTTCATCTAGGAGGCACCAAAAATGAAAAACTGAAATCATGCTATGTATATTTGGATATGTGTTGTCATGGATATATCAAAACCTTTACGATAATTTACTAAGATTCAATTTAAATCAAGAAAATAATATGAACAAGTGAATTATGAAAACATTTTATATTGATGCAACAAATGACTATGCACATCACAAGAGATTACAAAGTGGTAACAATGGAGAAATAATGTTTTTATTTTTGGTATGAGTCAATTTAATATGAAGGAAGGAGATCATATCATAGCAGAAGCTATATTATATCAATGATTTTCCACTCTTAAGAAAGTAAAAAATAAATATCCTTTGCATCATTAAATGTTTAATATCATTATGGTTTACTCAAGTCAACCATTAGAAGAAACAAAGGACATAAGGTATAAGGAAGTAGAATACACAAGTTCAAATTTATAAGCAATTAAAGGTGCAAAAGATGATAAGACATTTTTAAAAGTAAAGCAAGAAAAGGAGGTCAACTTTAATCTAGGTAAATCATATTTATTTTTATCAAGTAGTATAAAATCATATCCTTGCAATAAAAATGGAAGTAGTGTAGAGCTTATTCCTTATAGTTTAGGATAACATGAGTAGTATAATGAATAAATGAGTATAGATCATATTTATGGAACTTGAGGATTTTAGGGTGGAATAAGGAAATAATCACTATGGGCAAGTATAAGTTGGGAGCTCACTTTTTCCTACTCTAGATCCTTGGGAAAATATAGAAACTAAAAAATTTATAAAAATAAAAACTAAGTAGCATGGAAGGAAAATCATATTTAATAGTATTAATTAGAAGTAAGGATGCCCTAGCTCAAATTACGGATTACCAAGTTAGAGACAAGAGGAAGGGTGAATATATGGTAATTTTGATGTAGGCAATAGATTTTACACTAGAAGTTAATATTAGTAATGAGACGATCGAGCATGATATAATGATAATTAAAATTATAAGGTTAATATGTAAATTTCATGGACACTAAACAAGGTTTTTGGATATTTAAAATTGGATAAAGTGGATACAGATATTGAATTCACATTACTCCATGACTTTTATTCCCAAAGTTTTTTTCTCATCATTTTTTTAGTTTGAAATAAAGGATAAAATAATGGGTGGTATCCCATGGTTTAGTAAGAGAGATATACTATATTTAGAAACCACAAAGAGAATATTTTTGTGGAGATAGAAACTATTAAAAATCTTCCAATGTGAATTACGTCTTTTTGACTTCCATATCAACTTATTAATAAAATGATTTTGAAGAACATTGACAATAATCTAAGGGATTTTATTCAAGTGGAACATACTACTAAAGAGTAAAATCATGATATATATATATATGTGTGTGTGTGTGTGTGTGTGTGTGTGTGTGTGTGTGTGTGTGTGTTGATATGGATATTTAAAAACATTAAGGGACCAACTTATTATTAAGAATATTTTAAAAAATATTGGCAATACCTAAAGGGATTTTATTCAAGAAGGGCCAACTACTAAGGAGAAAAAGCATACCATAAATATCTAGATATGTATTGATATAGATATTTAAACCTATTTCATAATCCATTGATATTAAATATGAATTAAGAGAATGTGATCAAGAAATTGATTTTGAAAACATTGAATTATAGCACCATAAATATTATGAGATTAGATACATGGCAAGAGATAGCAAATTGAAAATTATGGAGGAAGAGATAAATAATTTTGGTCATCAGAAGTATCTAGAAGTAATCGGTCATTTGCTTCAATATTCCTTTGTTTATACCATCTAGGGCCACCTTAAGTGAAACTATGAGAATGTTCTAAAAATATATAGTTATTTGCTTCTTCATTATCCCTCAGTTTATACCATTTAGTGAAATGTTTTTAAAAGTATACAAACATATTAGATTGCTCCATCCATGTTGAAAGAGTTCACAAAATTATATATTAATTATTTTAAAGCTAAAGCATTGTGCATCCTATGGGGGATTGGTCTTGTAATTATTTATAGCCCATGAATGTGAAGGAGGCTCTAAATTGCAAAGAATCTAGGTAGTAGAGAATGAAAATGGAGAAATAGATGAAGTCTCTTAGTGATAATCATACTTTGGATTTGTATCCAATGCCAAAAGAGAGACAATTAGTTGTTTGCAAGTAGATCTTCAAGAAGAAATATAACTCAGATGGCTCGGTGGAGTGGTATAAGGTAAGACTAGTTGTGGAGGGTTATACTTATATGAAGATATTGATTACACTGAGATATTCTCACTAGTAGCCAATATAGCTTCAATTTGATTGTTGTTTCAAATTTTAGTAGAAAACGATTAGGAGATTGAGCATATGGACATGAAGATAATATTTTTTCATGGAGAATTAAAGGAGGAAATATACATACAATAGCCTAAGGAATTTGAAACCAATGGGAGAAATTTGGTTTGTATATTGAATAAATAATTCACTATACCAAAAAAGGGCTTTAACGATGGTATAAGACCTTTAAGGATGGTGATTTAGCCACCATCTATGAGGACATCATAAAAAGTTTGCATCATATTACGGTGGCTAAAAACCACCTCAAAAAACCACCCTCTTAGAGTTAAGATCTCTTAGGCCTAAGAGGATAGCTTTAAACCACCCTCTTAGGGTCTCACCTAAAAAAAATATAAAGGACATAGAAAAATCAAAGCCAAGATTTGGCAGCTTTGAAAACAATGCCCACTCTAAAGAGCAAAATAAAATTCCAACTCCCATTGTTTTCTTTTCATGTCCTATAACTATGCCTATATCTATACTGTATAAGAGCAAAGAGCAACTAAAATATATATATGTGAAAATTTAATCTATTCTCGTTCCTCCTATGTTAAGGATGAAATAATATAAAAAACTATTATGTCTACTAGCTAGAAATGATTCATGATTATAGAATTATATAACTTGTTACTTTCCAAATACATATAGTTATAGTTTTACTCTAATAAAATATTAACAAATTACTCTAATATTCAAAAAATATAGTTTTACTCTAAGAAAATATCAACAAAATCCTATAATATTCAAAAGATAATAATCTCTAGATCATAAATCAATTCAATACATGTAAATATATCAAACTTCAATAATGAACAATTTACTTTCCAAATACATATAGTTGTAGTTTTAATCTAAAAACATATTTGCAAAGTATTTTAATATTCACATGATAATAATCTTCAATCCTAAAACAATTTAATACATCCAAATATATCAAATTCCAATAATGAATAATAAACATATTGAAAAACTTTATTGAAATTGCTAAAGCAATGCATAAAAGCAAAGTATTTTTTAAAAACAATTTTTATGTTATAAATCACATCTTAATTTCATATCATATTAGAAACAATTGAAGTTACTTTTCAAATGTGCTCATTTTTGTAGTATCGCAATATTTATCAGTTTAATAGGTGATATTTAGATTGGATGGTAACTTCTCTTAATACTCAATAATATAGTTACAATACACCTTACCTATGAACTACCATTTTTTCACTCAATCAATTGTGTTAACCAAAATATCAAATCACCATCTTAAGTTGGTTGAAATTCTATAAGAAATAAATAGAAATATGATAATTATAAACAAAAACAAAGACAAAAATTGAGACTTTTCCAGTTATTTGGTCTTTTGTCAAAACCTAAAATTCTAATCAATCCCTGCACTATCAAAAAAATAATGAAAATAGAAATATCTTTTCAATGGTCATATTAATCAATTGAAATATAAATTTGTAGGATCCTTCTTCAGCATGCTAGCTTTAATTCTTGATGACATACATTGCTATAGATGAAACATAAGGAACTAATTGTACAGGTATTGCAGCAATATTCAATCATGTCAATTCATTCTTGATCTTGGATTATTTTGGTAAACCATATATCTCAGCACCAAGGCAAGTGATGTTGATTCAACTTTAAGCCAGATGAGCCACAATTACATGCTAATGTTCCTTTTTAGACCTAGCCTCGGTGTCATGACCCATTACCCTTCCTACCTTATTAAAGAATATTAATTGATCCTGGGAGATCAATTAATACCTAATAGAAGGGGCATGACCCTAAAGAATCCTACAAAAATTATAATAGAAGAATTTTATAAGGATAAGGAAATATTAATTATTTAAAGGTTATTTATGAGGTCTAGTAAAAGATATATTTAAAGAATTATCTTTTATAAAAATTGAAACCATATAATAAATCTTGTGCAGATTTAGTGGACCCTATGTGGATGGGGCTAAAAAGGACCAATGAATTTTTAAATAACTCATGGGTCACCCTTATATTTTGGGAAGTACTCAAGTGGAAACCTAACATTGATGGGAGTTATGTAGGGAAGTCCATGGCTTATCAAGAATAGTTCCACCCTTGTAACTATCTTATACCTTAATAGTAGGAACTTTGACATTTATCTCATCCCTAGAGAACCCTTCAAGGACATGATGAAGTCATATTGGTCCTAGGCATATTTTTAGTATTATTATAATATGGCCACTATTTGGCCCATGAGTGGGGAATTTCCCTATAAATAGAAGGTATTTCAAGAAGAAATGGCTATCTAGGGTCTAGGAGTCTTAATGGTCTAGGGAGTATGCTCTTCACCCATGGGGGTGAATAAAAAACCAAAAGACTTGAAAGATCTCCTAGTTAGAGTGAGGAAGATATAGGAACTCTAGAAGTACTAGAGAGTATGCTCTTCACCCATGGGGTGAATCAGAAACTAGAAGTCCTTTGAGAGTCTCCTATGAGTATTTGGCCAAGATAAATTGAAGAGATTTTGGGCTAAAAAGGAAGCTTTTAAAGTTTCAAGGAAATAAAAAAAAATAGGTCGGAGCTCTTCTCTCTATACTCAACTCTATGGTTTGTATATATAGTAGAGTAGAACCTTAATATTAAGACTTATTATGTTTGAAGTTTAAAGTTTATTTTGATATTCTACAACTAGGGAAATTGATTGGGTATAAAATTCATTATTAGATGAATGAAAGTGAATTGGATTTTGTAAGGCAAACCCTTAAAGAAAACTAACTAGTGGAAGTTCAAACAAAACAATGTTTTCTTTATTTTGATCAATGTTACAATACACTTTGGGATTTTCCCAATCAGAGGTTAAGGTGTAGGAAATGGCAGAAGAAGCCATCTAGAAACACCAGAACCTGAAACTTTGAGGAGGACCTTAACTCTAGAAGTCATGGAAACCCAAGTATGGTGAAAGAAAGCAAGGACACATTTAGGCATGGAAACCGCCCCAAATTCCATCGAAACTTCATACATTTCTTGACATGAAATTTTGGGGAGACCTGTATCAGAACTCCGCCAATTAGCTCCAATAATCCGAGTATCCTAGCTTGATAGTAATGTATGTCACTCGACCACTTAGGCAATGGTCGAAAGCATAAGAGTGTACTACACTATCTAAACTAGGAAAATCCTCAACTCATCATACATGCGGTATTATTTTTAAAAGGAAAAATAGAACATCAAATAGTGGACCAAAAACATAGAATGCTTTATTAAGAATTACATTGAATACAAGATTCCAGAACTAGGATATGGACATAGTAACGAGGAAAAACAATCAGGTTACCAATCTGAATCTGAGCTATCAGCATCCTGGTTTGGAGAACCGTCATGCTCAAAATAAATAAATGGAGGTGGAACATTATAATGGATTACTATGTACCTATCAAATGCATAGTATGGCCAAGGAGTGCCATGAGATCGAGGTAATAGAAGATCCATTTCTGTCAGACATCGAATCGGAGCAAATCTATTTTCAATCTCCCAGAATGAGTGAGTCTGCACAAACCTCTGATAAAGAAGGCTTTCGTAATGACCACTACAAAAGGCAACTTATCTGGTAGGAACATATTTCTTCACTACCTCCAAATAACATGATGGTAGGAACTGAAAGGGAATAATTAAAGGATCACCTATGGGATGTAACCAGGAATCTCCGAATGAGACACAAAGTCCAGTTAGGCCAACTAAAGAATATATCGAACCACTCAAAAAGACTTAAAGGACTCTCAAGTGCTAAGTAATTATGGGAGTTGCATCTTAACCAAACATCATAGTGAGAATCCTGGATAGAAGTTGTACAATAAATATGATCCATGGATAAGAGGGTGTCTCAAGCTACGATAGCTTGATCTTGTAGGAGACTCTACAATTCCTCCCTATGTCGAAGCAAGTATCGAGGATTCCAAACTAGAGACTCATAGAATTCATGTTGAGCTTCTTCATAGGCAAACATGGTGGCTAAGTTGGCTTCCGATCGAAGGAAGGAAAGGGAATATCTTTCTCTTAAGGGATGTTTGATAATAAAAAGTAATTTTGTTTAGATTTGGAGAAGCGTACTAGAAGACAAAGCACTAAAATAAGAGTGCATGATAATAGCTAGTGGAACTACGAAAGAGGAAAATGATAGGACTTTACAAGGAAATAAGAGAACACGTGCCATATTGAAAATTGAAATAGGCATGGTGTGCCTTGTTTAGTCAGCATAAAATCATCCATAGGACAATCAAGCCAAAGAAAAATGCGTATCATGGAAGATGAATGATTCACCTTGAGATTATCAAGATACGATTGGTAAAGGTGTAAATAAAATTGAAATGACCGGACCTAACGACCATTTGAGTATTGGAGAAGCCTTACTCCATGACATTCAATGTGATCATATTTATGGCGGGAGTCACCTAGATAATATTGGTTTTAAGCAGAATGAACCCCATTATATGCTTTATGATTCTTTTACTTCTAATCACCGATCTATCGTTGCACATACCTTGAAGAGTAGAAGGTAATTTGAAGTAGTGCTAGATTTAGCAGGCGTAATAATCATGGTAAGAATTAGGAAACACCTCAATGCAACAAGGAGGAAATCTCTAGTGCAACATGCTCAAGAGGATGCTTGGGCACATGAAATATTAAGGTTAATAGCAGAAAGATATGTTGCCATAGCAGAGCGAGATTGGCTCAGATCAAAGATATTACAGAGGAATAACTGGAGAGCAATAGTGATGGCAGCCATGCTCACAAAAAAACCCCATTTTCATCAACTAAGGGAGGAGTTTAATGCTATATTTTTAGAATCTTTCTTGGTTGCCTTGTTAAACCACGATATGCTCCTCTCACCATAGCCAACTACTGATGCTCAGTATGGGAGAAAGGGAGGTAGTGATCAAGTAGTTTCTAGAGCAGTAGCTCCACCATCATCTCCAACCATAAGTACTAGCATAATACAAGGATGAAAATAAACCCAAGGACATCGACCCTAAGGTCCTTCAGACCACCACTCTGTAAGTCATCATTTTGTAGT
Source organism: Wollemia nobilis (assembly GCA_028583015.1). Classification (NCBI taxonomy): domain Eukaryota; kingdom Viridiplantae; phylum Streptophyta; class Pinopsida; order Araucariales; family Araucariaceae; genus Wollemia; species Wollemia nobilis. The sequence goes on along the minus strand of JAQPPZ010016480.1, from coordinate 3,119,419 downwards.
AGTCTATTAATGCCAAGGATGAGGCATAAACATTAGCAACCTTTGAATTTTATATTGTTTGAAGGTTATTTGAATATTATTGTTTATGGTAAATATGTGATACAAAAGAATACATGGAAATTGAATTTTGTCTGATTAAATGAAATATTGTGTCTTCTATCATGAAAATATTATGTATGTAAAGTAAACTTATAGAAGAATACTAAATGAATTTGAAGAATGGATTGGTGTCCATTCTTGGAGAAGGTATGGGACATCTCCATGATTTATGATGATATAAATTAGGAGACATCTGGGTAGATGCTCTGTAATTAAAATGCATATTAGGATAAATGTAAACATCCTGAATCAAGATTCAAAAATTATGTTGTATCTTTGTAGCATTTGATTTGTGCCAAAGGTTAACCAAATTATACTGTGACACTCCTTGGTGGGAGTTTTGATAAAACTAATTAGACTTTTTATGTCTAATAAGGTACAAATGCATAATTTCATGATCATTTTACAAAATTCTAATACTACAGTTCTCTAGATCAATTGTTGGTGCAATTTAAAATCAGTTAAAACTATAGTTTTGTATTAATATTATGTATTGACGATGCTTAAATACTTGATGATATGCAATATGGATGTTATATTGTTTACAAGAGCATGGTACTACTGGTATTTTGCATTTTTGTAGGTCTAGATACCCACTTGGATGGAAGATAGAGCTTTCTAACAAGATGGAAGTACTGGATGAGAGAAGACCTGTGTAAAATAGCAAAATAAATGTCATCTTTTCCTAGACAAATATGCTTTTATAAGGAATAAGTTCAAACACAGAGGACTGTATTTAATCTAAGGAGGGTGTATGTCATGACCCGTTACCCTTCCTACCTTATTTAAAGAATATTAATTGATCTTGGGGGATCAATTAATGCCTAATAGAAGGGGCATGACCCTAAAGAATCCTACAAAAATTATAATAGAAGAATTTTATAAGGATAAGGAAATATTAATTATTTAAAGGCTATTTATGAGGTCTAGTAAAAGATATATTTAAAGAGTTATCTTTTACAAAAATTGAAACCATATAATAAATCTTGTGCAGATTTAGTGGACCCTATGTGGATGGGCCTAAAAAGGACCAATGAATTTTTAAATAACTCATGGGTCACCCCTATCTTTTGGGAAGTACTCATGTGGACACCTGACATTGGTGGGAGTTATGCAAGGAAGTCCATGGCTTATCAAGAATAGTTCCACCCTTGTAACTATCTTATGCCTCAATAGTAGGAACTTTGACATTCATCTCATCCCTAGAGAACCCTTGAAGGACATGATGAAGTCATATTGGTCCTAGGCATATTTTTAGTATTATTATAATATGGCCACTATTTGGCCCATGAGTGGGGAATTTCCCTATAAATAGAAGGTATTTTGGGAAGAAATGACTATCTAGGTTCTAGGAGTCTTAATGGTCTAGGGAGTATGCTCTTCACCCATGGGGGTGAATCAAAAACCATAAGACTTGAAAGATCTCCTAGTTAGAGTGAGGAAGATCTAGGAACTCTAGAAGGACTAGGGAGTATGCTCTTCACCCATGGGGTGAATCAAAAACTAGAAGTCCTTTGAGAGTCTCCTATGAGTATTTGGCCAAGATAAATTGAAGATCTTTTGGGCTAAGAAGGAAGCTTTTAGAGTTTCAAGGAAACAAGAAAAAAATAGGTCGGAGCTCTTCTCTCTACTCAACTCTATGGTTTGTATATATAGTAGAGTAGAACCTTAAGATTAATACTTCTTATGTTTGAATTTTAAAGTTTATTTTGATAGTCTACAACTAGGGAAATTGATTGGGTATAAAATTCATTATTAGATGAATGAAAGTGAATTGGATTTTGTAAGGGAGACCCTTAAAGAAAAGTATGTAGACTTATAAATCCTATTTTAAAAGCAACCCATATATCTATTACACCTGCGGATCATTCAAAATAAGAATAAGAGTAGAGCACCGACGAGAATCGACCCCGAACTCATGCAGGAATGCTCATGAGTATTGAGCCTACGACCGTCTGCTCTGCAGAGTCGGACAAGACCTAAGGGATGGGGAAAATGGTGTAGGTCCCTTCAAAAGGAAACTTCACCGTAAGAATCTGATTATAGGTTGTGATTTCATCAAAGCTAAGAGTACCAACCTCTGATAGTGGTAGAGGAGTGTTAATAGAAGGTGTCTAGCAAGAATTATTGAGGGTTTCGACATGCCCAATTGCCATATTGACATAATAATTGATAAGGTACACCCTGAATGTCATTGTATGACTACATGCAAAGGATGCCCATGCCATGGGAAAAATTCCTTTTGAAGCTGTAACTGATTCGAAACCCGTGAATGGCATCATTACAGCAGCCTTACAATTTGATTAGACCCCCACCTGTCTCATCGAAACCCATTTGAGGGCGAGAATGATGGATGTAACACTAGATGGGTGATTTTGTGAACGTAGTCGCAGGCACGCTATGGTAATCAAAATCGAACCCTGTTAAATTGTTCCACCAATGACTTGAGTCTTTAGGAATCAAATAATTTTTGGTGAGTTCATATGAAGTGCCCAAAGTTAGGTAATAGAGTCTCATAAGGTTTATGTGAAACCAGTGGATGCACAACCCTCGGATCGAACTTCATGCCATGTCGATTGTTCGATTCTACTTGGGTGGATCATGGAAACTAATTCTAGACCCCAAATTAGAAGTTTCAAGTAATTTCAGACTGATAGTACAGGAAGCATTGCTTCGATTAATATTAACCAGTGACAAATGACTCTCTATTGGATAATGAATACCTCGCTAGGAGCTATGGGCTTAGACCCTGAATGATACCATTGAGCCTGTCATATTCATAGTCATCATTGTGGGCCCTAATTCTCATGGCTGCTAGACAAATCGTGTTGAAATTTCATTCCACTTTAACCCCTCTTCCCTTGCCAATCGATCGATGGCTTAAACCTCACGGTGAACAGATTTACTATGAACATCATCAATGATCCCATGTAGGAAGTATTGAATGATTGTGTGTTGTGTTGTTGATCGGATCGATCTATTTGCATATCGGGATGAGTAATGAAATTTTTTCTGCATTAAGCCTTTCCTTTTGAGAACCTGGCGCAGGAACCCTATCGAGCGTCCTTAACAGAGCAATCTAGTAAACCACTAATACATCACCGAACTGATGACATACATCAGGACTGACTAGTCTCTTATCAAAAAACTTTAAAGAACCTATGTTGAATTCAATAATGTGTGACTGCAGTATGCACGACAGTGTCCTTTGTTATAGCTGGAAGTATATCTATACCTAAGTCTGTTTCGAGAAAGTTTTATTAAACCAACCTTCAATTAGGAGCTTTATGACCATTACACCATAAAGGGGCCATGTGGGAAATAAAACTCTAGGTCACTTCAACCATCAAAAGGAGACACATGGGAGTGTGGCTCTCCTAAATTGGACCCCACGCTGGCCATTCACGTTCACCAATATGCCTTTGTAAACGAGCCTCCTACCTGTTGTTGTCTGCCACTCGAATAAGTCGTAGATGCTCTTGGGTAACCCTCTAGTTAATGGAATGGTCCGACGAAATGACCCTTGAGCCAAACACATCTGCATTAATAGGGCAAGGAGATGTAATTTATACTCATATCTTGATATGAGTATTGCATACCTTTTTACATAGAAATAAGTTGGGGAGTACAAATATCTTTGGGAATCTATTAGGATAATCAAAATAGGTGAGCTTACACCTCCACTTTATAAGACCACTATGAATTTTAAAAAGGATAAGGGAGAATTCGTAGTGAATATGTCTTAAAGGATATTGTTTCTTTCGCATTATGGAAATGTTATATGAATCTAAAGAATACATAGGTTAAATGTATGGATCGGAGCATTAATCTAACCATAGAAAATCAAAAAGGTTGATCGGGTTGATTTTATGTTATAGAAGAAAGTGATGAAAATGTATAGATATAACATCTAGTGGGGATAGAGAAAAACCCCTATAAAGTAATTAATAAAATGATGATTACTCCATAAATTAAAGGTATGGGACTTTAATTTATGAAGGAAGAGTGGATTGTATATCTATTCAAAATAATGAATCTGAATTTCATCCTTGAAAGAAATTATGAAGTCCTCTTTAATGTCAAAGAGGTATCTCCAAAATATGGCCCCTATGAGTATCATAAGCTTGCACAAGATGTTATAAAAATTTTGAGACTACTTATAGAAGGAAACTAGGGGGTTTCTTAAATACATCCTATTATAAGGGAATAGTGGATTTCCTCCTTGGTATGGGAAATACCTTAATAAGTATCATGGTGACTTAGAGAAAGGAACCAAATAAGTCCTTAATTGCATCATGAATGTATATAGGAATCAATTGTATTCCTTGGATTGTATATTGAGAAAGAGGGACCCGTTGAGACCCTTATATACTTGTAATAATTAACATCTTGAACTTATGAATATGAGGAAAACACATATTTTGGAGGTTGGGTTTTTCCCATCAAGGTTTTCCCAGGATAAATCTTGGTGTTACTCAAATTTTGTGGTTTGATTTATCATGTTTTGTGAATGTTGCTTTTATGTTCAAAGGAAATGATTTAATATGTAATGTTTATTTTATGCACTATGATATATGCTAAATTTTCATTGGGTTAAATGTGTTTGGATGCTAGAAAGTATGCTCAAATTCCATTATGTTGTTAATTTAATGTAATGCAATTGTCTCATTCTTTTTGTAATAATGATTTATTTTAGTAGAACAATATCATGTGATGGATGGATGTTATTTAAATGTGTTAATGGTTCAATGGCATTTGTCTAATTTTCACTATAACATTGAGGGGTAATTAATGATATGCAACACCATTTATACTCATGTTATAGAAACCAAACCTTAAGGGGAAAATTGGATTTACGCATTATATCCTTATTCTTGAATGAAACACAAATCCGTCTAAAAGAAGGTTTTGTATAATGCTCTAAACCTAAGGACAAGATGTAATGAATCTTGCTTCATGGATTAAATGCACTCAAGATGGTTTAGTTGAAATCATATTGTGGAATGAAACTCTCAAGAGGACACTATGACCTTGATTTACAATCCAAGATAGATCCTCCTCTCTACACTAAAGGATTAAAATTACATGGGACTAGTATTGTCCATTTAAAAGGAATTCATTAGAGGGATTGCCTAATTAAAGGTGTAATAATGTGCAAGGAGGATTAAATATAGATGTTCCATGGATTTTTATCACAATAGTGATACAATAATCTTAGAACTCCTTTCTAGATGGATTAGATCAGAGCTAAGATTTATGGATAACCATAGGTGTGGTTATTCCATCCATGATGGGTTACCATCTTCAAGGCATTCACCTGGTCTGGGTGGACCATTTGGTGATTTCCTCCTTTTAAGAGGATGAAACCAGTACGCTAGGCCAACGTACTCATACCAAGTGGGGTATGAAGGTTTCGTAGAAGCTGATCACTTCTACTTATGAGACTCTGATCAAGTCTCTATAGCTCTCGAAGCTATATGCCTTGAAATATACAATCCAAATGGAATATGCCTATCTTAGGTTATGGATTAGGTCATTGCCATATAAACATTTATACAAAAAAAAAATGTGGATAAGAAGGAGTAACAAAAGGGTTTGTTACACTTGGCTACTTTTAATGGCTTAAAAAAAAGCCTTAAATACTCAAAACAAATGGTACTAGTGTCCCTACATAGTGGACACTACTATATGAAGCCAATGTCTCATGTAGGCTCAATACCTTGCACACATTGAACATAGTAATTTAGAAGTATGGCTGAAAAGAAGTCGTAAACTTTATTTTTAAATAATAATATGACTCTATCAACCTAGAAACATCTGAGGAACATAAAACTTGGTGGAATATGATATTATTATTCCCAAACAGGGTTAAGTACACAAACTATATTCTTTTTGATATAAATTTCTAAAATTGAAAACTCTTGAATTAACTTAAAGAATTATTAAAAAATACTTATTCACAAAATCCCTACTAGTTAGTTAAAAATAAGGCCACAGAAATACATATTATTTTCCATTTTTCTTGAGATCATTCAAAAATTGAAGAGTTGATATACGTCAATCAAAAGAATCCAATAAGCATTTAACTTTATTAACCTAAAACTCAATAGAATGAAGGATTAGGAAAATATTATTTCTAATGAATTAGGGAGATGGTAATCATTTAACCAACATGTTTCTCATCTCAAAAAAGGTAGTGATACAACCATTATAATGACATGTTCTCTATATTCATTCTAAAATAATATTAGTTAATAAAGGAATTTGAGATGTTGTTGATGCACATATGCCTATAATTTTTTATTATGATCAATCATGCGATTATGCATAGATGATGGTGTTTAGTGACATGATTGTCATAGCTAAGCCTATAAATGATTCCATATGTATTTCAAATAGTTCTTTGTGCAGATCACTAGGATTGATAATGCATGGAGATGTTGTACATTGTAGATACAAATAATGAAAGTATTTTTATTTCCTATGTTTATTGGACTTTGCATACAAATAATTTTAGCATGATGTGTTCTTTATTATCTCTTTGTTCTTTGTGCCCAACAAAGATACTACTTGTCACTACTCATTATCTTGAAGAAATAAGAAAAATAAAATATCAATGGCTAGTGTTGCCAATCCTAGTAGGTTCTTAATAACCATTCACACTTTTATCTTATAGTTAATGTTATTTAGAGAAAAATATATCACAAATTCTTGATGAATAAGGAGACAAGTTAGAATCAAGGAAAGGAGTAAAATTCACTATTGCTTCAGCCAAAATAACATAACACTCAATCAAAGAAGAACCTAAATCCAAACCAGCATAGTGGCCAACCAGAGGAGCACCTAAGCCAATCCATCTAAAGGAGTGCATTATTCAATGAACAAAGATATAAAGAAAAGTTTATTATTTAGTGATCCAAGCCATAAAGTGGAGTGTATTATTCAATAACCAAGCTACCAAGTGAAGAGCACTCACAATGAGCCATACTACAAGCTAACAATGGCCCTCAAAATGTCACTCAAGATGCAAAGCAAATACTCAATCGATAACACTCAGAGTGCAAACAACCAACAATAAACTTAGAATGTAAACAAATAATAGTCAACTCATAGCATGAACAACCACTCAAGACATAGTGCAAACAACCAATAGTCAACTCGAAATGCAAATAACCAATAGTTAACTCAGAACGTGAACAACCAACAAGCAACTCAAAATGCAAATAAACAACACTAGAGAAATAACATTGAGGGGAAGGTTGAAAGAATAAATTGAGAAAGGAAGTGAAATATAACTAATATTTAAGTCAAACATTTATGATAGTCTTATAAAAATAATTCTTAAATTTGAAGCTTAGAATTACACACATATCTTTGTACTTTGTGCTCGAGATATTGAAGCTTAGCATTACACACATCTTATTTTGAATAGTATATGGAATAGTTTCTCTTGGATGGTTGGATCAAAACCAATATATTATTTATGAACAAAAATGATCTATTCTACCTCTTACATGTACAAACACAAGAAATAAATAAATAATATTATGTCTAAGAGTGACTAAAGGAGGTAAATGAAATCCAAATACCACATCCAGTTAGAATATTTAAGTACGAGGACAAATAGAACCCAAGGATCTCAAGAAGTAACTAAGAGATAAAACAATAAACCATTTTAAATATAACCATGTAGGCAAACCCAAAATACATAGTAAATAGTATAGATTTCAGTGGGTAAACCATTGGAAGAGAAATATAGCATAGATTTCAAAGTCCACGGTCAAAATACAATAAATAAAATGCTACAGCTACCAAGGCTACCATCAAAATATTGATAAATTATATCTTTAAGCTTAGCATACACACAAATTATTTGGAATAATTTATGGAATAGTTTCTCTTAGATTTTTGGATGAAAACCAAGTTATTATTTATGAACAACAATGATCTATTGCATTTCTTAAATGTACAAAAGCAAGCAAGAAAGAAATCATATTATTTCCAAAAGTGACCAAATGAGGTAAATGAAATTCAAAGACCACATCCAGTTAGAATATTTAATTACTAATGCAAAAATAACCCAAGGAGTTATAGAAGTGACTAAGAGATAAACCAGTAAACCATTGTAAATATAACCATAGTGGGAAAATCCAAAGTGTATAAACCCTAATTCTGTAAATCAAGTACAAATACAAATAACCATATGGGGGGGATACCCTCAAGGTAAAGTAGTAGCATATGAAGGCCAATAGTGGAGACTGAGGACATAAAGAGGAATGCGTTTATGCCCAATGAATAAATAGAAAGCATAGTTGTAAGAATGCTAAATGAATAGAAAATTATTATTTCAAGTGCAAAATTAGTTATGATTATATATGTAAATGAAAATTTTATATTTCAAGTGCAATTCTTATTTACAGATATAGGTGAATGGAAAAATTGAGCCCTCCATATAATAGATAGACTTTTAAACATCCCTACCCAACCCAACCATTAGAGATGAGGCAAGAGGGTATCTTGATACTTTTATTAGATACAAAAGTATCCATCTAATTCTATTAAAATCAAGTACTGCTAATAAGAAATAGGAGTAAGAGTCATACATGAAACATCAATTTCATAACTAACACTCACTCAACATAATAGATCTTCATTTTGACACATTACAACATGTATGCATGATTAGAATCTTAACCCCAATGCCCTAGCAACACTTGCATTCTCTCTCTTTTTTAAACCAAATTACCTTCTTACATCTAACTAGCCAACCTCATGCTCAGGATACGTACTTGCCTCACTCCTAGCTTGGTTTTCCATTAATTATCTACTAGCATTTTCTAAAAATAGAACAAAAAATATCTAACAACGCTCATTAATTATTTCCATTAATTATAACTATTTTTGAAGTACTGTAATTAGACTTCCAACCATGTACCCTCACATTCTTCATAAATATATTAAATATTGTCATCGTTTGCATTTTTATCTTATGTAGTTTTAGGTCTAATAATTTTTTTTGCTCTAGAGATACAGACATATTCTACCTCGTATGCTTCAATGTCTTTGATACCTTTTGGAGGTAATGTGAGAACCACATACCAGCTGGTACCAAGTGGATTATTTACATAAAAGACTTGTCTGGCTTGTGATGCTAGGATAAATGGATCAATTTTTAGTCTATCCTAGCCAAGTAATTTGTTCATTTTGACCAATGTGAATCCCATTTCATCCTTTCTACATCCATTCCTCATATCAAGAACATTCACCCAATCACATTTGAATAGGGGGTATCAAAACTGATAGTAATCCAATAAGATTATTTCCCTAATAACACCATAATATGTGACTATTTGAAGTATCAGGTTTGTGTCTTTTGTGCTTGCTCTTTACAAAGTAGTAGCATTGACACACACACCACTGTTTTGAGCTATTTTTTAGTCCACTTTGTTTTTTATATGAAATATATAACCATTGATAAAATAGCCCAAATGTTTGACAGCAATGTTCCTCAAATCATGTGCCAACAATTTGATTGTGTTGGAGTTATTGTCATTATGTTGCATTCCATATCCATGAAACTAAAACAAAGAAGAATAGTTTAAATATGATTGTAGAAAATTACATGATGTTCAATACATGATAATAAATATAAATGTCGAAGATCATATTCAAGAGATCACAAAATAACCTGATCTTGTAGCCAAGTGATGAATGTCTGATTATGGATTTTTTGCAACACCCCTTCATCTCTCACTACATGGGGGTTGGATTCCTTGATACTCTTCAGGTTCTTCCTGATTTGGCCCAAATTTTATCAAGATTAGTTGGATATAATTAATATTCTACCATATATATAACAATAAAAAATAAACATCTACTTACTCTACCCAAGGCTGAACTTCATCCATGTTAAATAGAATGAATCTATGGGCTTGCTTGTAAGAAGTTTCATCCAAATAAAAATCTTCAACACTAGACAAAGGCCTCCCATTGATTATAGTTAATTTTTCCTCGTTACTCCATACCTCATTGCTACCAAGGTGATCACCAATTGCTTTCGTACCTCTCATGTAGTTCACATAGAATGAAATAGATTCCTTAAGAAGATAATGTTTGGCAATACAACCTTCGAGCCTAGATAAATTCTTTGCATAGCCCTTAAAAATATTCATAATTCTAAGAAAGGAAATAGACAATTTTGATTATATGAGACACTAAAAAAATTAGAAAATGGTATTTTATGAAACTAATGAATGCATATAAACCTCTTGAAAGGGTACATCCATCAATATTATACAGGTCCACATAGACATACCTTCTGCACCAAGTGAATAGTTAGGTGCACCATGATATCAAAAAATGAAATGGGAAATACTTTTTGACCAAACATAATGGCTCCATAACCTCTATTGATAATTTCTCTATTTTCATGGGATCCACCACTTTAGCAGATATATCCCTATAGAACATGCACAATTGTGAAGAACACAAGCTTATATTGAGAGGGGGGTGAATAGTATAAGATAAAACTTTTTACTTTTCAATACAAATTATAACAACAATAATATCAATACAGTAATGAAACAATGCATAAATCATCACACATATGAGAGATATAGATTTAACGTTGTTCACCCAATATGGGCTACATCCATAGAAAAATATTGTTTATAAATTTATCAACAAATTTTGTGGGCACCAACCCATAGGAGACATCAATCCCCTATTACAATTTTTTTGGATACAAATCCACTGGAGATATCAATACCCTCTCAATTTGGTGGAAACCTATCCATAGGAGACACCAATCCCCTCTGCTCTAGTTTATGGACACCAATCCCCTATACTCTGGATTTGTGGACACCACTCCATAGGAGACACAAATCTCCTCTGATGTGGTTTTGTGGATACCACTCCACAAGAGATACCAATCCTATCTACTTTGGTTTTGCGGACACCACTCCATAGAAGACACCAATACCCTCTACTCTAGTTTTGTGGACACCACTCTTCAGGAAACACCAATCCCCTTTGCTATGGTTGTGTGGACACCACTCCATAGGAGACACCAATATCCTCTACTTTTTTTTTGTGGACACCACTCCATAGGAGACACCAATCCCCTCTGCTCTGGTTTTATATACACCACTCCATAGAAGACACATATCCCCTTTGCTTTGGTCTTATCTCAAATCTTCTTACAAATCCTACTCAAATAAGCTCCATAACCTACTCATAAATCTTACTCACAACTCTTATCAAATCAACTCCATAACCTTCTCATAAATCATGCTTACCACTCTACTCAAATCAGATCCATAACTTGCTCATAAATCCTTCTCATATCTACTCCAAAACCTGCTCAAATATGCTCTCAAATCTGGTCTAAAACCTATTCTTAGCTCTACTCAAATCTACTCTCAAATCTGATCCAAAATAATGCTCATATATTCCCAAATCCTACATACAAAACAATGCCCATCTATTCCCAAATATTGCATAATGATGTCATCAAGTTCTTCACTTATTATTCAATGTGCTTTCCTTAGCTAAAGCAATTCAGATATACTCTACCTAGAATTCTTTTATCTTCTTGAACATATAGAGAATGATATGCACTAATAAATACCCAATATGTTCTTCACATTCATTAAGTCTGTAGCTTTCACATGTCTCATATTTATTACATCAAAAGGTAGCTTTAGTCTAGCACTTGATAACTAACCTGATAATTGCTAATTTGTACCTTTCCTTCAAAACCAATCATAGTACACAAATTTATCCTTTTCATATACGCCTAAAATCAATCATGAACAATGCACAAATTTGTTTCTCAAATCTGATCTATAACCCTTGCACAATTACTCCTAATTTCCATAAAATCAATATACAAATTGACTCACAAATCTGATCTATAACCCTTGTATATTTTCTTCCAATTTCCATCAAATCAATGCATAAATTGAATCACAAATATGATCTATAACCCTTGCATATTTACTTCCAATTTTAGGCAAAAAGAATGCACATCCAATAAGTCTTTATACCTCTCACTATATGACAACAAAAATGTTTTCCTTAACCAAAACCACTTTGAGAAAGTAATTAAACCACCATACCTCTATATCTACCTTATTGATGATGATCTTATTTTGCATGAACTTTCCAAACCTGTCTTTGACAAAAATAATTTTCCTTTTGTTTGTCCCTTCAAAAATTGGTTAGCAATATTCTATTTCTTGCATAGATATTAAATTATCCTCTTAAAAACTTTATCAAAATATACACAATAAAGCTCAAAAATATTTCCTTATATCTCCTTTTTGAAACTCAAAAATCTCTTCTTATACTTTCATTTTATATCATTGCAAAATACAACTTTGAAATATCTTCCTTATACTTTATAACTCCCATGCCAAACTACAATTTTAAATATCACTAAGTTACACCTTATAACTCCTACTTATAACAAGATATATCTCCCATGCAAAATATAATATGAAATACCAACATTGCACCTTATGACTCCCACTTTAATAAAAATATTTTTGCCCTTACCTCAATAGCCAAAACTCTCAATAGTCATGGAGGATATTTGATCTCCAAACCTTGCCAAATGCAGCGCTCTACCATGGAACCTTCGACTAGTTGAGCTAGCCCAATGGGTGAAACCAAAGGGCTCAACAAAAATGTTTATGTCCTTCGTTGCTTTATCCTCCAAAAAAATAATGCACAACAAAAATATTACGGTGGTAATCGAAATTCTAACTTCCTGTACAACAATGCCCTATCGCGGGCCAACCAACCGATTGGGCTACCCTGATGGTTGAGAACCAAAGAAAAAAATCTAATACTTTAACCCCCGTACCTTTGATTTTTGTTACACACCAAAAATGACATTGTAGAATTTTGAACTTCAGACCTCTTGCATAGTAGCATCCTATCAAGGATTAAACGACTGACTGGACTGCCCCAACAAGTGAGACCAATGGTGCGCAATCAAATATATATCCTGGTTTAGATTTTTCCAAAATGTCAAACATCCTCTCTACACTCCTGCCTTTCTTATTTATCAAATATTCCATGTTGTATTTCATCGAATTGTGCTCACACCTTAAAAAATTTCAAATTTGTTTGCTTCCCATATATATATATATATATATATATTCCTTTTTCACCAAGGTACGTTGGAACTATTTTATTTTTCTCATAAATTTATGACTTTATATTTGCTTTCAATGACATTGGCGCATTTTTTCTTTTGAACCCACTTTGTATTATAATATTTTAAATATTATGATTTAAATATTATAATATTAACTTTTAAACCTTTGTCTCTCTCTTTAAATATTTGAATCTTTTTATCCCAAGTCTTTGTCCATCTCTTTATAATATTTAAATATTATAATCCTTTACTTCAAATTGTTTGCCTTACCTTGAATAATTGTCCATTGTTTGTTATTCACCAAGTCTAATTTTGACATTGTTGATATATTGTCCAACCTTATAAACTTCTCACCCTTGATGAATATCTCTGCCTTGAATACCATGCACCTTTGACATCAATGACAACTCAATATTTTCAACAATCTCCCTTGTCATTTATGGCAACCCTAAAAAAAAATCGTTTACTGCAATTGGATTCACTGTCTACTCCCCTTGACAAGCTACTCCTCCTCACTAAAATTCGCCCCCTTTGACATCAATGGCAAAGGCTCCTTGGGCCTTGTAAGATAAGTCACTAAACACAAACCTCTTACCACCTCCTTTTCTTGAGGCTTTAATTATGGGATGGGATTGAAAATCCCAAATTACTAAGTTCCTCTTCTTGTTTCATTTTCTTTCTCCAAATTTTTGAAATCATACCCTTTTGAAATTTTTGACCATTCTCCTTTTTTCTTGATTTCAAAAATTTAGGGAACATTGTTCTACACCATCTAGTTGTATGCCCAAAATTGTTACATTTGTAACACATGAAATTGTAGTCCATAGGAGGTGCAAATGAATTGAAATTCCTCTTTGTGAAGCCAAAATCATCCATAGCATGGACCCTCCAATTTACAATTTTATGATAAAAATGGTTACAAGAGTAATAATGACCATGAAAGAGAGTAAAACTTGTTTGATTGCCTTGGAGGATATTACCACATGGTTTTTTCTTTGCTTTTTCTATGATGGTCCCTGTTCCTTGATGGTGCATTGTTTTCATCCTCCTTGATGCTTCCACTTCTACACACATCAACATAGGTCTTAGGTTCCTCTTCAATCATTTTATTTGATGCCTCTTTTCCTTTTGAGCTTGACTCTCCCTTTTGTTTCTATTGACCTTCTTCAAAACCAAGTCCACTCTTCATAAATGGAGATCTTTGTGCTTTGATAATATCATCCAAGTTTTTTGATATTTTCATAAACTAATATATCTTATCATTAAACTTTTTAAGTCCCTTCCTTAGAGTGACAACTTCATGTTCTAGTCTTTCACACTCTAACTATTTTGCCTTTGACTGCTTCGCCATACCTTCTTCAATTCTCCTTGCCTATTCAACCTTTACTTTTAATTCGATGAGATCTTGTAGAAGCTTTGCCTTTTTTTTCTCATCCTCTTGTACTTGAGCCTTCAATATTGAATTATTCTTTATAATCCTCTTCAACTCTCTAAGAGTAACAATAAGTTCCTCTTCTATCTCAATTGTGGCTTCCTGTTAATTTTCTAAATTTTTTTCTTCTTCTTGATCCTTAACAACATGATCATCTTCTTTCTCTTCTATGGCCAAAAATAAGATTTCTTCTCTTTCACTATCAGAGAGTATTTCATCACTATCACTGGAAGCACTGCTTGCTTCTTCAACATAACAAAATTTATTGTGTCTTTCAAAGATCTTCTTCTCATGCTTTTTTTGACCATGCCTATTTTTATTTTCATGATAAAATATCTTTCTTTCTTTTTTTCATATTCCTTTTCTTATTCACTGCTACTACTTCTAGCTTGTGGACAACTAGATACATAATGACTAGAGTTACCACAATTAAAATATTTCACATATTGTATACCTTTGTGTTTTCTTGGACCCTTTTTATTTCTTCGCACAAAGTTAGATTCTTCTCCACTGCTCATTCCTTAACTTGATTATTATTCTTTATTCTTTCCCTCATTTGAAGATTTGAATGTTGCTTCCCTTTTGGATTTTTGATCTTTTTTTGTCCTCATCTCATAGGCTATGAGAATACCATGTAGCTCATCCATGCTCAAAGTTTTGAGACACTTCATTTCTTCAATTGCTGAAATATTTGCATCAAACCTCATGGGAAGTGACCTCAAATTTTTTTGAACAATATTAGAGTCTTCAATACTTTCTCCAAGTCCATGAATGGTGTTTGAAAACCTCATAAACATGAAGTAGATACCTGGAAATATATTCCTCATCCTTATGCTCTAGAAAGCATAGTTAATACCATCAAATAATGGTAGCATATTTGATGAAAACCCTTCCTAATGTGTCATGTGTGTTCCTATAATATATTCCTTCAAGCTGTTAGGCTTCCATGAAGGAACCCACTCTAATACCAATTGAATAACACAATCTTATATTGAAAAGGGGGCTAAAAAATATAAGATAAAATATTTTACTTTTCAATCCAAATGATAATAGCAATAATATCAATACAGTAATGAAATAATGCACAAATCATCACACATATGGGAGACACATTTAATGTGGTTCACCCCATATGGGCTACATCCACGAAGAATTATTGTTTATAAATTTTTCAATAAATTTTTTGGGCACCAACCCACAAGAGACATCAATCCCCTATTACAATGTTCGTGGACACTAATCCATAGGATATATCAATCCCCTCTCAATTTCCTAGATACCTATACTTAGGAGACACCAATCCCCTCTACTTTGGTTTATGGAAACCACTCCACAAGAGACACCAACCCCTTTACTCTGATTTTATGGACACCACTCCATAGGAGACACCAATCTCCTCTGCTCTAGTTTTGTGGACACCACTACATAGGAGACACCAATATTATTTGATCTAGTTTTATGGACACCACTCCATAGGAGACACCAATATCCTCTACTTTGTTTTTGTGGACACCACTTCATAGGATACAACAATCCCGTCGACTCTGGTTTTGTGGATACCACTCCATAGGAGACACCAATCCCCTCTACTCTAGTTTTGTGGACACCACTCCATAGGAGACACAAATCCCCTCTACTCTAGTCTTCTCTCAAATTTTCTCACAAATCCTACTCAAATAAGCTCTATAACTTGCTCATAAATCCTGCTCACAACCCTACTCAAATCAGCTCCATAACCTTCTCACAAATCCTACTCACCACTCTTCTCAAATAATGCACAGTAAAAACCTCACGGTGGGAATGAAACCTTTGAATTTCTATATAGTAGTACCCTATCGCGGACCAACCAACCGGTTGGGCTACCCTGGTAGGTGAGAACTAAATAAAAAAATTTAATACTTTAACCCCCATACCTTTGATTTTTGTTACATAGCAAAAATGGTGTCATGGAGTTTTGAACTTCATACCTCTTGCATAGAAGCACCCTATCAAGGGCTAGATGATCGGTTGGACTGCCCTAGTAGGTGAGACCAATGGTGTATGATCAAATATATATCCTAGTTAAAATTTTGCCAAAACATGAAACGTCCTCTCTACGCTCTTGCACTTCTTATTTGTCGAATCTTACTGGATTTCATCGAATTGTGCTCACACCTTAACATTTTTCAAATTTATTTGCTCCCCAGACACACACACACACACACACACATAGATATATATATATATATATATATATATATATATATATATATGTATGTATGTATGTATGTATGTATGTATGTATGTATGTATGTATGTATGTATGTATATATTTTTCTTTTTTACCAAGGGACATCAATGCTATTTTTATTTTTCTCATAATTTATGACTTTATATTTTCTTTCAATGACATTGGCACTTTTTTTTCTTTTGAACCCACTTTGTATTATAATATTTTAAATCTTATGATTTAAATATTATAATATTAATCTTTAAACCTTTGTCAAGCAACTTTTAAACCTTTGTCTCTCTCTTTAAATATTTGAATATTTTTGTCCCAAGTCTTTGTCCATATCTTTATAATATTTAAATATGATATTTAAATATTATAATCCTTTACTTAAAATTATTTGCCTTACCTTGAAATATACCTTGCCTTGAATAATTGTCCATTATTTGATATTCACCACATCCATTTTTCACACCGTTGATATATTGTCCAACCTTATAAAATTCTCACCCTTGAAGAATATTTTTCCTTGAATACCATGCACCTTTGACATCAATGACAGCTCAATATTTCAAAAAAACTGACAAATAGTTTATCGCACTAGATTATCAAGCAAATGTCGTAGAACTATCAGAAGAAGCTATTGCATGAGAACATGGCAATCATGTAATTTCAATTCCTAGATCTTAAGTTCTATCATAGAGATATGTTTTCTAATATTTGAACTTATATCTATCTGGTACTTTCATATTGTATAGTGTACGATAGAACCTTTCTTTCTCAATAATTGATAAAGTATAGGGTGTTGGTGGAAGATATATCTTATTTGCATCCATTATTGCCACAATATGTTCCTAATACCCATATTTTTTAAATCCTCAGAATAGATTTTGCCATCCTTTAACTTTTTATCGATTCCTAGTAGTGTTCTGAATAGGCCTTAATCATAGATATTTTCTTCACATGCATCAAATCCAAGTTGTGATGAACTAGAAGATGTTGTTCATATATGGCAACATAAAAAAAAATAACTTGACATTAAGATACATAAAAACAAATATAGAAATAAAGTTACATGTCGTACCTCCCAATACGATAGATTGAAGAATATAGATTTCTTTTTCCATCCTGTTATAGGAACAAATATGTTATCCTAATTCGTATTGCATTTCCTTTTGTTTGAGTTGATTTTTCTTCAATTTGATGGAATTCCTTGTACTATTTTTATTATTTCCATCCCATTTAAAGGTTTGGGTGGTTTATCGAGCTCTTGTTTACCATTGAAATATGTCCTCTAACGATGAAATGTATGATCTAAAGGAAGGAAAATCTTGTGATCCATGTAAGTGATATTTCTACTATATTTAAGATATTTTATACAGGTGTTCTCCTCACATATTGGACATGTTACCTTTCCCTTTGTCATACATCATGATAGTTTTCATAAGCAGGAAAGTCATGGATGATCCACATAATTATTGCTCTCATATTGAACATAGTATTAGAAAATACATCATACATTTCTTCTCATTTAGTCCATAGTTCATGAAAGTTATCAACCAATGATTGTACATAAACATCAATATCATTATCTTGTTGCTTGATTCTAGGTATTTTAAAATGTGATAATTTAATGCTTTCTCTTCTTCCACATCCATGGTGGGAGGTTGTAAGTGACCAACACAATAGGCCAACAACTATAAGCAATACTAAATTCAACAAAAGGGTTGAACCCATCGGTTGCCATTGCAACTTGTACACTACGTGGATCATCGATAAAATATTTCCACTTAACATATATAGTTTTCCATGTTGGGGAGTCGATTTGATGATGCATATTACCATATGAAATCCTGTGCAGGGAATACCACCTCATATTCTTTGTAACTTTTGTAGATCTAAAAGAAGAAAGCAACTTACTTCAGCCATGTCTAACAATGTTGAAATAAGTAAACTAAAAAAAGCTAATGATATAATAAAATCCCTTACCTATACATTATTTTCAACCTTGGTATAATGGGAAAATAACTCAACACCTTTGCAAGAAATTTAATGCATACCTTTTGTTAACAAGGGTCAACTTTCCATCAAGATGCACTGCATGTTGGGCAAGATTACTTCTTTTCATGATCTTTCCAATATAAAATACAAACATTGATGCATGTATGTATCATTACATAATCTAATCCCAATGACCTCATAATTTTCTTTATCGCATAAATGGACTCTAGATTTGTATTGTCGATTGGGAGCATATCTTTTAGCAAATCCAATAAGTCATAAAATATTTTGTCCAACCAACCATGTTTTCCTTTGAGATTATATTATTTAGTGATTATTGATAGCTTTGTGTACTTTGTGTAGCCTAGGTATAATTATAATTTGGAATATTTGAGCAAGCTACGATATTTATTAACAAAGAACTACTCCATAAAATGATTGGAACTCAACATCATCTTGAAGTTCTTATTCACTCTCTTAGAAATTGATATTGAATAATCTGTATGCATCATTGACCATTCCAACAATATCATCTTGTAAATATTTGGTAATTGGACCCTCATCAGTGGTAGAGCATGTTTTTGATGCATATTTATCAAAATTAGAAGGTTTTTCTCCATGCAAAATAAACTTAGTATATGTCTTGTCAATCTTGTGCCAAATTGGGTGGTCATGAACCTTTGAAAAACTAAGAGTTTCTATATTTTAAAATTTAAACATGGACATCTTGTTCTTTCAAGTTTTTTTTTTATTATTTCTTGCAAAATCTAGGAATTGGTGAACCCCATGATAATAGTCCTCACTATTTCTACAAATAGAACCCCAATAAAAAAAAAGTATAGTTATACAGGTAGATCTGATTGAAAGCACAATTTTTCTTCATTAATGGAGATAATATAGTTGAAATACATGGCTTCTCCTAGCTAATATTTGTCCATGATACTTGATGGATAGAAAATATTGACCCAATAGACCTGGATAGAGTTGGTGCTTTGAGCCTTGAGGATGATCCAACTATTGAAAGTAAAGAAAACAATATTTCTACCCAAGCATAACCTGCACAAGCTAAGTGGAGTTTCTTATGTAGATTATTACTACACAATACACTCCAAGGAAAATAAATAAAAAATCTAACTGCCAAGTACAATAAAACTTTTCCAAGAGAAATATTATTTTTAGATAAATAATTTTTTCTTAAAAAATCCTTAAAATGGAAGGTGGAAGAAGATATACAAATGTATGTTGAAGAGGATTAAGGTTCCTTAAATGAGGATAGAGGAGAAAAATAAATTAAATATCCTCTTTGAAATAATATATTTTGATATTGCCTTATTGTCAATATTTGACCTTTTTCCAATATTCTTACCATGGGAAGATCCAACCTGCTACCATATTAGTCAATTATGTGGCCCACTCTTTTGGGATTGGTGAATCATAAATACATAATGTATTGAAATTAGAAAAAAATTTAGGATACCACTATATTCATTTTGGTGGAATCAAGAAAAAGATAATTCCTACTTTTAGAGAAGGAATTAATGCACATACATTACTATCACTTCTAGATGTCATACATACCACACTAAAAGATGTTATAGTTGCACAAGGTCTGATAAGGTTAAAAAAAGGTCCTCAATTTAGAATATGCTTAAATGAAAGTAAGGCCAAGCCGATAGATCATACAAAAGTAAAAAATAAAATATTAAATGTAAAACTTAGACCTTCACCAGAAAGGTTCATTGAAGATCAAAAAGAAGTCATCTTAGAAGAAACCAAAAAACAAGAATTATAATAACATGACATAAGAGTCATATATTTATTTGATCTATCATTACCAAGATCAAAAACAAGACCAACTACTAAAAAGAAACCCTGGGGAATAGAAATGTGTATTATGCCATTACCATAGAGATTGCCTAACAATGTGTTAGAATATATAGACCTAAATAAGGAAGAAGATGAAAAATAAAATATTATTCCATTTTTTCCAAGAGAAGAAATAGATGATGAAAAGAAACTCAAAGATATTTCTATAATGCAAAAATAGTTAAATCACTTAAGTCAGTACATGAACTGTTTAGCAAGGAATTTGTATGGCTTTCAAAGATTGTGTAGAAATGAATTCATGAAAATTGAAAAAGGCATATGTAAATATGTGAATTAAATAAATATTAAATACACCTAAATCATTTTCATAAATAGTATATGGTATAGTTAAAAACTATGAAAATAGAGATATTGGATAACAATCATGACATAAACTATTTAAGGTATATATTAGCTTATTTTAAAACCTCTATCAAGTATTTTTTTATATGAGGAAACCCTATAATATCTATGGAGGATTCAAGTTGTGTTACACCTCTTGTATGAGAAAAATATCAATTCATGAAGTAAGAAAAATAAATGATCTTTATTTTCATGAAGTTTCACTTGTGATAAGAAGAATGGGAATACAAGATATGGAGAACATAAAATAAGAACATATGTTTATCAAGAAACAATTATCACAAATTAAATATAATTGTTAATATGATAAAAATAAGAAACTCCCAAATTGTTTAATTGATCAATTATTCAGATTTCATATTGAAGTGATCTCAAGGCCTAAAATTATAGGTTTGTGTTAGTTGACAGAACATAAATTTAAATAAAAAATAAATTTGTTTCTTATAAAATGAAGAAGTTATTATTACACAAAATAATGCTCAAGAAATAGAATAAAACTATATTTATATGTCCAAAGAGACACCAACCTTCAATAGGAGGAGGAAATAAAAACCATATTGAACACTAGTCTAATGCAAGCTCCAATGGAGTCAAGAATAAATAGATATGTAAATATGTGAATTCTATAAATATTAAATACATCTGATTGTTGTGGTGCAGTGGTAAATGCCCTGGGTTTTGGTAGAGGCCGACCCAGGTTCCATTCTCCTTGTCTCCATCCTGTAGATATATGGTATAGTTAGGAATGTCCTATGTGCTGGTAGAGGCCGACAAGGCTCCATTTCTCCTATGCCCAACCTGTTGAAAGTGACACCCCGAAAGGGGTGTTTTCAACTATAAATTAGTTTTTTACCCAGGTGTTGTAGGTGAGTTGGAGATGAGAGGGTAATCCTCCAAGGGAGGTCCCAGGTTCGAATCTCCACCCTACCAAAAAGCTGAATTGGGTACCCAAAATCCAATTGATAATGTTGGTGCAGGGAAGGGTCGGGTGCGACCCCCGGGTGACTTTGACGGTGTATAACCCCCTGTTCATGGTCTCTTAGACCAATGCGGCCCCGTAAGGGGTTTTTCGCTTGAATATATATATATATATATATATATATATATATATATATATATATATATATATATATATATATATATATATATATATGTAAATACACCTAACGTATTTATTTTATCATATTCATTTTAGATGATATGGTCATAATATCTAGTATTCTTGGTATCTCCATCCACATAATTAATATCAAAAGAATATTTATGATTGAAGAATGTATACAAAGAATTTTATATCCAAATGTTAATACGACTGATTTAAATAGAGATAAATATTTAAAGGTAACTTAAGATTAATACATTATAAATACAATAGGGATGAAATATGGTCAATTCACTTTAAGTATAAACAATAAGTTCTATTAATATAATGAGTTTGTATGATCTTAAGTCCTTTTATAAAGAGTATGTGGCATCATCAAAACTATAAAACTAGATATATTGGATAACAATCATGACATATAAGCTATTCAAGGTACATATTGGCTTATTTTAAAACCTCATGATCAAGTATTTTTATGTATTGATCATAACCTAATATAACTATGGAGGAGACAAGTTGTATTACACTTGTTGTATAAGTTAAATATCTATTCATGGAGTTTCACAAGTGATAATAAGAATGGGGATACAAAATATGGAGAATATATAAAAAGAACATATGTATATCAAGAAAATATTATCCCAAATTAAAGATATGTTAAGATGTGTTAGGTTCCCAATTGAAATTTTTTATAAAACTTTAGGAGAGCCTTCCAATCTGCAACCATATCTATTTAAGAAAGAGAACTTTTTCGTACCAGTATTGGAAGAAAATGAGCTAGAACTAATCATTGTGAGAAGCAATGAGACAAGAGGAGGAAGAATAATCTATAAACCGACATGGCTAGTATACCATCTATAAACATTTTCTCCAAAATAAGAATCTACATTACCCTATCCATAGCTCTAACCTCTTCCCCAAATTAACAACACTAAATTCCACACAACCCCTTGGTATGATAATATAGCCATAAATTATATAACATTTTTGCCATCTAAAATTAAGCAACTTGACATGCAACTATATCATAGAAGTTTACCTCACTTGAAATAACTGTGTTTATGCTTTTTGATACTGGAAAAAAAATCTATATCTCTAAAATATACCAGGATATGAAGTTAGAAAATATCAAGTAAAACTTGAGTCTCAATTTACACAAATAAAGAATTAATTGATTCATTGATTTACATGGCTAGAGAATTCATCAATCGGATATCATGCCATTGTTTATTTTATGATGCTTTATTAAATTTATTTGTTTTATGGAACCTTCCAGTAGTATGCACAACTAACAACCTTTTGCAGTGTTATCATAATGACAGTGAGGTGACGGATGAACTAGTTGAAAATATATTGTTACCTAGTCTTCAACCTCAGGATGTGGATGTATTTATCTCATTCATTTTTTATTCATATGGTCCTCTTATAGAGGAATTGATACCTCAAGTGGAGAACAATAGGTACTTATTTTAGCCTTGAGGATTTCTAATAATATATTTTATTATCTAATTAAGGGACTTATCTACTGGAGTGTAGTATCCAGTGCTAATCACATGGGGAGATAAGGATCTGTGGGAGCCTATTTAATTAGGAAGGGCATATGGATCCTTCAAAAATTTAGAAGACTTTGTTTTCCTCCCTGATGTTTGTCATTATCCACAAGTTACAACTATAATCATCTCATAGTTTATTTGAGTTTTGTTTGTTGTTGCTTCTTTCTCAAGTTGTGATATTTATTTCACTCCAGGATGAAGCACCTCATCTCATTAATCTTTTGGTAGAGGTATTTGTGGTTCATCATGCTAAAAATTGAAGAAAACCATACATTCACCTTCATAACCTTGATAGTTGGGTAGCTAAGATGCTTATCTTTAATATGGAGAGTGCAATACAATCAATTACTACTAGGATTGGTCTTAATATTATTTAGTATGATATTACAACTGCAAGGTTGCATTCACTTAGTACCTCCTTATTTAAAGGGTGTTTTAAAATCTTAATCAGGAAACTTCTTTGTCAATGTAATTTATTAGTCTCATTCACCTTTATGTTCTAGTCCTTGTCAATCTATTGAATAGTACATTTTATAAAAATTGAAATGGTTGTGGGATTGTGGTACAAACTATCCTTTGTACAAACTATCTTTACACAATATGAAAAAATTTGAAAGCATACTATGTAGTCATTACTGATGATGGTTTGGTATTTATCTAGATATTGAAGAATCAAAATAGATTTTCTGACTAGGCTTGTGCAAGCATGTACTTAAGTAAATACCTATGGACACATATGGCCTAATGTAATGTTACATGTGCATGCATATTTTGTGTTCTCAACCTCTTAAATTTTTTATCTATGAACGCTATGTACCTAAACCCAAATGTAGACTATTTTTTTTTGTACAACAAATGAAATAACACCCAATGGTTCTACCTATGAATGCTATGAGTTGGTCATTGTCTTCCAATGGTTCTACCTTTGGGGGAAAATAACACATAATTATCATCTAAACAAAATTCCACCAATTATTTTTCCATGGAGATATGGTTGAGCTTGGTTCAATTCACAAAACAATGATTGATGCATTCATAGATAAACTATTCTATGGAAATCCTACTACAAATTACCTCTTCGATGAGAATAAGGACACCCAATGGATTTAAAATGGTGCAATAAAATTCAATCTATCAAAGACTACATTAACGAGAAGGGGTTCCCACCAATGGAAACTAATAGTACTCCAAAAATGGTAAAATAAACTATGGCAATTCCAAGTTTTTAAATATTACTATACTAAGATATAATGTATAGGTAGTAAAGATGAATTTTTGGTATTGTGAAGGATGGTACAAGTAAATTTTAAGAAGGATGCTAATTTTTTTGAATATTTACATTTACAAAGAAAAAACCCCAAATTGGTGAAACTTTATGGGAGTAAAAGTTCTAGGAAGCCTTGGAAATTTGAGTAAACCAAAATGTAGACTATTGTAACAATATTTCAATAAAACATGATTACATTGTATGGATTTATTTTGAAATAAATGAAAGTTTGTGGAAAGCTTCAAATTGGTGAAAGCTTATGGGAGTAAAAAGTTTGGGAAGCTCTAGAAAATCAAATAACAAATCGCGATGAAAGATAACCAGATTTAAAAGCATGAGTAGCACTTACCACTTAAAATATCCTTTCACCGGGTAAGGCAAAGAAAAAATCGATTAGCACTTCCCTCCCTTGAGCTCTCTACTTTTCCTGTGGTTGAAATAAAATGCCCTAGATTGAGCTCTTTGCTTTTTTGTGATCCTTCTATATACATGATAAAATACCTAGCTTGAGCTCTCTGCTTTTCCTATTGTCAAAAGAAAATACCCTAGCTCGAGCTATCTACTTTTCTTGCGGTGTTGTTGGTTTATTGTAAAAATAAAATACCCTATATCAATCTCTCTACTTTTTCTACAATACCTATGGTTTGTTGTCAAAATAAAATATCCTATCTTGATCTCTTTACTTTTCCTACGGTTCCAATGGTTTACTATTGAATAAAAATTCCCTAGCTCAAGTTCTCTGCTTTTCCTGCATTCCTTTCGTCTGTACGATGTCAATGGTTCACTATAAAAATAAAATACCCTTGCTCGAGCTCTCTACTTTTTCTACGGTGCCAATGGTTCATTGTTGAAAAAATGCTTAGTTTGCTTTTCTTACAAGCTTTATATATATATATATATATATATATACTAAGACCCTAAGAGGGCTATTTTAAATTTCCTTCTAAGGTTTTCCTAAACCACCCTCTTAAGTCACCCTATGATGATGGTTTTAAACCACCATCTTAGGGTGATCTAAGAGGGGAATTTTAAAATACCCTATTAGGCCTAAGATGGTGGTTCATAACCACCCTCTTAGGATGATCCTAATAGAGTGATTTATAACTACCCTCTTAGGATGAACCTAAGAGGGCAGTTATCCAAAGAGGATGGTTATCTTAAGAGGGTGGTTATAAACCTTGCTCTTAGTATCTATTAGGAAAACATTTTACCACCATAAAAAATCACCTTATTTTAGCCATAGTTAAAGCCCTTTTTTGGTGTTATTGTATGACCTAAAGCAATCATAAAGAGAAAGGTATAAACAATTTTACCATTATGTGATTGAACATGGATTTGTGAGGAGTAATGCAAATCACTACATTTACTACTTGAAGAATTCAAGTACGTTTGTTATACTTACATTGTATGTTGATGACATATTGTTGCTAAGTAGTTCATAGCATACAATTCAAGAAGTAAAGATAAAGTTGTCAAAGGTATTCAACATGAAGTATTTGGTATCCCTTCATTACTTTCTAGGAATAAAGGTCAATAAGAACCACTTTATGAAGAACTTTTCAATCAACCAAAGGAAGTATGTGGATGATATTTTTAAATAGTTTGAGATGGATATATGCAAACCAATAAGCACTCCATTCCTGATGGGTGCTACATTGTCTAATAATTAGAGCCCAAATACTAAAGCAAAAAAAAATGAAATGACAAAGGTGCTATATGCAAGTGCAGTTGGAAATTTGATGTATGTAATGGTATGTACAAGATATAACTTGTGTCACACAATGGAAGTTGTGAGTAAATTTATATCAAATCCAAGAAGACCATACTAGATAGTAGTGCAAAGGATATTCTGGTATCTACATCATACAAAAGATGATACAATATATTATCAGGGTGTGAAATATAGCCAGTTGAAGGTACATGTAGATGTTGATTTTGTAGGTGATATGGATGGAGGAAAATCCACAAGTGTATATGTATTTGAATTATCTGGGAGAATCATTACTTGGAGAAGCAAATACAAGGTTGTTGCACAATTTACAATAGAGGTTGAATATATTGTAGCAACAAAATACTACAAGAAATTGGTATGGCTAAAATTGCTATGTGTATATGTTAGTGTGTAGCAGGGCCCAATTCCATTATGGCGTGACAACGATAGTGTTATAGACCTTGCTTTTAATATAAAATTCTATAGCATGACCAAGCACATTAGGGTAAGGTTTTAATTCATTAGAAAAATGATTGAATAAGGTAAATTAAATGTATATAAGGTGAAGAGCGATGAGAACATAGCTGATACCTTGACAAAGATAGTGACTACTCAAAAATATGATTAGTGTTGAGACCAGAATGGGATAAACACTTGGTTGCAATAGTTGCCAAGTGGGAGATTGTTGAGATTGGCAACTACTATGGCACTACAAGTTAATCAATTGTATTTGGGATAAGTGATGCCAGCTATAAATTTCCATGTAGAAAATTGCATGAGAATAACTAATGTAAATATGCATAGTTAGAGAGTAATAGTTCAACTACCATTCTCATGCTTATAAATAAGAAGAGAAGGAAGTATAATTCAATCAATGAAAGCATTCTCCTATTCAATCAGGTTGCTACAAACCCCCATTGTGGTGTACTTACATGTAAGTTGATCCAAAAAATTGGAATGGGCTTACACAAGGGATGAGTTTTGATGCAAACTCTAGTAGATGGTGCAACCAATAGGACTTAATTTGCTATGATTGTAATTCATGCAAAGCAAGGTATTCAAGACAAGGGTTTTATGCGTGTAATAATTGTATTGAGAAATGATACATTTTTTTTTAGGCCTACAATATTAGCATTAATTCCTTTGTTCATGCATTTTTATGATCTCTATTTTTTTTTGTTAAACTATCTTCGATGCATACATTAGTTTTATTATCATTTATTTATTCATTTTTCTTATACACTTACTTTTATACCAAAAAAATATGTGTTTGATTTGTGTGACTTTCCAATTTAAAATGTGAAAACAACCATAATTTTTTTATTTGACTAATATTTTATTAGAAGGGAATTATATAAATGGAAAGCTAAAGTAGTTTTTAACATTTTTTTTTATATTTATTATATTAAAGTATAACATATAACTTTAATATTAGTAGAATTGGAAAAATATATAACCCTAGTCTTAGTAGGATTGGAAACCTTAGAGCTTTATTTCAAAATCAATAAAGTTAGACCCACTCAAATTATATATATATATATATATATATATATATATATATATATATATATATATATATATAATAACATACTCAATAGACATATTCCAAACAAGTTTATGAGATGAACATAATCCAGGTTGTTCATTGGTATATCAACTAGGAATTGCAGTAGTTGTGTATTTGGAGGAGACATTCCCATACAACATATTTGTAAAAGAAAATTATTTTTATGAAATTATTAGTTTGTGAATTATTATTTAAAATTTTATTTATATTTTATGATATGAAGATTGTAAATCAACTCTCTAAAGAATAATGATAATTATTTCTTTAGAAAATAGACATATCTTTATAATATTGAAAAAAAATTATTGTTTTAAGAAGAAAAATATCGACCTTTAATATCATTTGAATTTGATTAGTATTAGAAAATTGTCACTTCAAAGGAGCATTTGTCATCTAAAGATGTACTTAATATTAGTTTTTACAATTTTGAATCTAACATTCTTTACTTATTACCACAGTTAGAATGGTTGTTTAAAATAATTATAAATTCAAACATTACAACTTTATAAGATCTATGTTTTTTGTATTTTTATAGATTGAAAATATCAATTGTATTAGAAGGAGTTTCTAATAAGTTTCATGGACAAAACAATAATAATGATGAATATTTCACTATTCTACTAATATTGATATGGTGTAATTCAATGATTTGGTCCATATATTGATCTAAGATAATTCAATGATTCAATATATGTATCAATCTATTGTAAAGATTTCATATTTTTATAGATAAATAGGATATTCTATAATTTTAAAGATGAAGTACATTGATAAAGAGAATGAATCTCCCACTATCCTATTAATATCAATGAATATTTTTATCTTATAAAAAACTTTTTGTTATTTTATTAATATAAATATGTTGTAATTAAATGATTTAGTCCATATATTGATTCGCTACAATTTTATAATTCAATTTATTTATGTTTTCAACTAAAGAGATTGTATTCTTTTTATGATTCAATCCATTTATTTTCTTCAATTGATGGTATTATATTTTCTTTTAATATAATTGAGGGGATAGAGGTTAAGTTTTATAATTATAATAGAACAACCAAGTTACTACGTGTTTTAAATAAAATTAAATTATTTCTTATCGTTCTTGTTTATACCTTTTTACTAATAATAAAACCACGATTAATTAATAAATATGCAACTATGGAAGGAGCTTAGATTATTTAGGGTGATATTACAATGCAAAATAACGAATATAAATTTAATTAAAATTTCATTTATCAAAAATCATGTCAATTGATTTTAATATTGTTTTTATTATGGCTTTTCACATTCTTTTTATGTATTTTGGAATTTTATTTCTATTAATTATTATTTTTTAAATATGTATTTCTATTAACAATAATACATATAAATTACTTAATATTTTTATTAGTCATTTTAATTTTATTAATATTTATGTGGTAAAGTTCATAATAAGATGATAGACTTCTTGGTTAAGATGGGTACTGAGAAAGAAGTAGGGGTTCAGTTGTATGGTTATTAAAGATGTGAGGACTAAGCAGGTTGGTGAGAAAATTTAGTGTTTGGTTAATTTGGATAGTCATTATAAACATATGGTTTAGGATATTTGGATTCAAGTGAGATTTTCTTTCAATGTTGAAGTTAGAAGTTGTCAATTCTTAGGATATTGGGTTTTAGAGTTAGGAAAGTTTGTTGAAAAGTTACAAGGAGGATACTCATATTCTTAATGACTAAGGCTTGAAGGAGTCTCATCATACTTGCAACTAATTTTTTTTAATATAATTTTTCAAAAAAAAAAATCAAAAAATATATTAATAAAACTTTTATCATATATAATATATAATTAGATAGTTTTTTTAAGGTTTAATATAAAACTGTTATTTTAATAAATTATATAAAAAGTAGTTTACTTATTTAACTACTTTCCTTAATACTTCAATTTTTTACTTATAATTTTTTTTTTAATAATTATAAGTAAAAAAAAGTGACATGTTGTTTTTTCGCGGCCAAAGGAGAAAAGGTGTCATGATATCGCGACATGTTGCTTCATCGCGACCAAGAGAGAAAAGTGTCGCGATATCGCGACATGTTGCACTTTCGTGCCCAAAGGAGAAAAGTGTCATGATATCGCAACTTGTTGATTTTTTGCAGCCAAAGGAGGAAAATGTCGCGATATCGTGACATGTTGCTTTTTTACGACCAAAGGGGAAAGGTGTCACGATATCACGACATGTTGCATGTTTGCGGCCTAAGGAGAAGAATAGTGTCGTAATTTCGTGACAAGCTGCATCAACTATCCATGTCGATCCCCTGCTAGCTAGTATATGGTTCAGGAAATTTGGCTCCATTGCAAATCTTCTTCTACTATTGTAAGCTTGTGTTCTCTCTAAATTCGGCTGGGAAGAGTCTCTTCCCATATTATAATTGATCTTTGTTTTAATACAAGTTTTTTTCAAATTTTTCAAAAAAAATAATTATTATAATTAAAATTAAAATTAATTATTGTCTTTAATTTTTTATTTATTTTATCTTCATATTGAAAAAAACTCTAAATAAAGGATTAGTAATTGTGATAGAGTCTTAAATATAAAACTCTGCCTTTTATACATGTTAAAAATATAGTTTAATATAGAAATATTATTGAATTAAATAAATTGTTAGAAACTTATTTTTTAAAACACACAAGCAAGCAATATGTATAGAAGCTTGGCTTTATTTCTTTGTGCTTTTATGTAAATTTTGAGATAAACTTAATACGTGTATGGAATTATACAAATTTTAACATGGAAAATATATATTTTAAAAATATTTAAAAAATTTAAAAATAAATATTTTAAACAAAAAATTTAATTATTTTTTAATATTTATATTTTTTAAAAATTAATCTAAAATAATATCCTAAAGTAAAAATAAAATAAAATATATAACAAAACAATATAACAAAAAAATTCGAGACTATATGCAAGTCCCACGTGAAATGTTAAAATTTATTTAATTGAAGATCAACTTTGGAGAAGCCACTATAAGTATTCCCAGCTTAAAAAGTTTTCATTATATTCCATGAGTTTGTTTTTTAAAAAATGGCTGTCGTAAAGTTACAAATATTTTATTTGTTTCCAATAACTAATATTAAATGGTTAGTTATATCACATGATAAGTTAGAGTGTTTGTTGAGATTGAAGACTCGAGTTTCAATCTATACTTAGAGTGAGAGGATATAAGAATTTAATTGATTTTTTTCAAACTACTGTAATCATTATCAATAAATACATTTTTAAGTAAATATTACTTATATTACTAAAAAGAATTCATAATACATCATATATGTAAAGATTACAAAAACTTATTCAAGAACATCCACTAATCAGATTTGTCTTGAGCAGAACAATCTTTAATAATTTTCATCATCAACCTCTTAAACGCTTTACATTGATCTTGGATATGAGTAACAACCTTAGAAGTAAATCCTTGAAGCACTGATTGCTTCATCCTTGAAGACCAAACTACTCCTGACCCTCTATGTAGCATACATAGTTGTTGCTCTAATGGTAGTCCACACACCCAACAGATGCTGAGGACAGCCAAAATCATCACCAAACGAAACCAGTTTCCAGCTAAACCGATATCTGAGAATAGGGAAATATGTCCACTCGATGTTCTTCTAAACTTTATTTTTGAAGTCCCAAAAGATATGTTTGGCAGTTTCCTACCTTTCGTAGCTACTGCATTGATATGAAATCCTCGTTCATTTTGTTAATCTAGCCTTACATTGAATACCCTAAAAAATTAATAATCATAAGAAGACTTTCAGTTGATGAGCTATGCTGAACTTCCATATCTAGGCAAGTCTCATTTTCCATTTCTTTTCAAGGCAAACAATCCCCCAACGCCTATTCAAAATAATATGCAACGAAACCTTAAGTAAAAGAGCTCTTTAAATCTTGACAGATTTATAAGAAGTAATAATATCATGAAAACTTCAACCCGACTCCAACGCCCACCATTTAATTTGCATGATAACATCTTTGTCAAAAGATTTCAACTTAAATTTATTGCATAAATCAGTACACTTGATCCAACCTCCAACCCTTGAATACCAAATATCGGACCATTTAATAAATGCATTATTAAGTAGAATTCGAAAATATTAGAATTCATTCAGGTTTTGGTTCTTCTTTAAAAGGTCCAAAATTCAAAAAAAACCATAACATATTTCACATAAGTATATATGATTGTTAAAAACAAAAAACAGTGGTTCATAGCTGGCACGGATTATTGAGATTCACTCTCTTTAGTTCCCATACATGAATTGGAAGGAAGGAACTGTCGAATGGTCCGTCTAAGAGTTTTGTTGATTCCCATTTTTCCCTTGGCTTACACGCAAATACGCGTCTAAGAGTTTTGTTGATTCCCAGTCACATGTTTCTAGCACGCTGAGCCAAGATTTAACGATAAACAATTTCAAGTTCAGTGGCGATAATAATTTTAGAGCAGGGCGTGGTCAAGGTTGAATTTTTTTACATGATGTTGGATTTTGTCCTTATCCTGAACGTTTTACGTGCGCTTGTCCTTGATCACAGTCATCTTATATTAATATCTAGTCGTTGCATGGGAGATTGATCAAGTAAAAGCCAAGGAATAAAGAAGAAACATAGTTATGGCCCTGGTCCAGAATATGTTAAAATCTCTGAACACGTCCGAGAGCACGACCAAAGGCAGCCTAAGAATGCTCTTTGCATTCGACGACCGTCTACGGAGTGGAGCATTGGACGTTTCCGAGGAAGATTTGGCGAACCTTGGCCGAGTAATCTCCAAATGGGACACAAAGACAACGAGCACAATGCTGTTCCAGAGCAGCCAAGACAAAGCCTGCCATTACCTCACCGCCGTCGGCAGTCTTCAACAACTGATGGAAAATTTGTCCGTCAAGGACAGCAGCTCGCTCAAAATGATCCGCGCGCAGCGCCTCATGGAGGCGTCCATGGCCCGCCTGGAGAAGGAGTTTCACAGAATTCTGTTATCGAAAAGCGACGCTCTCAACCCCAACTGGGCGGAGATGCCAGAGGAAAGCAGATCGTCCTCCTCCTCTGCTGACGACGCCGAACACGGAATCCGCAAATTTGACTCGGTTCCAATGGAGACCATGCTGGTGCTCAAGACCATCGCCCGGTGCATGGCCTCGGCGGGCTACGGAATGGAGTGCGTTCGAGTCTTCGCCCACGTCAGAAGGTCCGTCATCGAAGAAAGCCTCTACAATCTCGGCCTAGAGAAGCTCTGCTTCAACCAAGTACAGAAAATGGAGTGGAAATTACTGGACGCGAAGATCAGACGCTGGATTGACAGCGTGAAAATCAGCGTCCGCGTCCTCTTCGCAGGCGAGAAGCGGCTCTGCGATCAGGTCTTCGAGGGGTTCGATCACGTCAGGGATTCCGCCTTTGTGGAAGTCGCCAAGGAGGCGACCACCAGGCTTCTCCGTTTCCCGGAAGCCGTAGCTGCTACCAGACGGTCATCGGAAAAGCTTTTCCGGATTCTCGACATCTACGGATCCCTCGGCGATCTCTCTCCGCATATCGAGCGCTTATATTGCCAGGAATCCTTGGCCGTCTCGGCGATGCCGCCCGGGAAAATTTGAAGGAATTCACGATCGCCATCCAGAGGGAGAACCCCAAAACCCCGAACCCCGGCGGCACGATTCATCCCCTGACGAAAACGTCATGAATTATCAAAGCCTTCTGTCGATTACAAGGAGACGCTGATCAAGATCACGGCGGGTACGTCCGTCGACCTGCCCAAGGGGCTGCCCGAGGGTCTCGTTCCACTGCCTGCCGACGTGGGCGGCCCCGTGGCGTCGGTTCGCGTTCGCCTCGAGTGGATCCTCGTGGTCCTGCAGTGCAAGCTGGACAGGAAATCCAACCTGTACAAGGACGTGGCGCTCTCCTACCTCTTTCTCACCAACCATCAGCAATACATAGTGAGGAAAGTGGAGGGTTCCGAGCTCAGACTTTTGCTAGGGCGGGGCTTTGTGACCAAAAATTTCGTTAAGGTGCGGCAGTACGCGGCAAATTATGAGAATGCCGCGTGGACGAAGGTGCCGTCTTGACAAAACTTCTTTTCGCCACCAACCATATGAACAACGTATGGACAAACAAGCTTGATATAAGGTACCTCATACTCTTGAAAAGATGAGATAATGACACAAAAGAGTTTAAATTATTTAATAATAAAACTAAATATTATTTACTAAATTAAAAGTTTAAAATTGTACGTTAATTAATTTAATTATTAGTTTAAAAATATGTATAAATTTGCTGAGAGAAAGTAAGTTCAAGGTCAAGGGAGGTTTGGGCTTGAGAAGATCGGAGCTAAATAATAAAGTTTTAGTTGGAAAGTTGTGGATCTCTCGACCAACATCTTTATTAAACAAAGTTATAACTAGTAAATATTTGTAACAAGTGAATTCGAATGAGATGAGTCTTTCCCTTTAGATGGTAATGGGTCCCTTGTGTGGTAGGCACTAAAGAAAGGATTTCATGTAGTGAAAGAAGGATTATTTTGGGAAGTGGGGAAAGGGAAGAATTTATAATATTGGATAGATTTGTGGGATGCATACCCTCCTATCATTTCTAAATTTTTAAAATTTCAACTGGTAAAACCAACCGTAGAAAGTAAGGGTTGGATCAAGATTGAAAGTTATTTAAATACTAGCTAACTGGATGATTATATGTTTAAGCAACTAAACAAGTTGGACAAGTGGCCAATTTCAATCCCTCCAAAATTGGTCTCCATTGATTAAAATCTTAGAATAAAGATCTCTCATAAGTAGGGATGAGGAGGTTGAATTAGCTTGGGGCTATGAGAGCCTTGGAGTCTATAAAATGAAGGATAAATATAAAAAGATCCTTTGAGAACCTCTTCCTAATTCATATTATATTGAGGATTGGAGAAAGATTATCGAGTCTAAGGGTTGGTCGAGTGTAAACTTCTTTTTCTGGTAGTTCATGCATATTAGAATTCTTAACTTTGATAATTTGAAATGTATGTAGGGTTATGCATAATGGGTTGGACTCGAAATGTACTTGTAAAGAAATGGTGAATCCTAATCAAAATCAAGGTGAATCAAGGTTAATCCTAAGCAAATCAAATCAATCATCTTCACACCAAAATTGGGGATATTTGAATTACTAAAAAGCAAGGTCATATTTGGGATTAATTTTGGCCTATTAAATCACCTTATAACTTCATAAAAACACCACTATTAGATCAAGATTGAAAAGAGTTTTCCAATGAGTACAAATATGCCTATGTTTGGATATATATTATGGTGAATTGACCCTAAGAAATAATTGGTCCTGAAAATTTTAGGTGAATGGGCCGACGTTGAGGCTCCTATTCACCAGTTTCTAATTTTAGAATTCCTAATATTCACCCAATTTAAAAATATTCACCATTATACATAACCTTGGATGTATGAGAAAACGTTATGTGTGTTATGCTACAAATGTGAGGAAACATCTAATCACCTGATGTTTGAGTGCTCAAATGTGAGGAAAAATCTAATCACGTGTAAGATATATGATTCTTAGATTATAAATTGTAAGCCAACAATGATCTGAACTAGATTAATATTTGGAAAATATGGAAGAGGAGAAAATTTAAATATGAAGCTCTTCATGTCATGTGTAAGCTTGGATTAAATTTTATGATCTGAACTAGATTAATATTTGGAAAATATGGAAGAGGAGAAAATTTAAATATGAAGCTCTTCATGTCATGTGTAAGCTTGGATTAAATTTTATTTGGTGGCAATTCTGGCTAGAGAGAAATGGTATAATTTTTAGAGAAACATTTTCATCCTCATTTGGTATATCATTTAGAGAAAAGTCATAACTAAGATAATTTATGCTAAAAAGTGAGCTAAGGTTTATATAGGTATGATGGAGAACTAAGCTAAGGTGTAGGAGGGGCAATATAGAGCTAGTTATAAGGAACCCCTAGAAGGTTGAATTAAAATAAATATTGATGAAACTACAAAAGACAATCCATGTAGAGTTAGAACTAGAGTGGTTTAAAGGAATCATGTTGAGACAATGCTCCATTAGGAACTATAGGGATTTGGAAAGGCCAAGATCAATGAAACAAAATCCTTAGCTACCAAATATTATTCTATCTAGGTGGTAATATAGGGCCATTGGAGGATAATCATTGAACCATATCTTAAATCTTGGTAGACGATTTGGATTGAATGGGGAGCATTTCATTGGAGATGTGGAGGTTAAGTATTCTTATCACCTATTTTAAGGATGTATAGAGGGAATTGGATGATGTGATCTCGATTTATGTGAGTAGAGATCTTAATATAATAGTATATTTTGTGAATGCAAATCGAACAACACCTAAATATGAATTATAAAATTAAATAAGCAATGCAACACATAAGATTGCACAATGAAATGAACTTTTATTATGTTACCCATGGATATTCAATGTTACAATAAAATGTGCCCCAAATATGGGGTTACAAAGCTTATTATGCTTGATACAATGATTACAATACACTAGGGTTCTCCAAAACCCTAGTAAACAAATAGTGGTGGAGTCTTCATGTTCGATCTGATCCTAATAGAGGTGAGTGGTCTTTGATATCCTATGTAGGACCACACTATGCTTCGGTAGCTACCAATGATATTCTTCTCAAACCTACACACAGTAAAAAAATAAGGATTAATAATATTTGTAAGGGCTTCACTACGTGATACCCTTAGAAAAATAAAATTATTGAAAACCCTAGTTGCATAAATAAATTGTAAGTAGATTTAATAATATTAACAACTTGTAAAATAAATGTTTACCTTGTCTCATGCTGACTTGTTGTCTTTTGATCTTCGTCGTTGTTGTAGAAATCAGTGCGCATATGCCCTAGCGACATCCATGGGGTCGTAGGAATGTAGAACTAGAGTTGTGAATGCCCGTGGGTGCTCAACTATGGTAGGAAGCACCCAAAGGTGCTCGAGAATGATAGGGAGCACACAAGAGTGCTCAAAGAACTCAAAGGGGTGTTCAGTGATTGAAGTAGAATCTACATAAGTATATCTGGTTTGTATAAGGTGGAAGGTGATAGATATAGAGGCAAGAGTGAGTGATGGAAGTATTCAATGACTTAGGATTCAAAAAACTTAGGGAAACTTATTCTTAGGGGTTGAATCATCAAAATGAATCCTCTTTATAATATCTCCTAGGGCATGTTAGGGTTTCAACGACACAACTTGTGTGGTCAATATTAAAATATGACAGAAGGTGGAGATTAAATCAAGGCATGTGGCATGGATTAAGGTGGCTGAGTGGCTAGGATTATTATTTAAATATATATTAAACAAATATATATATAGTGGGTAAATGTGGCAAAAAAAATGGATGGATGACAAGTGGTTAGATTTTGGTGTCTGCAGATGCCCCTTTTTGTACCGTGTTGCATGAAACACAATGCAGTACAAAAATACAAGACACCTGGTTTAGCCTGATGCAGAAGCAACTTTCTTGTTGGAATGCAAATATGAACTTGGAGATAAAAGAATTTTGATTGTGTAGTTTATCCCCTCAATTGACGAATGAGTAACGAATGCATCTCACAAGCCAGTTGATATATTTTTGCAGATGATTATGTGAAATGCATGGTGCAATTATGGATGATATGAATGATGTAAATGTGATGTCGTTTTTGCCCCAATGATTGAAGGGGATTTTTGTAAAATGCAAGTGATTGATTTTGTTTATGCCCTAACATATAAAAGGGGTTTTTGCCAAGTGTATATGCCATGATCATGTAATATGTATCCCATTGTGGGAAAATCAAAGTCAAATTTTCCTACCTCAAATTTGGGGTGATTTCAAGTTGTTGAAGAATTTGTTGTATGGCATCATTGAAATACAAATTAATGAAGATGCAGTAATAAAAGGAGTCAACTTCAGAGGATTGGCTAGTGATTGTCAATAAATTATTGCAACTAGAATTAATCACCCTATAAAGCTCCAATAACCATGATTACTATCAATGTAAAAAGAAATAATTATATATGATGTCGTTTGTGTTTTAGGCACCACGAACAAGGCCATCAATGACAATTATTGAGCAAATTGATCTTGGTGTAGTTCACATAAAATGTCAAGTACCAAAATTGATTTTTTTTTAACAATAAAATATGTGATGATGAAAATGTCCAAGTGTCATTATGGTGATTTATTTATATTACCGAATTGCATGGATGCAAATCATTGCAATCACCAAGGAGATAGAATAGACCACTAGATAAAAGGTTCACTTGAAATTGCATATGACCTAGAAAAATACGTAGATGCAATGATTGATGGATGAAAATGATGTTGAAATGAAGATGTGATGATGAGAAATGCATTGGTGATTTGGTTTTATGGTTTTGTGAACTTTTGCATTGATTTGGAGCATTCTGAAGCAATTTTGGACAATTTTGTGTCTTGTGGGAGCATATAATAGTTAGTCCTCCAAATCAATTCATATTTTTACAAAAATAAGTGCAATGATGGGATTGATGATGAAAATGATGAAAATGGTCATTTGGTGAAAATTTGGACCGTTGTAACTTGTAATGTGATTTTGCAACTTTTGATCGCGAGCAATAATTAAAAATCCAAAATGATTTTGGCTTTTATAAAACAAGAAATTATGATAGAATTGATGTATGGATGCAATTTGGAATGAACTAGTGGATTTAAGCTACCTTTTGTTTCGTTTTGCTTTTTTATCAATATTTACACTAAATGTTGGTGGGCGCTTATTGCTTGTGCAAACGCCCACCATATTTTGGTGTTTTCCAAATGTAGGGAGGCATTTCAATGCACCTAGGAGCACCCATGGGTGTTACAATGCACCTAAAGTAGCTATAAAATGTCTACAAAGATAAAATCAAGCTCTTTTGTTTATCCATAAATTTTGAAAGCTACATCTCAGGGAGTGGAGTGGAGTGAAGTGTAGTGGAGTTATTGAATTGAATATATGGAAGCTATGGTGGTGAAGGGAGCAGATGTGACCATGGGAGCAGGTGTGCATTTTGCTAAGGTAAGTAATTTCAAAACTATTTTTGTTTTTATGAAAAAAAAATCTTTCTATTTTTAAATAATGCAATGTATTTGACATTAATGCTTTGTGTTGTATTACAGCTAAATATCTTTGAGGCTTGGCATAAGTTCTCTCCTCTCATCCTTGGGGTGAGGAAGGGCTTGCAGGAGGACGAGTGGAAGTGGGTGGAGGATGTTGGGCTAGCCAAGGCAACTAAGATAGATGTGGTGTGAGTGGATGAGGGGTATCTCTCTACCTTGGAAAAGAGATGGGATCCCAAAAGGGGGATGTTTCATCTCTCTACTAGAGAGGTGACTGACACTTGAGGATGTATATCACATTCTCATGTTGCTAGTGGAGGGCTTGCATGTTGAGGTTAGACACGACAAGAAGCATGATTTGATTTGCATGTTCAAATATGGATGGCAGAATGTGGAGGTGATGGATGGAGGGATAACATACTTGTCCATGTATGTGAACAATATTTGGTATTACCTACCCACATTGGTGATATTCATGTTGGCCAACATAGTGGCCCCGAATAGTATTGACTATCAGTTCCCATGGAACCTTATCGGTTTGGTGTGTGATATGATCACTACACCTCGGGTGTATGCATGGGCTCTTGCATTATTTTCATAGTTGTACTAGGAGTTATATGAGGTGAGGAGACAAAGATAGAAGGTACTAGGCTGTAGTTTACTACTGCAATGTGGCTCAACCTATGGGTTTACCAGCTAGGGGAAGGGATAGGGAGCATACCTATGCGATGAGATGGCCAGTGGTAAAGGAGGTGCAATCAAGTCATCATGTCCGTATGAGTCAGTGGTATAGATATTTGTAGGCTATATTGATAGAAACTCAGGTTATATAGAGGTCATGGCAAAGTGCCATGTGGATAGGTGATGAGGAGCATCTGCGATGGGTGTGGCAGGCTTGGTAGGTGGTTGGGAGGCATGTGAAGGAGGTGGAGCTGATCCAGTTATGATGGGTGTTGAGGTAGTTTAGATTGAGGTAGGGGGTTCTTGATGCACCCATGCTCTATAGGAATCATCGAGATGAGACGTATATCCCTTGTGTTGAGGTATGGATGTTTACTTATGAGGATGATGAGGAAATAGATCTCCTTGATGTGGATGATGCATGGTTCATGAATCAACCACCATGGGTACCAATTTTGATAGTGGATGGGGTAAATAGGGATGGGGATGAGGCCGAGGATGCCAATTATGCTCCTAACCACCAGATGCACCTTCAATCTAGCAGTTGGAGGCATACTAGGAGGATAGTAGAGTAGGCTCAAGAGTTTGGAGGAGATGAAGGGAGCACAAAGGATATGGAGGAGGTTCTAAATGGACCTCTTGGTCAAAGTGAGGAGGATTGGGTGAGATTGGAGTAGCTGGTGGTAGATCAGGATGTGAACCCTTCTCCCCTAGAATTGAGTGTAGAGAACAACATACCCCCGTGGTTCACCCCAAAAGGATTCTCTCTTTCGAATTCGACTTTTGGGAATTATACGTGGTAGGGCAGTTTTCCCTCTCTATATATTTGGGAATTGCACAAAATAATATTTGCTTTGCTGCTTTCTTTGTGTTTTTTTTTTTGCTTTACCATTTAATGTTTCTTAAAGAAACTCCTTTCCTTTCGAAACTCAAAGGGACACCCTAGCCATAGATTAATTAATGGTAGTAAGGTCTTGCCTAGTGTACCAAAGTCTAGAGTGTCCTTCTTGATACCCCTTTTGCACCACCCCTTTGTCCAAACTAGGTCCCCCCTTCTCTGTGCTTGTTGTCTTCTTATTTTTAGGAGTCTACATATTTCTTTGACGCATTTACTTAACCTTAAATGCATCAAATATGGGGTAAAATGTAGACATGGAAAATTGATCCACTTTAGTGGGTAATATTCCTAGAACCCTCTAAGAGGCCTCCAAGAGTTGCCTAAGACATGGGATAGGCTCCTTTCCACTTGTTTTTCCTTTCTTCCTCCTCTATATGATATTATACCTAGTTAATATGGGTGTGACTTCACATAGGTGAAATCATAGTTGGTCAATACGAGGCACAATTTCACCTTTTTATGGTTTCTTCCATAGAAACTCTAATTCTTCTAGCTAGCGTGTTTTGGCATTGGCCTTCCTGGGTTTTTCTCGCTCTTTTCACCTTCAAAATCACTATAAAAGGAGGGTTTGATCTCTCATTTTAGAGACGCGATTTTATGGTTCATATATGCAATTATTCTAACACGCTCGTAATTATTTTCTATCTGCTTCCTTTTCTTCTGAAAGCAAGCTAACTCTTGGGTGTGAATATTATCTTCTAATGCAATGATATGATTTGTTGTTCATTTTGGTGGATCCGTGTCATAACCCAAAGGAGAGATCAACCATTTGTATGTCTCGACCCTTATGCCTACTTTTACGCCATTCACCAAGTGTTTTCATTTAATTTAGATGTTTACATTGTATTTCGCATTCTGCTTTTATTTTATTCACACCTTAAGTGAAGTGCCAAGTATTAACGGGACACAATCTTATAGGCTAGAACTTAGTATTCCTTTTCTACAGAGGTAAAACCATGCTCGATCCATATGAGGAACGCCTTTGTCTTATGTATTATTGCACCAGCTCTTTGAGGAGCATGAATTTACCCATAGTCAATATAGGGGCAATTTGATATTTCTAACTACATGATAACATCTTAGACTACATTTAGATCATAGTTGCATGCTCTACATTATATTTTTATTCTACTACACTACTATTTTATGATTAATATTTAAAGGTCAATTTTTTCTTTTGTTCTTAAAGGTCATCTAAAAGGACCTAAGGGGCTTGACTACTGTACCTCGAAGGCCCCCTAATGCTAATCATATTTTCAAGTGTTTCTTAAGTTGTCTTACATGAACAGGAATTGCATATATCATTGGACAAGAGGACAAAATTTTGGATCAACCATAATATTAATATAAGTGTTTCCATTAAATTATAGGCTATTTGTTGAGTGCTTATATTTTTTATTTAAAACCCTAGATCTGATATTATAGTAATTTCTATGCATTTAAAATATAACAACATGTAGTGTGCATCTAGGGTTAATTTAGTTTGTACATTATTTCTTGAGCCATTGCTTAAATATTGTTTATTTAAAAACCCTAGGTTAGAAATAATTCAAAGAAAGAATCAATCTAGGATTAGCTCTTGTATTCTTGTAGTTTGTATTTTACATTGTCCTTTATATTTTATAGCATAGATCTAGAAATGCCAAATTCAGGTGATTAACTTAAATTGAACACATCAAACATTCCCAAAATTCTAGAGGACTTGGAGTGATTCCTTAATCCATTCCTAGTGAACCCTTCCCCCTAGCATCGAGTGTATAGAACAACGTACCCATGTGGTTCACCCCAAAAGGCTTCTCTCTTACGAATCCAACTTTTGTGAATTGTACGCGGTAGGGCAATTTTCCCCCTCTACAACTAAATACTTCAAGTAAAATAACATCAAGATCTAAAATAAAGATACTATATAAAATATAATATAATGGAAATATTC
Organism: Wollemia nobilis; assembly: GCA_028583015.1. Taxonomy (NCBI): domain Eukaryota; kingdom Viridiplantae; phylum Streptophyta; class Pinopsida; order Araucariales; family Araucariaceae; genus Wollemia; species Wollemia nobilis. The sequence goes on along the minus strand of JAQPPZ010016480.1, from coordinate 3,076,463 downwards.
TAAACATATAAAAATCATAAATAACTTTTGCAACAACTCATAAAATTACCATTAACAAATGCTCATGAAAATAGTAATTTGATATAGAATAAAGATCTCAAGTACATCATACTTCCACACACTCTCCCTCTACATTGTGTTACTTGCACACATACATAGAGACACATATATAATGGAATGTGACTCTTCATATGGAGCACTCTTGGCCTTCTCTCTTCTTGAGACTCTTCACTTCCTATTCTAAGGACACATGTGCACATGGACTATTATGTACATTTAAATTATTTAAATACTTTAAACATTCTAATAATACTTGTGCATTTATGATTTAGGTTTTTGGATAAATGTGCTCTAGGGAGGAATGTTGTGATGGCATCAGGCCCATCACAGAGCGTGCATGCAGTGATGTTTTTTCTAATAAAAATAATTTTAAGGAAAATGATTTTCCAATGCATGTTGGGAATCATTTTCTAAAGAACAATGGATGTTTAGAACAATGTGAAGCTGGACAGATTCTAGTGGTTCAACTAGACTTTGTGGTGGAATATGTGGAGTATTTAACCAAACATGTGCTTATTGATAAATTTATGGGTATCCAAATTTATCTTCCCTTTTTGGAGGCTTGGGTTTAGGAAGACTTGGAACCCTAATGGTGACATGGAGGTGATGCTGAGTGCAAATAGCTATTTTATGGTGGTTTTATCTTGTCTTGTAGATCATAACAAAGCATTTGAATGGGGTCCTTATTTTTGTAACCAAGCTAGACTCTTTCTTAAACCTTGCCATATGAGTTTCAACTCATCATAGGAGTGTCCATTGCAGGTTCTAGTGTCGATTCGGCTCCTATTGGGATTATGAAGAAATGACATCTTGCATATGATTGCCCTTCTTCTTAGAAATCTAGTTGGACCATCACAACAGACAATGGAGAAAAAGGTACTTTCTATTTTTTGTATCTGTGTCAAATTGATTTAAATAATCATATTCCATATTCTATTGAAATACAGTTTGGATAGTCTACATGGGTTCAACAACTTGACTATGAATCTCTTTGGTTTCCTTGCTGGATCTATCATAAATACAACCACCTACAAAGAAAATATCCTAAGTTTATCCTTCCCATGGCTTCAAATCCTGTGTCTACTCGATCTACACAAAATTTAGATAAAGGAAAAGCCCCAATAAAGGAAGGGAATTGGGATAAGGAAGGATTTGATCTTGTAAAACCCTGAAATAAAGGAATAAGGGTAAAAAGAGCCCTTAAGTATAGCCATACATATGCTCTATTTAATTGTTTTGAGATATTAGATTATCTTGATCAGTGCATGGAGTTACCTAAAATTTCACTACCTGATGCAGATATAACAGGGCTGAATCAGATGTCTCTTCTTGAGGTGGAACCTAAGGAATCATATATAGTGGATTTAAATGAAGAATATATGGCTTTGGTTTTGAGTACATGTGATATGGTTGGCTATAGCCCTAGAAGGAAAACTATTTTAAAAAGTTGCACAAATATAGTTGTGATCTCTCCTACTCAAACACTGATGCAGTCATCCTTGGACTGCAAAAATCCTACAATGCTAGGATTATAGCAGAAAACAATTAAAAAAGGTGCTTCACATAAGAATATGAAGGTGGGTCGAAAGAAATACTAAGATAAAATTAAGTTTATGGGAGAGACTTTGGTGGAGTCAATCTTGGTGAGAACATTGGACTTCAATTTTTCTAACCCCCAAAATTGATTATCCTCTAATGGAATGTAAAGGGGTTGAACAACATCCCTAGACAAAAAGTTGTTCATGATTTGATTTGTGTACATTCTTTGAAAGTGGTGTTTATTCATGAGACTAAATTGGATACTGATAGTATGTTCAATATTACTCACAAATTTTGGATAAGGGGTTAATTCTAGTGTATTGGTGCATGTGGATATACTGGTGGTATTGCTTGTTTATGGGATCCAGTTAAGATCTCTCCTCTTACTTGGATTTCTAGTAGATATTCTATTTCGATGATCAGACATGATAATGAATCTAGTGAAACAATCCTACTTATAAATGTGTATGCTCCTATTGATTATAATGGTAAAGTAAATTTGTGGAAGCATATTGACTTTGTGATAAGTTTGGCTCCCCTATACCCATGGATTTTGGTTGGAGATTTCAATTCTATCACTTTTCTAGAGGAGAAACATGATGGATTTTATCATCCCAAGCCTTTTTATTTTGTCTTCAGCGCTCATATCAGGGACCTAAACTTGGTTGACATTAAGCCAGATAATGTAATATTTACTTGGCACAATAGAATATATGGGAAGAGTCCATCTCATAGATACTGGATAGATTTATGATCTCTAGTTTTTGGATTAGTAATAATAGAAGCACTGGTTTTGTGATTCTGGAGAGTAGGGGATCTGATCTTGAGTTTGGTATAAATAAAAATCCTTCCTTTAAGTTTCAACTTATGTGGCTTTGGGATCCTAAGATTCATGATTTCATGCGAGGTTGGTGTACCAATGGAAAATCTTCTCATGGTACCACTTTGTATTCCTTTATGAAGCGACTCCAATTTGTTAAACATAAATTGAACATGTGGAATAGTCTAAATTTTGGAAACCTTTCCTTGGCTAATTTTGTGGCTCTAAAGAATGTGGAAGAAGCTTCAAGTAATATTAGAGATCATAGACGAACATAGAAGCTTCTCTTTGAGGAATCTGAAGCTACAAAAGAACTTGATTAATGGTAACTGAGGGAAGAAATTTTTTGGAAACAAAAATCTTGAGTGGATTGGCTTCAGGAAGGGGACATGGCCTTCTTTTTTAACTCAGTTAAGGCTCATCATAATGGTAACCTAATTTCCTCTCTTGTGAATTCTCAGGGTTCCCTTCTCTATTCTTTCAGGGAGATTTTAGAAGAGATTAGGAGGTATTTTTCCTCTTTCTTCAAGGAGGACTCCCTCTTATATGATGAGGATGAAAAGATTATTCTAAGATATATTCCCTCGATTGTTTCTAGAGATGAATGAAATTTTTATGGGCCCAATTTCCCTTGAGGAGTTGGAAAATATTGTATTCAAGATGAAAATGGAAAGCCTCGAGCCCAGATGGATTACTAATTGATTTTTATCAGGAGTTTTGGGAGTTAATAAAAATTGAACTTCTCGTGGTGGCCCATGAGTCCCAAAAGAACAAAAATATGCTAAGGACCCCAAATGCTACCTTTGTGGTTCTTATTCCCAAAAAAGAGGGAGAAAATTCTCTAGATATATCCAGGCCTATTGCTCCCTGTATGTTGCGTATAAGATCATTACAAAAATTATTGTTAAGAGACTGAAGATATGGTTGAGAAAAATCATCTTTGAGGAGCAAGGTGGGTTTTTTGATGGGTGGAAAATCTTGGATGGAGTTATTATTGCTATAAAATCTATTCACTCGATGAAAACTTCTAAGCAGAAATATGTGTTCATTAAGTTGGACATGGCCAAAGCCTATGAATGGTTCAAATGGTTCTTTCTTCATAAATTTCTTGCTACTTTTGGCTTTGAGGAGGAATGGATTAGATGGGTGATGAGTTGTTTTTCTTATTTCTCGTTATCTATTCTTGTTAATAATGAGTCATCAGAGCTATTTGAGGCCTTGAGGAGATTGATGCAAGGAGATACTCTATCTCCCTATTTATTTATCATTATGGTAGAAGGGTTGGGAAGACTTCTCAAGTCTTAGGTTAGGCATGGTCTCATTCAGGGTTGGAAGTGGGATAACAGTTCACCACCTATTTTCGACCTTCAATTTATTGATGATACATGTTTTTTGGGAGTTGCCACTACTAGGGAAGCTAGCAACTTTAGACGATATCTTGACATATATCTTGGTGTTTTTGGGTAGTTTATTAATGAGTACAAGTCTTCTATTTTATTCTTCAATACCCCTCCTCTTATTCAAGCTAGGATTTCTCAAATTATAAGATTCCAGGTCAGGAGTCCCCCTTCATTTATCTTGGTATTCTAATTTTGTCTCATCCTCTACCTAGATCTTCTTGGTAGTCTATGCTTGATAAGTTTAGAGGGAAGGTGAATCACTGGACCATCATATGGCTCTCCTTTGCGGGTAGAGTGTTGCTTTTAAAATCTATTGTTCAAGCTTTATCATGTTTTGTGTAAACAACTCCCTATCATTAAATCAAGGACATGGATGCTTTATCAAGATAGTTTTTATGATCTGGAAAAATTGCTCAATCTAAAAGGGGTCTTTTTAGGTGATATTATATTTGTATTCCATTTCAATAGGAAGGCATTGGGTTGCGATAGGTGACTCTTTCTAGGTAAACTTTGGCTGTGAAACCCTACTAGAGATGGTGTAATTCTCAAGATCATATTTGGGCTAAAATATTATCTTGTAAGTACTTGAGAGGTATCTCTGAGGCTAATATATCTAGATTTAGCTTGGTTGGGAAAGGTTTGGTTATTTGGGACACTCTGAAAAGAAGGTCTAATTTAATTAAGCAGGTTTTGTTCTATATTTGAGAGGATTCTTGGGATGACACCCTCCTATCCTAACTCAATATCCCAGTTTACATTCCCTAAGTATTTGTTTCTTAGAAGCGGTTTGGTATCATGTGGAGGACTTTAAAATAATCTAGCATTTTGGTAATATGGAGATGTACAAGTGGAAAGATCCGTAGGATGCCCCATGGGGGATTGGCCAAGGACATAGATGTGCTTGCTCTTATTCTTGTGGGGAGGCCCTAATATTTGTTTATGGGTAAAGGCATTTTGGCTTAGAACCCTACTCCCAAGGCAACCTACTTTGTAGCCTATGGTTATCAGGTTCTTGATATGCAAAATTTTGAGAGTCTCCCTGTCACATGGTGGAAAAAGGTTTGGAACAGATTTGCTTGGCCTAAATGTAACTTCTTTCTCTAGTTGGTAGCTTGTAATAAATGCCTCACTTGGGGTAATGTTAGGAAGAGGGGATTTAAGGGTCCCTCATTTTGTTTTCTTTGTGGTAATAATGAGTATGAATCTTCTCATTTATTTTTCCAATGTCCTGTTGCCAAAGATATTTGGCACCATTGCTGGAGTTCCTGGAACCATCCTTATTTTTATGTGATGTCCCTAGTGGATTTTTGGAGTAGTTTGGGCAGACCTATGGCAAATATCCCCTTCCTCCAGGTGGCTTGTAATTTGGGTCCTTCTTGCATCTTCTATAATATTTGCCTCAAATTAAACCATCACATATTTTAGGGTAGACATTTGGTTGTTCAACATATCTGGAAAATGATCTTGTGTATGGTTCTCGTAGAAAATGTGATGTGGATACTCTTTTGGACACTATGGAGTAGAAGGTATGGTAGGCCCTTGGTCTCTTTGGGGTTGGTTCAAACTATTCTCACCATGGTAGGGTTCCCCAGATCAGCAAGAAAATTCAGAGATATGGTAGGTGGAGGCCACCCCCTAGAGGGGTTTTAAAAATTAATACTTATGGGTCATCCAAGGTTAATCCTGGATATGATAGAATTGGCGGTGTTGGGAGAGACTCTACTAGCATGGTCAGATTTTTCTTTTCCTTTTATAAAGGTTTTCACTCCAATAATTTTATGGAAGCTCTTGCGATTCTTGAGGTCTTGCAAATGGGGTTTTCTCTTGGCTAGCGTAGGAGCATCTACGAGTTAGACTCTCAAATTTTGATTAATATTTTAAAAAACAAAAGTTTAGAGGATGTTAATTAGAATTTGGTCTCTGTGGTCATTCAAATTCTCATAATTAGTGAAGAGTTCAAATTTATCTCCTTTGTGCACATTCCAAGGGAATGGAATGGGATTGTTGATTATTTGGCCAAAAGGGCTTCTGATATTTTGGGTCCTTGGACTATGGATAACTAGGAGAGTCTCCTAGTTGGAGACTCTTAGTACCTCTGGGAGTTTATCCACAAGGATTTCCATACTTAATGTGGTTTTTTCTTGTTTTCTTCTTTGGGTTTTGACCTTGTCTGGTGGTTTTAGCCTATTTTGGTGTTTATTTGAGTCCTGGTTGGGGGCATCACTATACTCTATAATCTTGTCTTCTTATCAATAAATTTGTATTCCTTTATTTAAAAAAATAATACTTATGCATTTATTACATTACATAAATTAAATACTCATACTATAATCTAAGACACGATATTAATCTAGAGATGTACCCAAGGTGGTACATTAGCATATACCAAATAATGTAATATTCTCCAACATAAATAACTTCAACTTTTAACAATTCATGTACTAATTTATCAATATTTTATTTAGGTGCATGGAGGTAGAGGTAAGGTTTGATGTTAGGTGGCACACTACCAAGTACCAATAAAATTGCATGATGATAGGAGCGATGGGGTGGTAATTCTATCGATTTCATAAATATTGCATCATGCTTGGTCAGAATAAGTTGCAAATCTAATTGCACTTTATCATCAATTGAAGGGGGTGATTGTGTGGAAAATATCTGAGTGCTTACCCCACAAGAAGATTTTTAAATAACTTCTACATTATTTGAACTGATAATCTAGGGATATCCTACTTGTAAGCCTCTACCACCTTATGAAAATTACATCCATAACTCCATAAAGTTCTAGGTGATGGTTCCCAAAGTACCTAACCACTAAGCTCTAAGTATAATATCACATCCTCTAGTTGAGGACCAAACATATATGTTTTAAGCTCGTAATCCCCTAGATTCAACTTAATATTATAACATTTACCTTTAAAAGGTAAGGTTCTACCATTTTCCACCATAACTTGAAATGAGTTGCATTTATGTATGTAAATTTTGGTTTTCTTGGTGACTCGAAGATCAATAAAGTTATGTGTACTTCCTGAATCAATGAGGATTGTAATACATTGACCTTTGGAAAATCCTACTACTTTCATTTTTTGTAGGGTAGTAATTATTGCGAGATCATGAGTAAAAATTTTGGGATATGACTCTTCTTATGGGTCACCCTCATCTAGAGGTGGTTCCTTTCATGCTTTTACTTCATCCTTAAGTTGTTAACTGCTTGCTAACTCCTCTACATTGATCAAGAATAGCTTCTTTTGGATGAAATTATGTCCTTGTGTATATTTTTCATCTTAATTATAACATAAACCTTGGTCATGTCAAGAATCCATCTCTTTATTAGTTAACCGCTTGTATGGGGTTGATTTTTGTTCAACATTGGATGTGAATTTGAAAGAAAATGAGGGTTTGGCTTGTGGAAATTTAAGTGTCCTCCTTTGAGCTAAGGATTTTTCTTCGGCCAATGATACTAAGCTTATGTTCTGCATCATATTTTTTGGTTTGAACATATAAACCTCAGCCTTGAGATCATCCTTTGAGCCATTGATGAAACAACTCAAAAAAACCCTTCATTCAACCCCTTGATCCTATTTGCTAGTTTTTCAAATTGGATTTGGTAGTCATGAACTATAGAGGTTTGTCTCAATTTGGTTATTATTCCTATGAAATACTCATACTCACTAGGACCAAAACACATGAGCAATTAGGACTCAAAAACTTCCCTAGAAGGGTCAGGAACTATGTGTTATAACCACTAATACCACTATAAAGCTTCAAATTCAAATTTGAAAGATGCCATAGTTATCCACAAATATTTAGGGGTATTTTAAAGTTTATAAAATTGATCCACATGACATAACCACCCATTTACATCCTTTCTATTGAACTTAGGAAAGTCTAATTTAGGCATCTTAAAGGGAGCATCCTAATCAAAAAGAGTGTGAGAACCTTTCTTGTCCCTATGAAGTCCTTTTCCTTGATCAGTGTATTCAATGTCATGACACTCAAATACCTTTGGGTCATCCTTAATTGTTTCCTCAAGCTTTAAGATGCAATATTCAAAGTTGGTTTTGGAGTTGAAGTAGTCACTTCTCAAATGTTGTATGTCATCCTTCACCAATTTGTATTTTCTCCATAAGAGAATTAATTGTAGTCCCTATTTGCTCCAAAGAGTTGGCTTGCTCGACCTTATTTTGGTGTCCACAAGTACCACCAACCATTTTAGAGTGATTTGAACAACTACCATTGACTTACTAAAAATATAAGTGTGACTTTAAGGGTTACTATTTTTAGTAAGAAGCCAAAAAAAGTGCTTAGGTGTGATATAGCAAAATGATCAGCTCGACAAGATGATCACAATGAGTTATATATCACAACACTAGTTTTGGACACCCCAAACTTTTTTTATCTATTTTGTTGTTAAACCTGCTAGTGCTATCAATTTTCCTCCTAGAGTCTTGGTTCAAAAGTTAGGTTTTTGTTGACCAACTTCTTATGACACTTTTTTTGCACTATTGGTTTAGGTTACTAAAATTATCACTACATTGTATATTACTGATATTGTTTGATTATTGTCACTAAACAATAATTCCCTATATTGATTATTGTTTGTTCTTTGATAATTCTCTATCTACTATAAATTTTGACTGTCATAGAAAACTGACAACCCTAACCTGACTATTACTACTCTCAAACTAAAGTGATACTTGATTATTATTGACACTAAAATACTACCTAGATTATTTCTAGTATGTTTACCAACTCTTTCATTCATTACAATAGTATTTTTCTGATAGAGAAGTCTCCCTTGGATGCTCAATTTTATTGGATGGTTTTTGGTTATAGGTTAAACATCAATAGAATAGGAAGGTTTATACAAGTTAAACTTTAAATAGAACTAGGGTATGCTAAGCCAAGGTGTATGTAATACCCATATGACCTCTATTATATTATAGTGATGAATTAAAGTGCTCAGACCAATATTTTATGCCACTACTCAAGAAGGAGTTTACACATACCCTTAAGGATACTACCTACCTCTTTGACAGTATGGTAGGGTAATATTTCTAAATGTTGTATTTGGTGTACTATGGATAATACAAGGTTAGAAAAGCTTCCTAAGGGCTAAATATTTCTCTTAATTCTAGGTGGTATCCTAATGTACCTGAAGATATGTGGGAGCTCAATTCCATATATGGGTGTTATCTAAGGCTTGGGTATTGAAGCCTAATTGTCCCTCACTTCATTAGATGTTTTAAGGTCAATCTAGCTTAGCCAATAATGATAGCTCCTTCATGATATTTTAAAAATATCAAAACAAGGTTTCCAACCTAACATACTATTGTAGAAAAAGAAAGGATTATGTTTTATTATTTTTTTAAGATAAAGGACAAGAAAAAAATAGAAAACACAAAAAAAAGTATACCTAATAGTTGTAATAGAGAGTAAGAACTATCATAGTTACAATGAAACTCAACCATATAAAGTGTTCTAAGAACACTTTTTAAGAATCTACTATTAAAAATAAACTCACTCGTACAAATATTGCATAAATACTTGAAACACAAACTATTGCAGTAAAAAAATTAAGAACAAAAATGAAACAATATCATGAGAAAACATATAATCATAGGCCTTTTTGAGGAGGAAACCTCCTTTAATACTTTCATTAATTTATAAAAATATACATTCATTAATGGATCCATATATTTTAAAGATACACTTAATGCAACCCTAACCTAATGCTCAATATTTGGATTACATGTAAAATGCCACTTGAGCTAGAATATTCTACCAAACATCAGTTACATTTCTTGATAATGGTTACATAAAATGGCTCCACTTGTCTAGGTGCTTTACTTTCCACATAACATTACATGTTTTTACAAAATAACATTATAAGGAATCCCCATGTTGTAAGTGGGTCATTACATAATCATATGAGAACTAAAAAAAATGTTAGGATGGGGTCCTAACAAGCCCAAGGGATTTTAGACAACACAAATTCAATGTTTAAGTCACACCAAGAATTTTTCTTTGTTGATTATATGATGGAAAGAATTTCAATGGTTATTAACATCTATATTTTATATTTTAAATGCTCCAAGAGAGTGCTTAGCTAGGCTTACAAATTATAGGTTCCTTCTCATGTTAGATATAAATTTCAATATCTATTGGCTATTTCATGAGTTGAAATCAGTTTTTATTTTATACTTTGGAAAATTTAACCAATAAAAATTTGACAACTATCAACACAAACCAACTAGTTGATTTATGTTAAGTATGAGTTATAAATACACTTAATATAATTGGCAACAGAGTCAAATAAGTGGTGATGTCAGCATAGCACAAGTGGCACCTATCAATTGACCCATTTTCCTCCTAAGATTTGGAGGCTTAATTTCTCCCTCCTACTAATATGCCTAACCTTTTGGATGTCATAATGCTTACATAAAAAAATATTTTGAGTTTGTTTTTTCAGATTGCATTATCTTTAAATTTTAATACTTCGGTCACATTAGCTCAAGGACCTATTACAATGTTATATATGATCAATGCAACATATGCTTTGCTCCTAAGTGTCTTTTTCTAGATATTAGGGTTAATCATTTGAAGATCTACCTATTGCTTCATGATTTAGTTACTTTCTATTTATATTGGAGATAGATTGTAGTACATATTATATGTTAAAGATATTCTCATGAGAATATCAACATCTTAAATCTAAAAAGTAGAGTTATAGCTTAATTTTTGTGTAAGGTTTGATCCAATTTATGTACTTTTGGCAAGAGAATTTAACAAGATTTATTTTACCATTTGATAATTTATTATTATGGGAGATATGTATCATATCTAATGTCTTCTCTCCTTCAATAAACCTCTTTTAGGAGGTAACCTCTTTAGAAGCAGAGATTCAATACAAAACATGAGAGATGCTTTCATCTATACCCCTTACCTTTTTGAAGACTCTTCATAACCCTAACTATAACAATCAAGGATTGACTTCACATGCAAGTGGCCACTCAAGCTAGAATATGCTATGAAATAAGCAATTACATTCTTAATAATGGTTACATTAAATGACCCCACTTGTCTATGTGCCTAAAATACCATATACATAGTACATAATATTATTAGGATTGGGTCCTCATGTTAGGCAAGAGATAATTACATAATAAGGTTAGGTTGAGGTCCTAACATAATTGAAGATTGAATCTATATATTGATCTATTACAATTTTATAATTAAATTTATTTATATTTTCCAACTAAAGAGATTGCTTTCTTTTTAAGATTCAATTCATTTATGTTCTTCAATTAAAGACGAGTTATTTTTTTTATTTTTTAATATAATTATTGGGATAGGGGTTATGTTGTAATAATAAAAACTTTTTATCATTGTATTAGCACAAAAAGGTTTCTATATATTAAATAAACTTAAATTGTTTTCTATCAAAAAAAATTATACCAATACATGCATTTGCTGCTATTACTAATAATAATATGACCCTTAATTTCTATGGATACTAATATTGGAGGAGCTTAGATTATTCATGGGAATGGTGTCATCATAAAAATCAAATTGAAATGAATATAAATTCAATTAGAACTCAAATTAATAAAAAATCCTTTGAATTGATTTTAATATTAATCTTATTTTATTATGGTCTTTCGTATTCTTGTTATGTATTTTGGATTTCTACTTCTATTAATATAAATACATATTTAGGCTAGTAGAATGATTCAAAATTTATAATACATTGTAGACTTCTACTTATGTATTTTAGACTGTTGCAAATTTTATCATTGAAGCGAGGAGAATGATTCAAAATTTAGAAGTTCAATTCAAGCACTGGTTCAGGGAAGGTAACAAAGCTACAGACGTCCTGACTATTCAAGGTCTTACTCAGCAAGATCTGCATATTTGGATAGGTATTTTCCTATATGGCCTTAGATCGTTGGATAATGAATTCAAGCAAAGGTCAAAATCGAGTCAGAATACTTAAGGTGGGTGGCTGGAACCCTCTCCATTGGATGTTGCTTTTTGAATATTTTTTTTAGGCCTGCATGCCCAATTTTTTGTCTTTGTTTACCCATACAGGCCACCATGCCCAAATTTTATCTCAGTTTGGCTTATGTGTTTGGGTTTATTCGATTAATATATGTTGATCTAGGTGTAAATAGTTGTGGCCAATGGCTGATTGGCTTTAATGTTTGAAGTGTCCCCAGTATCCTAGTGACCAAAAATTAACTTCTTTTTGTTATAAGGTTTGGAGGTCCTTTCAAACCTCCTTTCATCTAACTAATCAAAAAAATTAATACATATTTTAAAGTTAATACTTGTATTAATACTAACTTTACCTTTATTAATATTAGTGAACTTTTTATCATATATAATAAAAGTAGTTTCTCTTAATATTCTAATATGAAATTGTTATTTTAATAAGTTATATATTCAACAATTTAGTTACAATTACTATTTTTTGATGCTCCATTTTTTACTTAGAAAAATAGTATTTTTGAACATCCTTGATTTTCAAAGGATGTTAAGTGGTATTCTTATAGATTAAGTATGAAAATGTTATTTTTGTTTTATTTGAATTTTTCTTAATATCTAAAATTAGGTTCTGATTAATTTATAAATTAAATATACTAAGAAATTTCATTGATATCAAATTATTTTGTTGTAAAATATGATTAAGAGGAAAAATATCTACTCAAAATGAAGGATTAATATTGTGATAGGGTCTTAGTTATTATTTTTTATTAAAACATATTTATTGTATTTTATCTATATATACAAAAGAAATATGAGGATAAAGATCTACTCAGAATGAGTGATTAGTAATTGTCTTAAAGTCTAAGTTATAAATATATTTAAGATTTTTAAATAAATAATTTAATTTTTTTTTAATATAATATATATTTTTTAAATAACATTTCTTAACTTAAAAATAGAAATAAAACAAAATAAAATATATAAGAAAACAACATAACAAAAGTTTCACCGTGAATTAAAACCAGGTTTTTTAATATATATTAAACTAGACAGCAGACTAAAAACCTAAGGGAAAAAAACAAAAAATACAAAAATATATTGATTTTGAGCCAAAAATGGCGTGCATTTTCAAGAAACGATATAAAATGGCGTGAATTTTTTTACATGAGGGTTGGATTTTGTCCTTATCCTGAATGTTTTGCGTGCTTTTGTCCTTCATCATAGTCATCCTATCGTAATATCTCGTCGTTGCGTGGTAGGTGGTAGATTGATCAAGTGGAAGCCGAGGAATAAAGAAAAAAAACATAGTTATGGCCCCGACCCAGAGTATGTTAAAATCTCTAAACGTCGCTCAGAGCATGACCAGAGGCAGGCTACGAATGCTCTCTGCTTTCGACGAACGTCTACCAGGACAGATCACTGTATGGAGTGGAGCATTGGACGACTCGGAGGAAGATTTGGCGAACCTCGGTAGAGTAATCTCCAAATGGGACACAAAGACGACGAGCACAATGTTGTTCCAGAGGAGCCGACACGAAGCCTCCCATTACCTCGCGGCCGTCGACAGTCTTCAACAACTGATGGAAAATTTGTCCGTCGAGGACAGCAGCTTGGTGAAAATGATCTGCGCGCAGCGCCTCATGGAATTGTCCATGGACCGCCTGGAGAATGAGTTTCACAGAATTCTGTTATCCAACAGCGACGCTCTCAACCCCGACTGGGCGGAGATGCCAGAAGAAAGCAGATCGTTCTCCTCCTCTGCTAGATCAGAGATAAAGGTTGAGCAGATCTGTGCTAGACCGAAGGATTGTGTTAAGTACAGATTTGAGACAAAGCTTTGAAAATGATAGAGTATAGAAGATGACAGTCTCCAGTGGATAGAGATCCATTATCCAGGGCAGTGAGGATAGGTGTCTTTAGTGGATAGAGATATATTAGCCAGGGTAGTGGGGGCAACAATTCTTCTAGAATATCACCAATCAGATCTAAGGAGAAAGGAGTTCTCTTGTAGATAAATATCCACAAACTTGATTAGGAGATTGGTGTCTCATTTGGATGGAGATCCATAAATATTGTAATAAAGAAAGGATTCTCAAGAGATTGATTCAACAATTTTTACTGAAATATTTTCTCTTAGAGTAGCCCACATTGGGTGAACCACATGAAATTGGTGTCTCTATTGTGTGTGGTGATTTGTGTATTGCTTTGATTACTGCTATTGATATTGGTATCTTTACATTGCATAATATTGATTGGAAAAGAAAAGTAAAAAGTGGTCTTATACTGTTCACCCCCCTCTTAGTATAAGCTTATGTTCTTTAAGAATGATTCAAAATTTAGAAGTCCAATTCAAACATCGGTTCAGGGAAGGTAACAAAACTACGAACTCTCTTGCTAATCAATGTCTCACTCAGCAAGATCTTCACATTTTGACAGGTAATTTCTTGAATGGCCTTAGATTGTTGGACAATGAATTCAGGCAAAGGTCAAATTCGAATCAGAAAACTTAAGGTGGGTGTTTGGAACCCTTCCCATTGGATACTGCTTTCTGAATATTTTGGTCAGACCTACGTGTTCAATTTTTTATCTTTGTTTATCTATGTGAGCTTGCATGCCCAGCTTTTATCTCTGTTTGGATACGTATTTGGGTTTGTTCAACTAGTATATGTTGGTCTAGGTGTAGATAGTTGTGTCCAAGGGCTGGTTGGTTTTAATGTTTGAAGTGTCTTTAGTATCCTAGTGATTGAAGATTAGCTTATTTTTGTTATAAGGTTTGGACGTCCTTTCAAAACTCTTTCATCCAATTAATAAAAAAAATATTAATATATATTTAAAAGTTAATACTTATATTAATACTAACTTTACCTTTATTAATATTAATGAGCTTTTTATCTCATATATATAATATATAATTAAATAGTTTATCTTAAATGTTCTAATATGAAATTATTATTTTAATAACTTATATATTAAACAATTTAGTTACATTAACTATTTTCTTTGATGCTCCAATTTTTTACTTTTCTTTTATTATAGTAGAAAAATAGTATTTTTGAACATCCTTGATTTTCAAAGGATGTTAAGTGATATCCTTATAAATTAAGTATAAGAAAGTTATTTTTGTTGTTTTATTTGAATTTTCCTTAATGTTTAGGTTCTTCATTAATTTATAAATTCAAATATTAAGGAATCTTATTGATATCAAATTAATTTTTATGGAAATATGATTATTGTAGTTTATATTTTTATATATACATGTAAGGAAGAAAAATAGCTACTCAAAATGATAGTCTTAGTTATTAATTTTTATTAAAATATGTTTATTATATTTTATTTATATGTATAAAAGAAATATGAGGATAAAGATCTACTCAAAATGAATGATTAGTAATTGTCTTAGTTATAAATATATTTAAAAATTTTAAATAAATATCTCAAATAAATAATTTAATTATTTTTTAATTATAATATTTTAAAAAATAAAAATAAAATAATATTTAACTTTACTAATAAGAAATAAAACAAAATAAAATATATAATAAAACCACATAACAAAAACTTCACCATGAATTAAACCAGGTTTTTATATATATATATATATTAAACTAGACAGCAGACTAAAAGCCTAAGGAAAAAAACAAAAAATACAAAAATATATTGATTTTGAGCCAAAAATGGCGTGCATTTTCAAGAAACCATATAAAATGGCGTGAATTTTTACATGAGGGTTGGATTTTGTCCTTATCCTGAATGTTTTACGTGCTTTTGTCCTTCATCATAATCATCCTATAGTAATATCTAGTCGTTGCGTGGTAGGTGGTAGACTGATCAAGTAGAAGCCGAGGAATAAAGAAAAAAACATAGTTATGGCCCCAGCCCAGAGTATGTTAAAATCTCTGAACCTCGCTCAGAGCATGACCAGAGGCAGGCTACGAATGCTCTCTGCTTTCGACGACCGTCTACCAGGACAGATCACTGTAAGGAGTGGAGCATTGGACGACTCGGAGGAAGATTTGGCGAACCTCGGCAGAGTAATCTCCAAATGGGACACAAAGACGACGAGCACAATGCTGTTCCAGAGCAGCCGACACGAAGCCTCCCATTACCTCGCGGCCGTCGACAGTCTTCAACAACTGATGGAAAATTTGTCCGTCGAGGACAGCAGCTCGGTGAAAATGATCTGCGCGCAGCGCCTCATGGAATTGTCCATGGACCGCCTGGAGAAGGAGTTTCACAGAATTCTGTTATCCAACAGCGACGCTCTCAACCCCGACTGGGCGGAGATGCCAGAAGAAAGCAGATCGTCCTCCTCCTCTGCTGACGACGCCGAACACGGAATCCGCAAATTTGAATCGGTTCCAATGGAGACCGTGCTGGTGCTCAAGACCATCGCCCGGCGCATGGCTTCGGCGGGCTACGGAGTGGAGTGCGTTCGAGTTTTCGCCCTCGTCAGAAGGTCCGTCATCGATGAGAGCGTCTACAATCTCGGCCTAGAGCAGCTCGGCTTCAGCGAAGTACAGAAAATGGAGTGGAAATTACTGGACGCGAAGATCAGGCGCTGGATTGACAGCGCGAAAATCAGTGTCCGTGTCCTCTTCGCAGGAGAGAAGCGGCTCTGCGATCAGATCTTCGAGGGGTTCGATCACGTCAGGGAATCCGCCTTTGTGGAAGTCGCCAAGGAGGCGACCACCAGGCTTCTCCGTTTCGGGGAAGCCGTAGCCGCTACCAGACGGTCACCGGAAAAACTTTTCCGGATACTCGACCTCTACGAAACCCTCGGCGATCTCTCCCCGGATATCGAGCGCTTATACTGCCAGGAACCCTGCCGCGCCCTGAAGGAGCAGGTAGCAAGGATCCTCGGCCGTCTCGGTGACGCCGCCCGGGAAAATTTGAAGGAATTCACGACCGCTATCCAGAGGGAGAACTCGAAAACCCCGACCCCAGGCGGCACTGTTCATCCTCTGACGAAATACGTCATGAATTATCTAAGCTTTCTGTCGGATTACAAGGAGACGCTGATCAAGATCACGGCGGGCACGTCCGTCGACCTGCCCAAAGGGCTGCCCGAAGATCTCGCGCCCCTGCTAGCCGACGTGGATGGGCCCGTGGCGTCGCTTCGCGTCCACCTTGAGTGGATCGTCGTGGTCCTGCAGTGCAAGCTGGACAGGAAATCTGACCTGTACAAGGACGTGGCGCTCTCCTACCTCTTTCTCACCAACAATCTGCATTACATCGTGCAGAAAGTGGAGGGCTCGGAGCTCAGATTTTTTCTAGGGCAGGGGTTTGTGACAAAAAATTTCCTTATGGTGCGGCAGTACGCGGCGAACTATGAGAATGCCGCCTGGACGAAGGTACACTCTTGTCTCATGGATGAGGGGACTCCAGTCGGACGAGGTTTTTCCAGCGGGGTTTCGCTGGAGGCCGTCAATGATAGATTTAAAGGGTTTAATGTTGCCATGGAAGAGGTGATGAACTGCCATGCCGGTTGGGTGGTTCCTGACGTGCGGCTGCGAGAGGAGCTTGTGATTTCGATCGCTGACAAGTTAATAGCAGCGTACCGGTCATTCCTGGGAAGATATGGGAGCTGGTTTGAAATCGGAGGGCACTCTGACATGTACATCAAGTACACGCCAGAAGACCTAGAAATTATTGTGTTATACATTTTTAATGGCAGGTCCTCGTCCATTAGTTCGATGAAATCCCGGTGAAAAGTAGATTCAGACAACATGCTTTCCAGGTAAATAAATTGGTTTAACGTTAATGCTCCGCGGTTGGGAGCTGAATTTTGTTCGGAGAGTTAATATTTTTGATTGAGTAAATACTTCTTATAATATTTAATATAACTAATGAGTGAAAAATGCTGCGTAGCAGACACAACACACGACGAAATTTCTGCCTTTATCTATTACAATAATAATATGTTCAACTTCATGTGAAGTCACAGCAAACGTGTTCGATGTCAACTTGCTCAGATGTAATATAATATGGATGGGTAGCGAGTATATGGACTATGTTCTTGTCAAGGTAATCTTTCCAACTTTGATTTAAATAAATGGAAAACTATTCTTCAGGACCAACTATACAATGTATAGACAATCCAACTTGATACAAGGTACCTCCTACTCTTGCAAAGATGAGGTGAAGAAAATCAATAAAAAATAGTTTAAACTATTTAATAACATAATTAAATATTATATATTAAATTAAAAGGTAAAATTGTATTATTTAATTAATTAAATTATTAGTTTGGGTCTTAGGAGATTGGAGTTAAATAATAAAGCTTTAGTAAGAAATTTTTACTAGAGGTAGATCTCCCAACCAACTTTTTTATTCAATAGAATTTTAACTAGTAAATATTTGAGACAGGTGAGTCCAAATGATGTGTCTTTTTTTTTTTGGATGGTAATGGGTCCTTAGTGTGGAGGCACTATTGTTGCGCTTGTACAACACGCCCCGGTCTACATGGAATGGGGACCCACTTTTTTTAATTTTTTGGTAGATGTTCTCTTGTTTTTCTTTTAGGTTTGTATTCGCTTTTCAATCACCCCAAGCCTAGGATTTTAGTTGAAAGTTTTTTATGTCTATAAATTTTGTTGCTCCTTGAGCTGCTTGTGATAATTATTGTCATGATTACATTTGTAATTCTTTCCAATTGATGTTATCTAAAAATAGCTTTTCAAAAAGTGTGTTTTTATGTGGGCTTTAAGGAAAATTAATGCCCCAAATTGTTTACCTTCAACTATTTATCCAAGATGCCATAATTTAAGTGCAATGGTTTCTTCGATCATATGCATGGCCATGTAAAAGGGAGTTTAAAAGCATGCAAGTTCAAATTTTCTAGAAACTCAAAAATATTATGCAATTTATGAAACCTTAGCACTCAAATGAAATAAAAAATCCATTTCCAAATGATAAAAAAATGTCAATTCTGAACTTTTAAAATTTATTTTGGGTAGAAATGGTTTGCAAGCTATTGGATTTCACTTCTGAACTATTGAAAATTAATTTTGGGTAGCAAGATTTTATTTATGGGCTATTGAAAATAAATTTTGGGCAACAAGAATTCATTTTTAAGCTTTGAGAAAGTATTTCTAAAAAATACAAAAAATTAATTCTTAGCTCTTGTAAATTAGTTTTGGCCATTAAATTTATTTTTGGGCTATTAAAATTAATTATGTGTATATGGAATTCATTTTCGGGCAATACAAACTTATTTTCAAGTAACTAAAAGTCATTTTTGAGCAATGGGAATTCTCTTTTGGGAAATCAAGAATCAATTCCAGGTCTTAAAAATGCAAAATGCACAAAGCCAAAATGCATGAAGCAAATGTTGAAGGTCAGATCCAAATTCGTCCAAGTGTATAAAATATCGAAAATATTATATCAAAGTGCCTAGGAAAGTGGTACCAAAATTCTATCATCCATCAACTATGAGAAAGAGTAAATTTGTCTAAGTGTTCAAAACCTTTGTACCGCTAATGTCAAGAGAGTGACCAGAAGCTTGGTATTTTCAAATGGATTAAAATTTGATAAGTATAAAATTGTTAGACTTTGAGAGAAGATGATGTCAACAAAGATATTTAAAAAACTTGGATCTCAAATCCTCACTAAGGCATGAGGCCTAGTAGTTGGAAATGAAGCCCATGTTAGGGTAGTTTATTTATTACATTATATTTGATGTAATTACACTAATTAATTATTTCTAAGTAGTTAGCGTATCTACTTGTCTAGCTATTATTCCTAAGTTGTTAGGAATATTTTTATCTATTTTATTTTTAGCTCTATAGTTAATGATTAGTTGTTAAATCATTAGCTACTATTGGGTTAGCATTATTTTTAGCGTTATTTCTTGTATAAAGATCAAGTTGAATAATAATATTATTATTGACTTTTTCCATCATTGGTATCAAAGCAGGCAGAGGTGCTAGGCTAGACTGGACTCCCTTGACATGATTTTCAAGGTGAACAACCACAATATTGGACCATATAGACTCTGGATCAGATAGACTAATGTGGACTCCCACTAGATTAGACAGATACTAGATAAGATAGATTCTCCAAAGGAATTGGACAACAACCCTAATAGAACCCTAATGGATAGCAACCCCTTCAAACTTGACCCAAGTAGTGACCTGACACATATGACTTAGACCTGTCGATCAGATCAACCCATCTAACAAATAGCAACCCCTGCAGACACGATTCTTAAGGTGTTGATGAGGTGACCCCCAAGCACATTTTCCTATGTGGATTGTAGTTGCTGATGTGGAAACCTGGAAGGCTTATGTGGTAGGCGAACCACAACTACTAATATAGCAAATGGTTGTTGACGTGGATGAATGACTCATACATATTATGTATCCACAACTTCTGATATGGCAAATGGTTGTTGATGTGGATGAATGACATACGATGTGGTGGATGGTTATATGACTCATACATATTCCAAGAAAAAGGATCTTGTATGGTATATTGATTCTAGGGCCAATAAACACATGACTGGTGATAAATTGTGGTTTGAGATATTTAAGGATAAGGAAGGCAAACTAGTTACCATAGTTGATGATAAGACCTATAAATTCCAGGGTGAAGGAAATGTTTTAGTCACTCTTCTAGATGGAAAATGTCATATTGATAAAGTCCTTTATGTTCTAGGATTGGCTAATAAGTTGTTGTCAATGCCTCAAATCTTGGATAAAAATATGGTGGTTGATTTTAGAGTTGAGAATGGAAAAAAGTGTTGCTTCATCACATAGAAAGGCAAACATGTAGTAACAAATTCCTACAATCATAGCTTGTTTACTTTAGATATCATTTCTACCCCTCATGCCTTGGTGATAAATACCAAAAATGCCACTTATCTTTGGCATAAGAGATGTGGGCATCTAAGTTTAGGCTATTTATTTGAGTTGAGTAAATATGAAATGGTGAAAGGTCTTCCCAACCTTTCATCCACTTTGCCATTTTGCTCAGATTTCTTAGCAGGGAAGCAACATCGAGTACCATTTGATTTGAGTTCATCACAAGTTAAAAGACCATTGGAGTTGGTACACACCAATCTATGTGGTCCTATGCCAAATAGTTATGGGAGAAAGAGGTATTTTTAGTTTTTCATTGATGACTACTCACGGAATATGTGGGTCTTCTTTTTACATTTGAAGTCTGAGATCTTCATGTATTTTTAGTAATTCAAGAAATATGTTGAGAAGGAATCAAGCAATTCTATTAATACCCTATACTTAGATCTAGGGGGAATTTACCTCAAATGAGTTTTCCTCATTTATTACTACGCATGGGATTAAGAGGTAACTTAAATAGACTATACTCCACAGCAAAATGGATTTGCTAAGATGAGGAATCATTCCATCATGTAAATGGTTCGTTGTATGCTTACAGGAGCACATCTAGAGCAACAATATTGGGCGGAAGTTATCACAACAACACTGTATCTCCTGAATATAGCACCCACAAAATTACTTAAGGTAATGACTCCACAAGAACCTTGGAGTGGTACAAATCCCTCTAATTCTCATCTCAAGATATTTGGGTGTAAAGCATTCATGCACATTCCAAAAGCAAAGAGAAAGAAGTTAGATGATAAATCTCTACATTGTATTTTTCTTGGTTATGACGAGTATTCGAAAGCATATCGTTTGATAGAACCTAAAACCAAGAATATTCACATAATTTGAGATGTGGTATTTTATGAATCTTTCACACCTTATAACACATATTCTACTGTATAGTTGGATTATGAGAATCCTAAGAAAGAGACTTATGCTCCATAGAATAAAATTCCCAAAAGGTATACTAGCACAATGAGAGACTCAAAAGTGGATACACCTCTAGATAAAACTTTATATCGATCTCATACTTGTAGTATGGCTCATAAAACAAGAGCAGAAGCAAATACTACAGAGGTTAAAGAGCTTTACCATCACTTTGAAGAACTTTTTGTAGATGCAAAAGAATGTAAAGAAGAAGTAGAAGATATGTATATTGATGATGATAAGGTTTTTATGTCTTAATTGGATGAGCATGAACCTATCATAGTACAAGATGCACTTAGTGACCCTTAGTGGAAGGAAACTATGGATGCATAACACTTATCTCTCATCAAAAACATCACTTGGAAGCTAGTTGATGTACCTTATGGAAAGAAGCCCATTGGCTTAAAATGAGTATACAAAGTGAAGTATAAGGTAGATGGCACTATTGATAAGCATAAGGCCTACCTTGTTGCAAAGGGCTATGCATAGAAAGAAGACATTGACTATGAAGAGACTTTTGCACCCACTGCTAGGATGACTACCATTTGAGTCATTTGTTCTATGGTAGCACAATTTAGATGGAAGATACATCAGATGGATGTAAAAGTGCCTTCTTAAATGGTGATCTCAAGGAAGAAGTGTATATGACTCAACTAGAAGGATTTGTGGTTGAATGCCAAGAGCAAAAGGTTTACAAACTAGTTAAATCCTTGTATGGGTTAAAATAAGCTCCACGAGATTGGTACATAAAAATTGACAATCACCTATTGCAGCATGAATTCCAGATAAGTCCTTTGGATGCTAATCTCTATTTCAAGAAAATTGGTTCTAAAATAGTGATTATAGTACTCTATGTTGATGATTTGATTATCACTAGTAGTTTAGAAAAATTGATAGATGTAGTGAAAGGTGACTTGAAAAAGTCATTTTATATGACAGATCTAGGACTTCTTACTTATTTTCTTGGTTTAGAAGTGGAACATAAGAAGAATCACATCAGAGTGACACAAAATAAATATGCAAAGACATTGATTGAGAAATATCGCATGACTGATAGTAAACCTAAAGCAACTCCAATGGAAACAAGGCTACATTTATTGTAATATGATACTTCTCCTAAGGTAGATGGAACTCTCTATTGTTAGTTGATTAGGAGTCTCATATATCTGACCAACACTAGGCTAGACATTAAATTTACTATGAATTATCTTTCGAGGTTCATGCAGGAATATAAGGTAAGTCATTGGAAAGTAGCAAAATGAGTTCTTCAATATGTTCGTGGTAGTATAGAATATGACCTAGAATACAAGAAGAATGATAACTTCTTGCAAGGTTACACAAACTCTAATTATGTTAGGGCAATTGATGATAGGAAATCAACTTCTGGATACATTTTTTATCTTGGATTCGGCCCTATATCTTAGCACAGTAAGAACCATTAGGTGGTTGTTTTATCATCTATAAAGGCAGAATATCATGCAACACGAGGAGCAATGTGTGAGGCGATATGGTTAAGTTGTATTTTAGCAAGTATGGGTCTTCCCAAGAAACTTCCAATCCACTTGTTTTGTGATAACCAAGATGTTTTGAAGCTCATAAACAATCCAGTGTTCCATAAACACACCAAACACATTGACACTCAATATCACTTTATTCGAGATAAAGTTCCAAAGCACAAGATTTAGCTCTAGTACATTCCCACCAATGAACAAGTTGTAGATATTTTCACTAAGGCACTTGCACATGTCAAATTTGAGTTGTTTCACAACTCTCTTTGTATTTCCAAATAATGTAATAAGGGGGAGAAGGCATCATTTAGAAATCATTTTTGATCAATCAGAAAATGTTTCCATGCAATTAAAATTTCATTCTTGGGAAATAGAAGTTGTTTCAAATATTTTTAAAAATAATGTCAGGCAATTGAAAATTAATTCTAGGTATTCAAAAATCAATTCTGGATATTTGAAAAGCATTTCTAAACTATTGAAATATTTATTTTGGGCATTTAGAAATCATTTCTAGGCATATGAGAATCAATTTTGGGCTACTAAAAATATTTTAACTAGTAATTAGAAATCATTTTAAGGTCATAGGAAATATCTAGAATCATTCATGGGCCATTACAATGCAAAACACATGAAGTTGAAATATGTAAAGCTAATGCACAATGTTGGATCCAAATTTTGTCTAAGTATAGATGTTGTCGGAGATTTTGTACTGATGGCTTCCATAAAGGGGTACCAATGTTTTGATAGCTATGAGAAGGAGTAAATTTGACAAAGTATGGATGCCAAATATTTTTTACTAATATCATCTATATAGGGTATGAAAATCCCATCACGTAAAACTTTAGAATGGTTCAAAATTGGCTAAGTATAAAAAATGTCATATCTTGAAGGAGGATGGCATCCACGAAGAGACCTAAAAATCCCTACAATTGGAAATGAGCATCAAAATATTAAAAATGAAACCCAATATTATAAAATGAAGCATGTCAACTGAAAATGAAGCCTGACAAATTGGAAAATGATACCCAATAATGAGAAATTGACATCTGGCTATTGACAGTTAAGCTTGGAGATTAAAAATTTTACTCGACACTTAGAAATTAAGCCCAACATTTAATAGTTACCTCGATTGATGCCCTAAATATGAAAAATGTTATAATACATGAAGTAATGATAAAAAAACCTAGAAAATAATTTTCTACAATGTCAAAAATTCAAAAAAATAATGAATAAAAATTAAAAAATTAAAAAATTAAATTAATAATCATATTAAAGTTCTAACCTTTGCCTTTTTGTTATTTTGCAAATTTTTTGCCAGTGGCTACATTAAATATGGTAGATGTAATGGTGGGTATGAGACTTAAATGTGAACTAGGCAAGCACAGTCATGCAATACAGAGATATGGAAAATCAATGATCGACCTAGAGTTTGTAGGGTAATGAAGAGTTAATAAGGTATGGTTGTTCTATAATTCCTAAGGGTCATGTGAAGTAAAATTTAATGAAGTATGGTCGTTCCAGATCTCCCAAGTATCATGTAGGTGAAGAATTTATGAGTCATGGCCAAAGTAGTTTGCATTTAATGAGACATTGTTGTAGTATGACAGGAAAATTAATCTCAAGAGACACATTCTCGAATAAGATGGTAATTAATTGCAAAATGTAACAAGAGATGAAGACTAAATTTTTTAAAAATAGTGGCTCACTAGCTGATTACAAACATCATAAACCATCTATTAGCCAACCCATTTTTATATTTTTCTTTTTTATTTGTATTTAGATAGATTTTCTAAACCAAGCTGATCTTGTTTTCTGAGCTTTGTTCTTGTAATCCACCGAAGTAGATAAATCTGAAATGATGTACTCAATGATTATCTTTTTAATATAAAGATTTTAAAAAAATGTTTTATTTAATTTGTGAATGTTAATGGTGGTTGCACTTATTCCATTTCATAGTTTATCATTCCTCTAAGGATTGCACCATCTAGGACCTCAGTCTGTATGAATACTAGTAAGGTCAGGATTGGTTTAAATTGGGTTTATTACTTTAATGAATTAG
The DNA here is from genome assembly GCA_028583015.1 of Wollemia nobilis. NCBI lineage: Eukaryota > Viridiplantae > Streptophyta > Pinopsida > Araucariales > Araucariaceae > Wollemia > Wollemia nobilis. Next base: position 3,051,318 of record JAQPPZ010016480.1, on the reverse strand, counting down.
AGCTAGATTTCAAGGTAATATCAACTTGTTTTTCTTTTACTTTCTCTTACTCTTCAACCTTTTATTTTTCTTTAAAACTTATTTACCCATTTTAATTTTTATTAGCTCAAATATGTTGTAATATTGGTGTAGTAAAATTATTTTTTATGATAATTAAGTGTTTAATTTTAAAACATTGTACAAGAAAATTAACTTGTTTAAACATAACCATAAAAGACCCCTTGAAGGAACATTTATCATCAACCTCTAAGTCTATCTACAGTGGCCAAGACCTAGCATACCCAAACCTTGGAAGAAAGATATTTCCCTTTCAAGAGGGAACACAACTCTATTCCGAGTACATTGACATAGTCTTGACCATGTGTCATTTGCATGTTCAAAAAAACTAGCGCTATAGGAAGGATCATTAAAGGTAAACTTTTCTTAGTACATTTTTTTATATTTCTTGACTATCGAAGTTAGTACCAAATGTCACTATCCTTAAGGTCCATTGATGTCAACCCTTTCTTCATGATTAGTAGGGAATAGTCCTCTAAACATACATAGGCCTACACATGATATGCCTAAGGATGTTGAAATATATCTTCCTCAATATAGGCATGATGGAATGAGATTAGCTAAAGAAAATATTCAAGAATACAAAGATACCTTAACCCATTTACAAATTATACATGAAGATGTTACCTGTAGAATATTTCCATACACATTAGATGATTTTACATATGATTTGTATATTAGCTTATTTTCAAGATTTATCACTTCTTGAATTTATCTAGAAGCAACATTTATCAACTATTTTAGATTACTTGTTGACCTAGCTGTGATATACCATCAATTTCCCTCTACTAGTAGAGAGCCTAATGAATCCTTGAGACTATTCAATACTAGGTTTCATAAGTTATACACTAGACTAGTGACACAATATATTCTTACAGAGGAAGCAACTATCTAGATGTACTTTAGAGCCCTAGATCCATTAACTTCCATATTTTTAGGATAGTTCCTCAAATTACAACCTTTCCCAAAGCATATAGTGAGGTGGTAATAGTTGAACAACATTTAATTTCTTAAGGTTTTGGTATGGGTTAATTACCATCACCTCGATAGCTTGGATCTTACAATCAGATACCATAAATAAATCAATATATTACACAACACCTTCACATGTCAAACCTATTTCTAGGAGTTATGTATCTCAACCAGTACCAACCTTTCAATATGGCACCCTTGAATTAGATTATGACTATTATAAGAAATCAATAGACTATCCTAACACATTTGAATAATTAGGTGACCATGTATAATATTCTCAATCATACACTTCCAAAAAATGATCAACCAAACTTATCTACACTTTTGAACATATATACATCCACAAATAATTTAATAGCTCAACCAAGACCAAGTCAACTAAATAACCTAAATCTCCTTGATTTAGATAGATTAGAAAATATGGTTCAAAAATTGAGCAATGCTATTCTTCAATTACAAAGGTAAGTTCCTCAAAAATCACCTATAAATAACATTCAAAATAAGAACTTTGACTTCCAGATGACTAAACATCAATGGCATATTTTACCATACAATGGAGGAGTCCCAAATCTTACTGGCAATCAATTAGATGACAACCTAGGAGCTTCCATAAATTTGGTTGACCTTGCTATACCCAAGTGGTGTTGGGTCCATTCCACTACTCAACATAGTGAAATTGATTATCCAAATTTTAAAATTACTTTAGATATTACCTAGAAGGAGATGAAAGTTTTGGATTGAGTGCCCACCAATGACAATTGTAGGAATAAAATTAATTAAAATGCAAGGATAGCCTTAGTTTTAGAAACATATGAACCCTCAGAAGTGGATGAAGATGAACCTAAATAATTCTTAGAAGAAGACGTACAAACTAACCAACAATTTCAAAGAGATAATAATTATATTCTTCAAAGAAAAGAGAAAGAACCATTGACTTATTTTACACCTCATAAAGGAATTTTCATCCTACCCAATGTATAGGACATTGAAATCCTTGTCCCACCTAAGGATCATGCAATGCCTATTAATCTAGAATTCAATATGACATTATCATAGATAGAGAAAAATCTAGAAGATAACAAGCTTGGGTATGATATTGTTGAAGACCTCAAGGAAACCAAGGTAAACTGTTCCATATTTGAGATAGCTTAGGTGGCTGACTAGGAAGATTTGTTGATTAAAATATCCCTTGATAAAAATAAATAAGAGATGAAAATGGCTACTCATGCTCTAATGGCTATATATAAATAAAAGGTAGAATCCCCACCTTCATTTTTTACTACTAGAATTGTTGGTAAAAGTTTGCATAACTGCCTTGTGGATTTATGTGCTTTTTGTAAGGCGATGGTATATGTTTTCAAAAAAATATTAAGGTTGGCCCTTGCTCAATCAAACAAGAAGCTTCTTCAACTATATAAAATAGATGTAAATATGGTTGGAGTGCTAAATCAAGTTTATTTTTAGTTGGCCACTAAACCAAGTGCTAAATAGGCTATGGGCATATTAGGTGCTTATGGGATGTTGCTCAGTTATGATTGATCAAAAATATTGAATGGTTATATGGCAACTATTTTTTCAAAAATAGGGCCAAGGTTGAAGGAGCTCATCACTAATAATAAGAATATCAATGAGATTCTATACACTAAACTAAAAGTGGAAGTTTACACTATGGCGATGGAAACCATAACTGAAGGTAATTATCTGATATCAGAGACCCCACATAATAAGCAAAAAATAATTCAAAAACAATTGTAGACCCTCTAATTTAATGGATCAAAGTCCAAGTATGGTAGTAGTGATGAGATTAAATTGAGTTGGTGGGGTGAGAGAGGTAAAATAAAGGCCTTTAATATTTTAAATCTAGTGTTGTTGTGGGATGATGCCCATAAAAACTAGCATGCCTATCATGATCAACATATTTTAAATTGTGGTAATCATGTTTGGGATCTTGGAAATTTTAACTGTGGAAAATTTTGACCCTCTTTGGCTAAGGGCCCTTTCAAATGTTAGAGATTCCAATTCCTACCCTATGAATAGCTTTGTATATAGTGTTTGCTTTAAATTTTTTGTGTACTAGTTGTGTTTGTTTTTGTTTTGTTCTTGTTTTCAATTTTGGTTTATTTTATGCTCATTTCATTTGTTTTTTGCTTTGTTGTTGTTCAGTTTTTCTTTGTTAAAATTAATGTGTAATTTACCCCTTCTTATTTGACATGTGCACATAACACTTGTCACTGTTTTTCAGATGATGACTCGTGTTATATTTTTCTTTTGTTATAAATGTATTGTAACTCATTATTCAATCAATCAGTTTTTTTGCCAACATTTGGTATCAAAGCATGTAGGGTTCTGAGCCTGCGAGCTTGTGAAGGGGGATTTCCCTCATGGAAATATCTCCCCTATTTTTTTCTTCCCTCATTTTTTCTACAATTTATTTTCATATGCTTAGGGAGTGTGCTCTCCATTTTTTTGTTAAAATTAATGTGTACTTTACCCCTTCTTTTTCTTTGACATGTGTACATAACACTTGTCATTGTTTTTCAGATGATAACATGTGTCATGTTTTGCCTTTGTTATAAAGACATTTTAACTCGTTATTCAATCAATCATTTTTTCCTAAAAATATTTGGTATTAGAACATGCAGGGTTTTGAGCCTATGAGCCTGTGAGCTTGTGAAGGGATATTTCCCTCATGGAAATCCCCCCTTATTTTTTTCTCCCCTCATTTTTTTCTACATTTTTTTTATATGCTTAGGGATTATGCTCTCCATTTTTTAAATGGATCAAAAACTAGAAAGCTCTCCCCCTATTTTTCATGTTGTGAAATCTGGTTTAATTTTTGTTATGAGATATTGGATTTAGTATCTCTAGTTTATTTTTCCTATTTTGAGATATTTATTTTTCCCTTATTTGCTTAAGGCTATTCACATCCACCATGGTTGTGTATTTTATCATGCAATAACACATGTATGCATTGATAGCTGGCTTTTGGAGACCACATTTTTTCTATGCAAGGTGAGAGGACTTACTTGCAGTAATCCATTGCATTTGACATGTGTGCCCAAAGCAAGCGCCAAGTGTGCACAACAAATACACCCATTTGTGTTTGGAAATTGATCCCCTTTATTTTTTCCACCCTCATGATTTTTTTTGTGATATTTTAGGTGTTAATTGAGTGCAGGAGATCCAATATCTATTTTCAAACTCAAACACCTATACCTTTGTTCGATGTTGCTCCATATTACATGCCCAGAATACCATCTTTGATAAAATTATCCTACATCGGCCTACTTACCATATACATTGGTCGATTGACCTTTGGCAGATCCTTGTATGTGTTGAAACCCCTATGATAGCAGTATTTCAAGAAGATAAGGGTGCATGAAATTCAAAAAAAAAATTCACAATATTTGTTTAAAAATATTTTCAACTATAGGTAATGTTGATGAGCATTTTTTCTAAAATTCTTACCACTGATGAACCTGCATCTATCCTAGCTGTATTTTTTCATGTGAAGGCAGATCCTATACAGGTCTTCCCAATGTGATATATTTGGTTGTGGTGGGCCCATATTAAAGAAAATTTAAACATGTTATATTCCCTTACAAGGGAACTCTATAATGATGTGGAATTTTCAAATTTAATTTTGCCTTGTATTGCTTCTAGAGAGCAATGTTTATTCCAAGGAGAATATTCCTAATGTAAAGGGATAAAGTTTCCCTCTTGTAATTGAGGCTCTAATAAAATCTGAGTATAGTCATGCATATACTCGTTGGAAAGAATGTTTTGAGTTAGATACAATGGTGGTGTCTATTTTAAGTTTTGAGGTAATTTGATATGCTTTTGGGGTCTCAAAGTTTTTTGTGTTTTAGAGTACACTACCGGTTAAACCCAACAATCCTCTTTAATGTAGGTGAATCTAGTACCTATTCACCTTCTCTATAGGTCTTGGTGGATGCAACAACTAGTTGTCCATGCATTCTGGTAGGATGAGAAGGTCACAATAAGGACACCTACCACTCTAGGGACTATAGAATCTTGATACCCTAGACTCTGTATAAAGGCTATTCCATGAATAAAATTTAGATTAACCTTTGAAGACTACAAACATATACACTTCAGAATATTATCTTTTTTCTCCATTATCCCTTTTGGATTTTAGTCTATGGCTCACATTTTTTGTATAAAGGTGCATTTTCGACAAAGACATACACCTTCTAGATAAATATTTTACCATGATGGGGGGAACATACCCATGGTGAACCTGGTAAGAGACCTATAGATGTAATAGGCCCGAGGAAGAGGCTAACCTTAAGGTACTAATACAAATGATGACCTAGAGGTAACAAACCCAAGAAAGTGGTTGACCTTAAGGCAATAGACCTAGAGGTAAACATCATGAATCTAGCACTATTTTTCAAATTAGAAGAGTCAAGAGACAAAATTAATATCCTAAAAACTATTCCAAATCATGTAATACAAGTAAGGGGGAATGTTTCTAATGTTGACTTGCCTTTTTTAGGAAATTACACAATAAGGTGAAATGTTAAAATTATTATGTACTTTACCCCTTCTCCTTTTTAGACATGTGTACATAACACTTGTCATTGTTTTTCATATGATGATATGTGTCATATTTTACCTTTGTTATAAAGGTATTGTGACTCATTATTCAATCGATCAATTTTTCCTGCCAATATTTTTAAATAGATCAAAAATGAAAAAGCTTTCTCCCTATTTTTGATGTTGTAAAATTTTGTTTAATTTTTGTTATGAGATATTGGATTTAATTCCTTTGGTTTATTTTTTCTATTTTTAGATATTCAATTTTACCTTATTTACTTAAGGCTATTCACAACCACCATGGTTATGTATTTTCCCATGCGAGAACACATGTACGCATTGATAGCTAGTTTTTGGAGACCACATTATTTCTATGTAAGGTGAGCAAAATTACTCATAATAATACACTATATCTGATGTGTGTGCCTAGAGAAAGCACCAACCAGTGTGTACAACATGCACACCCATTTGTGTTTGGAAATTGGGCCCCTTTATTTTTGCCACCCTCGTGATTGTTTCATGATATTTTAAGCTCTAACTGAGCGTAATATTCCCAAATAATACGTTGATACCTTTATCCGTTGTTTCTTTGTATTATATACCTAGAATACTATCTTTGATTGACTTCTATTACATCAGCCTTCTTACCATTTACATTGATTGATTTCCCTGTAGTAGATACCTGTATGTGTTGGAAACCCATGTAATAGTAGCAGTTCAAGCAAATAATTTCTCCATGGCTCTAATGGTTGTTGGAAACTTTTGTAGAAGAAAACCCTACACGTCCAACCACTGGAAGATCATGTTATGTCCCATATTCACTCCCTATGGCCCATTAGCCCTCTATGGCCCTCTATTGACATGGAGACCCAGTGGAGAGAATGAGTCATCATTTTACAATCAAAGCAAATACCACCATTTTATATTTTTCTAACATCGTTGTATTTTTTTTAAATTACTACTAGTGCTCTACACATCAACATTATTTGTGAACTACCTAAAAGATATATCATTGATACCTTATTAATATTTCTATCCATTTTCATCCATCTACAACCCATTCTAATGCTTAATTTTATGGACCCTATTCCACCACTTGAGTCCAGTGCGCTTGCTTTTGCAAACCCAAATAATATTTTGAGCCGGACACAATGGTGGTGTCCATTTTGAGTTTTGAGGCAGTTTGATATGCTTTTGTGGGCCTCAAATATTTTTTATTTTGTATTACACTCTCATTTAAACCCAACACTCCTCATTAATATCGGTGAATCTAGTACCTATTCACCTTCTCTATAGCACCTGGAGGATGCAACGACTGGTTGTCCATACATTATGGTAGGATGAGAAGATCACTATAAGGAAACCTACCACTCTAGGGAATACACAATATTGAAACCATATAATTTATCTAAATACTATTCCATGAAGATACTTTTGATTAACTTCTAAATACTACAGACATAAAAACTTCAAAATATTCTCTTCTTTCTCCATTCTCCCTTTTGGATTCTAGTCTATGTTTCACATTGTTTTGTATAAAGTTACATTTTTGGAAAAGACCAACACCTTATAGATAAATATTTCACCATGATGGGGGGATCATATCCATCGTGAACCTATTAAGTGATCTACAGAGGAAATAGATCCAAGGAAGAGGCTAACCTTGAGGTACTAAGGCAATGGCGGACCTAGAGGTAATAGACCCAAGGAAGTTGTTGACCTTGAGGTAACAAACCTAGAGGTAAACATCATGGATCTAGCACTATTTTTCAAATTAGAAGAGCCAAGAGCCAAAATCAAAAGCCTAAACACTATTCCAAATCATGTAATACAAGTCAACATTAAGAGAGAATGTCTTTAATGTTGATTTACATTTTTTAGGAAAGTACACATTAAGGGGGAAAGTTAAAATTAATGTGTACTTTTTTACCCCTTATCCTTATTTGATATTTGTACATAAAACTTGTCATTATTTTTCATATATTGACATGTGTCATATTTTACCTTTGTTATAAAGGTATTGTAACTTGTTATTCAATCGATCAATTTTTCTTGCCAACATTTTTAAATGGATCAAAAAACAGAAATATTTCCCCCTATTTTTCATGTGGCAAAATCTAGTTTAATTTTTGTTATGAGATATTGGGTTTAATACCTCAAGTTTATTTTTCTTATTTGGAGCTATTCCATTTCCTATTTTTTTCTTAAGGCTATTCATAACCACCATGGTTGTGTATTTTCCTATGCAAGAACACATGTATGCATTGATAACTATCTTTTGGAGATCATGTTGTTTCTACGCGAGGTGAGCAGACTTGCTCATAGGATTCTGCTACATATGATGCGTGTGCCTATAGAGAGTGCCAAGTAGTGTGCATAGCAGGCATACCCATTTATATTTATAAATTAGGCCCTTTTATTTTTTCCACCCTCATAATTTTTTATGATATTTTAGCCGCTAACTAAGTGCAAGAGGTCCAACCTCTAGTTCCCAACTTATACATTGATAGCTTTATCTGACTTTTCTCTCTATTACATGACTAGAATACCATCTCTGATAGACTAATCCTAAATTAGTCTGCTTACCATATGCATTGGTTTATTGCCCTCTGGTAGATCCCTATATATGTTGGAAACTCATGTAATAGTAGTATTTTAAGTAAATGATTCCTCCATATCTCTACTATTTGTTGACAACTTCTACAAAATAAACCCCTACACATCTAGCCACTAGAAGATCATGTTGTGGCCAATATCCACCTCCTTATGATCCATTAGCCCTATATGGCCTTATATTAACATGGAGAACCAATGGAGAGAATGATACATTGCTTTAAAGTCAAAGAAAATACCACAATTTTACATTTTTCTAACATCACCTCATTTTTTAAAACCATTGCCAGTGTGCTACACATCAACATTGTCTATGAGTTACCTGAAATATAGATTATCGGTCCCCTATTGGTCTTTCTTACAATTTGTGACCATATATGTTCCATTCTACTACTTAATTTTTTGGACCCTATTCCACTAGCCAAGGCCAATACCACTTGCTTTTGTGGACCTTGTCATTGCCTTCACTATAATTTCTAGATCCACTAGCACTGATAGCACTGAAATCTTAAGCACCTTTAGAGCAATTTAGAGTTGTAATTTTTGGAGCTATAATTACAAGGCGTCCATGTCCATTTGTAGGTTCTTTCTATTTCCTTTCAGTGACCCGTTATACCCATAATGCACCATGTCACTCCTCCATCATTTATGGTTTAGATCGGATGCAATGCTTAGGTTTCTAAGCTTTGAAAGGACTGATTTCTTCTACAAAAAAATCAATAGGAGATGCATTCATGTTTGAATCATTTGGGATCTGTTAATAATAGGGATATTTCAATCTTGACTAAGAAGAATGACTATTGCAGTAGCAATTGCTTCACCAGCTATGGAGGTTGATCAGATCTTGAAGCTTCATTTTGAGGTTACGAAGCTAAATCAGATCAGTGACAATGATAAGGAAGGGTTCATTCATCTGGTTGTGTGTTACCTGATTGAAAAAGAGGAGATTATTAGTGGGTTCATATTTAGAATTTATGGTTCTGCATTCAAATTTATAGATGCCATTGCGACCTTGTAGAAATTTTTTCCTTCCAACAATGAAGAGGAGCTCTCCTAGCCCATTTTTTATTTTTTTTGGCCATGTCAGAATTGCACCCGCATTGACCTTGAGCATGCAAACATCACGAAATCATACAAGACCCATAATGCACCACATGGCATATGGTGAAGGCACACCCGAAGTAGACAAGGATGCATGAAATTTAATTTTTTTCAATGCACAATATTTTTTAAAAACTATTTTCAACCATGGGCAATTTTGATGAGCATTTTTTCTAATATTTTTACCATTGATGAACCTACATCTATCCTAGCTATAGTTTTGCATGTGAATGTGGATCACATATAGGTCTTCCCAATGTGACAGATTTGGTTGTGGTGGGACCATATTAAAAATAATTTAAACATGTAATCTTCCCCTACAAGGGAATTCTATAATGGTGCAAAATGTTCAAATTTAATTTGCCTTGTATTGTCACTAGAGAGTGATGTTTATTCCAAGGAGAATAATCCTTGATACTAGGAGAATATTCCTGATGTAAAGGGATAAAGGTTCCCTCTTGTAATCGAGGCTCCAATCAAACCCGAGTATAGTCATGCATATACTTGTTGGAAAGAACTTTTTTGAGCTAGATACAATGGTGGTGTAAATTTTGAGTTTTGAGGCAGATTAATATGCTTTTAGGGGCCTTAAATATTTTTTTTGTTTTGGAGTGCACATTGAGTTAAATCCAACACTTCTCATCTATGTAGGTGATCTTAGTACCTAGTAGCACCTAGAAAATGCAATAAGTAGCTATCCATGCATTCCAGTAGGATGAGAAGGTTGACATAAGGATACCTACCACTCTGGGGACTACAAAATCTTGACACATTAGAATCTATCTGAAGACTATTTCATGAAGATACTTCATATCAAATTTTGAAGATTAAAAACATAGACACTTCAGAAGATTCTCTTCTTTCTCCATTCTTCATTTTATATTCTAGTTTATGGTTCACATTTTTGTATAAAGGTGCATTTTCGATAAATACTAACATCTTCTACATAAATATTTCACCATGATGTGGGGATCATATCCATGGTGAACCTAGTAAGTGACCTACATAGGAAACATACCTGAGGAAGAGGCTAACCTTGAGGTACTAAGACAAAGACTGACCTAGAGGCAATAGACATGAGGAAGTGGTTGACCCTAAGGCAATAGAAATATAGGTAAACATCATGGATCTAGCACTATTTTTTAAGTAGAAGAGCCAAGAGCTAAAAATAAAAATCCTAAACACTATTTCAAATCATGTCATACAAGGGTGGATGTCTCTAATGTTGACTTACTTTTTATAGGAAAAAACACATTAAGGTGGAATGTTAAAATTATTGTGTACTTTACCCCTTCTCCTTATTTGACATGTGTACATAATGTTTTTCATTGTTTTCATATGATGACATGTATCATCTTTTACCTTTGTTATAAAGGTGGTATAACTCATTATTAAATCAATCAATTTTTCCTACCAATATTCTTTATCTTATTCTTTTTACTTTGGTTTGGCTTAAATCATCCAAGTGCAACCCACTTGTGGTTGCGATAAGTTGAATTTTTTTTTGTGCAAATTGGGGGTGCAAAGTCCCACATTGAGCTCAATGAAACTAAAGTTGTCTTAATCAAATATTTGATATTTATTCATTGTTTGGTACAAAGTAGATGAATTTGAAAGTATTGCAAAATGATGTTGTGGCTTCACATTGAAAACACTTTAAGGAAGTTCCAAGTCAAAAGGAATGAAATCATCATGGTTTGGTTTTTAGGTGAAAGTTATTTAAGTGTCCATTATCCTATATTGTCATGATCTTGTTTTGTTAATTTGACCCTCTTGTGAAATTACACTCTCCCTTAGGGTTTGGATTCCAAAACCCTCTCTTGCAAAGAAGTTAAACAAACAACTTCTCCAAGGTCTCCGCTATATTAGCATTTGCATATGTGTATTAGTACTCTCAATAAAAATATATCAATTTAATGCTAGGAACACCTTAGTGATTGCAAGTAACTGTAAACAAAGGGCATGTGTTGTTTATTTTACCATGCTACTTTAATGATTTTTCATGAAACCAAAATAAGAGTAATTGTGAATTGGCCCTCATATGACCACGATGTAACCTTAATTCCTTTTATATTGAGGATTTTAGGGTATATTTTATCTTCCTTATTAAATGAATTTTAATAAAGTTTTATCTTGCATGAAATCTTAATTTTAAACATGTAAATGAGGATCAAATATATCTATAAACATAAATCCAAAATGATGAATAAGCTCCTTGAATATAGCTTCTTATCATGAAGATAAATATAGCTTTTGATGTGATTACATAAACTATACCTCTTTGGTGAAATTAATTTTCACAAAGAGATGATAATTTATTGCCTTAAAATAGAGGCTTTAAAATATCACTTTAATCATCCCTCTTAAATGAAATCAGATTTTCATAAAGAAGAATAATTAAATGCTTTAAAACGGCCTTTTAATATAACATATAAAAATTACCCCCTTTCATGAAATTAGAATTTTCATGAAGGGTGCATTTATTGCCCCAAAATGATCACTTATGAAACACCATAAAATTAACCCCCTTAAATGAAATTGATATTTTCATGAAGGTAAGATCATATTATACTTGCAAATAACGTATGAAGCTGAAAAATTTTGATTTGGCTTCAAAATAAAAAAATATGAATTTTTGAAATTATAAAAATCTGCATCAAACAGTCATTTTCAAAAATTAATATAAAATCAACATGATCTCGGAATGAGTCCGAATCTATTGCGTATGATAGATTTTACATCATTCTTCATAGCCATATAATTATTTTTATCATTTTATTTTTTTACGATTTTTATTTTAATGCCTGAAGTTTAAAAAAAAATGCAAAATGAAAATTTCGAAAACAGAAAATAAAATCTAAAAATAAATTTAAATGCTGAAAACAGACATATGCAAAGCATTTCTAGTTTGATGGCATCCCATCCTACAAAACCGAAGCTGTGAGAAACTCTTACATGCAACCTATTATATTCCAACCTGTATTTACATAATCAAAATAGAACAGGTGCTAGCTCCTAAGGTACAAACATAAATTTCAGATCTCAAATATTCGCCTAATGCAACCAAAAAAAATGGCATTAACATTATCTATAAATTCGAAATCTGAAAACAGAAAAATAGGACAATGAAAATCTAGCATGCACCTATTTTGACAAATAAAATCCAAATTTTTAAAAAGTCTTTTACATTTAAAATATCCAGTTACATTCTGACTGGCTTTCAAAAGGTCCAACCCCTGTTCCTCATTTTGATGGAGTATTTAAAATTGTTTTACATGTCTCTTCCTTTCTTCTCCATGGCTCTTGGTTTTCTTTTCTGGTTCGTTCCCATTTTCCCTCCATTGTCTTTTCATTCTCTCTTCTCTGTTTTATATGCATGAGTTCTTTTGTTGTTCTCTTTACATTTTGTTTCATAATGTCTTTGCCTTTGTCTTTCTTCACTTCCTTTCACCTGTAAGTATCTCGAAACCCATGATGTCCATGTTCATAACGGACGATTCCTTCCACCAATAATTGTAGTCCATAGGCCTCCTTTTCTTATTTTTTTCGTGGGCCCTTAACTGATATAAGCCAATGCTTCACAATTAATAATTTAACATCATCCCACACAATACCTACTTTGATTCGCTGTCCACGGTTACTTTGACATTTTACACTCTCTCGAAGATACCGTTGCCCATTGCTTCATTACGTCTGTCGTTTCTCTATTGTTTTTGGGCTATTCGGACATGGTTTCCATCGGAGACAAACTCCTTTTCAAGCTCTCGCTATGCCCGAACATCCGCCATGCCTTTTCGTCGTGTGCCGCATCCGAATGTTCGCACTATGTCGCTTTCGGTGAATCTAGCCTAACTTCTCAACTTTCGCTCAACATGGCATCGATTCCTGGCAATTGCTGTGTTTGCAATTTAAATTCGCTGGTAACCGACGCCTTGGTCCAGGCCATGCTGTCATGCACCCTGACACTCCCACCGCATCTTGCGTGTATGTGTTGGCGAATGAGTTGCTGCCATTTCTTCCGTTAGGTCAAAGCCCTCGTCATATCTCATGTATCCAACGGTGTAACCCGTCGATTCCGACCGGCTATCCTAGCTATCAAAAATCGTTACTCTGTCACTTTGTGGATGCTGCCCTTGATTGCTAGTTATAGACCCCTCAAAACCGGCATTCAATAACTCAGAGACCCCTATTAAATTTTGCAATGCAACTGGGCATCTTCTGTCGCAGCGCTGCCACGTGGTCGGGTCAATCTGCCGCGACCGTTAAGTTCATCAAAACCATGCATCATATGATCTCTCGAGCTCCGAAATACAAGCAGAATGCTTTTTTTATTGGATCTACCGGCATTCGCTTAACATCATTCACACTGGCCAGCGTGACGTTTCTATGTAAATGTTCGTCAACAAGAATGATATCTCGTTCTTCGGTGGGGCTACTGCAGCACAACCCATCTGCACAATAAAACACATAAGGCTAATATTGTGTTCGACATTCATTCTCTCGCAGTGTGGTTCGAACTTCATAGAACTACGTCCGTTTGTCTACACCATGCAGTGCTCGCTGCATTCATCATAGAACTACGTCCGTTTGTCTACACCATGTGTGTTCTCTTCGATCGACAATACCTTGCTGTGATAACCAACTCTCCCATCTGTTGCCGTGCTCCAAATATCCTGCAGACATGAAAATCGAAATATTAGTATAACGAAAGTATTTTAATTAAAAAGGAGGCTTTTAAATTAATATGAAATTTTTAATTATTAAAACTTCTTGAAATAAGGTCCCAGGTGTAGACCAATTGGTTCACCCAAACCCTATAAGGGGCGGAGGTCCAAGGATCAAATCTCGGGCCTCGTCGGACTGAATGCTTGTCCCTTTCCTGGTGCTTTCAGCGGCGTAAAAGGTTTAAAATAATTGTGGCATGGTGGTTATAGGGGCGGACTGCACGAAGATCTGTGTAGCGGCTTCTAGGGCGGACAGCACAGAATACTGTGACGACCATAAAAAGCCGGACAACCTGCCCGGATTCGTGACGGCTACCGATTCCACCATGTAAATTCAAAAAAAAAAAAACTTCTTCAAATAACATTCATTTATTATTATATGCCAATATATCATTTTATTTAACTTCATTATCATAATATATAGAAAATAACATGCAATTTTTTTTTTTTAAATAAAATTATATATGTAAACATATTTATACTCTTAATTTTTATTATCATTTTTTTTTAAAGCTCTTATTATCATATATGTAAAATATATGTGGTAATAAAGTTTTATTTAATTATTTTTTTCCTTTTAGATACATACATTATTATTATTATAATATGAAATATTATAATAATAATAATAATAATATTATGATTATTATTATTATTTATTTATGTATTTTTTTTTATTTTTTATTTATGGCATATATTTATATATATATATATATATATATATATGAAACAAATAAGTATATGTATACATTTTATTTATTTTTTTAATTTTTTTTTTAAAGGTTTTATAATATCATATATATATATATATATATATATATATATATATATATATATATATATATAGATATTACTTTATTTGTATTTTTATTTTTATTTTTTTATTGTTTTTTTTAATTTAAAGTCTTTTTTTATAATGCCTCTCTAAAATGGGAAATCATTGATTTTAAAAGTTTCAATCATCAAAAATCAAATTAATTAAATAAGGAGGGCACACTAAGATCATGACTTGAATCCAAAGCCTTTATTGCAAACTGAAACAGCAAAGCACACCCAAAATAATAGATGAAGGCATGAAGGCATATCACAAGCAAGAATTTTAAAATTGGCATTGCAACTCAAGGGTAACGATATCCCCATGTCATAGCTAGAATTTGCTAAAATCATCCTCCCCAATGATACCAAAGTCTTTAAGGACCAAATTTAATGATGGGTCCCCAAATTTTGGGGCTAGTTGTGGAGCAGCCACAACAAATCCCCAACCCAAAATCAAAACCAAATACTTATAAAATTTATTGTTTTTGAAAAAAATATAAACAAAAGGAAGTGTTTGGGTTATTCAAACAACCTCTATAGTGAGATCAAAAATAACTCCATTGAGTCTATAAATTCCTAGTTGTCAATGGATAGTTGGTGACATGTCTACCTATGAGACAAAGCTCATCATCAATAGACCAATGTTCAGTTAGGGGTGAACTAGCCTAATTTCTAAACTATGGTGGTAAACTTTAACTAATTCTAGAACAAAATGAATTCACATGCACACACTTTTGCTAAAATAAAATGGAGTATTACTTTCAGGTAAATTATCTAACCCCAGCCTTGGGTGGATGCCAAATTTTTGGTTTTTCTAGTTTTCAAGTTTCATTGATTTTAGAAAGGGTTCTTTCTATTCTCAAAATGCTCATGAGCATATTCCAGCAGAGTCACCACTTCTTGTTGCACAACACGCCCCACTCTACATGGAATGGGGACCCTCTTTTTTGAATTTTTTTGTAGGCCTTATTTTGTTTTTCTTTTCTATTTATATGTGCTTTTCAATCATCCCAAGTCTAGATTTTTAGTTGAAAGCTTTTTTATGTCTTTAAATTTTGTTATGCCTTAAGCTTGTTGTGATAATTGTTACCATTATTATATTTGCAATTTCTTCCAATTTTATATCTAAAAATAGCTTTTTAGAAAGTGTGTCTTTGTGTGGGCTCGAAGGAAAATTAATGCCCCCAAATTGTTTACTTTCAACTATTTGTCCAAGATACCTCTACGAAGGTCACCTAGGAAATTATTAGAAAGTGATTGCGTATCCATAATTTAAGTGCAAATGTTTCCCTAATCATATGAATGGTCATGTAAAATGTAGTTAAAAAGCATGCATGTTCAAATTTACTAGGAACTTAAAAATATTATGCACTTTCTAAAACCCTAGCACTCAAATGAAATAAAATTTTCATTTCCAAATGATAAAAAATAAAATCAACTTTGGACTTATGAAATTTATTTGGGCAGTTAAAAATTATTTTTGGGCAATTAGGAATGGTTTGGAAGCTATTGGATTTCATTTTTGAGCTATTAAAAATTATTTTTTAGAAACAATAATTTATTTCTAGGCTTTGAGAAAGCGTTTTTAGATAATAATAAAAAATGAGCTCTTGGAAATTTATTTTGGCCAATTAAATTTATTTCTAGGCTATTGAAAATTAATTTTGGGCATGTAGAATTCATTTTTGGATAATACAAATTTATTTTCAAGCAATTGGAAGTCATTTTAAAGCAATGGGAATTATCTTTTGGGAAATCAAGAATCAATTCTAGTCCAATAAAATGAAAAATGCACAAAGCCAAAATGTATGAAGCCAATGTCAAGGCTGAATCCAAATTTGCCTAAGTGTAGAAACTATAAGAAATATTGTACCATAGTGCTTAGCAAAAAGGTACAAAATTCCATCACCCGCCGGCTATGAGAAAAAGCAAATTCATTTTAGTGTGGATGTTGTCAAAGCCTTTGTACCATTAATGTCAATAGAGAGGGATAAAAATCCCAACACTTTTGAATGGATAAAAATCTGCTAAGTACAAAAGTGTCAGACTTTGAGAGAAGATGTCAATAAAGAGAACTAAAAAATCTAGAGCTCAAATTTTTGCTAAGGTATGAGACCCAGTAGTTGGAAATTAAGCCTAACAATAGAAAATGAAACTTGATATTTGGAAATCATTTTCAACCAATAGGAAAGTGTTTCCAAGCAATTAAAAAATATATTTTTAGGAAATAGAAGTTGTTTTCAAGCTTTTGAAAAATAATTCCGAGTAATTGAAAATTAATTTTGGGAATTTAAAAATTAAATTCAGATATTTAAAAATTATTTCTAGAATATTTAAATATTGATTTTGGGTTTAGAAATCATTTCCAAACAAATGAGAATCAACTTTGGGCTATTTAAAATATTTTTACGGACAATTAGAAATCATTTCAAGGTCAATGGAAATATTTGGAATCATTCATGATCCATTGAAATGTAAAATGCATGAATATAGAATATTTGAAGCCAATGCACAATACCAGATCCAAAATTTGGCTAAGTTTGGATGTTGTCAAATATTTTGTACTAATGGCTTCTGCAAAGGGGTACCAAAATCATATCACCCGATAGTTATGAGAAGGAGAAAATTTGACTAAGTATGGATGTTGTCAAAGATATTGTACCAATGGCTTATATAACAAGGTACCAAAATCCCATCACTTGACACTTCAAAATCTGATTGGAAATTAGAGTCTGAATATTAAAAAATGGCATCCACAAAGAGACCTAAAAAACCCAAAAATTGGAAATTAGAGTCTGAATACTAAAAAATGAAGCCCAATAATAGAAAATGAAGCCTGAAATTTTGAAAAATTAGGCTCAAAAATGAGAAATTAGCATTCGGCTATTAAAAGTTAAGCTTGGAGATTGAAAATTTTATCACTTAGAAATTGAGCTTAGCAATTGAAAGTTACCCCAATTGATGCCCTAAAGATGAGTGATGCTATAATACATGGGTGATGCTATAATATAGGAAAAGCATGGAAAAAAAAACTAGAAAATAATTTTCTACAATTAATAATAAATAATAAATCAAATAACTTTGTCTTTAATTTAAATTAAAAAATTAAAAAAATATATATTAACAATAATATTAAAGTTCTAACCTTTTCATTTTTATTATTTTGTAAAAAAATTGTTGGTGGCTACATTAAATATGGTGGATGTAATGGTGGGCATGAGACTTCAATAAACTGGGCAAGTACAATCATGCAATATGAAGATATAGGAAATCAGTGATTGACCCAAATTTTGTAGAGTAATCAAGAGTTAATAAGGCATGTTTTTTCCATAATTCTTCAGCATCATGCGAATGAAAATTTGATGAAGTATGATCATTTCAAAGCTCCCATGCATCGTGCAGGTGAAGACTTTATGAGGTATGGCTAAAATAGTTCACATTTAATGGGGTATGTTCATAGTATGGTAGGAAAATTTATCTCAAGGGACACATTCTTGAGTAAGATGGTAATTAATTGCACACTGTAATAGGAGGTGAAGGCTAAACTTTGAATAACTAGTGGCTCATTAGCCGGTTACAAATGTCAAAAACCATATGTTAGCTAGCCCCTTTTTAGCTTTTTTTTCTTTGAAGTTATATGGATTGTTTGAACCAAGTTGCTCTTATTTTCTAAGATTTGTTCTTGTAATCCATCAAAGTGGATAATTCTGAAATGATGTACTCAATGTCTATCTTTTTAATATAAAGAATTTCAAATTTTGTTATGTTCAATCTATGAATGTTGATGGTGGTTGCACTCATTCAATTTCATAGTCTGTTGCTCCTCTCAATATTGCACCATATTAGACCTCAAGTTGTATGAATATTGGTTAGGTCAAGATTGGTTTAAATTGGTTTTGTTGCTTTACCAGATTAGAGCTAGAGTTTAGGGTAGTATCAACTTGTTTTTCTTTTAGTTTTTCTTATCCTTCAACCTTTGAATTTTCTTTGAAACTTATTTAAATTATGAGTAGATTAGTTTCCATTCAAAGCATTGAAGCTATTATTCTATAGTACATTTAAAGTTTCATGCATCTTCTAAAGAATCATTGCTATTATATATGATATATTTTAATTGCAATGAATGATATAGATTAGGAAATCATAGTTTATGCAACTTTAGCTTAAAATTCAGCTTTCTTTAACCATTTTAATTCTTCTTAGCTTGCATATGTTGCAATATTAGTGCAAAGGAGTTATATTTTATGATAATTAAGTTTTTAGTTTTTAAAGCATTACTTGCTTAAACATAACTAACAAAGGCCCTTTGAAGGAACAATTATCATTGATCTTTGAGTTTATCCACACTGGCCAAGACTTGGCATACCCAAACCTTGGGTGAAAGAGATTTTCCTTTCAAGAGGGAAAAAATATATGTTCCAAGTACATTGACATGCGCTTGACCATGTGTCACTTGCATGCTCAAGATGCACTAAAGTTAAGATCTGAAGTAGTGCAAGATGGATTATTTTGGAAAGTGGTGAGAGAGGAGAAGGGATAATTTTGTATTGATTCATGGGATCAATATCCTCCTAGCATTTCTAAATTTCTATAATTGTAATTGGTAAAAACAATGATAGAAAGTAGCAATTGGATCAAGATTGAAAGTTATTTTAGCACTAAGTAGCTAAGATATTATTCATTTAAACAAATTAAGAAGTTTGACAAGTGGACAATTTCAATCCCTTTGGAATTGTCACCCATCATGATAAAAATCCTAGTAGAAAAATTTCTCATAGGTAGGAATAAGGAGGATAAATTAGTTTGAATCTATGGAAGACTTGGAGTATACAGAGTGAAGGATGGATATGAAAAGATCCTTCTAGAACCTCCTAATGCATATCAAGGGTTGGCCAAAAGTTAACATCTTTGCTTGGAAGTTCATACAAAATGGAATTCTTACCTTTGATAATTTGAGATGTAGGGAAATTTTTGGCTCATCATGTTGTGTGTTATGCTATAAAAGTGAGGAAACACCTTACCACCTGATTTTTGAGTGCATTTTCATGGACCATATTTAGGAGAGATGGTTCTTAGCTTATAAAATTTGAGCCAATGGTGATCTGAATCAAATTAATATTTGGGAAAGATGGAAGAGGGGCATATTTAAATATGAAGCTCTTCGTATTGAGTGTAATATTGGATTAAATTTTATTTTGTGAAAATTATGGATGGATACAAATAATAAAATATTTAGAGAGACCATTTCATCCTTGGTGTCTGGTATATCATTTAGAGCAAAGTCATAGAAATTATGGTAGTGTATGCTAAAGAGAAAACTAAGGTAGATATAGGGATTATGGAGAAAGAAATTGAAGCACATAAGAGATATGATTTAGCTAGTTGGAAGGCACCCTTGGAAGGCTAGATTAAAATTAATACTGATTATGCAACAAAAGGTAATCTACGTAGAGCTAAAAAATGATAGGTTTATAGGAATCATGTTGGGATAGTGCTCTATTGGGAACTATAGGTCTTGGGAAAGACCATAAACAATAAAGTAAAATTTGTAACTATCAAATTTGCTTCTATCTAGGTAGTAAGATAGGGTCATAGGAGTATAATCATAGAATTGGATTCTCAAATTTTAGTAGAATATCTAGATTGTATAAGGAACTTTACTTTGGATATATGGAGGTTGAGGATTCTTGTCACCAAAATTAAAGAGTTTTGGATGGAATTGGGTGATGTGATCCTAATTTATGGGTAGAGCTCTGAATATGGTGGTAAACTTATTAGCTAAGATATGTATTAAGAAGGAAGTAGGGGTTCAATGACATAGTGGCATGGCTACTAAGGATAAGAGTATTGGGTAGGTTGGTGAGCAAATCTAGTGTTTGGTTAATTTAGATGGCCAATGCAGACACATGGTTTAATAGATTTAGCTCCAATAATTATCTCTTTTTAGTGTTGTAACCAAAAGTGGTTAGTTCTTAGGATATTAGGCTTTGTAGTCATGAAAGTTTTTTTCAAAATTTAAAAAGAGGAAACAAGTTAGAAAAGGTTAGAAGAATTTGCATCCCAACTTGTAAATAATCTTGCTCTAATATATTTTTTTCAATTTTTTAAATGTATAAATTTATCTAATGTAATATTTTTTAATAGAATTATTACTTGTATCATGAGTGAGTCTCATTTTTTTATTTTACAAATAAAACAAGCATTACACAATCTATAAGAAAGTGTGAGCAGGAAAAAACTTCAAACAAGGATCAAACCTCATTCTTTTAGTTAAAATTTCAAATGATAAAGGATTCTTATAATAAAAAGCTAGGTAGCATGGAAATAAAGTCAATTTTAAAAGTTCTAAGTAAAAGTAAGGAATATATAGAAGCATGGATGCCCTAGATGAGAACAAAAATAAGAACAAATCTATGATAAAATCTATATAAGTAGAAGTAGCATGCAATGCACTAGATTATCAAGGATGAGAGAAACATGCATGGCACATTGATTCTTAAAAACACAATGTTAATCTATAAATTCCACAAATATTGGTAAGGTTATTCAAATATTAAAAGTTGAATCAAGTAAAAGTGGAGTTTCAATTCAAAATTGTTATTTCTTGTAAGGGTAGCATAAGAAAGTAATCACTATGAGCAAGTGCAAGCTGGAAGCTCACTTTTTCTTGCTCTAGATCCTTGGAAAATTTAGAAACTAAAAGATTCATAAGAAAAAATCTAGATAGCATGGAAGGAAAGTCATTTAAAAGCCCTAATTAGAAGGATGATCTAGCTAGAAGTATATATTCCCAAGTTATAGATAAGAGGATGAGTGAATATATGGAAAATCCAATCTAGGAAATAGATGTTACAATATAAGTGTTGGTAATTTTGACATTACGCCACATAGAAATTTTTGATGGATTTTTTATTGTAATGTGGAAAAATATATTAATATTATGATACAATATTTTGACCGATATAATATGTTGCAGTTTATATTTTATTTTTCCTTCTTTGTTTTCATGCATCCTTTTTTGGCTTGAAAATAATGGGTGTTTTAAGGGAAAAATGGTTGGGAGAACTGATTGGTGACTTCGGTAAAAATCACCCATAAATAGTTGCAGAAAATGGTGCTCAAAGATTAAGTGCATAAAATTATGGGAGCTTCACCGAAAGGGAAAATCACATTCGCCTCAAACATTGGGTGAAAGGCTCGTTCGCCTCACTTCGGGGTGAACGTAAAAGAAAAGGTGAATGATAAACTTTGGAAAACACGTTCACCCCAATTGAGGGGTGAAAGTCCTTTGCGCCCCTCGTTGGGGCGAAAGAAGAAATTAAAAAATGAAGTTTTGAAGTTGGCTAAGTGTTGAAGTCACCTGAAGTCAAAATGCAGAAAGAATCACGTTCACCCCAAAGTCGGGGTGAAAGCTTCGTTCGCCCCACTTTGGGGTGAACGTCTTCAAAAATTCAAAGAGACGTGCCCAACTGACGCCTTGGTTAGACGAAGATATATTCGACGGAGGTCCTTTGAAATACCTTGAGTTATAATGAACTTAGCACCAAAGTCGACAACTTTTTAAGAAAAGGGTGCGTTCGCCCCAAAGTTGGGGTGAAAGCTTCATTCACCCAAAATTGGGGTGAACATCATTAAGAGCAAACTATTGAAAAGTCAACAGCACGTTCACCCCGGTTGAGGGGTGAAAGCTCCATTCGCCTCTCCCAGGGGTGAACGCGCTATGGATGGTGAAGTGGGTGAAAGTCATGAAGTTCGGAGTGACTTTGAATAGTCAACTTCACGTTCACCCCAAGAGGAGGGTGACAGCTCCTTTCGCCTCTTTTGGGGGTGAATGTAGATTTTAAATAGAACAAGGCAGTTGTTAGAGGTGCTTTCACCTAGGAGAAAAAGGATGATTGTTGTCATGATCAAGAAGGGAATACAATCCATTAAATTGATAAAGGCACCCTCTCCACCAATGAACGTGATTGAAAGAGTAAATATGTGTTCACTTATTGCTAAGTTTGGGCAAATTTTGTTGTCAATGACGTCAAAGAATTTCAAGAGTGCCCAAGATAGGCGAATGGAGGGCATTGAATGATTGGGGCAAGGAGCAATTCAGATTGTGGATCTCGAGCAAAGGGAGCAGCAGTATTAAAAGCACCAGGTGATTTTCATGATTTCCAAGCAGAAGCATATTTTTGAGGATGGCAAACGTATCAAGTCAATGACCAAGCCTTGTAGTTTTCCATGCACCGACACCCAGAGATGCTGATTTCCTGGAGGAATTTCCTTAAAAGTTGGATCACTGTCTCAAAAGGATGAATGTTCAGTATTTTCGAGAAGGAATTTTCTCATTGTGGTTCCTGATCTGTAAACATTTTGTCTTTATGTGCATTTAATGAAAGAGGCGAAATCCTCTATAAATACTAAGCATTCCGATGTAATAAGGAGGTTAGACATTCTGCAGAAAAACTATTCAAGTTCTCTGCATCAATAGAAGATACTTGGCTTCTAAATTTGCAAGCGATCTTTGTGTGTGATTTCCTTCTATTTTATGCATTTCTATTTTATGCTCATATTCATTGTCTATTGTTAAGTTTAAATTCTGCATCTGAGTTTGAACATTGCTGGTGAGGGAGTGAGTTCTGGAATGCGATCTTGGAGGTTGTCTCTACAAGGTTGTAAGTAAATCTTGCTACCTTCTTTTATTACATGCTGCTTCAATGCTTGGGTGGAATTCCTGTTGCTAGTCTATCCCCAATCCTACACCTTCGGCCTGTGGCCATATTTCCCATTCCTTTTCGTTATTTCCAATTTCTTTCCTGTAACTCTAGTCTCAAAATAGTGTAGGATTTAGTAAGGGAGCCAACCCTCTCTGGAGATTGGCATGGAGGACATTCCTTTCCTCCGGCCTTTCAATGTTGGCCATGTCTAGGGTGCACAAACACATGTTTGTATAATTAGGTAGATATTTGACCAACAATTTTTGGCATGCCCGATGGGACCCCGAAAGTTCCACTTTCAATAGTATTGAGGTTTGATGTTCACCTTCATGTTGTATAGTTAGAACATCTGGAGACTCAATTATACCCAAAGCCTCCAAACATGAAGGCAGTGAAAGTTGTGCTTCATGATTACAAGATCGAAGGCCAAAAATCCTGAATATCCCATTGAGTTTTATGAACTTGATACCAAAATATTAGGTGAACACCCTAGGTTAGTTCCTTCACCTTACACGTCATCCACAACATCCTCACAGATAGCTGGTGTATTTTTTGTTTTGTCAAGTCCAGCTAGTACTGCTACTAGCATCCCACCTCCACAACCTCATACACCAGTTCAAATGGCTCAGAACCCACCACCACAGCAGCCACAACCACCAAGGTAGTTCCCAGCATGGAATAGCTCAGGAGCCTTAAATTTACAAGCACAAAATCTAGTCCCTCAAGCAGCTTTGAAGGCTTTGCCTACCTATGATGGTACTAGTAAGACCGCTTATGAGCATATTCAGGATGTGGCTTCTTTGGCAACAATCCATGGCATCACGAATGAAGACATTATGGTAAGGTTACTGGTTTTATCTCTTAGAGGGAAGTTGTTATATTGGTATCGATCATTTTCACCCGCTACTATCACCACATGGGATCAGTTGGCAGAATTGCTAATCAAGAATTTTCATGAGCAAGCTGATCCATTCTCCTTACTGCATCAATTTACAATGATCCAAAGACATCCGTAGGAGGAGATAGTGGACTTCAATATCAGATTCACCTAAAGCTGGCAAAGAGTTCCTGATGGTCTTCAACCCACGCATGAACAAGCTATGTTTTACTATCTCAGAGCATTTAACTCTGACATTGGTATGGTTGTTTGGTAGGCCAATGTGAATACATTCCCAGATCTATACACGCAAGTGCAGAAGGCCGAATCAGACTTGATCGCCATAGGTAAGCTTCCTCCAAAAGTGACCATGCCTATCCTTCCCGACCTTCCACAACATTTATATTCTAGTGCATTCTCACAACCTATGCCTTCTATGTACCTGGTTCCCTCATGGAGCTCGGGTCCACCTCAAGTCGCTCCGATTCCTATCCCACAACTTCCTACTCCAAGCTTTTTGTAATTACCCGCACCAGTAACACCATAGTTGCCAACATCCATTCCTTTCCCAACATTACCAGTGCCACCTATTCCACTATCGTTTCCTGCCCCATCAGTACCTCTACCTTTACCGACACCTCCTGCACCCTCAAATCCTGATCCTTATATGAAGTTGTTACAAGAAGTGCAATCTATTAATTCAGTCATAAGGACGATGTCAAATGAAATCACCGTAGTAAGGAAGAAATAAGTAGAAGCTGATTTTTGATCAAGGAGATTTCAAACACCATCGATTACCCAAGAGCAAGCAACCACTAGCAAGGGCCCTAAAAGGAACACAACTATGTTGACAAATGAAGAAACCAGTACATCAGAGAGAGCATACTAGTGCTCCACCTGTAATGATCCTCATGGAGAAGACACGTGTATGGTGCATTTGAACTATGTATAGACTTTAGCAAAAATTTTCTGGCAGAAAAGTTAATATGATAATGGAAGCTGATCATAATTTGATGGTCCCATATTTGGAGCAAGTTTCAGTTCTTACAAGGGCTGAAAAGAAGCCAATGATTATAGATCCAATGAAATTGGAACCTCTGAAAGTCCTCACTGAGCAGAAGGTATAGAATGAAAAAGTGCAATCACCAATGAAAGCATCTAGTGTGATAGCAAAGCAATAGGATTCTATCTTGTTGAAAGATCTACTACCCAAGCAAGCTCAAGAGAAGATGAAGGCATCAACTTCACAGCCTACAATTACTCAAGAGCAAAATGAAGCGAAAGAGCAAGCCAAAGAGCACCTCAAGTATCCATCATTGACAAAGAGATAAAGGGTAGAGGCTACTCAACAATACCAAAATAAGTATGAGCAGGTTGTAGAAGAAAAGGTTCCTGGTACTTCCAGTTATAACATCATGGAGGAGATGAAGAAGATACCAATAAAAGTGAGCTTATACGATGCACTACAGTTACCAGGGCAAGTTGACCTATTGTAGGAGTCTCTCAAGACTGCAAAAGACCAAAAGAAAAGTCATTCCCAGATTGTGCTAGCATAGACCTTGCCTACCTCAGCTATCGGTAAGAATAGACCACCCCATTCTATCTGTCTCTCAGGATGGAAGGGTGGGTAGTGCATAATTGTATGATTGACTCCGGTGTCGCAACTACTGTCATGCCAAAGGCAGTATGCGAAGTCATGGGAATGGAATACACAAGAAGTAGTCTAGGAGTATTGCAGTTGGATGGGACCCTAGTCAAGATAGTGGGAGTAATCAAAGATATTCCTATTGTTCTACATAGCATACCGTAGATCACTATTATTCAAGAAGTAGTGGTGGTTGACTTGGAACCATACTTCAACATGTGTCTCTCAAGGGAATTCACAATGAAGTTAGGAGGATACCTTTCCTTGGATTATTCGCATCTGGAGATACCATACAAGGGAAGAAGAATCTACATTTATAATGAAAATCCATCCACTTTCCATATAGAAAAATTGGAAGAGGAAGAAAAATCCACAAGTGCAGTCAACATGATGACTGAAGAATTACAAGAAGCTAACTTGATGGAAGAAGCGCTTGGTGAGCTCCACCTTGAAGATGAATTCTCACTCATGGATTTCAATGCAATGGTCAAAATTGACATCGGTTGTTACACTATAACCAAACCTGAGCAGATTGAAGAAAAAGTCCCTGATTCCCTAGACCCTATCGCAGATCAGTTATGGAAGCTGTATTTTGATGGTGCAAGGTGCAAGAATGGTGCAGGGGCTGGTATTGTTCTTGTTTCTCCTATTGGGTTGCAGAAGACCTATTCGTATAGATTAACTTGGAGTTGCACGAATAATGTCATCGAATATGAAGCATTGTGTCTGGGTTTGAAAAGGCTGAAAAGTTAGACATAAAATAGCTGCAAAATTTGGAGATTCTGAGCTCATTGTCAACCAGACTACAAACAAGTGTGTGTCAAAGCAACACTACTTGAAGGCCTACCATAACAAAGTATGGGACTTGTTTGAGTCCTTTACAGCCTTGAACATCTAGGCAATTTCATGGGAGCAGAATAAACATGCAGATATTTTAGCTTCCCTTGGTGCTAATTACTCTCCCATGGAGCAAGTAGTCAGGAAACCCAAGACTGTTAGGGTAATTTATAGACCCTCAGTCCCTGATAAGAATCTCTATTGGCAAGTGTTCGACAATGATGAGAAAATAGTCAATTTTTTGATTAAGGAAGCTGCGAGTGCAGATGATAGAGTACTTGTCAAAGAGGAAATGGAAGGAATGATTCAGTTGAAGAATAATCACATTCCCAGGGGACTGATTTTGTTGGAAAGTCTATTTGACCAAAATGATAGGGCTGAGAAGCATAAAATCAAGGTAGATGCGAAGGAATATAAGGAGTTGCAGCTGGAGCCTGAGAAGATCATCAAAATTAGAACCGATTGTACTTCAATAGAATTGGAAGATATCAAGAGCTTGTGTTATGAATTTCTCGATATCATTGCATGGAGCTATCATGATTTGAAGGGATATGACAAGAATATAATCCAACATACCATTGAACTATAGGAGGGAGTAAAACCTTTTTGATAGAAACAACGGCCTATCAATCCCAAAATTGAGGTGCTCATGAAGGCAAAACTATTAAAAATGTTGGAAGCAAAAATAATATATCCAATTAAGCACTCAACATGGGTGGCGAACCTAGTGCCAGTTCAGAAGAAGAATGGAGATATTCTTATGTGCGTAGATTTTCAAAATCTAAACCAAGCATCATTAAAATATCACTACCCCCTACCGTAGATTGATCAAATCCTCCATGTAGTTGCTGAAGCACAGATATTTTCATTGCTAGATGGTTTCTCTGGTTATAACCAGATTTGGGTAAAATATGAGGACCAACACAAAATGACGTTCACTACCAAGTGGGGCACGTTCGCCTATCAAATAATGTCGTTCGGTCTTTCAAATGCTAGCACTACCTTTCAGAGAGCCATGGATATCACTTTTGGTGAGTTATTAAATAGAGTTATTGTGATTTACCTTGATGATATGACTATGTTTTTGCATCGTAGAGAAGAGCACGTTTCTCATTTGAGGTAGGTGTTCAAAAAATATCGAGAGTTTGGGATTTCCATTAACCCAAAAAAGTCCATATTCACTGTCAAAGAGGGGAAATTGTTAGGTCATGTGATCTCACAAGAAGGACTAGTGATTGATCCCACAAGGGCTGAAGCACTCTTGAAACTACCACTTCCAGTTAACAAGAAGGACCTGCAGTCATTCTTCGGCCAGATAAATTTCATTCGGAAGTTCATAGCTGATTTTTCTCAGGTAGTAAAACCCATGATCGAGCTCTTGAAAAAGAATGCAGATTTCAAATGGACCGAGGAGAGGAGACAGGATTTTTAGGAAATCAAGGAAAGAATCACTCAAGCGCCAGTATTAATTAACCCAGATTATTCAAAAGATTTCATTCTCTATGCAGTAGGTGAACAAGAGAGTTATGTCGTCGTTCTCACGTAGAAACAAGAAGACGGAGATGAAAAGTTGATTGCCTTTTTGAGCCAAGTTATTGCGCCACACCAGGAGAAGTATAATTTCATTGAAAAATAGGTGTATGCAGTGATGAAATCCCTAAAGAAATTTTGGCACTTTGTCTCACAGAGCAAAACAATCATTTATGTTATACACCCAGATGTCAGAAACTTCATTCTTCAAGGGGAATTAGGCGACAAAAGAGTGGGTTGGGTCTCAAAGATTCAAGAGTATGATGTGGAGATCCAACCAACTAAATCTAATCCATGGATGAGCTCTCTACCAGGAATTAGCCAAAAGTGCAACATCTGAATCATTGGCTACAATACAAAAAGAGGATATCTGTGAAAGCATTTGTGCAAATCATGCTATAGGTGATCGTGACTGGACAGAGGACCTTGTCGAATTATTTACCTCAGGGAAATGTCCATCACATCTTGATGCTTCACAACATCAGAGGTTCAGGCTGCAAGCACTTAAATATGTCTTATTGCCAAGTGGATTGTTCCATAAGAATATAGACGGAGTGCTCCTCAGGTGTGTGAAGGGGTCAAAAAAGGAGAAAATATTGGAAGAGTTTCATTTTGGTCTATCTGGTGGCCATTATGCAAGAAGGCCTATGGCCTTGAAGATCATTTGAGTTGGCTACTTCTGGCCTACCCTTTTCACATATGCACATAGGGTGAGCCAAAACTGTGATAGTTGTCAGCGGTATGTTGGCAGGACTAGGAAAGGATCATTGCCCCTACACCCGATTCAAGTGGAAGCACCATTTTAGCAATGGGGTTTGGACTTCATTGGAGTCATAGACCCTCACTCGTCAGCTGAGCATAAATACATCCTAACTACAATAGATTATTTCACTAGGTGGGTAGAGGCCATCCCTACCAAAAAGGTAGATCAAGCTATGGTCATCTCTTTCCTTGAGGGATTGATCACCCATTTTGGTGTTCCAGATGCTATTGTAATGGATAATGGGACTCCATTTATTGGGGCGAAGATCATCGAATTTGCAAGCAGATATGGGATCTATCTCAAGACATCTTCTAATTACTATCTACAAGGAAATGGGTTGGCCGAATCCACAAATAAGAATTTATTATGGATCTTGAAGAGAACGCTAGGAAACAACAAGAGAAGTTGGCACTTATTGTTGAATCAGGATTTATGGGTAGATCGGATATCAGTGAAGAAGTCTATTAAAGCCTCTCCTTACTCCCTCGTGTATGGAAAAGAAGTAGTCCTACCCACTCACATCGAGCTTCCAGTGCTCCAGACATTGCAGATGTTCCAAGGAGAAGATGATGAGTTTGATCCTATGAGCGCAAGGATGGCTCAGTTGCTACAGTTGGAAGAGGAAAGAGAGAAGGCATACGAAGCTTTCACCGAACATACAAAAATGATGCAGAAGTGGTTTGGAAGGAAGACGACAGAGCGCAAGTTTCAGGTGGGAGATTTAGTCCTCAAATGGAACGAGAACAAAGCCAAGCCGGGAAAGCATCACAAGTTTGATGCGATCTAGGAAGGTCCATTTCAGATTGTTGTAGTAAATTCGGTGAATGCTTACCACCTTCAAGATATGGATGGTTGGGATCTCTCAATTCTGATTAATGACCTTCATCTGAAGCCCTATTTTCAATGATTTGGTAAAAAGAGGTACAACTTTGTAAATATGTACAAATTTCCTTTTCAGTATTTTATTTGCTTTATAAAATAATATAAAAAAAAAGAAAAAAGGAAAAAAGAACAAGAAAAAGAAAAATGAGAAATGCTCTTTTTGAAAATCAGTTTCGCCCCAAGATTCCCTTTGAAATTCCTTGTGTTGAAAGAGTTTGGCTGGTTTTAGAAATTACAGAAGGATGGCATTACAAAGCCCCTAGGTAAGAAGGAGCCTTCGAGAAAACATTTTTGCATCCAGAGGCACACAGTGAAAGCACAAGGCCTTTTCACCCCATTTTGAAACACAAGACGACAACTACATGGAGAGGCACTTTCACCCCAGGGAAGGGGTGAAAACCCCATTTGCCTCCCTTTGGGGGTGAACGTACGAGGAAGAACGAAAGCGCCGAGTCAACGCTATGAAAGCAGTCAAAAGAGCTTTCACCCCAAATGAGGGGTGAAACTCCTGTTCGCCCCTTAACAAGGTGAAAATAGTTATTAAAGGTCAAAGTTGGAGATGGTCAAAAGGGGCGTTCGCTTCTCGTTGGGGTGAAGGTATTTTTATAAGATTTAAAATGTTAAATTGTAGCACCCATATCATTTGATTTAAAATAAAGTATGGTTTATGATAACAAAGGCACCACAACAGTTTAAAAAAGAAGAATTGTCAACTACGTTTTCACCCTATAAGAGAGTGAAGCTCCCATTCATTCACTCAAAAAAATTCTAGGAGCATGGGGGCATGACCTAAAAAATAAATAAAAGAAAAATCAAGAGTTCAAAAAAAGAAAAGGAAAGCAAGGATTAAAAGTTTGCATATATATAAAAAAAAGTGAAACAGATAAAATCAAAAAGCTTCAGTATTTTTAAGATGCTTTTTCTAAATATGGCACAAAAAAAAGAGGTGAAGAGTTGTTTTAAAATGAAATGAAGTTCACCACGAAGTCAATCAAATAGGTTGAAGGCATTTTCGGAGTGAAAGGGAAAGAAGACAAGTGCGCCTCAAGGACGCTTTCACCCCCATTGTTTTTTTAGAGCACCTTGATTTCGTAAGCATAATCAAAATTTCAAAAGTGCTCTATCAGAGCGATTTCACCCTCTGATGCGTGGCAAATATTGAGAAGTGTGCATGCAAGCTAAGGTGCATTTCTGAGGCATTTAATTTAAAATGTGCACTCGAATTTGCGTTGGAGGGAGATTTGAGGGTTCCGAGGAGCAAAATCCCACACCGTCGAAAGAAGAAGCGCTTATTGGTTTGTAGGTGGCAAGGTTATTATCCCAAGGAAGCTTTAATAGCTAGGGCATATTTTTTGATGAAACCACGTGGTAAGGAGGGCACACTTTCCAAGGATGATCTTGCGATGAATAATAGTTGATACCATTAGAACATCGAGAATAGTGTCGGGTGGGTGAAACAAAGTGCATGTTCTTCCAAAATCACCCGAGGAAAATTTGGCATTTACTACGGTGGTTGGAAGGGAGCTCTATATAAAGGAACAGGTAAAAGCTTCGTAGTTTAATTTTTAAAATTTTACTGTCATTGTGTTTTCGAAAGCTTTTGTTGCAGATATTATAGAGAGAATTCAGGGTAGCCACCAGAGGGATATAATGGGAAAGAGAAGCAAAGAGGCGCAAGAGGCTACAGAGCCCAAGAAGTCCAGAAAGAAAGTAGAAGGTGGGTCGAAGTCCAAGAAGACCCAAAGAAATGAGAATGTGGATTTGGACCCGTACTCTGACACTATGGCAGAGATCAGAGACTGTGTGATTACCAACAAGGGCATGGAGAAACTATGACAAGATGTGGAGTTCACGGTAAAACAGGGATTAACAGTAGAAAGCCCTTTAACTATGTCATTCCACGTGCAGTTATCTTGGTATTTGTGTATGCCCGTACACCCTTGTTCAGAGCTGGTGAAGATAATTGCTCGATTTTATAATCCGGTTACCAGGATGGTGCATACGACAAATAGAGAACCACTTTTTTCTATTTCCGTTGATGAAGTGCAGGAAGCATTTGCCTACGGGTTGAAACCTCCTTCATATGTGATCAGCAAGAAGCTACATACCAATGAGTAGGAGGAAAAATATGTATCTACCATGATGATGCGTCAGTTCATGGAGATGTAGTTAATTAAAGAGCCACAACTAGGGCAACTACCAAACTTGCCAAAGTTGCTTACAGAGTTCAAAAGCCTAGACATTTACTCGATGTTAGCATGGGTTTCTGGTTTACCGATAGATTCCATAGTTCATAAGTGGCAAACAACCCTAGCACAGTGCATATGCCAGGTGGAGTTTTATGCTCCGTTAGCCATGAGGCAGGGCACCAATCCGATTTACTTCGATTGGGCTGATTTTATATCTCAAAAACTGCATTTTTAGTTGGAGAGGTTGCATATTGGAGAGGAAACATCATTCAAGCATACCTCCTTTTTGGTCTGGTATTTATTTTTCCATCTACACCAATATTTTTCATTCATCGCAATAAGGCAAATGGATGAGAAATATGAGCTTCTACTAGTGTATATGTGGACTTCCGCTCTATCGAGCAGGAGTCATTTTATAGTTTTAACCATTTATTTCTAGGGCTTGCAATAGAGCTGCTTTGTGGTGCATGTGAAAGAGTGCCATGGGAGATGAGAGAAGCAATGGCTACGGCTGAAAAGGGTGACATATTTTTGTTAACTCAAGGTATGGTCGTAAGAATCTATGGCTTCATGGGTAAGCCATTCTTGCTCCCATACTTTACCACCGAACACGTTTTTGCCATGGAGGTGGTGCACCAAATATATTATGCTAATGATGTGTATGGAGTAGGGTGTGGCAAGAGGATGACTTGCAATATGCCTTTCAAGTTTGGAAGTATAGAGGTGAACCAGGTTGGGCAAAATAGACTACTCACAGTGGCACTCCAAGACCTAGGGTTGATAGAACTACCGCAATGGTGGAGATATGACCCATTGGGGAAATTTTTGGAAATAATCAAGGCCAAGACCTTCCATTGTTTCCCACGATTCAAAATTTAGGAGAGGCACAATAATTTTGGTGGGTGCAACTTAGAGTGGCACATTAAAAATATGATGTCGCTCCCACCCTGGCATGATTTCTATGAACAGGAGGCTGAATATAATTTGATGGTATACAGAAATCATATTCCTCCACCTAGACTATTTATTTAGGTAAAATAAAGCCAAACCCTATGGAATGAGGAAAAAATTATGAACTGGTGGATAATGCGGGTCCATAGAGGAAAAATTACGTCTCCTTATGGGTTGAAAATGGATGAGGCATTTTTGGAGGCCTACGATGAATATGTCAATGCCTATCAACCCATTGCTTTTACCAATATTTTGCCCCAAATTTTCCAATATTCTGATAGTGGCGAGAGCACGGCCAAGGAAGAGCACCCAAAAGTTGAGGAGGAAACACCTGAGGAGGAAGAACAATAGTATGTGTTTCAATGGAGGTCGCAATGGGCGAAGCGTAAAGTTGATGAGGCACCTTTGGTGGAGAAGCAAACTGTTTGAGATGCGCCCCCATTCTCGAAAGCTGTGAAGAAGCCAAGGACCAGTGCTACTTCCTCATCTACTACTGTATTTTTGGTCATTACAGTTTCTATAGTTGTAGTTGTTTCGGTGACTGTTAATTCCCCTCCACTGGTGATAAATGCTTCGATGACGGTCGCCCAAATGTTTTTGATGATTCATGAATAGTCGAGGGACCAGTATGTGGAGGTCATTAACATCGAGGAAGAAGAGGAGAAGCAACAGGAAGAAATTATTTCATAGCCACTTCCATCACCAGAGCACACGGTGCCTACGCTCGAAGGTACATCTTCCTTTCCCCCTCCTTCTTCTTCGGAGCATGTAGTGGCTGTCAGTTTACTTTCATTTATTCCTGCATCAATATCTCCCCCTTTGGTATGCCCTCCATGTCCATTTCGCTCCCTTCTTCTTTCCCTTTCACAAGTCACTACTGCTCCTTATTCTATTCCCATTTCTTTGGCCTCCCTTTCTTTTAGTTCATTCGCATTAGGGCCAAACCCATTTTTATACCCTTCCCCTTCCATTGCTACTACCACTTTTGTTGAGGCTATAAGTACGCAAGCTCCTCCCAGAGTGAGCGTAACTACAGTCGAACTTGATTCCTCCACCCACTCTATTATTTTGGTCCCTCCCCTCCTAGCCATATCTTTCACTTCCTTTGAGCCCGACCGCTCACAAATTTTGATACCTTTCACACCATTTTTAGAGTTGCAAGTACTACCCAAGGTTGAGGTGGCACCAAAGCAGCCTGATGCAGAGAAAATCAATTGGGTGCACCTCAATTCATCATAGTGGTTGAAAATTCATAGATAAAAAGAAGCATTGGCTCCAGCTCGACCGCTCAAGAAGGTCACTTTTGATCCGGTTGCCATGGAAGTTCATACAACCAAGATCACTCCCTTGGTCCAGAAGCCACAAGGAGAAATGATGCCGAGCGATTATGCTTGTGAGACTATAATAGAGGACCTGACCAGGATTGATCCCATAGAGAAAATGGGCAATATACAGGTTGATATGAGTTCGGTATACTTGCATGATGAATATTATAAGCAAAGATATTTTGACAATGAAAATAAAATTATCAAACTTGAAAATGCCTTGGCTGCAAGTAGAGCACAACAAGAGAAGACTGCCATGGAGAATGAATACTTGCATCAATAGGTTGGAGTGCATCAAAAAGAAAGGGATGCGACGAGGTTGGAGATGCAAGCACTCAGAATGCAACTGGAGGCCATACAAAATCAACTGGCTGAAAAAGCCACACAGGCTATGGGCTTCTCCCCGAAAACAATCAAAGAGGCTCACCTTCGCTTGGCCTAGAGTTGCAAAAAGTTGGTAGCCAAAGTAGTGCAGGTTTTGCATTATCTCTAGGTAGCCCAAATATAGATTCAGATGGGTCAATAGTTGATTGACACCACAGAGGAGATGCTAGAACCCCACATGGAAATGGCTATAAAAATCCAAGCTCTGGCTCAGTCTAGCATGCACATTCACCCCTTAAGTGAGATGGATCACGCTTGGTCTACCACCAAGGTCACGCTATGAAGCTATTTTTAGAGAATGGACCTGGTGAGAGAAGGCAGGAAGATCCTTAATGACATAGAGCGGGAGCATACTATTTCCATGATTCATTTTGATGCTCTCGTTGACATGGGTTTTCCAGTTTTTACTGATGACTAGGGTGAACCTCTATCGAAAGAACAATTGGAAGTAGTCTAGAAGAATTTTGTGGAGGACACCTCAGATATTGATACATGGGAGGAGCCCATCATAGAAGAACAAGTGCTACCACTTATGAAGAAGTTTACCCGCATGGAGCTATCATTGTTTGAGCTAGCCCAATGAGCGAAGCACCTTAGTCTAGAGGATGTCCAAAACCTACGGTATGTGTATGAGTCGCTGAGTACCCCTTGCTTATTTACTACACATGCTTGGGAGGAGGTAGTCATAGTCTATGAGGTTACCTACAAAATCTTGAAAGAGCAAGAGGAGCAAGAATCGCAGTAGAGAAGACCACGATAGAAAAAGCAGTGGAAGAAGCAGAATGGGTAGAAGTACTACGAGTAGCAGTAGAGGTAGAGGTGGCTAAGAAGGTAGAAGAAGAGTAGGCACAGAAAAATGCTTCCACATCAAGAGCACCAACCAAAGCTGCTAGTAAGAAGACCCAGTAAAATCCCAATGGATAAAGGCCTGGGATCGTTTGCATCCATGCGAGCTGGATACCTCGTGAGCCACCAAAAATATTGGCAATTTTGACATTACGCCACATAGAAATTTTTGATGGATTTTTTATTGTAATGCGGAAAAATATATTAATATTATGATACAGTATTTTGACCGATATAATATGTTGCAATTTATATTTTATTTTTCCTTCTTTGTTTTCATGCATCCTTTTTTGGCTTGAAAATAATGGGTGTTTTAAGGGAAAAAATGGTTGGGAGAACTGATTGGTGACTTTGGTAAAAATTGCCCATAAATAGTTGCAGAAAATGGTGCTCAAATATTAAGTGCATAAATTATGGGAGCTTCGCCAAAAGGGAAAATCGCATTCACCTCAAACATTGGGTGAAAGGCTCGTTTGCCTCACTTTGGGGTGAACGTAAAAGAAAAGGTGAATGACAAACTTCGGCAAACACGTTCGCCCCAATTGAGGGGTGAAAGTCCTTTGTGCCCCTCATTGGGGTGAAAGAAGAAATTAAAAAATGAATTTTTGAAGTTGGCTAAGTGTTGAAGTCACCCGATGTATTTTTTGTTCGAAGGGTCTAAAGTGATGGAGATGTTGGGCACCGTGTGAGCCTCGCACAGATTTGCATGCCTCTACGAGTGCCTGCATGTGGGATTTTTCTCCTTCTTTTGATTCGATGACTTCTTCTGATTATGACGATGGGTATTTTATCATTTTTTGGGGTGGGTTGTTGCACGAGAGTGCATTTTCTTGATCCGAGTGTGGGATAGTCATGGCTTTGGCTAGAGGTACCCAATGTCAGAATAATTTCTCATTTAAGGAAGCTCTTCATGGCTCGAGCTCTTCTTATGTTTGGCATAATATAGATGATAACTCTTCAGGCCCAGATGGTTCTTCTTTGGATGGAGAGTTTCGTGCAAAGCGAGTTAATGGATGCTTGGAAAGTGCTGGGGAGCGGCCTATTCTTGTGATTCAGCCTGAGTCAATTGTAGAGGATGTAGATTATGTGCAAAATTATGCTTTAATCTATAATTTTTTGGATATTTGCATCCCTTTCTTGGCATTTGAAATGTGGGCCAAGAGTACTTGAAACCGGGTTGGCGACATGGAAATCATGAGGGGAGCTAATAATTTCTTTTTGGTGGTGTTTTCTTGCTTGGAAGACCGAAATAGGGCATTTGAGGAGGGCCCATGCATTTACATCCAGACTGGCCTATTTATTAAGCCTTGGCACATGGGTTTTAATCTGACTAAGGAGATTCCTTCTCGGGTTCTCGTGTGGGTTCAACTTTTGTGGCTACCTTTGGAGTTTTGGCGGACGGATATTTTGCACATGATTGCATTGTTTTTAGGCAAACCGGTGGGACCGTCTTAGTAAACTTTAAAAAAAAGGTAGTCTCATGTGCTCCTATTTGTGTTGAGTTGGATTTAACTAAGCCTTTGCCTGATTCTATGCAAATATGTGTTGGGTCTTTCTCTTGGGTTCAACAATTAGACTATGAAACTCTTCCTTTTCATTGTCGTTTGTGTCATGAGTACGGGCATCTTCAGCGTAAATATCCTAAAATGCTTGAGAATAAATCATCTGGTTCAAATAATCTAAATCTGCAATCTTTTGGTGGGAATTCAGTTACTTAATATGATGGGCCTGGTCAGGGGAATGGTCCCATGGATGTTAGTGGAGCGGATAAAGAAGGCTTTATTCTGGTTAAGACTTGCAATAAGGGAAAAGGGTTGAAGTGGACCTTTACTGATAGACATATGGATGGCTTACATAATAAGTTTGATGTCTTGGATGAGTTGGCATTTCCTAATGAATGAATGAATGGTAATTTGCATATGGATTCTCAAAATGTGACTAAGGTGCTGGACTATAATGGGTAACAAGAAGTAACAGATCCTTCTATGGACATAGCCCTGGCAATTGTTCCTATTTCGGAGGTGCGGTAGGATGGAGTGAAAGGGGATGAACCTCTTTTGGTTGATTTGTTGAATATTGGTAGAGGAAAGGGTTCCAATCCTGGTCTTTCTCTAGGGTTGATCCAAAAGAACTTCAAAAAATGGGCCCCTGCAAATACGGTTAAGGTGGGTAGGAAGAAATATGTAGATAAACTTCATGTGGAGGGAGAAACACTGGTTGAGAGTGAGGTGGTTAAACCCCTGGAGTCTTACTTTTCTTCTCTCTCTAAATGATTGTTCTTTCCTAGAATGCGAGAGGTTTGAATAGCTTACCTCATCAAAAATATATTTGGGATTTGGTGCAGGTGCATAAGTTGGATGTTGTTTTTCTTCAAGAATATAAATTATCGATGGAGGGTCTATTTAGTATTGCTTCTAAACTCTGGGCTCGAGGTCTTTGCCAATGTGTTGGGGCTGTGGGTAGTGTTGGGGGAATTGTTAGCATTTGGAATTCGTAGAAGCTTACTCCTCTTTGGTGGGTCTCGAATAAGTCAGCTCTTTCTATGATAGCTTCTTGCCATGAGTCTAGAGAAGTGGTTTTATTCACTAACATTTACGACCCCTCAGATCTTGCTGGGAAGGTGTTACTTTGGAATCATATTCAAAGTGTTCGAGCCTTGGTTCCATTCTATCCTTGGATTATGGCAAGGTATTTTAATGCTATATCTAGTATTTATGAGAAGCAGGGAGGTGTGGGTACTTTGGGACCTGCCTCTAGGCTCCTTAATGATAATATTCAACTTCTTAATATTGTAAATATTAAGTCGATGAATGGTGTGTTCACTTGTATGAGTAAGTGATGTGGTTTTGATTCTATCTCTAAGATATTGGATAGATTTAATACTTCTTCATATTGGGTTAGCAATTATTGGGTTATTAATTCGGAGGTTATTGATTGGAGGGGATCGGACCATTGGCCTATTAAACTTGCTATCTCTCGACAAGGAATGGGTCATCATCCAAGTTTTAAATTTTAGTTAATGTGGCTTAGGGATCCCTATTTGTATGACTTGATAAAATTTTGGTAGATTCAGGGTTGTCCTTACCACGGTATTGATATGTACTCTTTTGTTAAAAGGTTCCAATTTGTGAAATTTCAACTCAAAAAGTGGAACAGACAATGTTTAGGGAATATTTTTCAGGCTAAATATTTGGCCCAAAGTAGGCTTGATGTTATCACCAGACATATCAAATATCATGGACTTACAAAGCAAAATATTTAGGAGGAGTCTGAAGCTTTGCATGAGCTTCAAGAGTGGGATCTTCAGGAAGAAATTTTTTGGAAGCAAAAGGCCGAAGTGGAATGGTTATAGGAAGGATATTGAAATACAATTTTTTTCTTCAACACTGTTAAGGCTTGAAGACATGGCAATGGTATTTATTCTATTATTTATTCTCAAGGTATTCAGTTGTCTGCTTCTTAGGATATCTCTCAGGAGGTTGTTCGGTTCTTTTATTCCTTATATTCTGAGGATTCTTGTGTGGATCACATTGATGATCATACTATTTTGCATTGTATTCCTTCTGTTATTTTAGAAGAGATCAATGCGCATCTTCTTCAACCTATTTCCATTGATGAACTAGAAAGGGTAGTTTTCCTTATGAAGACTGGGAAAGCTCCAGGGCCTGATGGATTCCCTATTGAGTTATTTTAACACTTTTGGGAAATTATTAAATTTGATCTTTTGAAGGCTGTTCTCGAGTCCTTTCATAACCATCAGTTGTTGAAAGCTTTGAATTCCATTTTTTTGGTTCTAATTTCTAAAAGGGAGGGGGCTAGATCTTTTGATCAGTTTCGGCCTATTGCTCTCTACAATGTGGTGTATAAAATTATTACAAAGCTAATTATGGAGTGTCTCAAGCCTTGGCTAGATAGAGTTGTTTCTGATGAGCAAGGTGGCTTTGTGGCTGGTCGACAGATTCTAGATGGGGTGGCTATTGCTTTCGAGGCCATTCATTCTATGAGCACTTCTAAGGATAAATTTATGTTTATAAAGTTGGATATGGTGAAGTCTTATAAAAAGGGTGAAATGGTATTTTCTTCACAAAATCCTCTTGGCCTTTGGATTTTATCCTTCCTATATTGAGTGGATTATGAGTTGTATTATGACTCCCTCATATTATGTCCTAATTAATGGGGAGCCCTCTCCTCTATTTCATGCTTCTCGGGGTCTTCGACAGGGAGATCCTTTATCTCCCTACTTGTTTATAATTATGGTTGAAGTCTTGGCTCGTTTGCTTAAATATCAGGTTCACCAGGGTCTTATTCATGGGTGGAAATGGGATGCTGGTAGGCCGACTATTTCTCATATTTAGTTTGTTGATGATACTGCTCTCTTGGATGTGGCCTCTATTCGTGAAGAAACCAACTTTAGACGTGCCCTGGATATGTATTTGGTTGTCTTTGGTCAAAATATTAATGAGCATAAGTCTACTATTTTCTTTTTCAATACGGATCCCAGGATTCAAGCTAGAATTATTCAGATTCTCAGGTTTCAGGTTGGGACTCTTTCCCTTACGTACTTGGGGATTCCTATTTCTATTGGTCCTCTACCTAGGTTGGTTTGGACTAACATCCTTGATAAATTCCATAGTCGAGTTAGTCATTGGACTCATAGATGGTTGACTTTTGTTGGTCGGGTTTTACTTCTGAAGTCGGTTGTTTAGGCTTTATCGGTGTATAGATGCCTTATTCAAATTGCTTCGATAAGTTTTCTTCATGATCTGGATTCCTCAAAATGGAGTCTTGTTAATTGAGAGACTATTTGTAGACCGAAGCAAGCAGGGGGATTGGGTCTCCGCCTAAGTTCTATTTTTAGGATTGCTTTGGCTACTAAGTTGTATTGGCATTGGTGTAGTAATCAGGAGCAAACTTGGGCCAAGATTATCTCCCACAAGTATATTAGGGGGGTGGAAGGTTCTGAGATTCATAGGTACAACTTGATTGGTCGAGGATCATTTGTTTGGAATACTCTGAAGAAGGGTGCAGAGTCGGTTAAATAGGGGTTGTTTTGGATTTGTTATATTGGATCTCGGGCTCTTTTTAGCATGATTCTTGGGATGGCTTTTCTCCTCTCCTTAGCGATTTTCCTCATCTTCAAGATATTTCTCAATACTTTTTGGATTCTAGATGGGTGAGGGTGGCATATTTCAAAACTATTAAGTCCTTTGGTCAGATGGTTAGTTTCCAGTGGAAGGATCCTCAGGAATGGCCTGCTGGTGGCACTATGAATGCGAGGGCAAAATTGGCCCGTATTTTGGCTAGTCGTCCTTGTTCTTTTTTGCCTTGGAATGATGTGCTAGCATGGGAGAGGGATAATAGAGGGATATTTTTGGTTGCTGCTAGTTATTATGTTTTGGATCGACAATGATTTGGGGAGGATGTGGTCCCGTGGTGGAAGCAAGTTTAGAATAAGTTTATTTGACCTAAGTGTAGTTTTTATGTGTGGTTGGCTACTCATAATCGGTGTCTCACTTGGGATAATATTCAAAAGCATGGTTTTGTTGGCCCCTCTTTATGCTATAATTATGGGAAGGATGAGGAGTCTATTGGGCATTTACTTCTCCAATGTGACTTTGCTCATCAACTCTAGAATTATTGGTGGGGAGTGTGGAATCAACCTTGTTCACATGCTTCATCTGTAGTTAATTTTTGGAGGAGTATGGGGAGGCCTCCTGCAACGGCTTTCTTTTTACAAGTTGGGTGGAGCATTGGTCCTTCATGCATTTTTTGGCATATTTGGCTTGAACGAAATCGCCAAATTTTCCAAGGGAAGGATTTAACTACTTCTCAAGTCTGGAAGAAGATTTTGTGAATGATCCAAGAAACTGTGTCTGCAAAATGTCAGATTATCTCTCTCGTGGACCAAGCAGAACGTCAAATCATGGAAATATTAGGTTTGTTGGTTAATGGTCCTAGTCCTAATGTCTCTTGTAGACGGATGGATCAGAGTAATCGGGTGCGAAGGGCTGGTAAATGGAATTTTCCTCCTCTGAGAGTGCTGAAGATTAATATGAATGGATCTTCCCAGGGTGATCTGAGTAATGTTGGTATTGGTGGTGTGGGGCAAGATAGTAGTGGTACTATCTCTTGCTTTAAGGGATATCATTCTAATAACTTCATGGAAGCCCTTACGATTTTATATTCTTTGGATCAAGGGTATGCTTTGGGTTGGTGTCGGATTATTTGTTAATCTAATTCTCAGATTGTTATAAATTTGTTGAATTCTGGGGATAGTCTTCATGGTAGTTGGCGGTTGAGTTGGATTGCTCGAAAAATTCTCAATATCTCTACTCACTTGGAGTTTATTTCTTTTGTGCATATTCCCCGAGAGTGGAATGGGGTAGCGGATTTGTTAGCTAAATGGGCTTCTTAGTTTCAGGATGGTTGGGATGTTCATAATTGGTCTCAACTTTCTTCTGATTGCTCTCAATATCTCTCTTTTTTATTGAGAGCTGATATGTCTGAATAGCTTCCTCTTTTTCTTTGTAGCTTGGATGTTTTATTGAGTTAATAAATGTTTTACCCTATTTAAAAAAAAAAAGTGTTGAAGTCACCCGAAGTCAAAATGTAGAAAGAATCACGTTCACCCCAAAGTTAAGGCGAAATCTTCGTTCATCCCACTTTGGGGTGAACATCTCCAAAAATTTGAAGAGATGCGCCCGACTGATGTCTTGGTTAGATGAAGACATTCAATGGAGGTCCTTTGAAATACCTTGAGTTATCATGAACTTAGCACCAAAGTTGGTAGCTTTTTAATAAAAGGGTGCGTTCACCCCAAAGTTGGAACGAAAGCTTCGTTCGCTCAAAATTGGGGTGAACGTCATTAAGAGAAAACTGTTGAAAAGTCAACAACGTGTTCATCCTAGTTGAGGGGCGAAAGCTCCATTCGCATCTCCTAGGGTGAACGCACTATGGATGGTGAAGTGGGTGAAAGTCATGAAGTTTAGAGCGACTTTGAATAGTCAACTTTGCATTCACCCCAAGAGGAGGGTGACGGCACCTTTCACCTCTTTTGGGGGCGAACATAGATATTAAATAGAACAAGGCAACTGTTAGAGGTGTTTTCACCTAGGAGAAAAAGGATGATTATTCTCATGATCAGGAATGGAATACAATACATTAAATTGATAAAGGCACCCTCTCCACCAATTAACACGATTGAAAGTGTAAGTATGTGTTCGCTTATTGCTAAGTTTGGGCAAATTTTGTTGTCAGTAATGTCAAAGAATTTCAAGAGCACCCAAGATAGGTGAACGAAGGGCATTGAATTATTGGGACAAGGAGCAATTTAGATTGTGCATCTCGAGCAAAGGGAGCAATAGTATTAAAAGCACTAGGTGATTTTCATGATTTCCAAGCAAAAGCGTATTTTTGAGGATGGCAAACGTATCAATTCAACGACCAAGCCCTATAGTTTTCCATGCACCAATACCTAGAGATGTTGATTACCTAGAGGAATTTCCTTAAAATCTGGATCGTTGTATCAAAACGATGAATGTTCAATATTTTTGAGAAGGAATTTTCTCGATGTGGTTCTTGATTTATAAACATTTTGTCTCTTTGTGTATTTAATGAAAGAGGCAAAATCCTCTATAAATACTAAGCATTTCGATGTAATAAAGGAGATTAGACATTCTACATAAAAACTATTTAAGTTCTCTGCATCAATAGAAGATTATTGGCTTTTGAATTTGCAAGTGATCTTTGTGTGTGATTTCCTTCTATTTTATGCATTTATATTTTATGCTCATATTCATTGTCTACTGTTAAGTTTAAATTTTGCATCTGAGTTTGAACATTGTTGGTGAGGGAGTGAGTTCTGAAATGTGATCTTGGAGGTTGTCTCTGCAAGATTGTAAGTAAATCTTGCTACCTTATTTTATTACATGTTGCTTCAATGCTTGGGTAGAATTCCTACTGCTAGTGTATCCCCAATCCTACACCTTCGGCTTGTGGCCATATCTCCCATTCCTTTCTATTATTTCCAATTTTTTTCTTGTAACTCTAATCTCAAACCAGTGTAGGATTAATAAGGGAACCAACCCTCTCTGGATATTGGCACGGAGGACATTTCTTTCCTTCGGCCTTTCAATGTTGGTCAAGTCTAGGGCACATAAACGCATGTTTGTATAATTAGGCATATATTTGACCAACAATAAGTGATTATTATTAATGAGATGATCGAGTATGATATAATAATTCTTAAAAATAGAATATTAATATGTAAATTCTGTGGACACTAGACATTCCAATTACTTGAATAAATTACCATTTTTTTTTTTTTTGCTCCTCAAACCAATCCCCAAGCACTAGATTTATAAGACTCAATGGCCATCTTGGGGAAGAGGAAGATACCAAATTTGCATGTTGAGGTGTAATAGAAAAGTTGCAAGATTACAAACTTTTATTAATGATGATCACTTTTGGAAGTGCATTTTGAGAGAATTTGGTACAAGTCTTAGGTTTGGGTAAGATTCT
Organism: Wollemia nobilis; assembly: GCA_028583015.1. Taxonomy (NCBI): domain Eukaryota; kingdom Viridiplantae; phylum Streptophyta; class Pinopsida; order Araucariales; family Araucariaceae; genus Wollemia; species Wollemia nobilis. Next base: position 3,007,018 of record JAQPPZ010016480.1, on the reverse strand, counting down.
TGAATTTAGATAAAATGTCTAAATATTAGTAGATCGAGTTAAAAGTCATGATTTGAGAAGCAAGAAATTTTCATTTTGTTTTTGTCATTCTTATCTATATAACATTTGAATTTATCTTTCACATACGAGAATATCACCTTGACATATAAATATTGTTTGTTAAATTCTACATTTAATCAAAATTCCTTCAAGTTTCGTACACTTGTCTTCAAGAGTGTGCTTCATCGAGATTTTTGTTTTGTGTAATTATTTATAAAAAGGTTTTTAAGATTAGTATTTTTCACATTGATTATTTTAACCATTTTTTTTTTTTTTTTAGGAATTGGTTACTAGCCACATTTTCCATCGCCTACCTATGAATCCTGCTCTTTGTTACCATTATAACCTCTAATCTTTGTTGCAATTATAACCTTAATTACATGAGGTAAACTTTTTAATGTAACCGAATAAATTTTATGAAATTAGTTTGATTTTTGTGTTAAACTTTATATTATTAATCAATCAGGTATTACAATCGTATCTTTTTTATTATATATGTTAATAGGATAATAAAGTATTTTGGGGTTTTATTATTTTTAAGGGAGGTAAAATGAGAGAGAATCTTGCGAGAAGCGGCTCTACGGCCAGGTCTTCAGGGGTTTCATCACATCAGGGATTTTTGCTTTACGGAAATCGCAAAGGAGGCAACCACGATGGTTTTTTGCTTCACGGAAGCCGTGGCCACGAGCAAACGGTCTCCGGAAAAGCTCTTTTGAGTTCTCGACCTCTACGAAACCCTCACCGGACTCATGCCAGACATCGAGAGCATATGCTGCGAGGAATTCTGTCGGGCCGTGAAGGCGCAAGTCATGGGAATAATCCTCAGGCTCGGCGAGGCCTTTCATGAAATTTTGAAAGAATTTCAGACCACCATCGAGAGTCAGAATTCCAAAACCCCGACCCCAAGTGGTAAGGTTCATCCCCTGACGAAGTACATCATGAATTATCTGAGCTTTCTGTCGGATTACGAGACTGTGATCAAGCTCACGGCGGGCATGCCTATAGACCTGCCCAAGGGACAGCCCAAGGGTCTCGCGGTCCTGCCCGAAGATGATGACGTGGACGATCCATCGGTGTGACTCGCGTCCGTCTCAGGTGGATCGTTGTCGCCCTGCAGTGCAAGCAGGACAAGAAATCCAAGTCGTAAAAGGGCGTGGTACTCTTAGGAACAATCTGCCCTACATCGTGCAGAAAATGGAGGGTTCAGAGCATAGATTTTGGCTCGGGCAGAGCTTTCTGAAAAGCAATTCTATTAAAATACGGCTAATTATGAGAATGCCGCAGGGAGGAAGGTGAAGACGTGTATAAAAGACGAAGGACATGTTGGGGAAGTTGATACCGGCGTACCATTCCTTCGTGCACAGATCTAGGAGCCGCTGGGAAAGTCAAGAGTGCTTGCACATGTACATCAAATGGACGGCGGAAGACCTGGAAATTATTCTGTTGGACCTTTTTAAGGACAGGCCCTCGTCCATAAGTTCAGATGTTGAGTTCAGTTGTATTGTGAAAAGTTTTACCATAACCAACAATGTACATAATAATACCAACACGTTTATGGTATAATTGAAAGATATGAAAGAGACCAAAAGAGAAAGGGGAGAGAATTGTATCTTCCTTTAGAAAAAGTAATGTTTAATGCGAGGAAACTGTTTTCTTTTGTAAGTTTAAGGATATAATTTAAAAAATAAAAAATTAATTTTGGTATACAAAGACAACAACATATGGGGCAAGTAACCGATCTTCTTCGTGAGATGTTGATTGGATATTTAGTTGTATTGTGAAAAGTTTTACCATAACCACTAAACAGTGTACATAATACCAACACGTTTATGGTATAATTGAGAGCACTCTTAAATATGAAACATATGAAAGAGATCAAAAGAGAAATGGAAGGAGAGAATTGTACCTTCCGTATATTAAGATGTTAGAAAAAGTAATGTTTAATGTGAGAAAACATATGAAAGTGTTTTTTTTTTAAGTTTAAGGATATAATTTAAAAAATAAAAAATTAATTCTGGTATACAAAGACAACGACATATGGCAAAATAAAAAAGGTGAATGCAAAGACAAAAAGATATATCTAAAGATACAAAGTGTAGTTTTCTAGTTAAGAAAAGTCATTATAATGATTCTATATATTAGTGTACCCCCCATTAGTTGATTTATCCACCCATCCTTGGGATGCATCATCCACACTAGGATCAAATTGTATGGAGTAAAACAAGACGGTTGTAAAGCCTCTCATATTGTGAAGAATATTGTGTGGAATTAAATGGTAGCAAATCTACCTCAAAGATGATTAATTCAATGAAATAGTTTAGTCATGCATTTGCATCAACATTCAGCAAATGAATTGTATTGTGAAATATCTTATGTATTGTGTGTGAATGAATTTACATGCTTTTCCAATTGTGATATAATTTATATACTTTTGTAATGTTTAATATAAGAGGAATTTTATTATCAATCTTTGATATTAGCAATTGGTATCAGAGCCTTCAATCTTCACAACATATATTAGAGCTAGTGTGGCAGTTTGGAGCTCTAATAAACTTATGAAGTGACTTAGGGGGATGTTGGAGCAATTATTAGAAGCAATCCTACATTCAAATTGCAAGTTAGTTCAAGGAGGAGCCATGTAGAACAACCTCAATGCATGGAGATCCTAGATTCAAGTCCTAGTTGGTCCATACCTTTAACTAGATATGAGAGCCAAAGTAATAAAATTAAAATATAGAAGCAATTGGAGGATCCCCTAAAGAGAAATAAGAAGTGATGAGGGAAACAAAAAATTGAACCTCATAAGCAATTATCTACTCTATTAGACCTAGTGATTACATTAACTAGTTATCCATACAATCTAGTAGGATAAGAAGGTTACCATAATGACATTTGTGGTTAGTATCATACACATGTTGAAGAATAAGAGAAAGACAATAATTGAAAGTTAAAAAATATGTGAATTTGTATGTATATGAGTGAAGGTGCCTATACAATCTGTTGATGAGTGAGCTTTATATATGAAATAAAGATTAAAACATTAAGAGTTAAAGGGAACAATGTTGAAAAAAGTAATTCTTAATGTGAAAAAGCACATGAAAGTGCTTTTCTTAAAGAAGAAGAAAATAAGTTGAAAAATAAAAAAGCAATTTTAATATAGAAAGATAGATGGCAAAATAAAAAAGGTGAATGCATAGATAAAAAGATAGATCTAGAGATTATAGAGTTTGAAGAAATTAGGTTTACATATAATTTAAAGGGAAGGGAACAAATGTGCATATATGCTAGCCAATAGAGGGGTTTTAATAGAGGATCGTAAAGTTAAATTCTCTTTTCCATGGTTAGAGTAGGTAACTTTAGCTAAATATGACAAGAAATTATTGATTACCTTAATAAAATAAAGATTAATACTTACTTTAATATTTTTCATTGGTAATATTTGTTGCATTTTATAACATTAATGTGTTTTCATATAAACTATTTATTACAATTCTTGTGAGTGTACTTATGCTTCAACAAGAAAACTAGTAGTCCATATCTCATAAAGTAGACTACAACAGTGTGAAATTTGGAAAATGTTACTCTACTAAGATGCAATGCATAAAGGTGGAGGCTATTGTAGGAAAATTTCAAGAATTTGGATGCTAAAATTTGGAATATTTGTATTTTCAAAGAAAATTGAAGAAGATCCAAAAAATTAAAATCAATTATTTAAATTCTTAATGAAAAAATATGAAAGTATCTAGCTATAGCAACCCAATTGAGATGAGTATTGAATTTATTTGTAAATTTTTAAGATTTAAAGGAGATAGCTATGATTTGTCAAGGAGAAGGGACCCAAGTACAACCTATTTTCTATACTAAAAAATTATATAGATATGAAGATAGAAAAGTGTGATTTGTTAGTTAAAAAAGACATTATAATTATTTTATATATTGGTGTATTCATCGCTAATTGATTCATCCATTTATTAGGTGGATTGTCAAACTTATGCATCATTCATAGTTATATTAGATTGTATAGAGTGGAGTGAGATGGCCATAAAGCCTTATCTGTCCTTTCTATAGAGTGCATCTTGATTATGGTTGGATGGATGTACCACAATGGTACAAAGTGAAAAAATGCTAAGTATATTATATAAGAAGAGGTTTAATCCTCATAGGAAGGCCAAGAAAAGACAACAAAGTTGACCTTTTGAAAACAACCAAGCTAGAGTAGTAATTAGCTTAGAATAATACTTCATGTGCTAGAGTTGATAAATTTTTTCCTCTTAAATGATATGAACTATACCCAGGTGTTGTAGGTGAGTTGGAGAGGAGAGGGTAATCCTCCAAGGGAGGTCCTAGGTTCGAATCTCCACCTTACCAAAAATTTGAATTGGGTACCCAAAATCCAATTGATAATGTTGGTGCGAGCAGGGCCAAGCATGACTCTCGGGTGACTTTGACGATGTAGAACCCCCTAGTCGTGGTCTCTAAGACCAAGGTAAACCTTGCAAGGTGTTTTTTTCTTTAAAAAAATCTGATATGAACTATGCAGATATTAGACAACCTTAAAAATTTATGGTAAATCATTTCTTAAACTACTATATGGAAGGGGAAAAGATGAGATGAAATATGAAAGAAAGGCAAAATGTATGCAAAGAAAGTGATCATAAGAGGAAACAAAGAGGAAGATAAAATAATTAAAGTGAAAATGAGAGGGAAACAATAAAAGGAAGTAATGAAAAGAGATAATAGAAAACAAAAAAGGAAGCAAAGAGTGAAATAAGGGATAGTGGATGTGATAATAAAAGAAGAAGATGAAGCAAAAGAGGTGGATAGAGGAATAAAATGAAAGAGAAAGGTCTAGAAAAAAGGAGAGGCTAGAGAGAAATAGAAAAATGTTTGAGATGCTTTAGAGGTTTGATAGAAAGGAAGGGAAGGCATGTCTATAAAATAGTCCAAAAGGGAGTCCTTGTTGGCAATTTGAGTTATTTTGTGTTGTCATTGATGTCACATGGATCACATTGAGTTTTGGTGGCAAAAGCACTTCATAAATAATCATTTATGATATTTTGGAGATCATGGATATATACAGGATTTTTTGGCACAAGAGGCATAAAATATTTAATTTTTAAATATTATATTAATAGTTTTTACTAAAACCAATGGTAAAGGTTTTTATTAAAACCAAAGGCAAGGGTTTTTATTAAAACCAATGGTAAAGGTTTTTATTTAAACCAATGGAAAGGGTTTTTATTAAAACCATTGGAAAATATTTTTTATTAGAACCACTATGCTAAGACTTCTCCAAATAATGATGGATAAAAATATTTTTCAAATAAAAACTAGGTGCAAAAAATTTCATGGAAAAATTCAAAAGAATGAAGGAGATATCCCAATTCAAAGTTAAGAGGTGAATTATTAAATTCTTATTTAATAATTCTAAGGTCTAAAGTTGAATTTTATTATTCGCCGACGTGCAATGGTTGGGAAGATTAATAAAATCCACCGACATCATTCGAAGGCATGGAGGTGCATATAAATAAAAGGCAAAACCTTTGTTTATAAGATATTGGGAATAATTGCACATAAGTGAGAATCATCGAAAGGGGAGCAGCGAAGAAATAAAGGAAAAAAAAATTGAGAGCAAGGTCAAGGAGACAGTGCGGGAAAGTGACGTCACGCATGAGCCTATAACTCAGTTGGTAGCACACAAACTTTGCACAAGGTAGGTTCATTGTTCGAATCCCTCTAGGGGCAAAGTGTTTTGCTAAGGAAGACAATTTGAGTTTTTCAATTTGAGCGCAGGCAAAGTTGGGTGTTTGGGATTAAATCCCAACATGGGCTGACACCCACATGGTAAGCGCTTCACAGCACTAAATGAGAGGAACAGAGTTCAACTCCTGCAAAGGTGTGAAGGCGCATTGTTTTTGGCAAGGCATTAACGATTTCAAAGATGGTGAAGGCACATTAATTTTGGCAAAGGCATTTTGTAAAAAGTTATTTATCTCTAGCGCATGGTAATATTTGATATTGCCACACTTTTGGTGTATTGAAAATAATTTCTATTATAACTAGGGAGTTATAAGGTATTTAGTAAAATAAATGATTGTTGTATGTTCTTAGGGAGTTATAAGGTGTGAAGTTAGATATTTGTGATTGTTGTATGTGGAGTTATAAGGTGTGGAATTAAAAATTAAGGCATAGGTGTTTGATGTATGTATTATAAAATTAGGGAGTCATAAGGATGGAAAGTGTTGAACTTCTTATATGTTCTAGTGCATGATTTAATTATGAAATTAAACTAGGAACTTGAGACCTAGTTAATTGCCACCTTGATTTAGAATACATGCACATGAGTTAGGGTTTGAATTTGAAGACAAATTGCTTTATTATGTGCCTTGGCTATTAAGAAGAAGTGGATGAATTAGAAAATCAATTTTGTGGATAAAGTTGATGCTTGAGTTCATTATTGCTTTAATGGAGTTCATTGAGAGTATTGCCATTATTGAGGAGGTTTTTGCCATTGCTTGAGGAGATTATTGTTGGTTACTTGTTGAGTACATTGCCACTATTTGAGACCATTGAGAAGATCATTTGCTAGTCACTTGTGGATAATTTTGTCATTCATTTGAGGAGATCATTGTTGGCTATTTGAGAGCTCTTTGCTTGAAGGAGTTGTGCTTGTTTCTTGAGAGCTTATTTACATTGCATGAGGAAGATATTATTGAGAACCTATTGCTATCACTTGTGGAGATTGTTCTTGGTTGGTTAAAGTCCTTATTGTTTACTTGGAGAGGTTTTCATTAGAGAGCTCATTTGCCATATATTTGTCATTCATTGTTGAATATTGTTATCATCCATTTGAGAGGGTATTTGTCATACATGGTTGAGTTCATTGTTGAGCATTATTATCATTCATTTGAGAGAGTATTTGTCATACATGGTTGAGTTCATTGTTGAGCATTGTTATAATCCATTTGAGAGAGTATTTGTCATACATTGTTGAGATCATTGTGTATCATTTTTGTCATCCATTGAATAGTGCATTGCCATTCATTATTGAGTTCATCATTGAGCCTTACCTTTGTTTATTTGTAGATGATATTTCAGTGCTACTTGAGCATGATTTATTGAGCCTTTGAGAAGGCTTTTGGGATAGAATTTTTGGATAGATTTGAGGTATTTTTTGTGCATGATTGATTGAGCCTTTGAGACGGTTTTTGAGATATATTTGTGAATATATTTGGAACATCATTTGAGCATGATTGTTTGAGCATTTTTGTGAAGGCCTTGAGTACATATTTGGGACAGCATTTGATCAAGATTGTTTAAGCCTTGTGATAAGGCATTGAGGCAGATTTGTGAGCAGTGAAAGAGATAAAATAGAAATAAAAAAAAAAGATACCAACACTAGTTGCCTAGCTGAGAAGATCAGTGAAGAGCCCACCTGATCAGATCAGGATTGCCTAGCTGAGCATATCAGTGGATTGCCTAGCTGAGCAGATCAGTGGATAACCTAGTTGAGTAGATTAGTGGAACCCACCTAAGAAAATTAGAATAGCATAGCTTTGAGTAGATCAAAGTAATAATTTGTATTGGGATAATGTTAGGACCCTCCTAACATAACACAATTATCATCATCTTAATATATTAACTTACAAGGGGTCACACCCTTTCACAAGCACACACTCCTTGGTTGGGTATATTAACCCAATCACTTTTTATTTTTAAGACATCGAATAATATACACTTTTATTATATAAGAGTTTCCATCTTATTTTTAACAGTGATTCTGGTTATATCAACGATTTCTTTCAATTTAGGATACTTCTAGTGGTAGCATTGCATTTGGTAGCTTAACATTTGGTATCAGATATTCTTGCTTCCACACCCATACACATCCAAACCTATCATAAAATTCACCTCTCACATCATTTGGATAATTTTTATTTATTTATTTCTTCTCTCTGTCATCAAAAATTCAAGCATCATCGCCATTCACCTGCGTATATCACAACATCCATTCATTATTCTTGCAATAAGCATCAAATTCATCATATACAACAATAGAACCCCCACAAACAATAATTCAGGCCTCAATAATCAATAAACAATGAAAGAGAGTGATTTGAACGCTTGTTGTGATGTCTCTGACGAAACTAAAAGGATAATAATAGAATTTTATAAATATTAAAACTTTAATATAAAGTTTTTAAAACTTTCACGATTGTCAAAAAATAGGGAATCTGATCGAATTTCCATCGACGTGAAAGCACAGGGTGTAAAATTAATTCACAGCAAAATTTTATCCCACATAGTGGGTACCAGAGCAATCAAAGATTTTATAAGGTGGGCAGCACACTTATTGAAGTGTGACTTCAATTACGCCCTCCCTTTGACCAATCCTCGCACGTAACCACTACCACTTGTCTATTTTTGTACTTTTTTGACCGGTTGACCACCCTCGTCGTTGTGCACTCTACCCACTCTATGCTCCACTCTGCCTCCACCTACTGTGTGCTCTCAACCCTACCGTCTCTGCATTACGGTGTTGTCCATTTGCTACCCGCCTGCCTTCGCCTACCATGCGCTCTTGACTATGTCGTGTTGTTGACTCACTCTGTATTTCACACTGGTTAAAAATAAAATCTAAAGTGCTCCTGTGAATAAACAGTGAGCATCGAATTAAAACAAATAAGTTGTTTGGGCATTAGTCCCCCAAATTTTTTATTGAAAAAATTTACAAAACAAAATCTTGCTCGAATATTCTTGCAAATTTTTTATTTTCAATTTTGTCAATTTTTTGAAATTGCAATTAATATTGCAAAGAAGTGAACTAAACCATTTTTTGCTCAAACAATAGCAACATTTTTTTCCAAAATGTTTCTAACAACTTTTGCAAAGTTGCTAAAACAACTTTTTTGACAACTTTTATATACCAAAATTGCACTATTTTTCTCATCTAACCAACCGCTATGGCTGACGGACATCGATCACTGGATTCCATTCATAAGAAAAATGAAAGTATCATCGAAGAAGTTAAACGAGAAAGAGAGGAGAATGCCCGTAACACAAGAGAACTCTTCGAGAAAATATTTGCAATGGATGTTAAACTTGACGCTATCAATCAAAATCAAGCAATAACACATTCAAATTCAACCAACAGTGGGTCACCAAACCGAGCACTGTTAGGAGGTCCACAAACTTTCATTTTACCACGTATGACCAAATTAGACTTCCCAACATTTGAATGCGGAGACCCTACAAATTGGATCTATCGAGCAGAGCAATATTTCTCACTAAATCAAATTCCAAAAATGCAAAAAGTGAATATTGCCTCCTTCCACTTGGAAAACGACGCCATCCAATGGTACCAATGGTTCAATAAAACTAACAGCACTCCGACGTGGTCAAACTTTACACAGAATCTATTTGTGTGATTCGGCCCTAGCAAGTTTCAAACCTTTATAGGGGCCCTCACTAAATAATTCCAAACCACTTCGATAAGCGAATACCAAGAAAATTTTGAAAGGCTAGCTAATCAAACATCCGGATTAGACGCTGCCTTCTTTCAAGAATGTTTTGTCAACGGATTAAAAGAAGAAATTTGAATTGAGGTGCAAATGTATAACCCTACAAACATGTTAGAGACCATCGACTTGGAAAAATTAGTGAAAGATAAAATCAAGGCACATAATCAGTTTACAAAACCAACCTTACGGAAACCATCAAACACTTATACCAACCCCAAACCAATGCAAAATGGAAGAACCCAAAACTCCTACACAGCCCTCAAAATTAACCCCGCTCTACCAATTAAGAATCTGAGTTTCGAGGAAATGAAGGAAAGACAAGCTAAGGGTTTTTGCTACCATTGCGATGAGAAATTTGACAGAAATCATAAATGTGCCTCACAAAAATTATATATTCTAGATGCCACAGATGGTGGGAATTCTATCGAAGAGGAACCTGAACTCGAAGTAGAGGTATTATCCAACACACTTGAAAGTGACAAAGAAAATGCACCAAAGGTTTCCTTCAACGCCCTTGCTGGATTTTCTGCCCCTTAAACAATGCGATTTAAATGGTATTTTAAGAAACAAAACCTTACTATGCTCCTAGATTCTGGTAGCATGCACAATTTTATCGATCCAAAGGTGGCTAAGTAAGCAAATTGTTTTATATACCCTTGCAATAACTTCGAAGTGATGATTGAAAATAGCAAAAAATTTGCATGCAAAGGAAAATGCAAAAATATAAAACTAACTATGGGGGTTTATAACATGAAAGGCGACATGTACGTCCTATCCCTAGGTGGTTGCGACATTGTACTATGCGTACAATGGTTACGAACCTTTGGCATAGTCCAATGGAATTTGATGAACTATGGATGAAGTTCATAGTAAAGAACCAAACCTATATTATCAAAGGCCTAAAATCGGGACCTTCCCAAATCGTAAGCTCGCAAAGAATGGAGAAAATTATCCGAAAAGGAAAAAAAGGAATGGTCGCCCAATTATTTTCAATTCAACCTAGTCACAAAGAAGAAGAGACACCAGAGTTACAAAATATTTTAGACCACCATAAGGTGGTATTCAATGAACCAAAAGGACTACCTCCACAACGAAGTCATGATCACACTATTCACTACTTCTAGGGCACCAACCTCCTAATATTAGACCTTATCGTTATCCATACCTCCAAAAGACCAAAATAGCGAAATTAGTACAAGATCTTCTTAAGGCCGGAGTCATTAGACCTAGCAAAAGCCCTTACTCCTCTCCAATTATTTTAGTTAGAAATAAGGATGGATCGTGGCGTTTATGTGTCGATTTTCGAGCGCTTAATAAAATTACCATCAAGGATAAATTTCCTATTTCAGTCATATATGAGCTATTAGATGAACTCCATGGGGTAGCTTATTTTTCCAAGTTAGACTTACGGTCGGGCTACCACCAAATACGAGTCAACGAAAATGATATTCCTAAGACGGTCTTTCACACTCACGAAGGGCACTAAGAATTCTTGGTGATGTCATTTGGCCTTAACAACGCTCCTTCTACCTTTCAAAGTCTAATGAATAAGGTATTTCACCCTTTCCTTCGTAAATTTATATTAGTTTTCTTTGATGAAATTTTGATTTATAACAAAACATGGGAAGAACATTTGGACCATGTTAGACAAGCATTACAAATCTTGAATGAAAATAAACTTTATGCAAAAATATCAAAGTGTTCCTTTGGAAAACAATAAATTGAATACTTAGGGCATATTGTCTCAAAGGAAGGAGTTATGGTAGATCCTGAGGTGAAAAATTGGCCTATTCCAAAAACCATAAAAAGTCTACGTGGGTTTCTTGGGCTAACGGGATATTATAGAAAATTTTTCCAAAATTATGGTAAAATCGCTGCCCCTCTAACAACATTACTTAAGAAAAATGCTTTCAAATAGTCATCTAAAGCGGATGAGGCCTTTATCACCTTGAAAACTGTAATGTGTACCACCCCTGTTCTAGCCGTGCCCAACTTTTCTAAACCATTCGTCATTGAAAGTGATGCTTCAGGAATAGGAATGGGAGCCGTACTCATGCAAGATGAAAGGCCTCTAGATTTTATAAGCAAAGCATTTTCTCCTAAGAATCTAGCTCGCTCTACGTATGAAAAATATATGTTGGCGATTGTCCATGCTATTCAACATTGGAGGCCTTACCTTATTGGCCAAAATTTCATTATATGCACTAACCATCATAGCTTGAAGTATTTTTTGGAACAAAGGACTAATACCCTAGAACAACAAAAGTAGGGTACTAAACTTCTTGGCTATGATTATGAAATTAGATATAAAAAGGGAAAGGACAACATGGCAACCGATGCACTTTCTAGAAATTTTAAATTTATGCCTCAAGTCCATGCTCTTTCCTCTCTTATTCATAAATGGGTAGATGAGGTGCATGAAGAATGGATAAATGATCCTACTATCCACGCCTTAATTCAACAACTTCAACATAATCCTAGTAGCAAACTTCCATACACTTGGAAATACAATATATTAAGATACAAAGGAAGGATGGTCCTCACCCCCAATTCAACTTATCATGAAAAACTTATTCATGATTTACATACCTCACCCACTGCAGGCCACTCTAGTTTCTTAAAAACCTATAAAAGAGCCACTACCTCCTTCTATTGGGTAGGAATGAAAAATTACATCAAATATTTTGTAAAATAATGTGAAGTTTGCCAAAGACAAAAGGGGGATACCCTTGCTATTCTAGGATTACTTCAACCTCTTCCTATACCCACCAAAACATGGGCAGATATTTCTATGGACTTTATTTAAGGATTACCAAAATCAGGAGGAAAAACAACCATTTTCGTAGTCGTTGATCGCTTATCTAAATATGCCCATTTTTGTCCCGTGGCTCATCCTTATACCGCTATCACTATAGCCCACCTCTTCCTAGATAACATATTTAAATTACATGGTATGCCCTCCACAATTTTTAGTGACGGTGACCCAACTTTCACTAGCACTTTTTGGAAGGAATTATTCAAATTACAAGGTACTCAACTTCGTATGAGCTCTGCTTACCATCCTCAAACTGATGGCCAAAAAAAATTTGTAAATAAATTCTTGGAAACATACCTTCGATGTTTTGTTTCTACTCAACCACTCCATTAGGTAAAGAGACTTTCACTAGCAGAATGGTGGTATAACACTTCATACCATATGTCCATCAAAATGACTCCTTATTAAGCATTATATGGCCAAACACCACCATCCCTCACTTCATATATTCTAGGGACTACAAAATTCCATGCGGTGGAAACGAAACTCGCTACTTGAGATGACATACTACGGATCCTAAAAGAGAACCTACACACCGCCCAACATCACATGAAGCAGCAAGCCGATCAACATAGAAGCGAACGTAGTTTCCACGAGGGTGATATGGTTTTCTTACACCTCCAACCTTACTGTCAATCCTCTCTTAAAAAAAAAGGTTCTCATAAGTTAGCACCCAAATTTTACTGGTCATATAAAGTTCTCCAATGTATTGGGACCGTTGCTTACAAAATCTTCCTCCCTCTTCCAAACTTCACCCCGTATTTCAGGTATCTTGCCTTAAGCTCACAGTTGGAGCCCATATCATGACATAAACCACTCTCCTTGAATTTTTTGACGATGGAGTACTTCTAGTCGAACCAGAAGCTATCTTGGATTGCCGCTCTCATCACCTTCGTACTCGTGATATCACATAATTTTTAATCCATTGGAAAGGTCTACCTTTAGAAGACGCGATATGGGAAACTCTTCATGATATCCAGCAGCAATTTCCAAATTTCCAACTTTTAGGAAAAAGCTCTTTTAAGGGGGGTGGCATGTTAGGACCCTCCTAACATAATACAATTATCATAATCTTAATATATTAACTTACAAGGGGTCACACCCTTTCACAAAAACACACTCCTTGGTTGGGTATACTAACCCAATCACTTTTTATTTTTAAGACATCGAATAATATACACTTTTATTATATAAAAGTTTCCATCTTATTTTTAACAGGGATTCTGGTTATATCAGTGATTTCTTTCAATTTAGGATACTTCTAGTGGTATCATTACATCCGGTAGCTTAACAGATAAGGATCCATATTTATTTGTGAAATATTATAAGAAAATTATCTTGTGGAATACCCCACATTGGGAGAACCATGTTAAATCTTGTGTCTCAATTATGTGTGATGATTTGTGTACTTACTATTGTTATCTATGTCATTAATGCACACTGATATATTTGGTTATTGCAATTAAGGACGCTAATTGATATTGGTTTGGAAAGAAAGTAAAAAGTGGGCGCTATACTGTTCACCCCCCTCTCAGTATAAGCTTGTGTTCTTTAGTCCTGGTAGAAAAATTAAACTGAGGAGATAGAGGAAGATCGATGAAAATCCAATAAAATAGCACTAGGAAAAAACTAGAAATAGAATGTTCTATTTATGGTGGATTTTGTAATGGGAATGGTTATTCTCACTAGCAAATAATAAATATATAGTATAATATTTGATATGTTCTATGTTTGTGTGAATGTTGGATGCTTGGAATGGTTGGAATCATGCATTGGATAACCTAGTGTGCGTAGGTTGTATGAAAGCACAACAAATCATAGGTGAGTGGTCGAAGAGGATTGAGACACAAGAAGGAATATTTGAGTGGATGAAAATATCATTGATTGCCAAAAATGTTAAATGAATATTTATCCATTATGTGATATAAAAGTGTTCAACCAAAGGATAATTTAAAAATAAAAATTGACAACTGGCATAAAGGAGTTTTATTTACTTATATCATCTAGAATGAGGAACTATTAGTCAAAAAGTGACTAACTACAGAAAAATAGTTGATGCACCTTTTTTGCATATTTTCCAAGAAGACCAAAGTGGCCCATATGCTAAAGATCAAAGAAAAAGCAAAACACCGCAAGGAGGAAAAAAGTGTCACGATATCGCGACATGTTGCATTTTCATGGTCCAAAGCAAAGAGAAAGAGCAAGGAGGAAAAGGTGTCGCGATATCGCGACATGTTGCATTTTCACGGTTCAAAGCGAAGAGAAAGAGCAAGGAGGAAAAAGTGTCATGATATCGCGACATGTTGCATTTTCGTGGTTCAAAGCGAAGAGAAAGAGCAAGGGGGAAAAGTGTCGCGATATCGCGACATGTATTTTCGTGGCTAAGAGCAACAAAAGGGAGCAAGGGGGCAAAAGTGTCGCGATATCGCGACATGTTGCATTGTCGCGGCCAAAAGGGACAAAAGGAGGAGAAAAGGGAAAAAGTGTCGCGATATCGCGACATGTTGCATTGTCACGGCCAAAAGGGAAAAAGTGTCGCGATATCGTGACATGTTGCATTGTCGCGGCCAAAAGAGAAAAAGTGTCGCGATATCGCGACATGTTGCTTTGTCACGGCCAAAAGGGAAAAAGTGTCGCGATATCGCGACATGTTGCATTGTCACGGCAAAAGAGAAAAAGTGTCACGATATCGCGACATGTTGCATTGTCACGGCCAAAAGAGAAAAAGTGTCATGATATCGCGACATGTTGCTTTGTCACGGCCAAAAGGGAAAAAGTGTCACGATATCGCGACATGTTGCATTGTCGCGGCCAAAAGGGAAAAAGTGTCACGATATCGCGACATGTTGCTTTGTCGCGGCCAAAAGACAAGAAAGAAAAGGTGTCGCGATATCGTGACATGTTGCATTTTCGTGGCTGGAAGTGGCAAAAGAGCAAGGTAAGAGACGAATGTCGCGATTTCGCGACATGTCTCATTTTTGCGACAAGAGGCAGCAAAAGAGCAAAGTAAGAGACGAATGTCACGATTTCGTGACATGTCTCATTTTTGTAGCGGGAGGCAACAAAAGAGCAAAGTAAGAGACGAATGTCACGATTTCGTGACATGTCTCATTTTCATGGCTGGAAGCGGTAGAAGAGCAAAGCAAGGAAAGAATGTCACGATTTCGCGACATGTCTCATTTTCATGGCTGGAGGCGACAAAAGAGCAAAGCAAGGAAAGAATGTCACGATTTCGTGACACGCCAGCTGTAAAGGAATAAAATGTATTTTTGGCAATCAAAGGCATGCACTGATACCAAGAAGTGATTTCTGACATGATTATCAGAAATCTAGGATAGAGCAGGCTTGCCAGATGATTGAAAATGTGACAGGCTCGTCTAGAATCTAATCAGTAGAGGAGATATCTAATTCATAGAAGACTTGTTGTGTATTATTAGAAACTGCAGATGATTGCTTGTAAAATAGTAAGATGTACTTAGAAAAAGATACTCTTTTAGGGTATATATAGGGGTGAGCGACTCCAAAAAAATGGGGTTGGCTCTTGGATGTTTACAAGACTGAATGCATGTACTTCGAATACAAGCAATAAAATCACATCTCCCATTGGCTTCTGGTTCATATCGTGCAAGTGTATGTATTAATGTTCTTTATTTTTGCTTACAATATTGAATTGTAAATTGAGTCTGTTCTTATATCTGAACTTTCACAATACATAAATCATATTGCTGGAATAAGAATCTAATATATACGCATGTTAAATGAAATATTAGAAATCATATATGGAATTATATAATTTTTGCATGGAAATGTGTTTAAATGCTTTGGATAGAAGTAAGTAAATCTGTCTTTGTTGTTGTCTAATCTGCACCATATAAAAGTTCTAGCTTAGGCTATATTTCCCTTATCTCTTGTTCCCCTTTTCTCTAAAAAACTCAAAGGAACCAGCCTTCTCTGGAGACTAGACAGATGATCTCAAGCAAGATCTGTCTATTCAATGTTGGCAAAGTCTAAGGCGCAACACTATTAACCGAAGGCAGATTTTGTTCCAACAGTTTTTGGCATGCCCGATGGGACCAGAAATCCCACAGTATTGTATAAGTTTTGGTGTTTTACCTTAAGAGCCTTTTTGTTTAAAAATCTCAAGAAAAACTACCTGGCGACTCCGTTGCAATTTAGACCATAAAAGAAAGACCTTGTCTAAAAACCTTCTGGTTATATAGCCATATGATAACCAGATCCCGAGCTAGAAACTCTGAAGAACCTATCGAGTTCTTTGAACTACATCTCGAAAGCCTAAAAGCACACCCTGTGCTAGCCGCACGATCAAATCCACCCGACACCATTAGCACCTCTTTAACACCCGTTGTAGGAGCATCTGCAAGCAATCCCATAGCGGTTGTAACTCCTTTAGCAATCATGGTAGCTGCCCCTGCCCCAGTGCATCTTGTGTGGAATCAAATTGGCCCTTTGAACTTGGGAACACACCACCAAATTCCACAAGCTGCACTAAAAGCATTATCGACCTTTGACGAAATAGGAAAAATAGTAGATGAGCACTGTTTAGATGTATCATCGCTAGCATCTGTTTACAACATCACTCAGGAAGATGTAATGGTCAGATTGTTGATTATATCTTTGAAAGGAAAGATGCTCTATTGGTACAGAGCGCTTCCCGCTGGATCCATTACTTCTTGGGAAGTACTTGTCAGCCGTCTGGTCGATGAATTTAATATACATGCGGATCCTTTCACATTGCTGAATCAATTCACTGTCATTGAGAGGCATCCACAAGAAGAAATCCAAGATTTCAACATCAGATTTACCGAACTCGTGGTAGAGTACCGCAAGGCCTAAATCCCATGGAAGAACAAGTTATATGCTATTATTTAAGGGCTTTTGATTCAGATCTCAGTATGATAATAAGGCAATCCTGTGTAACCACTTTTCTTGGAATCTATGTAGAGGCAGCAAAGGGTGAAGTTGATCTCATTGCTACAAGAAGATATCCATCAAAGAGTCTATTGCCAATTGTACCAGAGCTTTCCCAAGCATCAATCTCTAAACTGCCTGTACTCCCATCAACGCATGCCTTCCCAGCTATAGCCGCACCTCCTACATTCCTTGCATTACCAACCACACCCCTTGCATCAGCTCCCCCCAATGATCAATACACAACCATAATTGATACAATGAAGACGTTGTCAAATGAAATGGCATCCATGAAAAAGAGAGAGGCGAAAAGGAATATTCAAGCAAGAAGATTTCCACAGATACAAAAGGAAGGTGCTTCGACAAGTGGAAGGGTACAAGAGAGAAAAAATGTGGTGTATGCAAATGAGACAGGAGATAATGGAGAACCCGCTAATTCTGATTACTGGTGTACCACTTGCAACGATCCTCATGGAGAAGATTCATGCATGATTCATCAACATCAGGTGCAAGCGGTTATTAATGAAAGAGCCAAAGAAATCGACAAGGGATAGGTGAACATAATCAGAGAGGTGCACCACAATTTGGCAATGCCATCAGTGGAGCAAGTATCGGTCCTGACAAGATAAAAAAAAAGTCATTACCAGTTGACCCTAAGGAACTCCAACCACTAGGTTTTCCTCCTACCCCCAGGGCAACTCCGTAGAAGAACCAGTCCAATGAGAAAAGATGTTCTGACCCTCCTCAGACTTCTACGACTACACCAAGAAAATAATTTCCCCCTAGAAAAGGGAGCGAGGCTCAAGAGCAAGCGAAGGAAAGACTCAGATTTCCTTCATTGACAAAAAGGCAAAGAATAGAAGCCACGCAGGTCTATAGAGATAGATACGACGCATCTACTAGTGGAAGGGAAAAGGGTTCTGAGGTATCCCCAACCGCAACCCTTTCGTTCAACATTGCAGAAGAAATGAAGAGGACTCCTTCCAAAATAAGCATGTATGATGCACTGCAAATTCCTGGTCAGATCGACCTCCTCCAAGAATCCCTAAATTTAAAGAATGATACCTCTTCCTCAAATGTTATGTCAACCTCTAGGAAAAATAGACCGCCCCCATTCTATCTATCCTTGCAAATGGAGGGATGGATAGTTCACAATTGTATGATTGATTCAGGGGCCGCAACTATGGTAATGCCGAAAGCCGTATGTGACATAATGGGGATGGAATATACTCGAAGTCATCCTGGTGTGTTGCAATTATATGGTACTCCAGTAAAAACTATCGGGGTGATCAAAGATATCCCTATTCAACTCCACAGAATGCCAGAAGCAGTCGTCATACAAGAAGTAGTCGTTGTAGACTTAGAACCATATTTCGGTATGTGTTTATCCAGAGAATTCATGGCCAAAATGGGTGGTTATCTGTCTCTAGATTATTCTCATTTGGAGGTACCTTTCAAAGGTAAAAGAGTCAAGATCTACAATGAAAAACCATCTACTTTCCACGTAGAAATACTGGAGGAAACAGCTACCATCAACATGATGTCTGAAGAATTAGAAAATATCGATTTAATGGAAGAAACCCTGGAGGAACTACAATCTGAGGATCAGTTTTCAATGAAAGACTTCAATGCTATGATAGAGACAGAAATGGGAAGCTATTCCATTGAGAAACCAAAGAAGCTCCCTATTCCTGTCCCTAAAATAGATGATTCGGCCAACCAGTTATGGAAATTGTACTTTGATGGGTCAAGGTGCAAAAATGGAGCAGGAGCTGGAATCGTTCTGATTTCACCTACTAGAAAAGAAAAAGCCTTTTCATATAGGTTGACATGGAGTTGCACCAATAACGTAGCTGAATACGAAGCCTTGTGTTTGGGACTCAGGAAAGCTGAAAAACTAGGTGCAAAACAGTTGTTGATCTATGGAGATTCAGAGCTGATCGTTAAACAAGTTATTGGCAAATGCATTTGTAAGCAACATTACCTAAGGGCTTACAAAAACAAAGTGTTGGATCTATTGGAAAATTTTGAAGCACTAAACATGAAATCCATTTCCAGAGAGAAGAACACACATGCAGAACTGTTAGCATCAGTAGGATCAAATTTTTGCCCAGTCAACAATGTTATTCGAAGTCTAAAATAGTTAGACTTATATACAAGCCTTCTATGCCCGACAAGGACATTTTTTGGCAGGTATTTGAGAACGATGAGCAGATCCTAGATTTTTTGATTCATGAGATGAATTGCTCTATAGATAGAGCGTTACAAGAAGAGGACGAAGAGAGCCTTATTCAATTGAAAAACAATCATATCCCCAGGAGACTGATCACCCTGGAGAGCCTTTTCAACAATAGCGACAGAGTTGTAGGTCGAAGGATCAAGGTAGATGAACGCCGGTATAAGGAAATAGAACTAGAACCGGGTAAAATGATCAAAGTAGGGACCGATTGTATAGTGGTAGAACTAGAACAAATAAAATAGTTATGTAGAGAATATCTAGATATAATAGCCTGGACTTATAGTGATCTGAAAGTGTATAGGAAAGAGGTCATTCAGCATACCATCGAACTAGAGGAAGGAGCTAAACCTTTTAGGCAGAAGCAGAGGCCTATGAATCCTAAAATTGAAGCCTTAATGAAACAGGAGTTGTTAAAACTCCTGCAGGCTAAGAAAATATACCCAATCAAGCACTCTACCTGGGTGGCAAATTTAGTTCCAATCCGCAAGAAAAATGGAGAAATACGACTATGCGTCGATTTCAAAAATTTGAACAGAGCCTCTTTAAAGGATCACTATCCTTTACCCCAGATTGACCTAATCCTTCATACTGTGGTAGGAGCAGAAAGGTTTTCTCTGTTAGACGGCTTCTCTGGTTACAATCAAGTTTGGGTGAGAAATGAAGATCAATATGGATGGGTTCTACCCATCACGGTGAATGCTTTTCACCTAAAATTGTATTTCCAGTAAAAGCTACAGATCACCATTATATGTACAGTATATTATAAGTTTGGAGTTTTGTAAATATTTCCCTTTTTATGGCCTAATAAGAATCAAGTGTGCAAAACTTATCAAGAGATAATTGCAGCCATGGACAGAATCAGAAGATCTAAACATCAGGGGCAGCAGCCAGTAGCCAGAGCTGGGACCAGCTCCCAGAATTGAATTTTTTGTGTTCTTCAGACAAAGGTTAAGTCCCTGAATGGTAAAAGAAAGGTTTCGATAAGGTAAAGATCACCTATATTCCAAAGTGCATTCTTTTTCTTTTATCCTTGTTTTTCCACTCAAAATTTTACATTTTGCAACTGTGCTGGTGACTCCGTTTCCCAATGGATGAAGGCTTGGTCTCTATTTTTGCTAGCAAAAATTCCCCCGAAAGGCACCAAGAATGTTAGTCAAAAAGTGACTAACTACAGAAAAACAGCTGATGCACCTTTTTTGCATATTTTCCAAGAAGACCAAAGTGGCCCATATGCTAAAGATCAAAGAAAAAGCAAAACACCGCAAGGAGGAAAAAAGTGTCGCGATATCGCGACATGTTGCATTTTCGCGGTCCAAAGCAAAGAGAAAGAGCAAGGAGGAAAAGGTGTCACGATATCGCGACATGTTGCATTTTCATGGTTCAAAGCGAAGAGAAAGAGCAAGGAGGAAAAAGTGTCGCGATATCGCGACATGTTGCATTTTCGCGGTTCAAAGCGAAGAGAAAGAGCAAGGGGGAAAAAGTGTCGCGATATCGCGACATGTTGTATTTTCGCGGCTAAGAGCAACAAAAGGGAGCAAGGAGGCAAAAGTGTCGCGATATCGCGACATGTTGCATTGTCACGACCAAAAAGGAAAAAGTGTCACGATATCGCGACATGTTGCTTTGTCGCGGCCAAAAGGGAAAAAGTGTCGCGATATCGCGACATGTTGCATTGTCGCGGCAAAAGAGAAAAAGTGTCGCGATATCGCGACATGTTGCATTGTCATGGCCAAAAGAGAAAAAGTGTCGCGATATCGCGACATGTTGCTTTGTCACGACCAAAAGGGAAAAAGTGTCGCGATATCGCGACATGTTGCATTGTCACGGAAAAAAGAGAAAAAGTGTCGCGATATCGCGACATGTTGCATTGTCACGGCCAAAAGAGAAAAAGTGTCACGATATCGCGACATGTTGCATTGTCACGGCCAAAAGGGAAAAAGTGTCGCGATATCGCGACATGTTGCATTGTCGCGGCCAAAATGGAAAAAGTGTCACGATATCGCGACATGTTGCTTTGTCGCGGCCAAAAGACAAGAAAGAAAAAGTGTCGCGATATCGCGACATGTTGCATTTTTGCGGCTGGAAGCGGCAAAAGAGCAAGGTAAGAGATGAATGTCATGATTTCATGACATGTCTCATTTTTGCGACGGGAGGCAGCAAAAGAGCAAAGTAAGAGACGAATGTCACGATTTCGCGACATGTCTCATTTTCACGACGGGAGGCAGCAAAAGAGCAAAGTAAGAGACGAATGTCATGATTTCGTGACATGTCTCATTTTTGTGGCTAGAAGCGATAGAAGAGCAAAGCAAGGAAAGAATGTCACGATTTTGTGACATGTCTCATTTTTGTGGTTGGAGGCGGCAAAAGAGCAAAGCAAGGAAAGAATGTCACGATTTCGTGACACGCTAGTTGTAAAGGAATAAAATGTATTTTTGGCAATCAAAGGCATGCACTGATACCAAGAAGTGATTTTTGACATGATTATCAGAAATCTAGGATAGAGCAGGCTTGCCAGATGATTGAAAATGTGACAGGCTCGTCTAGAATCTAATTAGCAGAGGAGATATCTAATTCATAGAAGACTTGTTGTGTATTATTAGAAACTGCAGATGATTGCTTGTAAAATAGTAAGATGTACTTAGAAAAAGATACTCTTTTAGGGTATATATAGGGGTGAGCGACTCCAAAAAAAAGGGTCGGCTCTTGGACGTTTACAAGACTGAATACATGTACTTCGAATACAAGCAATAAAATCACATCTCCCATTGGCTTCTGGTTCATATCGTGCAAGTGTATGTATTAATGTTCTTTATTTCTGCTTACAATATTGAATTGTAAATTGAGTCTATTCTTATATCTGAACTTTCGCAATACATAAATCATATTGCTGGAATAAGAATCTAATATATACGCATGTTAAATGAAATATTAGAAATCATATCTGGAATTATATAATTTCTGCATGGAAATGTGTTTAAATGCTTTGGATAGAAGTAAGTAAATCTGTCTTTGTTGTTGTCTAATCTGCACCATATAAAAGTTCTAGCTTAGGCTATATTTCCCTTATCTCTTGTTCCCCTTTTCTCTAAAAAACTCAAAGGAACCAGCCTTCTCTGGAGACTAGACAGATGATCTCAAGCAAGATCTGTCTATTCAATGTTGGCAAAGTCTAAGGCGCAACACTATTAACCGAAGGCAGATTTTGTTCCAACAGGAACCATATGAGTCAAGGGTTGGATTCAATCAAGTTTATCATCATACAACAAAAATATTATAATTGTCATTCAAGGTGTAGTTAGTTCCATGATATTTTTAGAAGACACTAAGGAAACCATTCAATCTACCTGACGAAATCCATGTGTTCAACTCTTTGTCACTTATTCGACCTAAGAAAACTTAAATGTCAATGTGGATTTGGGCCTTTTTTTACTATACCCTAGTGCTCACCTCCTTTTGCTTCTAACTAGTTATCTTGTGCTTGGTCCAAGCTACAATGAGGAACATTTTTCCTCTTTTATATTTGTCCATCAAAATATTAGCATAGACTATAAAATGGAAAATTGATGTCCCATAGGCCTTGGCACACTCAAGCTATTAACTTTAACCAAGAAATGACTATCGATCATTGATTTAAGATCCAATGATTGATGTCAATTAAGGTTTGATGGGTATGCCCCAAAACCTTAATTTGAATTTAATTGTTTTGAGTTATTTTTCTCATGTTTTTGGAAAAACATAAATATTTTATCATTTGTAGCACTTCTACCAGTAGCACTTCTATTAAAGATAGCACTTGTATAAAGTAGTGCTTTTGTAATTATTGGTGCTTTTACAAATCATAGCACTTTTGCTTATTTTAGGTCAAAATATTGAGGATTTTAATGGATTATGCTAATTTTATTTCTTACAATGATTTACAAGGGCTAGGTGTAGTATATTTCTAAGAGAGGTGGCCTAGATCTATCGATGTAAAGTAGGTTGATGATGTAAATATTAGGGTTTTGATTGTAACCAATTTTGATCATGTGGAAGTCATGCCAAATGTGGATATTGATTGGTTATGTTTTAGTTGCCAACAAGAGAGATGATAATTATATTAGAGGATGACTAGCAGATACTCCAAGTTTAGATTTAAGGACCTTCTATACATGTATGGAGTGATCATAGATTATGCACGGAGCTATTGAAAAGGTATATAAGTTATTCCAAATTAAAATTACGGATTAAAATTAATGATGTGTACAATGGAGGCCATTAGGATTACCTTGCAATTCTACTATGTGCTATAGTATCTAGGATTTTGATGTTGGACACTAGTCAACAAGTTTTATCTGCTATATTCATGAGCTTTTAGTGATATTTGTATGCAAAGGAGGAGATCACAATGGACCTCTATCATTATAAACCAAAAATGTTCTAGGTGGTTGAGAGGCCATGATCTAATCTCTACCTCTTCTTCTTCTTCAAATGGTGTTAAGTTATGGGAGCAATACCTAAATCTTGACAACAACAAAGGATTTGGTTGTAGGTATTTCATTCATAATTTTTTAAATTCTTTGTTTTGAGCAGAGTCACTAGGTGAATACTACATTTTTTTAGTGAGTAAGCTAATATCTTCACCAAAACCTTAATTTGGTATCTTTCTCAGTGGCTATTTTTAGATATTCATCTTTGAGTAGAGTCATTAGGTGATATTTTTAGATGCTTCAAGCAAGCATATAGGTAGAGACCTTCACTAGAGTCTCGTCCTATGATAGTTATGTTGATTGTGTGACTAGTAGAGATAATAAAGTGGGTTCCATAAAGCATACCATTAAACTATTGTCCTCTCTAATAGTTGTGATCACAAGATGTGGGAACCAAATGACTAGACTGTTGTGCCTCATATGGAGTGACATAGCAGGGCAACTCTAAGAGCACATGATGTGACTCGATAAAACTACCTCCAAGGGTTTTTACATGGTTGACTCCTTTTAAAATATGATTTTCAATGATCGCTTTCCTAAACTAACCTAGTTATTGGGTGCATTAAGGAAAAGATAAATAAAAACCATAGAAAATAAATATCATGATAAGGTTATCCTACATAATAATGGGATATATGAGTGTATAAGTATAATGCATTGATAGCTCAAAGTGAACACCTTCTCTTCTTAGCACCACATTTAAGCACAAATTATAGATACAATAAATGGGACAAAAATTAGATATTCAGGACCTCTCATATATACATATAAAAGTACATACACACAAGAAATAAGATAAAAAAATCCTAGTATTTACAACTTCTATTATATATAAAAGTTATAGATAATACTAGAAGTGAGGGTTTGAAAGCTTACCCACAAGACCACTCAAGGTTGGATCCAAATTGTTATACTAAAAAACATGAAGGACAAGTTACATACAAAGATTGAGGCTTGAATATGCAACTAACTAATCCTTTTCAATACCCAAAATTCTATTATTTATTGATAAAATGGGAAAACATTTCCTCTAAAACTTGTATAAGAGTATTTAACAAATTTTATCTATTTCTCCTTTGGTTTGATTCTCCTTACATCGTATTTAGTCCTTTAAGGTCTCTAGATCTGGAGTCATCAATTTAGAGCTACTAGATATTCAACTAACACCCTAAGAATCCTAAAAATTTGTTAGAAGCATCTTTTGTAATTAATATTATCATATTTAGGATTATTGCTATTGTGGTTGTCATGCTCTTACCTTATTATATGGATTACTAAAACTAATTGATATCAAAATATGATTCTTTTATTTTCTTAGTAATAACTTATTAGTTCAACTCATCCTCCCTTTTGGAAGCTTCTACATTAGTACTAATTTTTTACAAATTAATCCAACGCTTCTTCCTTGGTCGCTCCCTATATTATGGCCTACTTCCTTGAGTGCTTCCTTTAATATTGTAAGTTATCAAATGGTTGTCAAAACTTTTCTTCATCCTTTAGCATCAGGCTTTCATAAACTTTTGATGTTAGGTTGGATTATCATTGAAAGTGTTCTTTTTCCTCTTGTCAAATCCTTTTAAATGTTCCATCTTTCAAAATTTTATTATGACTCATGGTTTGACCCTAAAAAAAATTCCTTTCTTTTTCCTTGCCAAATTTTTCTAACTTTTGATCCTTAGAATGTTTTTCTCTTATTGTGCCCATCAGACTTTTTTGCCATTTATTACCTTTTTGGAACATTTGATTATGTGGATCTCGAAACTTTTGCCTTCCTCTCTTGGTTGAGAGTTTTGTACAATGGTGCCAACCCTTGATCAAAACTTTTTTGTTCACATAGGTCTGATGTTCCTTTCTTCATCTCCTGCCAACTTTGACTCTCTTTTTCATTGTTTTATCAAAAATTCCACCTAAGACAAAAAAACAATTGAGTGTAGTGAAAACGCACTATAGTTTCTAAGATTAGTATTTTCCACATTGATTATGTTTCTATTTAACTTTGATTTTTGTGTTGTTTTTAAACAAGTTTTAAACTTTATATTATTAATCAATATTTTAAGCTATTAATACACATTATAGAAGTCTCTATTTTTATATATGTCCATAGGATAGTAAAGAATTTAGAGTGTTTTATTTTTAGGTGTGGTTGAGTAAGAAAGAATTAAATTTAATTTATTTATTTTATTTTATCTCTTAATTTCTTATTAAATTTAATTTGATTTTAATATTTAATTTAATTTAATTTTAAATTATCCTAAATTTATTTATAATTTTGATCTAAATATTAATCTATTTATAATTTTAATAGGATTAATGAAGTCTAAAGGTTAGCCAAATGTTCTAATTCCTATAAATATATGTAGAAAATATCAACAATGCAAAAAGTTAAATTTGATTAAATTTTTAATTAATAAACTAAACTTTGATTTTTTATTATATTTTGAAAAGATCAACGTTCTAAAAAGTTTAATTTGATTAAATTCTTAATTAATAATCTAAACTTTGCTTTTCTATATTTTTTTATTATATGTTTTTTATTATATGTGTGACTAGGTGCAATTATATGTATATATAAATATTGGAGTTTGGCTATGCTCATGTTGTAAAAGTCATTATTTATTTATTTAAATAATGATTAATAAGTTCATTACACGGATGCTGACAAGTTCAAATGGCTGACAAGTTCAGTACGCGCATGTTCTTTTCCCGGATGAATCTGGAAGTTCGCCGGGCGACTCCGGTCAACAAAATGTATGCGCGCCCTCATGTATTTAAGGGGCAACTGAATCATTCATTCATACCTGAATTTGTTGTAAAGCACCGATCAAGAGTTGGATTTTAAACCTTTATCCTTTTGAACATCACAGGATTTCCTTGTTTAACCCTGAACGAGGGTTTTCTTTTTCTTATATTGATATTCATTGCCTACGTGACCACAGACATGCTTGAAATCATTGCTGCACTTGACAATAGCGTAAGCCCAAACACGAAAGAAAGTGAGAAACTAGCCAATTTGGAGATGAGTTTGGCAGAAGCCGACAGATTGATCTCCAAATGGGACACAAAGACTACAAGCTTAATGCTGTTCCAGAGAAGCCGAGAAGAATCCAGCCAATACCTCTCGGTCGTCGACAACCTCCAACAGCTGATGAAAAATTTGCCCGCCACGGAGAACAACTCGGCCAAGCTGATCCGCGCGCATCGCCTGATGGAGATGTCCATGGCCCGCCTGCAAAAGGAGTTTCACAGAATTCTGATATCTAGCAGTGGCACCGGAATCAGCGAAACCGATATCGGTTTCTTGGATAGGGTTCGTGACCTGAGGACAATCGCCACATGCATGGTGTCGGCAGGCTACGCGAGGGAATGCATTCGAATCTTCGCCCTTACCAGAAGGTCCGTCGTCGACGAAAGCCTTTACAATCTCGGCATGGAGAGGCACAGCCTAACCGACGTGAAGAAAATGGAATGGGAATTATTGGATGCCAAGGTCAGGCACTGGATTAAGGGCGTGAAATTGGGCATCCGCGTCCTCTTTGCGAGCGAGAAGCGGCTCTGCGACCAGGTCTTCCACGAGTTTCATCACATCAGGGATTTCTGCTTTGCGGAAGTCGCAAACGAGGCGACCTCGACACTTTTCCGCTTCGCGGAAGCCGTGGCCGCGAGCAAACGGTCGCCAGAAAAGCTCTTTCGAGTTCTCGACCTCTACGAAACCCTCGCTGGTCTAATGCCGCACATCGAGAGCATATACTGCCAGGAACCCTGCCGGGCTGTGAAGGCGCAAGTCGCTGGAATAATCTCCCGGCTCGGCGAGGCCTGCCGCGTAATTTTGAAAAATTTCCAGACCGCCATCGAGAGTGAGAACTCCAAAACCCCGACCCCAAGAGGCAAGGTTCATCCCCTGACGAAGTACGTCATGAATTATCTGAGCTTTCTGTCGGATTACAAGGAGACTCTGATCATGCTCACGGCGGGCACGCCTGTAGACCTGCCCAAGGGACTGCCCGAGCGTCTCGAGGTCCTGCCCGAAGATGATGACGTGGATGACCCATTGGCCTGGCTGCGCGTCCGTCTCAGGTGGATCGTCGTCGCCCTGCAGTGCAAGCTGGACAAAAAATCCGAGCTGTACAAGGACGTGGCACAATCACACCTTTTTCTTACGAACAATCTGCACTATATCGTGCAGAAAGTGGAGGGTTCAGCGCTCAGATTTTTGCTCGGGCAGGGGTTTCCGAAAAACAATTCTATTAAGGTGCGGCCAATTATGAGTATGCGGGCCAAGGGCCAATTATGAGAATGCCGCGTGGAAAAAGTGCTGACGTGTATAAAAGACAAAGGGCATGTCCGGGAACTTTTTTCCCGGCGGGGGTTCGCAGCATGTACTCAAAGAGAAGTACGAATTTTTTAATGCTGCCGTGAAGGAGGCGATGAGAAGCCACGATGCGGCTCCTTCGAGATTTCGATCGCCGAGAAGTTGATACCGGCGTACCATTCCTTCCTAGACAGATTTAGGAGTCGCTTGGAAAGCGAAGAGCACAGGTACATCGGATGGATGGACGGCCGAAGACCTGGACGTTATTCTGTAGGACCATTTTAAGGACAGGCCCTCGTCCATAAGCTGGAGGAGATCTCGGTGAGAAGTTGATTGGAGATTTAGTTGTATTGTGAAAAGTCTTACCGTTAAACTCTGTACAAGATTCTTTTAGACAAAATTGGTACCTTCTTTATAAAAATTGTGGTTAACGGTCTTGAGCTATAATAAAAGAAGAAAAAACATAGATGAAGCAAAAGAATAGTTTCGAATATTAAATTATAAAATTGGATGGACGTTTAAATTATATTCAAACAGTCAGGTATTATAATGTTAAATTTAATTATATTCTACAATTTATATAGAACTAAATATCAATTGAAAAGTAAAGATTGTCATGGTATGATTGAGGATATTTAAAAGACTAAAAGAAAAATTAAAGGAGAAAATTTTACGTATCAAGATGTTAGCGTAACTTAAAAAAATTAAAAAATTAATTGTAATATATGAAGATAAATGTCAAAATAAAAAAAATGAATGTAAAAATAAAAAGATAGGATTTGTTAATTAAGAAAAGTCATTGTAATTATTTTATATAGTAGTCTATGATTTATTCATCCATCTATCCTTGGAATAGATCATCCAACATGTGCATCATCACATTAGGACCAAATTATATGGAGTTGAATAAGATGGAAGAATATTGAATGGAATAACATGGAATTAAATCTACCTCAAAGATTATTAACTCTATGGAATGGTTGAGTGAGTGGTGTAGTTGCATTAAAATAGAGCATATGAATTATATTGTCAAATATTTTGTATGTTGTGTATGAATGAATTTACAAGCTCTTGTAGTTGTGAGATAATTTATATGCTTTTGTAGTGTCTCATATAAGAGGAATTTAATTATTAGACTCTTTGATTTTAAGAATTGGTATTAGAGATCAAGTGGTATTAGCTCAATTGGTTAAATTCCTCAACATTTCAAGGAGGAGACCTAGATTCAAATCTTACCAAATGATACATGGATAATATCCAAGCTTTGTTGTAATATCACTATGTGGTGATGATGTAATATGGGTGGGGCCTATTTCAATCCCATATAACCCATTAAAAAAAACAATTGGTAATAGATCCTTTAATCTTCATAATTGATATTAGAGTTGGTGTTGAAGTTAGGAGTATTTAGTACTCATGGAGTGGTCTAGGGAGGATGTTAGAGCAATGAGTAGAAGCAATCCTATATCTGAATCTTAGGTTAATTCAAGAAAACACTAGAATTTTATTTGTAGAACAACGTCAACACATGGAGGTCCTAGATTCAAGTGCTAGCTGGTCCGTACCTTTAATAGGGTATGAGAACCAAGGTAACAAATTGACAAACATAGAAGTAGTAGGAGTATCCCTAAAAGAGAAAGGAGAAATAATGAGGAAAATAACAAAGTGAAACTTGTAAGCAATAATTTACTCTGTTACACCCAGTTCTTGCAATGACTAATTATCTTTACAATCTAGTATGATGAGAAGGTTATCATAAGGATACTGGTGGTTGACTCATGGGATCACACCCATGTTGAAGAAGAAGAAGAGAAATCTACCAATTGAAAGTTCAAAGATATATGAATATGTATGGATAGTAATGAAAGTGAATGTCAATAGTTAGAAGTTCAAACATATATGAATTTGTATGGATAGTAGTTGTTAGCTTTTGATAATGTATGCCAAGGGTGAGTGTAATCACGGGATGCATTATATGTAGAAATGTAAGATACTAAAATATGGTATTAATGGAAAGTGATGAAAATTATGCAATGCAGTATGGAGGAAATGAACACTCCATAACTAATGCTAAAGAACTACATTATACTCCATCACCAATATATATGGTGATCTACTGAGTATACCTACTACTACCTACAACAATATATAATCACTCACTATGAGGCCCTTTATATAAAAAGATAGATAGCTTGGCCAACACTTTATCTAGTTGTACAAGAGAACACCTTGCACATTTACAACTTGCACATAGACACTTGTGCATTTATTACATTACTTGAAGTAACTAGCTAACTACCCCCTAAAGTAATCTACTACTCTAGTTATATACCAAGGGTGGTACATTTACATGACCCAAATTATGTAATATACTCTAACACCCTATATTACATTATTTGGGTATTGAAGACTTTAGTCTTCAATATGGATCTTCTTCTCTTGAATAGTCTTTGGCTTGCATTGTATGCCTCCTTGGTCTGATTCTTCCTCTTCTTCTTTAGCCTTTGCTTTAGATCCTATTTTTGTACTTTCATAAGTGGTTGTACATCTATTTGATTATTGTGAAGGTAATTTTTCTTCTTTATCCTTGTTGTGTGCAGAGTCTTATGAACAAAAACTCAAAGCATCATGATAAGATCTTGAAGTACCAATACTGCACGAGAATTGAAATACCTTTTCTAGGTATGATTCACTCAATTTTATTTTATTTTTAAGATCTTCTATAAATCCTTTTTGTTATGCAATATATTTCTTGTAACATTTGTATATAAGTAATGTCATATACAATATGCTTACAAAATATAAGGAAAGTGAAATGTCACTTTTTCCATTATCAATTGCTTCATTAAGTCATGCATGTAGATAATGTTCCATAGTATCAAAGTTATCTTCTAAGGCTTCACTATGGATCACCTTTGAGGTAAGATCTAGAATTACTAGCAACTTAGAAATCTTATGCAATTTCTAAAACCCTAGCACTCAAATGAAAAAAAAAATTTATTTCGAGATGATAAAAAAGGAAATAAACTTTGGACTTATTAAATTTATTTTGGGCAGTTAAAAATTTATTTTTGGGCAATTAGAAATGGTTTGTAAGCTAATAAATTTTATTTTCAAGCTATTGAAAATTAATTACAAGAAACAAGAATTTATTTCTAGGCTTTGAGAAAGTGTTTCTAGATTAAAATAAAAAAAATTGGGCTCTTGGAAATTAAATTTTGCCCAATTAAATTTGTTTATGGGCTATTGAAAATTAATTTTGGGCATGTGGAATTTATTTCTGGGTAATATAAATTTTTTTTCGAGCAATTGAAAGACATTTTCTAGCAATGGGAATTCTCTTTTGGGAAATCAAGAATCAATTCTAGGCCATTGAAATACAAAATACAAAAATCCAAAATGTATGAAGCCAATGTGAAAGGCTAGATCCAAATTTGTCTAAGTGTAGAAACTATTAGAAATCTTGTACCATAGTGCCTAGAAAAGAGGTACCAAAATTCCATCACCCGTTGGCTATGTGAAATAGCAAATTCATCTAAGTGTGAATTTTTTCGAAGCCTTTTTACCATTAATATGAATAGAGAAGGACCAAAATCCCAACACTTTTGAATGGATTAAAATTTGCTAAGTATGAAATTGTCGGACTTTGACAGAAGATGTGAACAAAGAGAACTAAAAAATATGGATCTCAAATTTTTGCTAAGGCATGAGACCCAATAGTTGGAAATGAATTCTAACAATAGAAAATGAATCCTGGGATTTGGAAATCATTTCTGACCAATAGGAAAGTGTTTCCAAGCAATTAAAAAAATCATTTTCAAAAAATAGAAGTTGTTTCCAAGCTTTTGAAAAATTATTTCAGGCAACTAAAAATTAATTCTGGGAATTTAAAAATTAAGTTTGGATATTTGAAAATCATTTCCAAAATATTTAAATATTGATTTTGGGAATTCAGAAATCATTTCGAAGCATATGAGAAACAACTTTGGGCTATTGAAATTTTTTTATAGGCAATTAGAAATCATTTCAAGGTCATTGGAAATATCTGGAATCATTGACGAACCATTAAAATGTAAAATGCATGAATCTAGAATATATGAATCCATTGCATAATGCGAGATCCAAAATTTGATTAAGTATGAATGTTGTCGAAGATTTTGTACCAATGGCTTCTATAAAGGAGTACTAAAATCCTATCACCTAATAGCTATTATAAGGAGTAAATTTGACTAAGTATGGATGTTGCCAAAGATTTTGTACCAAATATATAAAAGGGTACCAAAATCCCATCACCCAACACTTGGAAATGGTTTAAAAGTGGCTAAGTATAAAAAGTGCCAGATCTTGAAGGAGGATGACATCGATAGAGATACCTAAAAACCCAATAATTGGAAATGAGAATCTGAATATTAAAAAGTGAAATCCAATAATAGAAAAA
Organism: Wollemia nobilis; assembly: GCA_028583015.1. Taxonomy (NCBI): domain Eukaryota; kingdom Viridiplantae; phylum Streptophyta; class Pinopsida; order Araucariales; family Araucariaceae; genus Wollemia; species Wollemia nobilis. Next base: position 2,974,262 of record JAQPPZ010016480.1, on the reverse strand, counting down.
AAATCTTGACAAATTGGAAAATTAGGCCCGACAATGAGAAATTAGCATTTGGCTATTGAAAGTTAAGCTTGGAGATTGAATGTTTTACCTAGAACTTAGAAATTAAGCTTAGCAATTGAAAGTTATCCTGATTGATGCCCTAAATATGAGTGATTCTATAATATAGGAAAAGTGTGATAAAAAAAAGATAGAAAATAATTTGCTACAATTAATAATAAATAATAAATTAAATAAATTTATCTTTAATTTAAAATAAAAATTAAAAAATAAATAAATTAATAATAATATTAAAGTTCTAACCTTTTCTTTTTTTGTTATTTTGCAATAATTTTGTTGGTGGCTACATTAAATAGGGTGGATGTAATGGTGGGCCTGAGACTTCAATGAACCGGGCAAGTACAATCATGTAATACGAAGATATGGGAAATTAGTGATCAACCCAAATTTTGAAGAGTAATGAAGAATTAATAAGGCATGGTTGTTCCATAATTCTTCAGCATCATGTGAATTAAAATTTAATAAAATATGGTCATTTCATGGCTCCTAAGCATCGTGCTAGTGAAGACTTTATGAGGTATGGCTAAAGTAGTTCACATTTAATGGGGTATGGTCATAGTATGGCATGAAAATTAATCTCAAGAGGCACATCCTTCAATAATATGGTAATTAATTGCAAAATGTAATAGGAGGTGAAAGCTAAAATTTGTATAAATAGTGGCTCACTAGCTGGTTACAAATATCAGAAACCATTTGCTAGCTAGTCCCTTTTTAGATTTTTCTATTTTTCTTTATATTTGGATAGCTTTTTTGAACCAAGTTGCTCTTGTTTTCTAAGCTTTGTTCTTGTAATCCATCGAAGTAGACAGATATGAAATGATGTACTCAATGACTATTTTTTAATATAAAGGATTTCAAGATTTGTTGTATTCAATTTGTGAATGTTGATGGTGGTTGTACTCAGTCTATTTCATAGTTTGTTTCTCCTCTCAATATCGCACCATCTTGGACCTTAGGTCGTATGAATACTAGTTAGGTCAATATTGGTTTAAATTGAATTTGTTGCTTTACCAGATTGGAGCTGGAGTTTTTGGTAGTATCAACTTGTTTTTCTTTTATTTTCTCTTATCATTCAACCTTTGAATTTTCTTTGAAACTTATTTAAATTAGGAGTAGATTAGTTTCCATTCAAAGCATTGAAGCTATTTTTCTATAGTGCATTTTAAAGTTTCATGCAACTTCAAAAGAATCATTGCTATTATATACATGATATATTTTAATTGCAATGAATGATATAGATTGGGCAATCATAGTTTATGCAAATTTAGCTTAAAATTCAACTTTCTTTACCCATTTTAATTCTACTTAGCTCACATATGTTGCAATATTAGTGCAATGGAAATATTTTTTATAGCAATTAAGTGTTTAGTTTTTAAAGTATTACTTATTTAAACATAACTAGAAAATACCCCTTGAAGGAAAAGTTATCATCGACCTTTGAGTTTATCCGCACTAGCCAAGACCTAGCTTATCCAAACCTTAGGTAAAGAAATTTCTCTTTCAAGAGGGAATAAATCTATGTTCCAAGTACATTGATATGTCGTTGACCATGTGTCACTCGCACGCTCAAGGTGCACTAAAGGTAAGATCTCAAGTAGTGAAAGATGGATTATTTTGGAAAGTTGTGAGAGAGGAGAAGGCATAATTTTGGATTGATCATGGGATCAATATCCACCTGGCATTGCTAAATTTCTATAATTGTAATTGGTAAAAATAATCATACAAAGTAGCAATTGAATCAAGATTGAAAGTTGTTTTAGCACTAAGTAGATAGGGTATTATTCATTTAGACAACTTAAGAAGTTTGATAAGTGATCAATTTCAATCCCTTTGGAATTGACACTCATCATGATAAAAATCCTAGTAAAAAAATTTGCAGACGTAGGAGTAAGGAGGATAAATTATCTTGAAACTATGAAAGACTTGGAGTATACACAGTGAAGGATGGATATGAAAATATCCTTCTAGAATGCCCTAATGCATATCAAAGGTTGGCCAAAAGTAAACATCTTTGCTTGGAAGTTCATACAAAATGAAATTATTACTTTTGATAATTTGAGATATAGAGAAATTATTGGCTCATCCTATTGTGTGTTATTCTATAAAAGTGAGGAAATATATTATCACCTGATGTTTGAGTGCCTATTCATGAACCATATTTAGGAGAGATGGTTTTTAGATTATTAAATTTGAGCCAATGATGATCTGAATCAGATTAATATTGGGAAAATATGGAAGAGGAGCATATTTAAATGTGAAGCTCTTTGTATTGAGTGCAAGCTTGGATTAAATTTTATTTGATGGTAATTATGATTGGAGAGAAATGATAAATTTTTTAGAGAGATTAGTTCATCCTTTGTGTCTGGTATATCATTTAGAGCAAATTCATAGAAATTATAGTAGTGTATGTTAAAGAGGAAACTAAGGCAGATATAGGGATGATGGAGAATAAAATTGAAGCATAGAAGAGATAGGACATAGCTAGTTATAATGCACCCTTGGAATGCTAGATTAAAATCAATACTGATCGAGCAACAAAAGGTAATCTAGATAGAGCTAAAAATAAATTGGTGTGTAGGAATCATGTTAGGATAGTGCTCTATTGGGAACTATAGGACTTGGGAAAGACCACAAACAATGAAGTAAATGTTGTAACTATCAAATTTACTTATATCTAGATAGTAATATAGGGTCATAGGAGTATAATCATAGAAATGAATTTCTTAAATTTTGGTAGGAGCTTCAAATGTATAAGAAAACTTTCTTTGGATATGTGGAGGTTGAAAGTTCTTATCACCCAAATTAAAGAGTTATGGAGGAAATTGGGTGATGTGACCCTAATTTATGGGTAGAGCTCTAAATATAGTGGTAAAATTCTTAGCTAAGATAGGTACTAAGAAGGAAGTAGGGATTCAATGACATAGTGGCATTGCTACTAAGGATAAGAGTATTGGGTAGGTTGGTGAGCAAATCTAATTTTTGGCTAATTTGGATAGCCAATGTAGACACATGGTTTAATAGATGTAGCTCCAATAATTATCTCCTTTTAGTGTTGTAACCAAAAGTGGTTAGTTCTTAGGATATTAGGCTTTGCAATCATGGAAGTTTTTGAAAATTTTAAAAGAGGAAACAAGTGCTCTTCCTAGTAAAGGTTAGGAGAATTTGCATCCTAACTTGTAAATAATCTTGCTCTAATATAGTTATTTAAAAAAAATTAATGTATAAATTTATCTAATGTAATATTTTTTAATAGAAGTATTGCATGTATGAGTCTCATTTTTTTTATTTTACAAATCAAGCAAGCATTACATAATCTATAAGAAAGTGTGAGCAAGAAACAACTCCAAACAAGAAGCAAACCTCATTTTTTTAGTTAAAAATTTCAAGAAATAAAGTATTCTTATAATAAAAATCAAGGTAGCATGTAAAGAAAATTAATTTTAAAAGTTCTAATTAGAAGTAAGGACTATCTAGAAGCATGGATACCCTACATAGGAACAATAAGAAGAAAAAATCTATGAAAAACTCTATCTAAGTAGAAGTAGCATACAGTGCACTCGATTATCAAGGACGAGAGAAACATGCATGGCACATTGATTCTTAAAAACATGATGTTAATATATAAATTCCATAAATATTGGTAAGGTTTTTCATAGATTTAAAATTGGATCAATTGAAAGTGAAGTTTGAATTCAAAATTATTTTTTCTTGTAAGGGTAGCAAAAGAAAGTAATCACTATGAGCAAGTGTAAACTAGAAGCTCACGTTTTATTGCTCTAGATCATTGAAAAATTTTATAAACTAAAAGAATCATAAGAAAAAAATCTAGGTAGCATGGAAGAAAAGCCATATTTAAAAGCCCTAATTGGAAGGATGCTCTAGCTAGAAGTATGGATGCTCAACTTATAGATAAGAGGAAGATTGAATATATGTAAAATCCAATCTAGGTAATAGATGTTACACTAGAAGTGATTATTAATAATGAGATGATCGAGCATGATATAATGATTCTTAAAAGTAGAAGATTAATATGTAAGTTCTATGGACATTAGAAATTCCAATTACTTGAATAAATTGCCATTTTTTTTTATTTTTGCTCCTCAAACCAATCCCTAAGCACTATATTTATATGCCTCAATGGCCATCCTCAGAAAGAGGAATATACCAAATTTACATATTGAGGTGTAATAGGAAATTTGCAGGATTATAGAACTTTTGTTAATGATGATCATGGTTGGAAATGCATTTTGAGAGGATCTGGTACATCATGGTTGGAAGTGCATTTTGAGAGGATTTGGTATAAGTCTTTAGTTTGGATAATATTCTTGAATTTAGGTAAGATGTCTAAATATTAGTAGATCGAGTTAGAAGTCGAGATTTGAGAAGCAAAAAAAATTCCATTTTGTTTTTATCATTCTTATTTATATAACATTTGAATTTATCTCACGTATGAGAATATCACCTTGGCATATAAATATTATTTGTTAAATTCTATAAAATTCCTTCTAAGTTTCGTCTTCAAGAGTGTGCTTCATGGAGATTTTTATTTTGTGTAATTATATATAGAAAGGTTTTTAAGATTAGTATTTTCCACATTGATTATTTTATCAATTGATTTTTTGTTTTTTTGCATATACGAGAGGAATTGGTAACTCGTCACATTTTCCATCCCCTCTTCATGGGTTTGAATCTTGCTCTTTGTTGCTACTATAATCTCTAGTTGCATCGGGTAAACTTTTTAATGTAGCCGGATAAATTTTATCAAATGAATTTGATTTTTTTTTTTTTGTTAAAATTTATATGCTTAATCAATATTTCAGGCACCTTTTAAATATCAATACTTATTATAATCGTCTCTTCCTATAAATGTTAGTAGGATAATAAAGTATTTTAGAGTTTTATTATTTTTAAGGTAGGTAAAATGAGAGATAATATTTCCTTTCTTTTTAAATTTTAATTAATTTAATTTATTTTTAAAAATGTTTATTAAATTTAATTTGATTTTAGTATTTTTTTAAATTTAGTTTTAAATTTGTTTATAATTTTAAATTTATTTTAGTTGGAACAAACTTATTTGTAATTGTAATTTTAATTTTATTTTATTAATTTATATATAATTTTGGTTAGTGGGTGGGATTAGAAAAAAAACTTAACCAAATGTTCTAGAATTGAATGCCTACAAATATATCATCGATAGTAGTAGTAAATATCAATATTCTTAAAAAAGTTTTGCTTAAATTAAATTTCTAATTAATAAAGTAACTTTGTTTTTCTATATTTTTTTAATATTTATGTGGTGTGGGTAAAATGAAATGTATATAAAAATATTGGAGCTTGCCTATACTTATATGTTGTGAGAAAAAACATTGTAACGCTTAAAAAATAAAGATAAAAATGTTAAATATTATAAAAAGTAATAATAATAATTAAATAGGATTTTGAGTTGACTATCGCATTTTTAATAAAATTATTATTTCATCAAAGTTATAATTTCTTATAAATTTATTGTTCTATTATTTTTTTAACCAAATATAGATAGCACCACTAGTAGTAGGAATGGGTTAAATGTCTTTCCATGGAAATGAGGAATGATGTACGCAAATGTGCAATCATAGGGCGGACAAATGAAAATCGTTCACAAACTCAATATGGCTGACAAGTTCAATTCATTACACGGCTGTTCCTTTCGCGGATGAATCAAAATGTATGCACGCCCTCATATATGTAAGGGGCACCTGAATCATTAACAGCTGAAATTAAGGCAGCTGATTTTGTTGTAAAGAAAGTATCGGCAGGCTACACGAGGGAATGCGTTCGAATCTTTGCCTGCTCCAGAAGGTCCGTCGTCGATGAAAGCCTCTACAATCTCGGCATGGAGAGGCTCGGCCTCAGCGACGTGCAGAAAATGGAGTGGAAATTATTGGATGCAAAGGTCAGCCACTGGATTAAGGGCGTGAAAGTGAGCATCCGCGTCCTCTTTGCGAGCGAGAAGCGGCTCTGCGACCAGGTCTTCCACGGGTTTCATCACATCAGGGATTTCTGCTTTGCGGAAACCGGAAAGGAGGCGACCACCACGCTTTTCCGCTTCGCGAAAGCCGTGGCCGCGAGCAAACGATCGCCGGAAAAGCTCTTTCGAGTTCTCGACCTCTACGAAACCCTCGCCGGACTCATGCCGGACATCGAGAGCATATACTGCCAGGAACCCTGCCGGGCCGTGAAGGCGCAAGTCGCCGGAGTAATCCTCCGGCTCGGCGAGGCCTTGCGCGGAATTTTGAGAGAATTCCAGACCGCCATCGAGAGTCAGAACTCCAAAACCCCAACTCCCGGCGGCATGGTTCATCCCCTGACGAAGCACGTCCTGAATTATCTGAGCTATCTGTCGGATTACAAGGAGACTCTGATCAAGCTCACGGCGGGCACGCCGGTAGACCTGCCCAAGGGACTGCCCTAGGGTCTCGCGGTTCTGTCCGAAGATGATGACGTGGACGGCCCAACGGCGTTGCTGCGCCTCCGCCTCAGGTGGATCGTCGTCGCCCTGCAGTGCAAGGTGGACAGGAAATCCGAGCCGTACAAGGACGTGGCTCTCTCCTACCTCTTACGAACAATCTGCACTACATCGTGCAGAAAGTGGAAGGTTCAAAGCATAGATTTTTGCTCCGGCAGGAGTTTCTGAAAAGCAATTCTATTAAGATGCGGCAGTAAGCGGCCAATTATGAGAATGCAGCGGGGAGGAAGGTGCTGACGTGTATAAAAGAAGAAGGGCATGTCGGGGAAATTTTCCCGGCGAGGTTCGCAGCAGGTACTCAAGGAGAAGTATGAAGTTTTTAATGCTGCCACGTCGGTAGGGTGGTGTCTGCCGTGCGGCTCCGGGAGGAGCTTGGGATTTCGGTTGCCGAGAAGTTGATACCGGCGTACCATTCCTTCCTGCACAGATTTAGGAGCCGCTGGGAAAGTCAAGAGTGCTTGCACATGTACATCAAATGGACGGCGGAAGACCTGGAAATTATTTTGTTGAACCTTTTTAAGGACAGGCCCTCGTTCATAACTTCGAGGAGATCTGAAGTTTTAGTTAAAACTTTTATTTGCCGAAGTGCGAATTGCGAAGTGCGAAGTAGGGAGGGTCCAAAGTCGGGTTGCGCATGGACCGAGGTGCGAAGTTGGGCTGTGCACGGACCAAGGTGCGAAGTTGGGTTGCGCTGGTGAAAGGTACGAAGTCAGGTTGCGCTGGTCAAAGGCAGCGAAGTCCGACTTCGTTGCGAAGTTGGGAAGACAAATCCAGACTTAGCCAAATTTTTGCCTTTGCGAAATATTTTTGCCTTGCAGACTATTGTTGTTCGGAGGCTTGCGTGGCTTCGACGTTGGTTTGCCTGGCTTGGCAAGAACTGTACGAGAGGAGAGAAACACCGAATCTGAGTGCGATGTTTCAGATCTGGGCTCAAACTTATAGAACCCGAACGAAATCGCACTGAGGTGATTTGTATAGAGAACAACAATAGATTTTAACACAGAGAGATAACTGCAAACCCTACGGATGCCTTAAACAACAAAAAATATTATTCATATAAGACGAGGGTTACAAAAGTCCTCAACTAAGGAAAACTAACATCTGCAGGCTAAAGCTGTAGGATAAACTGAGACAGAAAACAAATGTCGAGTCTGTTGCTCGGAAATTAAACAGATGAGCCACACTACTCACTAAAATGATCTCATCTCCTACTCCGTTGTTTCTCTAAATTTCCTTCCGCTCTCGACTTCCACATCTATATCTGAAAACCCAAACTGCCTTAAATAGCCGCAGGGAGAGGAAGATAGGGTTTGTCCTCTGACAAGTTCTGACAGACCCTCAACTAGGGTTTTTGACCAATCGTCGAACTGGCATTAACTTCTACGACGATTGGATCTGTCAGACATCACATCCATCAGAGGATAGGTGCGACGTCATGTCAAACTTTTCTCGGGATCCTTGACTGCGTAAGCGCAGTTCGATTGAGGCATGAAATCTGGGTTAATATTTCTAACACCCTCCTTTAAACCTGATTTCATGATCGCTTTAACTCCAAGCTGCTCTCCCAATCTGCTAAAGTCTTCCTATTTCAAAGGCTTCATGAAAATATCTGCCAACTGCTCCTTGGATCTGCAAAACTACAGTTGAATTTCTCTAGACTTCACCAACTCTCTGATGAAGTGATAACGAATATCGATGTGCTTTGTCCGACCATGGAACACGGGATCCTTTGACAGTGCGATGGCCAAATTGTTATCACAAAAAATTGTTGTCACGCCTTTCGGAGGATAGTTTAGTTCATTCAGAACTTTTCACAGCCAAACTGCCTAACATGCAACTGATGTGGCGATGACATATTCTGCTTCGACTGTGGACAACGCAACGATGGGTTGCTTCTTAGATGCCCATGAGACTGCCCCTGATCCAAGATAGAAAGCATACCTAGAGGTGCTCTTTCGATCATCGATACTGTCAGCCCAGTCACTATCTGTGAAGCCCATCAGTTCCAATTGGTTCTATCTGGCATAAAATAGGCCATTGTTTTGCATCCCGTTGACATAGTGGAAGATCCTCTTGTCTACTTGCCAGTGCATGTCCTTTGGAGTCTCCATGAAATGGCTGATTAGACTGACTTCGAACATCAGATCTGGCCGAGTTGCAGTCAAATACATCAGACTGCCAACTAGCCTCTTGAACAAGGTTGGATCTACATTCCTCCCCGAATCCAGCTTGCTCAACTTCAAACCTGTGGCTACAGGTGTGATGGCAGGTTTACTGTCCTCCATCTTGAACCGCTTTAGGACATCCTTCGCATACTTGCCCTGAGAAATGAAGATGCCATCTGCCAATTAGTCAACTTCAATGTCAAGAAAATACTTCATCAGCCCTAAGTCTGTCATCTCGAACTCCTTCATGGTTGTTCTAAACTGGTCGAACAGGACATTGTTGTTTCCAGTATAAATCAAATCATCCACATACAGACAGACGATAATGAGCTCACCTGCTTCATTTGTCTTCATGTACAGGGTGTGCTCATATGGGAATTTGACAAACCCTTTTTTTTCTAAAATAACTATCAATCCGGCTATACCAAGCTTGGGGTGCCTGCTTTAAATCATACAGGGCCTTCTTCAGCTTCAGGACTTTTCCCTCCTAGCCTTCAATTCTGTAACCTAGTGGCTAGTCTATGTAGACCTCTTCCTCCAACACTCCGTTGAGGAAGGCTAACTTGACATCCATCTGGTACATCTTCCAACCCTGTTGGGCTGCCAATGCCAGGATCATCTTGACTATGTCAAGTCGGGCTATAGGCGCATAAACCTCATGGTAATCGATGTCTGACTTTTACTTGTAGCCCTTTGCCACCAGTCTGGCCTTATGCTTGTTAACGTCTCCTTGGGCGTTGAACTTTGTCTTACACACCCAGTTGACCCCAATGGTCTTCTTCCCTACTGGAAGATCTGTTAGTTGCCATGTATCATTCTTTTATGGCTTTAATCTCCTCATCCATCGCCTGCATCCACTTCTAATTCTGACTTGCATCTTCGAACTCTACTGGATCAACTTTAGTAAAGAATGCAAAGTCAGAGTACTCTTCATCTACATGGGTTTGAGTTGCCTCGTAGATTTCTTGCAAGCTCCTTGTCTTCATTGGTGTCACTAGGTTCTAGATTCTACTTGCACACGGAGGCGACCGAGATGGATTGGATGTGCTACTATTGGCACCGCTGCTGCTGCTGGAGGTTGCAGGTGGCTGCACACTTCCTTCTTCCAAGTCAACAGACTCCATTACTGTTGGCTCTGACTGGCTAGTCTCCAACTTCCAGTTCCAGGATTCATCTTCAAGAAACTTCACATCACGACTGATGATGCGCTTCTTCGTCACAGGGTTGTACAGCCTATATGCCTTCGCCTGCTCACTGTACCCTATGAAAATGCACTTCTCATCTCTATCATCCAATTTTTGTCGCTTTTCTTCTGGAACATGTGCATATGCAATGCACCCAAACACATGCAAGTGAGCCACACTTGGCTTCACACCGCTCGAGGCCTCCTGAGGGATTTTTTCCTTCACTCTTTTAGTGGGACATCTGTTCAACAGGTAGACTGCACATGTTACGGCCTCTGCCCAAAATTCATGCGGTAATCCCTTCGCCTTCATAATTCTTCGTGTCATCTCCATGATGGTCCAGTTCTTTTTCTCAGCTATGCTATTCTACTGTGGCGTGTATCTGGCAGTGAACTGCCTTCGAATTCTGTGCTTCTTATAGTAGTTATGGAATTCATTGGAGATGTATTCACCTCCGCCATCTATCCTGAGAGTCTTGATCTGATATCCACTCTGTTTCTCCACTAGAGCCTTGAACTCCTTGAATCTAGAAAATGTTTCTGACTTCAGCTTGATGGCATAGATCCAAGTCTTTCGATTGAAGTCATCTATGAATGTTAAGAAGTATTTGTTGTCAAAAAACGTGTTGGTCTACATCCAAATGCAAATGTCTGAGTGCAACAGCTCCAGTGGTTGTGATGCTCTCCAAGACTGACCAGAAGGGAATGAATCCCTATGTTGTTTTCCGACTAAGTAGCCCTCACAAACTTGATTTTGCTGCTCTATCAGGGGTAAACCCTTCACCATATGCTTCTTGTGCAGTTGATTCAGGCCACTAAAATTTAGGTGACCAAATCTGAGATGCCACAACCAGGTAGCATCTTTCACAACTGCACTCAAAGACATCAATGATTCATTCTGAATATGTAGCAGAAACATTTTATTCTTCGTCATGGAAACTGTAGCAATCTACCCATGCGACTTGTATTTGATGGTGCAAGCTCCATCTTTGAACTAGACCGTATGTCCCTTCTGCACAAGTTGTCCAATGCTGAGTAGGTTGTGCTTTAGGCTAGGCACATAGGAGACGTCATAGATCTACTTCTGTTCGTCGTGCTTGTTGCGAATAAGGATCTTTCATTTCCCCATTACGGGAACTTTGTTTTTGTTCCCCATATTTACCTCAGACTGGAATGTTTCATCTAGTTGGGAGAACATCTCCTTGTTCCCCGTCATGTGGTTGTTGCACCCACTGTCTAAATACTAGACATTCTTCTAGCACTCTTCCTCAATGTTGCAAGTCAACAACACATTTCCTCCTGTCGCATTTTTTGTTTCATCCGTGTAATGGGATTGTTGTTGGTTCTCCTTGGCCATCCGTTTTCTGCACTGTGAGATGTAATGGCCAAAATTCTTGCAAAAATAACATTGGACCTTTGACATGTCCTTATGACCAGATCTAGCTTACTAATTTTTTGAACTGCCTCTTCCACCTTACTGATGGAAATTACAGTTGGTCTCTCCTTCGCTAGGTTTTGATCATCCTCCTTGCTTGTTACCTTTCCCACGCCTACCTCTACCTCTTACTCCATGAGAACTAGAGGTGCCATGGTGGGAATCTTGTCTGTCGTTGTCTCAAAATGATACCTGAGCCCTGAATGCTTGCTCCAGAGAGGTCTGAGACAAACAACTCAGCCTCTGTTCATGTGTCTACAATGAACCCATGAGCTCATCGGTCGAGAGGGTTGTCAAATCCCTCGACTCTTCGATTGCTATCACAACCGAGTCAAACTTGGTAGGAAGACTTCTAAGAATTTTCTCTATGATTCTCTGGCTCTACATAATTTCTCTGTTCAACCGCATCTGGTTGATAATGTCCGTCGTTCAGGTGAATAAATCACTCATGGACTTGGACTCACTCATCTGTAGATTTTCAAACTCCCTCATGAGCATCTGTAGCTACACCAACTTTACTTTATTGGTGCCCTGGTATGAGCTGGCCAGAATCTCCCAAGCCTGCCTTGCCTTGGTGGCTGATGCGATCCATGAGAAAATGGACTCCTCGATCACTTGCATGATGTAGAAGAGGGCTTTCTGGTCCTTCTTCGTGTTCTATTTTAATAGGTCCTTGTCTGCTTGAGAGAGGGTGGCCAATGCTGCTGCATCTGCTGGTTCTGGATAGCCGTTCTCGACTAACTCCCATAGCTCTTAAGATCTAAACAAGATCTTCATCTAGATGCTCTAGTAATCAAAATTCTTCCTGTTGAAGCGTGGGATCTGCAACTAAAATTTGGTACTACTAGAAGCCATTCTTCTTCAGTATCTGCATCAAGGGATCAGTGGCTCTGATACCAATTTGAAGTTTTAATTAAAATTTTATTTGCCACCGTCGGGAGAGCGCAGTGTGAAGTGTGAACTACAAACTATGAAGTGCAAAGTACAAAGTGCAAAGTAGGGAGGGCCTGAAGTCGGGTTGCGCATGGACCAAGGTGCAAAGTCGGGTTGCACACGAATCGAGGTGCGAATTCAATTTGCACATGAATCGAGGTGCAAAGTCGGGTTATGCTGGTCAAAGGTGCGAAGTCGAGTTGCGCTGGTCAAAGGCAACGAAGTCTGACTTCGTTGCAAAGTTGGGAAGCGAGCTCCAGACTTAGCCAAATTTTTGCCTTACAGACTATTATTGTTTGGAGGCTTGCGCAACTTCGACATTGGTTTGCCTGGCTTGGCAAGAACTGTACGAGAGGATAGAAACACTGAATCTGAGTGCAATGTTTCAGATCTAGGCTCAAACTTATAGAACCTAAATGAAATTGCACTGAGGCGATTTGTACAGAGAACAATAGCAAATTTTAGCACACAAATATAACTGCAAACCCTACGGATGCCTTAAAACAACAAGAAATTTTATTCATATAAGACAAGGGTTACAAAAGTCCTCAACTAAGGAAAACTAACATCTGTAGGCTAAAGCTGCAGGATAAACTAAGACAAAAAACAAATGTTGAGTCTGCTACTCAGACATTAAAAATATGAGCCACACTTCTCACTAAAACGATCTCGTCTCCTCCTTCGTTGTTTCTCCAAATTTCCTTTCGCTCTCGAATTCCACATCTATGTCTGAAAACCTAAACTACCTTATATAGCCATGGGGAGAGGAAGATAGGGTTTGTCCTTTGACAGGTTCTGACAGACCCTCAACTAGGGTTTTTGACCAATCGTCAAACTGGCATTAAATTGCCAAACAAGCATTAACTTCTGTGATGATCAGATCTGTCAGAAATCACATCCATCAGAGGGTAGGTGCGATGTCATGTCAAACTTTTGCCGAGATCCCTGACTACACGAGCGCAGTCCGGCTAAGGCGTGAAATCTGGGTTAATATTCCTAACAAGATCTTGGTGAGATGTTGATTGGAGATTTAGTTGTATTGTGAAGTCTTATCGTAAAACTCTGTATAAGATTCTTTTAGAAAAAAGTAGGCACCTATATAAATTTTGTGGTTATGAGCTATAATAAAAGAAGTAAAAAATAGGTAGAAGGGAAAAAAATGGTTTGATGAACAAATGGCCAAAATTTTGTGTTTATAAGCAATAATAAAAGATCTAAAAAATATATAGAAGCAAAAAAAATGGTTTGATGAACAAATGGCCGTAAAACTCTGTATAAGATTCTTTTAGAAAAAAATAGACACCTTCTTTATAAAATTTGTGGTTATAATCTATAATAAAAGATCTAAAAAAAAATAGATAGAAGTTAAAAAGAAAATGGTTTGATGAATAAATGAAATATTAATTTGGATGATAGATTAAATAATAATAAAAATATAAAGATATATGTTAAAAAAAAATTAATTAAATATGTAAGAAAATTAGTTAGAAAGGAAGAACATACCATAGCTATAATATCATTACCACTAAAGAGTGTACATAAAACCAACACCAATTAAAAAGTAAAAATATTCATGGTATAATTGAGAACACACTTAAATATGAAACATATGAAAGAGATCAAAAAGAGAAATGGAAGGAGAGAATTGTACCTTTGGTACATCAAAATGTTAGAAAAATCAATGTTTAATGTGAGAAAATACATGAAAGTGTTTTTTTTAAAAGAAAATGAAAATAATTTTAAAATATAAAAAATCAATTTTGATATACAAAGACAAGAACGATGGTAAAATAAAAAGGTGAAGGCAAAGACAAAAATATAGATCTATAGATACAAAGTGTATTTTGTTGGTTAAAAAAAGTTATTGTAATGATTCTATATATTAGTGTACCCCTCACTAGTTGATTTATTTATCCATCCATCATTGGGATGTATCATCCACACTAGGATCAGATTGTATGGAGTAAAACAAGAAGGTTGTAAAGCCTCTCATATTGTGAAGAATATTGTATGGAATTACATGGTACCAAATCTACCTAAAAGATGATTAATTCAATGGAATAGTTGAGTGATGCATTTGCACCAAAATTGAGCAAATGAATTGTATTGTGAAATATCTTATGTATTGTCTGTGAATAATTTACATGCTTTTCTAATTGTGAGATAATTTATATACTTTTGTAGTGTTTAATATAAGAGGAATTTTATTATCAGTCTTTGATATTAATAATTGGTATCATAGCCTTCAATAGTCACAACATATATTAGAACTAGTGTGGTAGTTTGGATCCCTGAGCATGTATGGAGTGACTGAGGGGGATGTTGGAGCAATGATTAGAAGTAATCCTACATCAAAATTGAAAGTTAGTTCAAGGAGGAGTTATGTAGAACATCCTAAATGTATGGAGGTCCTAGATTCAAGTCCTAGTTGGTCCATACCTTTAACAGGCTATGAGATCCAAAGTAATAAAATTAAAAAAATATAGAAGCAGTAAGAGTATTCCCTAAATAGAAAGGAGAAGTGATGAGGGAAACAAAAAATTGAACCTCGTAAGCAATTATCTACTCTATTACACTTAGTGATTACATTTACTAGTTATCTATTAAATCTAGTAGGATAAGAAGTTTACCATAACGACATTCGTGGTTGAGTCATGGTATCACACCCATGTTAAAGAATAAGAGAAATACAATAATTGGAAGTTAAAAAATATGTGAATATGTATGTATATGAGTGAAGGTGCATGTACAACATGTTGATGAGTGAGCTTTTATATATGAAATCAAGATTAGAAAATTAAGCATTAAAGGGAACAATGTTGGAAAAATTAACCCTTAACGTGAAAAAAGCTAATGAAAGTGCTTTTCTTAAAGAAGAAGAAAATAAGTTGAAAAATAAAAAAGCAATTTTGATATAGAGATGGCAAAATAAAATAGGTGAATGCATAGATAAAAAGATAGATCCAAATATTATAGAGCTTGAAGAAATTAGGTTTACACATAAGTTAAAGGGAAGGGAACAAATGTGCATATATGCTAGCCAATAGAGGGGTTGTAACAGAGGATCGTGAAGCTAAATTATCTTTTCCATGATTAGAGAAAGTAAGTTTAGCTAAAGTTGATAAGAAAATGTTGATTACCTTAATAAAATAATGATTAAGACTTAATTTAATATTTTATATTGGTAGTATTTGTTGCATTGTATAACATTAATGTGTTTTCATATAAACTATTTATTACAAATCTTGTGATTGCACTTATGCTTCAAGAAGTAAACTAGTAGTCCAAATCAAGTAAAATTGACTATGATAGTGTGAATTTTGGTAAATATTACTCTACTAAGATGCAATGCATAAACAATAAAGGTCGAGGCTACTGTAGGAAAATTTCAAGAATTAGGATGCTAAACTTTAGAATATTTGTATTTTAGAAGAAAAAACCAAATAATTAAAATCAAGAATTTAGACTTTTTATGAAAAAGATGTAAGTATCTAGCTATAGCAACCCAATTGAGATGAGAATTGAATTTACTTGTAAATTCTTAGGCTTTAAAGGAGATAGTTATGATTTGTCAAGGATGGGGACCCAAGCACAACCCCTTTTCTCCAATAAAAAAATTATATAAATCTAAAGGTAGAAAAGTGTGATTTGTTAGTTAAAAAAGGCATTATAATTATTCTATATATTGGTGTATTCACCACTAATTGATTCATCCATTTATTAGGTGTATCATCAAACTTAGGCATCGTCCAGATTTTGATTAGATTGTACAAAGTGGAGTGAAATGGCCTTAAATCCGTATCTTCACTTTGTATAGAGTGCATCATGATTATGGTTGGATGGATGTGCCACAATGGGACAAGGTGAAATGAATATTGACTACATTATATAAGAAGAGATTTAATCCTCAGAGGAAAGCCAAGACAAGATAACAAAGTTGAATTTATGAAGACAACCAAGCTAGAGTGGTAATAGCTTAGAAGAATACCTCGTGTGCTAGAGTTGATAGAATTTTTTCTCTTATATGATGAGAATTATGCAGATATTAGACAATCTTGAAAATTATTGGTAAATAATTTCTTAAAATGCTAGATGGAAGGAGAAAATATGAGATTAAAGATGAAAGAAAGGCAAAAGGTATGCAACAAAAGTGACCATAAGAGGAAACAAAGAGGAAGATAAAAGAATAAAAGTGAAAATGAGGGCAAAAAAGAAAAGGAAGTAATGAGAAGAGATAATAGAAAAAAAAAAAGGAAGCAAAGAGTGAAATAAGGGATGTTGCATGCGATAAGAAAAAAGAAGATGAAGCAAAAGAGGTGGACAGAAGAATATAAGGAAAGAGAGAAAGGCCTAGAAAAAATAAGAGGCTAGAGAGAAATAGGAAAATCTTTAAGAGATTTTAAAGGTTTGATAGAAATCAAGGGAAGGCATGTCTATAGAACAACCCAAAAGAAAGTCCTAGTAGAAATATGCAACTGAGGAGATAGAGGAAGACCAATGAAAATCCAACAAAATAGTACTAGGAATAGACTAGAAATAGAATGTTCTACCTATGATGGATTTTGTAATGGAAATGGTATTTCTCTCTAGTGAATAATAAATATACATGGTATAACATTTGATATGTTCTATGTTTGTGTGAATGTTGGATTTTTGGAATGGTTGGAATCATGCATTCGATAACCTAATGTGCGTAGGTTGTAGGGAAGCACAACAAATCATAGGTGAGTGTTTGAAGAGGATTGAGACACAAGAAGGAATGTTTGAGTGGAGAAAAATATCATTTATTACAAATGAAGTTAAATGAATATCTATCCATTGTATGATATAATATGACCAATCGAAGGATTATTTGATTAACTACTGGCATAAAGGAGTGACATTTACTTATGCTATCTAGAATGAGGAACCATATGAGTCAAGTGTTGGATTCTATCAATTTTATCATCATACAAAAGAGATATTATAATTGTCATTGAAGGTGTAGTTAGTGCCATGATATTGTTAGAAGATACTAAGGAAACCATTCAATCCACCTTGTTAGAAAATAGTATAGTGTAGAACAATAATAAACTCAGTGTATGATTGAACAATGATAAAGAAGTTTACTATATTTAATATTATTCATTTCAAGGGATATTAAACTTATTATTAAATTTAACATCCTCCTTTGATAATGGTTGTACAAGCTAAAAGTTAAATTCATGATACAAGTGAAGTTGAAGTCGTGTTATAGATCAATCATACAAGTGAATTCGATGTCATATAATTGAGAGAATAAAGTCGAATGATGTAAAATATTGTACAATAAATTTGGTCATACAATTGTACAATAGGAGATATTATTGGATAAAGATAGTGAATGTATGACAAACACCATCGTAAGATTTGAAGAGTTGTAGGCTAAGTATGATTGTATGATAGAAAAGGCATTGTCATATAGGTGGAGTTTCCAAAAGTTTGACTACATCACTTTTGGTGTTTGTAATATCTTCTATGGAGCTAACACTAATTCTTTTTTTTAGATTTTGATATTTCTAACAATTATGATAGGAAGTGGAATTCATATGCCAAGAGTCTACTAGAAGGAATTTTATCTCTAAATGAAGGTAGTATTGGAGTACACTCATGTACTTTAGAACTTTGTGCTTCTCATTAATATCAATGCATATCTGACTAAGAAGTTCATTGAACTTATCAATGCACTATTGGATAAATATACCTCTAGGCTAGCATAGTTGTTGAAAATGTATGTTTTCATCTTAACAATAGTGTAATGGATACAATTTATCATTCATAAGCTTTACAAATATTGTTCAAGTGGTGATGGTGGTATCTTTTTCATTTATAAGTCTATTTCTAATCGATTCCCATCAAAAAATGATCAATTTTGACATCTTAGAGGACATGAAAGTTATCTTGTTAGATTTAAATAATTAATTAGCAATATAGTATGCTTCAATTTGTTTAACATGTTTTCAACTCTTTAGCACTTATCTAGCTTGAGAAGATTTAAATGTCAATGTGGATTCGGGAATTATTTTTACTATGCCCTAGTGCTCACCTTCTTTTGCTTCTAACTAGTTGTCATGTGCTTTGTCTAAGATACAATGATGACCATTTTTCCTCTTCTATATTTATCCATAAAATATTATCATAGGCTATCAGATGAAAAATTGATGGTCTAAAGGCCTTGGCACACTCAAGTTATTAACTAAAACCAAGAAATGATTGTTGACCATTGATTTGAGATCCAATGATTGATGTCAATGAAGGTTTGATGGGTATGCCCCAAATTCTAAATTTGAATTTGATTTTTTTGAGTTATATTTCTCATATTTTTAGAAAAAACATAGAGCTTTTATCATGTGTAGCACTTCTGTTTAAGATAATACTTGTATAAAGTAGCACTTTTGTAATTATTGATGATTTTAAAAATCATAGAACTATTGTTTTTTAGGTCAAAATATTAGGGATTTTAATGTATTATGGTAATTTTATTTCTTATAATGATTTATAGGGGCTAGGTGTACTAGATTACTCAGATAGGTGGCCTAGATCTATGGATGAGAAGTAGGTTGATGACGCGAACATTAGGGTTTTGATTGCAACCAATTTTTATCATGTCAAAATCATGCCAAATGTGGATTTTGATTGGTTGGTACTTATAATGTTGGCAAAGATATGGTAATCAGAGACAAGTATGTTTTAGTTTCCAACAAGAGATATGACAATTATATTAGAGGATGACTAGAAAATACTCCAATTTTAGATTTAAGGGCCTTCTATACATGTGGGGAGTGATCATAGCTTATGCATGAAGCTATTGAAAAGGGATAGAGGTTATCCCAAAGTAAAATTAGGGATTAAAATTAATGATGTGTATCATGGAGGCCATTATGATTGTCTTGCAATTCCACTATGTGCTATAGTGTCTAGGATTTTGATGTTGAACATTAGTCAATAAGTTTTATCTCCTATATTCGTGAGCTTTTAGTGATATTTCTAGGGAAAGTGGGAGGTCACAATGGACCTCTATCATTCAAAGTCAAGAATGTTCTAGGTGGTTGAGAGACCATGATCTAGCCTCTACCTCTTCTTCTTCTTCGAATGTGTTAAGCTATGGGAGAAATGCTTGAATCTTAACAACAACAAAGGATCTGGTTGTAGGTCTATCATTTATAATTTTTTAAATTATTTGTTTTGAGCAGAATCACTTGGTGAATACTACATTTTCTCTTTAATTATGTAGGTTTATATCTTTACAATTACCTTAATTTGGTATCTTTCTAAGTGGCTACTTTTAGATATTCATCTTTGAGCAGAGCCGTTAGGTGAGATTTTAGATGCTTCAAGCAAGCAGATAGGTAGGGACCTTAACTATAGTATCATCCTATGATAGTTCTCTAGATTGTGGTACTAGTAGAAATAATCAATTGGGTTTCATAAAACATGCCATTAAACTATTTTCCTCCCTAATATGACTAGACCATTATGCCTCATATGGAGTGACATAGTAGGGAAACTCCAAGAGCATAGGAAGTGACTCTATCAAACTACCTCTAAGGGTTTTAACATGGTTGACTCCTTTTAAAATATGATCTTTAATGCTTTCTTTCCTAAACTAACCTAGTTATTGGGTGCATTGAGGAAAAGAGAAAGACAAACCATAGAAAATAAAGATCATAATAATATCCCAAGCTAATTGAAGGTAATGCACCAATATCATGATAAGATTCTCCTACATAATAATGGGATATATGAGTGCATAAGTATAATGCATCAATAGCTCAAAGTGACACTTTCTCTTCTTAGCACCACATTTAAGCATAAATTATAGATACAAGAAATAAGACAAAAATTAGAGAGTTAGGATCTCTCATATATACATATAAACATACATACACACAATAATAACATAAAAAATCCCATTAGTCATAGCTTCTATAATATACATAGAAGTTATAGATAATACTAGAAGTGAGGGCTTGAAAGCTTGCTCGCAAGACCACTCAAGGTTTGGTTCCAAAATGTTATACTAAAAAAAATGAAGGACAAGTTACATACAAAGATTGAGGCTTGAATATACAACTAACTGATCCTTTTCAATATCTAAACTTCTATTATTTATTGATTAAATGGGAAAATGTTTCCCTTAAAACTTGTATAGGATTCTTTACAAAATATTCTGTATTGCTCTCTTGATTTGATCCTCCTTATGTCATATTTAGTCCTTCAAGATCTTTGGATTTGGAATCATCAATTCAGAGTTGCTAGATATTCAACTACCACCGTAAGGATCCTAAAAACTTGTTAGAAGTATCTTTTGTAATTAATTTTCTTAAGTTTAGGATTATTTCTACTGTGGTTGTCATGCTCTTGCCTTTTTCTATGGATTACTAAACCTAATGATATCAAAATGTGATTCCTTTTTTTTCTCAATAATAGCTTATTAGTTCAACTCATCATCCCTTTTGGAAGCTTCTACATCGGTACTAATATTTTACAACCTGATCCAACCCTTCTTCCTTGGTCACTCCCTATATTATGGCCTACTTCCTCGAGTGATTCCTTTTATCTTGCAAGCTATCAGATGGTTGTCAAAACTTTTCTTCATCCTTCAACATCAGGATTCTATAAACTTTTGATGTTAGGTTGGATTATTATTGTAAGTGTTATTTTTCCTCTTGTAAAATCTTTTAAATGTTCCATATTTCAAATTTTATTATGACTCAGGGTATGACTCTCAAAATTTTTACTTTCTTTTACCTTTCCAAAATTTTCTAACTTCCAATCCTTAGAGTTTTTTTCTCTTATTTTGTCCATTGGACTTTTTTGTCATTTCTTGCTTTTTTGGAACTTTTGACTATGCGGCTCTCGAAAAATTTTCCTTCCTTCCTTAGATGAGATTTTTGTAAAATGGTGCCAACCCTTTCATCAAATTTTTTTTTTTCGCATTGGTCTCATGTTCCTTTCTTTATCTCCCACCAACTTTGCATGTGTTTCATTCTTTTATAAAAAATTCCACCTAAGGCAAAAATAATTGAATATAGTAAAAACACAATATAATCTCTAAGATCAATATTTTCCACATTAATTATGTTTCCAATTGACTTTAATTTTTGTGTTAAACTTTATATTATTTTATAAATAAGTTTTAAACTTTATATTATTAATCAATATTTAGACAACTTTTAAATATTAATACACATTATAAAAGTCTATATATATAGAGAGAGGATAGTGAAGTATTTAGGATATTTTATTTTCAGGAAAAATTGAATAAGAGAATCTTTAAAAAAATATGTTTTTTAAATTTAAATTTTTTATTTAATTTAATTTAATTTTAAATTTTTTAAATTATCCTAAATTTATTTATAATTTTTATCTAAATATTAATTTATTTATAATTTTAATAGGATTAATGAAGTCTAAAGGTTAATCAAATGTTCTAAAATTAGGTGCCTATAAATATATGTAGAAAAGATCAATGTTGCAAAAAGTTTAATTTGATTAATTAATAAACTAAACTTTGTTTTCCTATATTTTTTATTATATGTGTAGAAAAAATCAAGAGTACAAAAAATTTAATTTAATGAAGTTTTTAATTAATAAACTAAACTTTGTTTTTCTATATATATGTTTATTGTATGTGGATTAGGTGCAATTATATGTATATAAAAATATTGGAGTTTGGCTATACGTTTCATATTTAATTTTTTATTAAAATAAAAATTAATAAAATATGTAAAATAATTAAATAGGATTCTGAGATTGACTATTAAAATTTTAATAATATTATTATTTCACCAACTATTATAATTACTTATAAAATTATTGTTCAATGATTTTTTAAACCAAATAAGTGGGAATGGGTCACATCTTTCCATGGAAATGAGGAATGATGTACGCAAATGCGCAATCATAAGGCAGACAAAAGAAAATCGTTCACATATTCAAACGGCTGACAAATTCGTTACGCGGATGCTGACAAGTTAAGTACACGTCAAATGGTTGACAAGTTCAGTACGCGGATGTTCTTTTCCCGGATGGATCTGGAAGTTCGCCTGGCGATTCGGGTCAACAAAATGTATGCACGCCCTCATGTATTTAAGGGGCAACTGAATCATTCATTCATAGCTGAATTTGTTGTAAAGTACCGATCAAGAGTTGGATTTTAAAGCTATTCCTTTTGCACATCACAGGATTTCCTTGTTTAATGCTTGAAATCATTGCTGCACTTGACAATAGCGTAAGCCCAAACACGAAAGGAAGTGAGAAACTGGCCAATTTGGAGATGAGTTTGGCAGAAGCCGACAGATTGATCTCCAAATGGGACACAAAGACTACAAGCTTCATGCTGTTCCAGAGAAGCCGAGAAGAATCCAGCCAATACCTCGCGGTCGTCGACAACCTCCAACAACTCATGAAAAATTTGTCCGCCACGGAGAACACCTCGGCCAAGCTGATCCGCGCGTATCGCCTCATGGAGATGTCCATGGACCGCCTGCAAAAGGAGTTTCACAGAATTCTGATATCTAACAGCGGCACCGGAATCTGCGAAACCGATATAGGTTTCTTGGATGGGGTTCATGACCTGAGAACTATCGCCACATGCATGGTGTCGGCAGGCTACGCGAGGGAATGCATTCGAATCTTCGCCCTTACCAGAAGGTCCGTCGTCGACGAAAGCCTTTACGATCTCGGCATGGAGAGGCACAGCCTCACCGACGTGCAGAAAATGAAATGGGAATTATTGGATGCCAAGGTCAAGCACTGGATTAAGGGCGTGAAACTGGGCATCCGCGTCCTCTTTGCGAGCGAGAAGCGGCTCTGCGAGCAGGTCTTCCAGGGGTTTCATCACATCGGGGACGTCTGCTTTGCGGAAGTCGCAAACGAGGCGACCTCCACACTTTTCCGCTTCGCCGAAGCCGTGGCCGCGAGCAAACGGTCGCCGGAAAAGCTCTTTCGAATTCTCGACCTTTACGAAACCCTCGCTGGTCTCATGCCGGACATCGAGAGCATATACTGCCAGGAAGCCTGCCGGGCCATGAAGGCGCAAGTCGCCGGAATAATCTCCCGGCTCGGCGAGGCCTGCCTCGGAATTTTGAAAGAATTCCAGACCGCCATCGAGAGTGAGAACTCCAAAACCCCGACCCCAAGCGGCAAGGTTCATCCCCTGACGAAGTACGTCATGAATTATCTGAGCTTTCTGTCGGATTACAAGGAGACTCTAATTATGCTCACGGCGGGCACGCCTGTAGACCTGCCCAAGGGACTGCCCGAGTGTCTTGAGGTCCTGCCCGAAGATGATGACGTGGATGACCCATCGGCCTGGCTGCGCGTCCGTCTCAGGTGGATCGTCGTTGTCCTGCAGTGCAAGCTGGACAAAAAATCCGAGCTGTACAAGGACGTGGCACAGTCCTACCTCTTTCTTACGAACAATCTGCACTACATCGTGCAGAAAGTGGAGGGTTCAGAGCTCAGATTTTTGCTGGGGGAGGGGTTTCCGAAAAACGATTCCATTAAGGTGCGGCAAATTATGAGTATGCGGGCCAATTATGAGAATGCCGCGTGGAAGAAGTGCTGACGTGTATAAAAGACAAAGGGCATGTTGGGTACATTTTTCCCGGCGGGGTTTCGCAGTAGGTACTCAAAGAGAAGTATGAATTTTTTAATGCTGCCGTGAAGGAGGCAATGAGAAGCCACGGTGGTAGGATGGTGTCTGACGTGCGGCTCCTTCGAGATTTCGATCGCCGAGAAGTTGATACCGGGGTACCATTCCTTCCTAGAGAGATTTAGGAGTCGCTTGGAAAGTGAAGAGCACATGTACATCGCTTGGAAAGTTGATACCTGGAAGTTATTCTGTAGGACCATTTTAAGGACAGGTCCTTGTCCATAAGCTCGAGGAGATCTCGGTGAGAAGTTGATTGGAGATTTAGTTGTATTCTGAAAATTTAGTTGTAGTGTAAAAAGTCTTACTGTTAAACTCTCTATAAGATTCTTTTAGACAAAATTGGTGCCTTCCTTATAAAAATTGTGGTTACAGGCTAATAAAGAAAGAAAAAACATAGATGAAGCAAAATAATAGTCTGGAATATTAAATTATTATATTGAATGAGCGTCTAAATAATATTAAAAATGGACAGGTATTTTTAAGGAGAAATTTAAATCAAAGAAGTTATTATATTCGTTAAATTTAACTACAAACTTATATAGAACTTAAATACCAATTGAAAAGTACATATGGTCATGGTATGTTCGAGGACACTTAAATATGAAGCATATGAAAGTGACTAAATTAAAAATTAATGGAAAAAATTGTATATTCGTTATATTAAAATGTTGGTATATCCTTGGTCCTTTGGCTTTTTAGTGTCAATTTTTTATGAGGTTTTTTATTTAATTATGAAGTTGGAATTAATTGGGTTATATTTGATTTCTTTCTTAAAGTTTTTAATCAATGGTTGTTTCCTTTTGTTTCTTTCGTCTGAAGTACTTTTTGGAATTTTTTTTTACTCCACAATTTTGGGGTGTGGAAAGAAAGGAACCCTCGTGCTTTCAAAAATTTGGGAAAAAAATTCATTTCTAAGAGTTTGCGAATTCTCTGAAATACGGCTGAAAATGTGATCCAAGGTTTCACTGATCCTGAACGAAAAGGTCAGGCGAACTTACCAACGGAAGTTAGTGTCGAAATTTTGTTGGGTTTTCCAAGAATCCCTCGTGCCTTAGTGAGATACTGCTGAGGCCGAATGCACCTGCTTGCTTAAGGAATACCTGACCGAATGCGTGATTAAATGATCCTTCTCATCTTAGACTTGCGATGAGGTGGAACCCTTCCCCAATAGGCTGGCTCAAGATTAATTTTGACAGGGCCTCCAAAGGTAACCCGGGCATCGCTGGAACTGAGGAATAATCAGGAACGAGGATGGTGAAGTTATTGTGGCCTATGAAGAACACCTGTATCATCAAACCTCCCACGTTGCAGAATCAAGAGTGATCTTTCTAGGTATAAATTTATTGGTTGAGCTTAAGATAAACTATGTGGTGGTGGAAGGGGATTTGTTGAATGTGGTGAATATCCTTAAGTCTAATGTTGTTCCGAGATGGAACATTCACCATTATATCATTGATGCAAGAAGCTCTTTAATAAGTTTCTCGCAAGTCCTTGTGATGCACATTTTCAGATAAGGAAATATCTTGACCAATCAAATGGCTAATTATGGGACCACCCACCCTGGTTCCATGGTGTGGAAGGAGAACTTCTTGATTGTCTGACAAATATTTTGAATGTTCAAACCGTTTAATGTGAGTCAAAGAGTGGGTAGTCTCCAAGCGTGGAACCCTTGCATTAACTTCAGAAAGTGGGTGTTACTCACGGGGATCTTGTTGATCTTTGTTGGATTTTAAAATTTTAAATCCATAAGCACCAGCACGGGCTGTTAGGATCTCATCCTAACCCTTAATGTAATAACTTCCTTGATGTAATAATTCCTAGTGAACGTGGGTAGTACCCATGATTAATATTTTGTAATGTTCTAAATTTTTAGCTTAGGTAGTGCCTATGACATATGGCACCCTTTTTATGTAACACATGGTAGATAGGTGGCATTGTGCATGTAATTCGTGTGGCATTGTGCATGTAATTCGGGTGGCATTGTGCATGTAATTCAAAGTGGCACTGTGCATGTAATTCGGGTGGCATTATGCATGTAATCCAGGTGGCATTTTGCATGTAAGCCAACCTTGGAAGGAAACTCCTTAAATACCCGAAAGGGCACCAATGTAACCATCTTTTGCAAAATTAATGAAGTATTGAAGGAGGTTGCCCCCTCGAAGAGGCCTGCGATTCGGTCCTATTGTGAGATTGTTCTTTATGCAAATTTCCGTTATATTAATGTGATGTTTATGTGAGTTATTTCCAAGCAATTGTGTGAGAGTGTGTTATTTGAGTTTATTTTATAGCAGGATCTTAACAAGTGGTATCAGAGCGCTTTCCAGGGCCAAGTTCTGCTGTAACTGCAACGATTCTTGCCATCCAATCCGCCTGTTAGGTATAAATTCCGTGTGTTTTTTCCATTCTGTTTCTCCTTATTAAAAAAATCCAAAAAAAAATACAGTGTTTTTTTTTCCAGACCAAAAACAAAAAAATATATATATATTATTAGTTGAGTAGGTAGAAACCCTGTACCGGGGGTTTTAAAATATCGCGAAGGATCTGTCGTTATTGGCTAAGCTAGATAGCCCATAAAGCATCTAGTGAAGTGAGGGGCGATCAGGCTCCAATACCCAGGCCTCAGACGGAACTCGCGCACGGACTTGAGCTCCCATGTATCTTCGGGTATATCGGGAGACCATCTAGGATTAAACAAACTTTTAGCCATTAGAAAGCTCTTCGGCCTTGTATTACTCATAGTCTACGGGACACAGCATCCTGGACGATTACCCTCCCGTATTGTCAGAGAGGCGGGTAGTGTGCTCAAGGGTATGTGTGGAATCCTCCTTGAGTAGTGGCTCGAAATATTGGTCCGAGCACTATTGTTCGTCACTGTCGGTATATTATAGGGCCTATGGGTGGTACATACTCCTATACTTAGCATTCCCTGGTTTTGTTAAAACTGCAACCTGTAAAAAAATGCAAAAATAAAAAAATCAAAATAAGAATCCAAACACCCCCGTTCGTAAACCTGCATTTCAAAAGTGAGCATATGAGAAAGGAGTCCTCTACCAAAAAAAATAACAGAAGGGACATGCATTTGGGATAAGCCATGAGGGTGACACTTAAGTTGAAAGTCTGGAGAGTAACAGTCAAATTTACAGTGGCAGTCATAGTCGAGTCGATCGGAGTCGGAGAGGTCGACACGGTCGGGGCGAGAATTCATAGTCTTCGAGTCGAAACAGAGCTGTCATATCGATCCCTGCAAAATACAGAGAATCTTGAGTGTGAAACACGGCCAGTTTTAGATAGTGCTCCAGTACCCAACTTTTGCTCAGTAGCTCAGAATCAGAATCTGTAAACACCGTTAGACTCAGCAAAACAGGAGATAAAAAAAAAAAAAAAAAAGAGTCTGGGGTGCCAAAAAGTAGTGTTAAGAGATATATCTCA
Organism: Wollemia nobilis; assembly: GCA_028583015.1. Lineage (NCBI taxonomy): Eukaryota > Viridiplantae > Streptophyta > Pinopsida > Araucariales > Araucariaceae > Wollemia > Wollemia nobilis. The sequence continues at coordinate 2,946,878 of JAQPPZ010016480.1, read as the reverse complement.
TTGTGACCACCTCCTCCTGCTGATCATTTTGATATATAGCACCCAAGCACTTTTTTGGGCACTTACTAAAAATAGTAAGTCAAAAAAATTCAATTCTATTTTTAGTAATTGGTCACAAAAGGTCAAAAAATGGCCCAGGGTACTCGTGGACACCAGAAAGAACTAGAACACTTGGATTCCCTAACAAAAGCCATTGAGAACTTGAACTCGGATTTTCACTCCATAAGGGAAGAAGTCCAAGGTCTTCGCTTAGAGCATGAGGCCACTAGCAATCGCTTAGAAGAAGCATTGACTGAAGTGGACAGCAAACTGAGAAGAGAACTACCCAAATCAAAATACCAAGCTGAGAGTTCTACAAGGAATCGTGACCATGATACACCCTTCAGAATGCCCAAGTTGGACTTTCCAAAATTCAGTGGGAAGGATGTTGATGGGTGGCTATGTCGGGTTGACCAATTCTTTTGACTTCATAATGTACCAGTATTTCATCGAGTCCATATGGCTTCCTTTAACTTGGAATCTGAGGCTCTACACTGGTTTCAATGGTTGCGTCTTACCTACCCAAATATCTCTTGGGAGGATTTTGAATCCCAAATACTCACTCGATTTGGTCCTAGTGAGTTTGAGGACTTCACAGGAGCCTTATCCAAACTACAACAAACAAGGTCAGTTCGAGAGTACCAAGCTCAATTTGAAAAATTGGCCAATCGAACAAGAGGATTGAGTGAAGGGTTCTTCCGAGTTGTTATATCGGTGGGTTGAAGATGGAACTCCAAGCGGAAGTCAAAATGTTGAAACCACAAACTATGATGGAAGCTATCAGTTTGGCCCGTCTGGCCGAATCTAAACTCTCTGCCCAAAGACACCCATCAAAGTTTTCTCAAGATAGACCTTCATTTCCCCCGAGAGCCCAACACCTAGATGATAATAAACCTGCTGCACCCAAGCGCCTCACCACCGAAGAGATGGATGCACGTCGTGCCCAAGGATTATGCTACAATTGTGATGAAAATTTTTTCAAGGGGCATAAGTGTGCACACAAAAAATTGTTCTTGATAGATGTTGGAGAACCTGATACCGTTGATGAGAGTGATGAGGATGAGGACCCTCCAGAAACACCTCCTCCACAAGAAGGGAAACAGGAACCTGAGACATCAATTACAATCCATGCCCTTGCAAGCATTACTACTCCTCAAACCATGAAGGTTACAGGATGTTTCAAGGGCCAACGTCTTTCCATCCTTTTGGATTCGGGAAGCACGCACAACTTCATTGACCCTAGAGTTGCTCAACGGGAAAATTGCTATATCCATAATTGTAATTCCTTTGAGGTCATGGTAGCCAATGGGGGAACCTTATCTTGTAAAGGAAAGTGTCACAATGTTAAAATCAAGATAGGGGATTATGAACTCAAGCAGGACATGTTTGCCCTCCATTTGGGTGGATGTTATATTGTTTTGGGATGCCAATGGTTGAGTACATTGGGAACTATCGGTTGGAACTTTGCTAAACTTTGGATGCGGTTCTTCCGAACGGACAAACACACATCATCAAGGGCTCCCCGATAGGAACACCTCAAATTATCAGTTCAAACGGCATGGAGAAATTGCTAAAGAAATCATCACGTGGGGTCATTGCACAACTATTCTCCATCCAGCCATCCACATCTCTAATGGGTGAAATCCCACAAGACATACAACAGATTCTCCACAAACATGAGGCCATCTTTTCAGAACCCATCACACTACCACTGCATCGCTCTCACGACCATGCCATTCCATTATTTTTGGATAGTACACCTCCCAATATCAGACCACCTTATGAGCGACTCAAGCACACCTTATTTTGGAAAGGTAGGAAACAAGACATTCACTCTTTTGTGGCAGACTGCGACACAGGTCAAAGGATGAAAAGAGAAACAGTGCACTCTTCGGGCACTCTTCCACCCTTACCGATACCGGATCAGGTGTGGACTGACATCTCTATGGATTTCATAGAAGGGCTACCTAAATCTGGAGACAAGTCTGTTATTTTTGTGGTAGTGGACCGCCTTTCAAAGTATGCTCACTTTTGTGCCCTAACCCATCCTTACACAGCATTCACTATTGCCCAAATTTTCCTTGACTCCATATTTCGCCTTCATGGCATGCCAACCTCCATTGTATCTGATCGTGATCCCAGCCTTACTAGCAATTTTTGGCAAGAGTTTTTTAAGTTGCAGGGGACTCAGCTCACAATGAGTCTAGCCTACCATCCGCAAACGAATGGTCAAACAGAGGTTGTTAATAACTGCTTGGAAACCTACCTTCGCTGCTTGCCTCCGATCATCCTACTCATTGGGCAAAATGGCTTTCTTTGTCCGAATGGTGGTACAACACTTCCTATCATACCGCCACCAAAGGCAGAGTACGGGCACCCTCCACTCACGCCTCCCTCCTACATTTTGGGCAGCTCCAAGGTACAAGTTCCATCAACACTTCCCGAATTGGATGAAGAAGGCTCCATCTTACTTGCACCAAAGCAGCTGCTGTATCGTCGAACTCGCAACCGTACCATCACAAAGGTCCTGGTTCAGTGGCGTGGACTTCAACTCGAGGATGCTACATGGGAGTCCCTCCATCAATTCCAGACAACGGTTTCCTCATTTTTAGCTTTGAGGACAAAGCTTCTTCAAGGAGAAGGGCATGTTAGGATCTCATCCTAACCCTTAATGTAATAACTTCCTTGATGTAATAATTCCTAGTGAACGTGGGTAGTACCCATGATTAATATTTTGTAATGTTCTAAAGTTTTAGCTTAGGTAGTGCCTATGACATATGGCACCCTTTTTATGTAACACATGGTAGATAGGTGGCATTGTGCATGTAATTCGTGTGGCATTGTGCATGTAATTCGAGTGGCATTGTGCATGTAATTTGGGTGGCATTGTGCATGTAATTCAAAGTGGCACTATGCATGTAATTCGGGTGGCATTATGCATGTAATCCAGGTGGCATTTTGCATGTAAGCCAACCTTGGAAGGAAACTCCTTAAATACCCGAAAGGGCACCAATGTAACCATCTTTTGCAAAATTAATGAAGTATTGAAGGAGGTTGCCCCCTCGAAGAGGCCTGCGATTCAGTTCTATTGTGAGATTGTTCTTTATGCAAATTTTTGTTATATTAATGTGATGTTTATGTGAGTTATTTCCAAGCAATTGTGTGAGAGTGTGTTATTTGAGTTTATTTTATAGCAGGATCTTAACACGGGCTTCCCAATATTTATGGTGAAGTAGCCTGCCTAGGTGATGGGACTCGGATTAATGATAGCCCGGGGACTTGTGTCTTCTCTCATATTTGCCTCTCCCTTATGGGTACAGTGTCTTATCTTAGTGATGAGTCCCTTGTTGTATGGTCGAGTGGATGACGGTCTTCAGGAGGTGGGGGTCTCTAACTTTCCCTGCAGCTTCCCTTTCCTATTTTTTGTCCTCGTCTTGCTTGCTTTTTCTGTTAAGGTCTTACCTGGATGGTTCACCTCGTGATATCCTTGTTTTCCTCCTTGGGAAAAAGTCTTCCATGGTGAAGGTGGTTGTGCTTGGGTATCAAGTTTCTGGGAAGTGGTTTACGCATTGTATTCTGCTTAGATTGAACTGGTTATGAATTTCTATCTCAAGGTGAATCATTTAGTGTGTGATATTATAAAGAGATGGAGATCAAAAAGTTAAATGTCTAGAGTTGTGCAACTTTTCTATTGCCTCCCTCTAGTTTTTGGCTTGTTAGCTTCTCCTTTCCTTCGGTTTTTTTTTTTTTTGTTGATTCGGATTCGTTCCGGATGTTGAGCCACTGTCTTATTTTTTCTTTCGGTGGTTGTTTTCTTTACATTAAAAGTTTATCTTGTTTGTTTTTAATATCCTTTTGGAGTTTATGTACAAGGTTTGAGATTCCTTTCAAAGCCCCCTTTTTTAATCTAACAAAAAAGATACTGAAAAAAGTAATACTTAATGTAACTTAAAAAAAAAGAAAATAAGTTTAAAAAATAAAAAACCAATTGTGATATACAAAGACAAATGTCAAAATAAAAAATATGAATGTAAAGATAAAAATGTTGATCTAAAATAAAAAAAAGTAGGATTAATAAAAGTCGTTGTAATGATTTTATATAGTAGTCTATCCCCTACTAGTTGATTTACCCATCAATCCATCCTTGGTATGGATCATCCAACATGTGCATCATTTACATTAGGATCAAATTATATGGAGTGGAATAAGAGGGTTGTAAAGCCTCTCATATTATGAAGAATATTGAATGAAATAAAATAGGAGCAAATATACTTCAAAGATTAGTAATTCAATGGAATGGTTGAGTGAGTGATATAGTTGCACCAAGATAGAGCATATGAATTGTATTGTCAAATATCTCGTATGTTGTGTACGAATGAATTTACATGTGCTTGTAGTTGTGAGATAATTTATATGCTTTTGTAGTGTCTCATAGAAGAGGAATTTAATTATTAGACTCCTTGATATCAACAATTGATATTAGGGATCAAGTGACATTAGCTCAATCAGTTAAAGTCCTCAACATTCAAGGAGGAGATCCAGATTCAAATCTTGCCAAATGATACATGGATAATATCTAATATTTCTTGTAATACCACTATGTGGTGATGATGTAATATGGGTGGGGCCAGTTTCAATCCCATATAACCCATTCAAAAAATAATTGTTATTAGAGCCTTTAATATTGACAATTTATATTAGAGTTGGTGTTGAAGTTAGGAGTCTTTAGTACTCATGGAGTGGTCTAGGGAGGATGTTAGAGAAATGAGTAGAAGCAATCCTATATCTAAATCTTAGGTTAGTTCAAGAAGACAATAAAAACTTATTTTTAGAACAACATTAACACATGAAGGTCCTAGATTCAAGTGCTAGTTGGTCCATACCTTTAATAGGGTATGAGAACCAAGGTAATAAATTGATAAACATAGTAGGAGGAGTATCCCTAAAAGAGAAAGGGGTAATAATAAAGGAAACAAAAAAGAGAACCTTGTAAGCAATGATCTACTCTATTACACCTAGTTCTTGCAATGATTAGTTATCCATACAATCTAGTAGGATGAGAAGGTTACCATAAGGAAATTTGTGGTTGACTCATGGGATCACACCCATGTTGAAGAAGAAGAGAAAGCCAACAATCAAACGTTCAAAGATATGTGAATATGTATGGATAGTAATGAAAGTGAAAGCCAATAGTTAGAAGTTCAAACATAGGTGAATTTGTATGGATAGCAGTGAAGGTGCATGTACAACATGTTAATGAGAGCTTTATTCAAGAAATCAAAATTAGAACATTAAGCATTAAAGAGGAGAATGTTGGAAAACGTAATGCTTAACGTGAAAAACACATAAAAGCATTTTTATTAAATAAGAAGAGAATAAGTTGAAAAAAAATAGAAAAAAAGATGTGATATAAAAAGACAATACAAAATAAAAAGGTGAATGAAAAGATAAAAAGATAGATCTAAATATAGAAAAGTGTGATTTTTTAGTTAAGAAATCCATTGTAATGATTTTATATATTGAGGTATCCCCCACTAGTTGATTTATTCATCCATCCTTTAGATGTATTATCCAACCAATGTATCATTAATAGTTGGTTTATACTATATGGAGTGGAGTGAGATGGCCCAAAGCCTTTGTGATGTAGTGTAGAATATTGGATGGAATTGAATGATAAAAAATCTGCCTCGTTGATTATTGATATAGTTTAATGATGTAGTTGCATCCAAATTGAGTATATTATTTGATATTATGCAAATATTATGTGATTCTTGGATTACATGAATGATGAAAGTGTATGAATGAATATATTTGTATGCTTACACAACTTTTGAAATAAGAGGAATAAAGGAATTTGATTATGAGAGTAAATAATCCTAACAATTGATATATGATCTTAATAATTGATATCATAACAATTCATCTTGACACAAGAACAATTTATATAAAAAAATATATATTTTACTTTGAAAAATGAGAGACATAATCATATTTGAGTTAGCTATATTTATACTTTAACAATAAAATCATTGTAAAATTTCAAAATTATTAATAGTATTATTATACTCTTATTAATAATATGTTAATTTTTTAATAAAAAAAGCAAATTTGTACTAAATTAAGATAAAACCTTTACAATAAAAAAAGTGGGTGAGTTAACACACCTGACGGGGAATAAAACTAACCCTCATTAACAAGGGTTAGTAAACAAAGTCGCCAACAAAACACAAGTTTACCAATCATGATCATTGATGATCATTACATCAAAGAAAGCATATCATATGAATTAATGTGACAACATCATATGGAGTAATGTGACCTGATGTGTTGTCTTGCATAAATTGTTAGTGATTATAGGATAAGAATCCACCCCTCTACATCATAATTAAGGCCTTTCGTACCTATGTCACTCTAACCAACAACTAGCCTAGGTAAAACTAGTTGAACATCATCTCACTCCAACCTAACGGGACGAATACGCAATGTCAACATTAGACCGCTTCCTAACTCATAAAAGCTTCTACAGTTCCTGATTGCGAGATTCAAATGTTATAGTTATAAACCCTTTTTATCTTAAACAAATATTATTAATAATATTAGAATACTCTTAATAATAATGTGTTAATTCTCTCAATTCATAACGTATATGAAGGAAAGGCCAATTGCGAAGGAAAGGAGCCTCAAATGTTGTGATTATAGACCCTCTTCATTTTAGGCAAATATTATACTCTAATGTGATAAACAATCCTATAAAATTAAATAAAACTGTTTTTTTATTATTATTATTATTAATTAAACCATAACCAATCAATTTATTTTTTAATATAATTTTATAAAATTAAATAAAACTAAATAAAATTATTTATTAATAATAAAAAAAAACCTAACCAATTAACTATCACTTAACCATTCAACCTATGGAACTAGCCAAAGTATCCTTATTACCAACATGCCCATAAAAATATGTTGGAAGTTGCTCTCCTTAAATGCTCCTTTTTTTTCAGGTATGTTAGTTATTACGTCTGTTAAAATGTCTCAATTCTTTGATAAGAAAATGTTCAATTATTTTAGCTTATGTTTACAAAGAAGGCTTAGTTTACGGCTTCAATTAAAAATATATATGGTACATTTAAATTGGTGTCAAACCAAACTTCGAATCACGAAAACCGTCAAAAATTCACTTCCTCTTCACGGTTAGCGAGCTAAAACAAAGCAAAATGGAGTTTCCTCTCGACTTCCTGTCATAGACTTCAAAAAAACATTTGACACAGTGTCAAGGAAAAAATTATGAAGCTGAATGGAAGAGTTAGAGGTTCCAATTCATTACAAGGCAGTAGTTCGGAGTTTCCTCTCAACTTCCTATCATAGACTTCAAAAAAGCATTTGACACAGCGCCAATGAAAAAATTATGAAGCTGAATGGAAGAGTTAGAGGTTCCAATTCATTACAAGGCAGCAGTTCACAGATTATATGAGCATGTAAAGGCTAGAATCAAAACACAGGAAGGGTTATCTGAATGTTTTGGTAGTGACATAGGTGTCAAACAAGGTTGCCCTCTATCTCCGACCTTATTTAGGCTGTACATTGACAAGTTAGAAGAATGGATAAACAAATTTGGGGGAGAGGGTGTGCATTTAGCCAAATATGTGATAAAACTCCTCATGTATGCAGATGTAATTCTTGTGGCCAAAACAGCCAAAGATCTAGAAGATCACCTTCAAGCTCTAGAACTCTTTTGTAAAGAAGTTGGGATGCAGGTGGACACGAGCAAAACAAAAATTATGATTTTTTCAGCAAAAAAGAAGAAGCAACAACTCAAATTTCAGTTTGTAGTAGAATCGCTTGATGTAGTAGTAGAATACAAATACCTGGGCATAGACTTTTATGACAAACTTAATTGGAATACATGTAGGATGAAAAGAACTCAAAGTTTTTGGAGAGCACTATATGCACTTCAAAACAGGTGTAGGAATGTCGAGTTGTGGGACTATATGACCACCAAGGTCTAATTTGGCCTACTTGTTACACCGGTTCTGTTGTATGGTTGCGAGGTGTGGGCTAGTGACACAAAAAATACGAAATGGAGGCAAATATAAAGGATTAAAAAATATCTAACCACAAACTTTCTCAAAATTAAGGCCACAACCCCTTATGAAATTATTCTAGCTGAAACTGGAATGTTCCCTTTAAAAGCAATTGCTATGACCAAGTTGTTATGTTACTTGAAAAAAATAGAAAACATGACAAATGATAGATGGCCTAGGGCAGCTAGGGACAAAGAGATTCTTAGGCGAAAGGATACATGGATTAAAAAAATCAGAAGTGGATGAAACGTTGGGAAATCAACATAAATGAATGCCCAAATGTCAACAAAGACATAAAAAATTATGTGAATGAAAAGTTCAGAAGTGGAATGTGGAAAAATGCAAGTTGGAAAAGACAATATTATATTGCAAATTTTAACCCAACGTATGACCACAAGGAAAAAGCGTATATAGGCGCTGAAATCAAGTGGAAGGAAAAAATACTCATTGCTCAGATAAGGACTAGCTCTCATAGGCTTAGATGTGAAACAGAGAGATGGACAACACCCAAAGAACAATGGGAAGAAAGGATATGTACTCTATGCAGCACAAGGGCAGTAGAGACAGAGGAACACTTCATCTATAAATGCCCGAGTTTTTCAGATATCCGTGACAAATACAAAGAAACACTTGGGAACGAGTTTATGGCAAATTTATTTGAAGACAGTAAAATAAAAAAAGTTGGAGAATTGCTAACACAAATCAGCATGAGAAGGAACAACCTTCTCAAAGATATTAAAGATCATATGATATGATTTGAGTAATTGTACTTCCATATTTGAGGTCCCATAGACCATATTTGGATCTGGTGAACTTAATTAAAATCTTTCATTTCATTTCATATTTAATCTGGAGCTGCTACTGCAATAGAGGCATCAACACCTAGGGAGGACTTTGAAGTAGGTGGAGGCCCTTTTGGCTTATAGAAGAGGAGAAAGCTTCTCGTGCCTAAATTTATTGAAACAATATGAAACAAAAAAACTACTTTAAACTATGCATTTAGTATCTTACAAACTTAACCTATTGGACGGATCCAATGGATGTTAAGGTGATGAAAACAGCGAGCAGAGCGTGTGAGCAGCATTGAAACAAAACATAACTATGAACACCTTGGTTGTAGTGTGGAAACTAAATAAATAGGACCACCTTGGAGTTTCCTTCGACCAACAATGTTGTATGAAGGGCAAAGATATTGAGTTAAAGAAAACTAAAAAGATCCTTCATTGTTTGTTGGAAAAAACAATAGTGTAAAGAATGGGTGCACCTAATGATAGGCTGATTGAGTAAAAAGTAATTTTTTTTTTAAATTATTTTGTTTTGATTTTCAGAACTGTCAGCACCTTATTAAAGTCATCTTCTCGTTAAAGTAAATTGTTTTGTTTTGATTTGTGAACTGTCAGGATCTTATTAAAGTCATCTTTCTCATTATAATAGAAGTCTTCTGATACATGATATTGAGAGTTGCCGTGATATGTGGAAGATCTCTCCCACCCCACCCTTTATATTATTTTGGGATTCCGAAAGCATCCCGCTGATTCCCCTACATATGGTCATTTTTATTTAACTAATTAAAGTTTATTAAGTTTCTATTAAAAAATATAAAAAACGGGTGCACATGTTATCAATCCAGCGTATCACTAACATCGATGGAAAATGGGAAGAAATTGAGTTGACAAATGAAACTTTGTATATCCATAAACCATGAACTTCTGTTTCCACCAAAATGTTCTATATCCACACTCATCACGAGATGCTAAGATGGTTGGCTAGGAGGAAATTTCTTAAACTGAAAAATATTGTCTTTAAAAAGAAATTTTATGGGAGAAGTCTGCCCTGAACTGAGCTTGGCAACAGCTATCGTCGATCGTACGAGTGATTTGGAGACGATCGAATGCCATCTACAGGTTCGAGTGAAAGGAGAAGTGGCCAAGGTTCGTGTTGCATGGGATAAGGTAGACATTGATGACATTTTAATTTAACAGGTCTGCTTTCATTATTTATTTTTCATGAGACACCATGTTTGAATACTTTACCTTCTCGCATGAACTATTCTTGTCAGCCACTAAGAGAAGCCTAGAGTTGAAGGTCGATGTCTAACTTTATATTCTATTCCATGTTCCAACAATAATTGTTGAAAACTGGATCTTCAAAATAAAGCAACCAAAAAACATAGAACACCAAAAGAATAGTAGCCATTTACAATAACAAATACTCAAACTCAATACTAAAGATAGATAGAGGAAGGATCATTTTTATTATAATCATGATAATATCACATTCAAGAATATTGATAGTATAAAACAATTAGATGCGGTTTGTATAACGAAAACTTAACTTGTTGCCTATTGCCTTAGCATCTAACCACTTCTTATTTTATCTTATTAAATCCTTAAACGTTACAAATAAAACAATTAATTAATATTTTCAACGGTCTCCCTTTAATACTTAAGGTTTCAATGTTTTCATAATTTCTCAAAAAAACGTTCTCCATGCTTTCAAACTACATTTTATTTTTCTGGTCATGATGTGTCCTCCAACATTCCAAGTGCATCACACAAGGAAATGGTGTCTTTGACTAACACCCCAAAATGAATTTTAACAAATTCATTTTGCATCAAGTAAGGAAATGGTGTCTCTATTGGTTGACACCCCAAAATGAATTTCAATAAATTCATTCACCAAATTAGAAACAACATTAACATGCAATTTCTAACAAATTCACTCACTTAACGAAGACATAGAATGAATATGCCAAACTTGAGACTTTGAACATAGTCTCACTACAAAAAGAGGACATTAACAAATCCACAACCAGTTTTAACCGCACAAACATGTAAGTATTCTTGCAATTTATTTTAAGCATCACTGATGGGGGACGGGAAAATCACATGCAAACACACTCTCGCGATTCCCAAATTTTCCTTCTATAAATCTGGAATTTACATAAAGAAACAGCCTGCAGGCTTTACAATGACCAGCACTCGGCTTGGTCTTCTCGCACTCACACTTCTGCATGCAATCTCCAATCCACCACCCCGATCTATTACAAAAACTGGGTTTTTATAGAGGCCCCGACCCTCTGAAACATCTATCATGAAAATCGGGGCACCAACCCGATTTATTACAATGACTGGGTTTTTATAGAGGCCCCGACCCTCTAAAACATCAACACAAAAATTGGGACACCAACCCGATTTAATACCCCACTCCGTACGGCCTCTGTCATCGTCGATTCCATCAGAAAACTCTGCGCGCCCATCCTTTTTGCTTCCCGTGCTTCTTGGTATTTGCCTGCTTTAACTGCACCTTGGTGCGCCGTGTCGTCCTTGCTCTGCAATCGCCGCCTGACCTCGATCGTCTTCTTCCTCCAGTTGCACTATGATAGGTGTCGCGATATCGCGACATGTCGCGATATCACGACATCTTCCTCTTCCTACCCCTTCTCTTCTTTTCTGGTCGCGATATCGTGAGCGACCTCTCCACCTTCGAGCCTCTGCTTCCTCTTTATGTCATGATTTCGTGACGTCGCAATATCGCGACGTTGCGATATCACGACATCCCCGTCTTCTCGCCTTGTCTTCACCTTGATGTCACGATTTTGTGACAGTCGCGATTTTGTGACATGTCACGAAATCGTGACATTTCCAACTGCCTTTCCCTTCTGCTGCACCTTTGTTGCGATTTTGCGATAGTCACGATTTTGTTACATGTCACGAAATCGTGACACATCCACTGGCTCTTCTCGCTGCTGCTCTGATGTCATGATTTTGCGACAGTCATGATTTTGCGATGTGTCATGAAATCGTGACACATCCACTGGCTCCCCTCGCTGCTGCTTCGATGTCACGATTTCACGACAGTCGTGATTTCACGACATGTCACAAAATCATGACACATCCGTTGTGCCTTCTTTTTCCACTTGTGTCATGATATCGCGACACACTTGCTGTCGTGATATCGCGATAGCTTATCTCCTCTGGCTTCTCTCCATCATTTGTGTCATGATATCGTGACACATTTCCTATCGCAATATCGCGACAGTGTCTCCCTCCTTGCCTTCTTTGCCTTTTTCTATCGTGATTTCGTGACACATCGTGAAATCATGATGTTCTTCCTCCTTAGGCAATTTTTCAAATGCCTCTCCATCGGATGCTGCTGGATGCTCCTGCATCAGACACCCGAGGTTAGTGGAGAAGTGATCTTCACTTCTGAGCTGTCTGGTTGCTGCCTCCTGCAACATATCCAAACATTCCTCTGCCTCTGCAGCCTGCTCCAACCCCTTCCCCTGGTCCACGTAACTTTTGTCTTCCTCCAGACAGATTCTCCCACTACTACATACTTCTTCTGCAACCTGCTTGCACTCCTCTTCTTGGCCAGTTAGATTTTTGCCTTTTTCCAGGAAAATCCCGGCACTGCTGCACTCTTCTTTGCATGTAGCCTTCTTCAGCTTTAGCTTCTAATGCACTCCAGCATCTCTCTTTTTCTATCTTTCTTCATGCCTTCTGTGCCGCTCCTCTTGCTCCCGTAGTTTTATGCTGAGCCACTCCTCTTGCAGGGCTTTAAATTGCTGCTGCAATGCCAAGAACTCTTCCTCCGACACCATATCTTCCTCCTCGCCATGGCTTCTTCATGGGGGCATCTTTCCTTGCTTTTTTTACAAAGCTTGACCGATCCAGGTGTAGCTGCCTCACTGTCGACGATCTGCTAACACGCTCAAGGATCCTAAACTCTCTCTCTCTCAGAACCCTATCACAGATCCTGGTGCAAACTGCCTCATGGCCGACGATCTGTTTATGCACTCAGAATCACTAGCTCTGATACCACTTGATGGGGGACGAGAAAATCACACGCAAACACACTCTCACGATTCCCAAATTTTCCTTCTATAAATCTGGAATTTACATAAAGAAACAGCCTGCAGGCTTTACAATGACCAGCGCTCGGCTTGGTATTTTCGCACTTACACTTCTGCATGCAATCTCCAATCCACCACCCCGATCTATTACAGCAACTGGATTTTTATAGAGGCCCCGACCCTCTGAAAAATCTATCACGAAAACCAAGGCACCAACCTGATTTATTACAATGATTGGGTTTTTATAGAGGCCCTGACCCTCTGAAACATCAACACAAAAATCGAGACACCAACCCAATTTAATACCCCACTCTGCACGACCTCTGTCACCACCGATTCCATCAGAAAACTCTGCGCACCCATCCTTTTCGCTTCCCGCACTTCTTGGTATTTGCCCGCTTTAACTACACCTTGGTGCCACATGTCGTCCTTGCTCTGCAACCGTCGCCTGACCTCTGTCGTCTTCTTCCTCCAGCTGCACTGTGACAGGTGTCGCGATATCACGACATGTCACGATATCACGACATCTTCCTCTTCCTGCCCCTTCTCTTCTTTTTTGGTCGTGATATCGCAACATGTCGCGATATCGCGACCTCTCCGCCTTCGAGCCTCTGCTTCTTCTTTATGTCATGATTTCGTGACGTTGCGATATCATGACCTCCCTACCTTCTCGCCTTGTCTTCACCTTGATGTCATGATTTTGTGACAGTCGCAATTTCGTGACATGTCATGAAATCATGACATTTCCAACTGCCTTTCCCTTCTGCTGCACCTTTGTCATGATTTTGATAGTCATGATTTCACGACAGTCATGATTTCACGACAGTCATGATTTCATGACAGTCATGATTTTACGACAGTCACAATTTTGCGACAGTCATGATTTCGTGACGTATCTTGAAATCGTGACACATCCACTGGCTCTTCTCGTTGCTGCTCCAATGTCATGATTTCATGACAGTCGTGATTTCATGACGTGTCACAAAATCATGACACATCCACTGGCTCCCCTCGATGTTGCTCCGATGTCGCGATTTCATGACAGTCGTGATTTCATGACATGTCGCGAAATCGTGACACATCCGCTGCGCCTTCTTTTTCCACTTGTGTCGCGATATCACGACAGCTTCTCTCCTCTGGCTTCTCTCTGCCATTTGTGTCACGATATCGCAACACATTTCCTATCGCGATATCGCGACAGTGTCTCCCTCCTTGCCTTCTTTGCCTTTTTCTGTCGCGATTTCACGACACGTCGTGAAATCGCGACGTTCTTCCTCCTTAGGCAATTTTTCAAATGCCTCTCCATCGGATGCTGCTGGATGCTCCTACATCAATCACTCCCCCTTTTTCCTTTGGGTATAGCATCACTCCCCCTTTTTTCTTTGGGTATACTCTTGCCGCTACTCTTTCTCTTCCATATTTTGTCCCTTCTTATTTATTTTTATTTTTTATTGTTTCAACTCTCATACCCTATTAAAGGTATGAACCAACTAGGAGCTTCTGGTTCCTTATTGAACTAGCCTATGATCTTATGATCCAAAATGAAGGAGTCTTGCTCATTGCTCCAACATTCCCCCTTCATAAAAATTGTCTTCATTCTCTATGTGCCACTATCTCTATATCTTATCAAATTTTGGTCACACTTGGTCTCCTTTTGAAGAAACCATACAACATGTCCTTTAGCTTATCCCAAGCATTCATATTAATCCATCCACAATTCATTTTTAATATACATTTTATCCTTTATTTTTGTAGATAAAACATGTGAATGGTTATGTCCTTCATAAAATTTACAAAACTATATATTCCAACATTTCTCTATCTGATAACCATCTTTACCACAATGGTCACATCTATTCCAACATTTCTCTATCCGATAACCATATATACCACAATGGTAACATCTATTTTTTGTCACCAATTTGCCATCACTATTACCTATTATAAATTTTTTGCTTGAATCATTTGGATTCACTTGTCCTATGTACCCAATAACTTCATATTTTGGTCTTATTACTGGTACAAATGGTTCTATCATGCCTTGTTCAAGTCTTCCCAAGCCTTTTTGTTTGTAGCCCATTTCATGTAGAAATTTGAAACCAATTCCCTTAGTGTGCTTCTCAAAATGGCCAAAACCATCATCAAATTGCTCAAAATAAACTTGAGCATCACTAAGTCTATCATCATTTGAGTCTATGTCCTCATAAATTACAATGGCATAGGCTCTCTCTAAAAAATCATGAACCATGGTCAAGTCACTTTCATTTGGAAAGGGATCACAACCTGCATCTTTTTCCTGCTCACAAAGATCATTAGTATCACAACATTCATCCATCATCATGGGTTTCAAAGCATTAGTGTCACAATATTTATCCACCATTATGGGCTTCAAATCACTAGTATCACAAACAACATCTTTCATCAATGGCTTGTTTCCTTGTGCTTTGATTTTGGAAACATTAAGAGTAATTATCCCCTTATATATTGCTTGCCATAAAATAGTAGGTATAGTGACAAAATTTTCATTACCATCATTAGCATCATTAAGGATTCCTTGCATGCATTGTTGAAGTACCAAATATTCTCCTTTTTTGGCTTCTTTAACAATGGAATGTAAATCTTTCCATACTTTGTCTGACACATATTTTTCATCTTCTTTAGCTTCTTGAACAAATGCTTTTAGAAAATTTTGTTTCTTGCCTTTTGTCATTTTTTTATTGTTCTTTCCCCCTTTGATTTAATTTTTCCTTTGAGGTAGAAAACCTTTTACCTCGCAAAAATTAAAACAATTGAAGAAAATAACTTAATTTTTTTTTATCAACCTTTAAAGTGAAAAAACCTTGTATCTCCATTCTTAAAAAAAGCTTGTTAAGTTACTTAGCCTTATTTCTCCTTTTCCTTTTTCTTTTTTTAATTCCCAATTAAAAAAATATTTTTCACCTTCTTATATATCTGTTTTGAATAATTCAACCCTCAAATGGAATAAAAAAAAAAATTACCTTATTCTACTGAATTCTACGTTCACCCTGGTAACATTGACTAGAATGTAACAAAATTGTACGTTTGATATTTGGTAGTAGACTTCTGGTGGAGAAGTGATCTACAATTCACAAATGTTGTTCTACACCTTTGACATAACATTCACCACATACTGTAACGACCCTACGCTTGTCCTCGATGCAGAAACGTTAGAATTTTATTTTGAAAATGCAACAATTCTGGTAGATTCTCTTGATAGAATTTTATTTTTATGGCTCCACAAAATGAGCAAGACACCTATCGACTCACTTCCACGATGACCAATGATAGCAACCCTAAGGGGCAATACAATTTCTCTCAAAAAATGAGCTCTTCACTAATAGCATATTTGAAGGAAAGCGGATGGGAACCCTTGTCGTTCTATTCGGTTGTTACTTGATACATCACAAGAAAAAAGGGTGAAACATAGAACCAGAACACTATGCCCAATGAAGTGGAAAAACAACGAGTCACAATGGGAAAAAATGTGAGCCTTTCACACTAGCTCTAATACCAATTGTTGAAAATAGGACCTGCAAAATAAAGCAACCAAAACATAGAACACCAAACAAACAACAACCATTTACAGAAACAAATACCCAAACTCAATACTGCTAACAAAATGGAGGAGGAAGGATCATTTTCATTATGATCATGATGATATTACATTCAAGAATATTGATACATTTAATAAGAGTACAAAATAGTTAGATGTGATTTCTATAATTTCTATAATGAAAACCTAATTGGCTACCTATGGCCTTAGCACATAACCGATGCTTCTTTTATCTTATCAAATCCTTATGCATTAAAAATAAAGCAATTAATTAATATCCCAACACCATGGAGGTTTGTGTTGCATGGGATAAGGTAGACATTGATAACATTGTTAATTTAACAGGTTTGCTTTCATTATTTATTTTTGTTAGACACCATATTTGAATACTTTACCTTCTCACACAAAATATTCTTATCATCCACTAAGAGAAGCATAGAGCTGAAGGTCGATGTCTAAATTTATATTCGATCCCATGTTCCAACATGAGGAGCGAAGGTTTTTAAGTTAATTATTTTAATGCTTGAGGATGGGCAGACAGAAGGATTAGTTAAGTGCTTCATTACACGAAAACCAACTATAATTGTTTTCATTATTGTTATTAAATAAACATTTGGTAATGTATGAGAATAATCCCTTCCTTGAATTCAATTGCAATACAATATTTGTTCTTCACTTTTGGTTAATAGGAATTGCAAAATCATTTTTCTTTGTAAATTGTTCTACTTTTTTTTTGTGTTCTATTTTAGAGTATTGTGTATTTGGGTTATGTTTTGTGCCATTGTGTTTTTTTGGCCTAATTTTTTAACAATTGGTATGAGAGCCTAGGGTTGAAGGTGATTGGAAGAGCCTAAGGTTGAAGGAGATTGGAAGATATGGTAGGAAGTAGTAATCATATGATAGTTCCTCCATTCAATGGGAAACAATATGATTATTGGGCAATAAAAGTGCAAAATTTGATGTTTTACTGATAATTTTGGGATATTGTGGAGGATGGCTATGTAGAGCCACAGACTGGAGTGCATTGACTGCACAAGCACAAATGAGCATGAGGGAAGAAAAAAAGAAGGATGCATTAGCCAAATATTTGATTCAAAGTGTTGTAGATGAGAGCATTTTTCCAAAAATTGTATATGCTATAAGTGCGAAGGAGGTATGGGACACATTGTAGATATCATACCAAGGCACAAGCAAGGTGAAGTTGGTTCAAATACAAAATATACGAAGGGAATTTGAAACTTTGCAAATGAAAGGCAATGAGAAGATTACTGATTTTCATATTTGAGTGCAGAATAATGTGAACTAGCTTCACAGCCATGGAGAAGATATTAAATACCAAAAAGTTTGTGAGAAGATACTAATATCTTTACCTATAAAATGGAATTTTATTGTTACTACAATTGAAGAAAATAGAGATTTATTTGTTTTCAGATTGGATGATTTGATGGGTTCACTAATGTCACATGAGAGTAATTTGAAAAATTCTATTAAAGATTCAAAACATATTGTATTTTTAGTAAATGTAAGGTTTGAAAATGGTAGTATTAGTTCCAATTTACCCCAAGAGGAAAATGATTCCTCACATGGAAGATGTGGAGGAGGATATGGACATAGAAGAGGCTGATTTGAAAGAGCTCGTGGTCAAGGTAACATAGATAAGACAACAATCCAATATTGTTATTGTAAAAAATATGGGTATTCCATAAAATATTGTTGGAAGTTGCAAGATAAAACAAAAAATTTTACAAGTAATGATAGAGAATATTCTAAAACAAATATTTTTCTCTCAACTCATGTTGTTGAAAAATTGTGTAACGATTTGTGGTTTCTTGATTCTGGGTGTTCTAATCATATGACAAGCAATAAAGAGTTATTTGTTGAAATGAATGAAATGGGAAAAAGCAATGTGACATTGGGAAATGATCAAACTATTGATTTTGTTGATATATGAACTCTGGCTATTCAAACTAAACAAGGAGAGATAAAAAAATATTAATGATACATTCTATGTCATTGGTCTCAAACATAATTTGCTAAGTGTAGGGAAACTATTAGAAGAAAAATATGAAGTTTAATTTAAATACAAGGCTTGCAAATGTTGGAAATATTGAGTATATTGTTGTCATTGATGTCAAAGAATTAATGGCATAGGTTAATGACATTGGTTGTCATTTATGATCAGAAAAATAAAGGTTTAATGTTTTACCATGGTGGCATTTGCAAAAGAAAAAGGAAGAGGTTTTCCAAAGACAAGGTCCAAGAAGAAGAAAATTATAATATTTAAATCTATGAAGATTTAAATAATTATATTAATTAAATATTAAAAAGCCCAAAGGTTAAAATAAAATTATAATAATTAAATCTACCTTAGATTTAATTTATTATAATATTTTTGAAAAGGTTTAATGGTGCCAAAAATCAAAATCAAAATTGCATGGAGGCATTTGTTTCAAGTGCATCGACGTCCAAGGTCAAAAGGCAATGTGTATAAAAGGGCTAAGGTATTGCAAAGCCAAAGTGTTCGAATTAATTAACCCTCGAATTATTACTTGCAATATTCATTCGACAAAGGTGTGAAGGTAGACATAGAATATTCTACAAAATTTGAGGCAGCACAAAGATAAAGGTGGAGGGTGTCCAAACTCCATCCAACAGTGGATGGTAGCCTAGCTGGCAAGCTCGGCTTGTAGAGCATGTAGTTGGCAGCAAGTTCGGTGTTCGATTCACATGAAATTTTTTTGTGTGTTGAAGTCTTTGCATTGGCGGTAAAGGATAAGAAGGAGCGCGTGCTCTTTTGGTGTGTGTGGGTGGCTAGCCCACGTGGTGTTTTCCCTTGTGCTAGGGCATGGGGGCCAGCGAGGCCACGGTTTCGAATATTGATGGTAACGCTTGAGGGCAGAATTAAATTTTGTTAAAAGGTATGCACTTTAAGCTTGGTTAGGGAGTTATAAGGGTTAGTTAATTTTTTTATTATGTTGTGAAATGGTTAGGGAACCATAAGGATAGTAAAGTGATTTGCTTTTTGTTTTTGAAAAGGTTGAAAGGTGAAGTTTCAGATTGCTAGTGCTTGGTGGATGCATGAGATGAAATAATAATTTCTTTGGTCTTATTGAAATTTGAAGTGCATTATTGTGTTTTCATAAGAAGGAGGTATAAGGTGTATATGTGAAATTCATGTATGTAATTTTTTGTTTGTTTTGTTGAAGCATTATTTTACATGAGAGAATAGGAGTAATAAGGTGTTATAGTGGTTGATATTTTATTGTAATATGTGTATGGTGAAATATCTTTTGAAGTGAAAATTCATGTGGATGTGTTGAGAAGATATCTTGCAATCTAACCATTGGAGTGGCATTAGAGAAATTAGTTATTTGTGAGATAGGTTTTGAAGATATATCTCCATAAGAGCAAATTAAGAGGTATGGGCACATCATCCTTTGTTTAAGGTGTTTGTTGGAATGAATGTTTTGGAATATAAAGTGGAGTGAAAAGGATTGTTTGATAAGCATTGTTGGAAATATTTGAGTTAGGTTTTGTGCTCATTCTGATGTTGAGAGACAAGTTGTCTTTGATTGGGAAATAGTTTTGAAACACCTGTGTTAGGGTTTGTGAGCAAGTTGTGCTTCATTGTTTGAATGATTGTGTGAAGCTTTTGAGCATTGGTTTTGAGTGATATTGAAAGTGAATGTGCAAACATTAGAAATCAGATTTGTGAAAGCAAGTGTGTGAATCAGGAAGATAGGTGTCATATGCTAGACTAGATCTATCTTTAAAAGAGAAATAAATGTGAGACATGTGAAAGTGATAAACTTAATGATTGAGTAGAACATATTGAGTTTTTGATAGAGCATATCATTCTCTATATGTTCCATAGATTAAATAAATTCTAAGTAGAATTTATATGTTTGAAGAAAGTATTTCTGAAAAAGATTTAAGCTGTGTTTGTATGCAAGTTTTGGAAATATTTGAGTACAGTTTTGTGAGCAATATTGAAGACAGATTTGAGCAAGTCTTTTGAGAAGACTTGAAGGTAGATTTGAGCAAGTATTTTGAGAAGACTTGAAGGTATATTTGAGCAAGTATTTTGAGAAGGCTTGAAGGTAAATTTGAGCAATTCTTTTGAAGACTTGAAACATAATTGAGAGTATATTTGTTCAAGCTTTGTGTTAAGGCTTGAGGACAGATTTAAGATAATATTGAGAGTAGATTTTTTCAAGATTTGTGTTAAGGCTTGGGGATAGATTTGAGATAGAGTTAGAGTAGATTTGTGCTAGATTTGGGATAGAGTTTGGTATATATTTGAGATAGAGTTGAGAGTAGGATTTGGAGGTGATAGAGAAAGAGGACAATAGTCTCCAGTGGATAGAGATCCATTATCTAGTGTAGTGGGGATAGAGGTCTCATATGGAGAGAGATCCATAAGCTAGAGTAGTGGGGGTAGAAGTCTTCTAGAAGATCTCTAGCTAGAGTTTAGGTGAAAGAGTTCTTGTATGGATAGATATCCATGAACCATAGCAAGGGGAAGAGTTCTCTTATGGAGAGAGATCCATGAACCAGAGCAAGGGAAAAGAGTTCTCCTATGGAGTGTGATCCATGAACTAGCTGGGAAGATAGAGTTCTTCTATGGAGAGAGATCCACGAACCAGTTGAGGAGATAGAGTTCTCCTGGATCAAGTTCCATGAACTAGAGAAAAGGGAAAAGAGTTCTCCTGTGGAGAGATATCCACAAATCAGAGCATAGGGAATTGGTGTCTCCTTTGGACAGAGGTCCATAAAAATTGTAATAGGGAATTTATTCCCAAGAGATTTGTTGAGAAAATTTAGAAGAAATATTTTCTTTGTGGAGTAGCCCACATTGGGTGAACCACGTTAAATTTGTGTCTCTCTTGTGTGTGATGATTTATGCATTGCTTTGATTACTTCTATTGATATTGCCATTGATAATATTGGATAATATTGTTTGGGAAAGAAAAGTAAAAGTTGGTCTTATACTGTTCACCCCCCTCTCAGTATAAGCATGTGTTCTTCAATTGGTATTAGAGTGGGTTCCTTTGGAAGAGTCTAACAGCTTGAAGGAAGAGTTTATAGGAACACAGATGGCATCTCAAAATGGATATTCATAAAATAAGGCACCATTGTTTGATGGGAATAATTATGCTTTCTGGAGCATAAGAATGAGGACTTACTTGATGGCACAAGGATATGAGACATGGCAAGTAGTTGAGGATGGGTTCACACCTACAACTAATCCTCCCATAGATAAATATGGTAAGCTCTTACATGTGAATAATGCCAAGGCTATGAATGCAATATTAAGTGGATTACGTGAAGTAAAATTTGTGAAAGTTATGCATTGCAAATCAGCAAAAGAGATTTGGGAAAAATTGAAGCAAACCTATGAGGGAAATAAAAAGGTCAAGATGGAAAAACTACAAAACCACAAGAAAATGTTTGAAGATTTGAATATGGAAGATGAGGAAGACATTGCTACATACTTACTTCATGTGGATGAGATTTTTAATACCATGCATGGACTTGGATTTGAAGTTGAAGACTCCAATGTTGCTCAGAAAGTTTTAAGGTCACTTCCTACAAGGTATGATGGAAAAGTTTTAGCTATAGAAGAGATGAAAGATATTGATCAATTGACTATGGATGAGTTACATGGAATTCTCACAGCTTATGAGATGAGAATAGTAAAGGATCCCAACTCTAAGAAAGAGGCAGCCTTCAAAGCATCAAAGAAGACAAAGGATAAGAAACCAGAATCAAGTGGTGAGTCAAGTAGTGATGAAGAAGCTAACTATGGTAGAAGAAACAAGAAGGACTCAAGGAAGCACAAAGGTATGAAAATAGTGAAATGTTTCAATTGTGGAAATTTTGGTCACTATGCATCTAATTGTCCAGAAGCTGGAAGCAGTAGCAGTGAAGAGAAACATGATCATAAGAAAAAGGAAGGAGGAAAATCCAAGTATGAAAAGAAAAATAGGTATGGTCAAAACAAGCATGAAAAGAAGTTCTTTCAAAGGCACAAGAAGAGTTTCTATGTTGATAAGGGAAGCAAGGCTTCAAGTGACAGTGATGAAAGACCTTCAGATAGTGAAGAAGAAGAGATTCTATTTTTGGCAATAGGAGAGGAAGAAAATGCTCCTGTTGAAGGTAAAGTTGAAAAGTATGAAGATGCCCTTGAAGACCAAGGAGTAGAACAAGATTCAAAAAATGAAGAGGAAGGCACAGTAGATCTAGAAGCAGAACTTATTGCTGCTCTTAAAGAATTGAAAAAGGTTAGAAAGCAGAATTCAAAATTCAGGGCTCAAGTTCAAGAATGTGATGAAGAAAAAGAAAAGCTTATACAAGACCTGACAAAATCAATAGCTAAGACAAGGAGATTTAAAGAAAATTTAGAGGTAAAAGTCTTAGAATGTGAAATATTAGAACATGAGGTAGTTTCACTAAGGATGGAAGTGAAATATTCTAAGGACAAGCTACACAGGTTTGGGAAAAGTTCAAAGACTTTGGATAAGATTATCAATGCACAAAGATCTTCATCTATCAAAATAGGACTTGGTTTTGAAGAAGGACAAGGGAAACAAGAAGAAGGGTCAAGCTCAAGCTCAAAAGAGGAAGAAGTTTTAGAGGAAGAGAGTGAAGGAGAAATTGAGACTTATGAGGATAAGTTGAAGAATAGAAGCTTCACTAAGAAAGGAAACAATGCACAAACAAGGAACATGGATCATCACAAAGAAGAAAGGACTAAGAGACCAGTAGGTTCAAGGCAATATTTCTTCAAAGGACATTGTTTTTCATGTAATCGGTTTGGTCACAAGGCTATGCATTGTAGGACTCATGGAAAGGAGTATGGTTTTACTAAGAGGAACTTCAAATATGGACATCTCTTTCAAGGGTATTGCTACTCTTGTAATCGATTTGGTCATAAAGCAATCCAATGCAGGGTTCATGATAGAAATGAGTATGGCTTCACCAGGAGGAACTTCAAGACATTTGCACCTTCTAAGAACTACAACATTAAGTGTTATAAGTGCAATAATGTTGGGCATAAGGCCAAGTGGTGTAGAACAGAGTTTCCAGAGCTTCCAGAGACAAGCAGAAATAGGGACACTCAAAAGGATCAAAAAGGTATGTTGAGAAAGAAGGTTGACAAAGAAAAAGAGCATTGTATGCTGGGAGTAGAGATACTCCCACCCCAAAATTAATCACCTCAAGGAGAGGAGGTGGAGGAGGGGACTGAGCTAAGAGTCTTATATTTAGCCCCAAAGGAGTCCCTTTGCCATTGATGTCAAAGGGGGAGATATTTGAGTAAGGGGGAGAGCATTCAATCAGGGGGAGCAGTTTCTCAGGGGGAGCAGATTTGGAATTAAATGGTATGGAAAAAGGAAAAAGGAATTTTTAGAAAAGGGTTACCATCAATGAAAAAGGGGGAGATTGTTGGAAATATTGAGTATATTGTTGTCATTGATGTCAAAGAATTAATGGCATAGGTTAATGACATTGGTTGTCATTTATGACCAAAAAAATAAAGGTTTAATGTTTTACCATGGTGGCATTTGCAAAAGAAAAAGGAAGAGGTTTTCCAAAGACAAGGTCCAAGAAGAAGAAAAATTATAATATTTAAATCTATGAAGATTTAAATAATTATATTAATTAAATATTAAAAAGCCCAAAGGTTAAAATAAAATTATAATAATTAAATCTACCTTAGACTTAATTTATTATAATATTTTTGAAAAGGTTTAATGGCGCCAAAAATAAAAAATTGAAATTGCATGGAGGTATTTGTTTCAAGTGCATCGACATCCAAGGTCAAAAGGCAATGTGTATAAAAGGGCTAAGGTATTGCAAAGCCAAGGTGTTCGAATTAATTAACCCCTGAATTATTACTTGCAATATTCGTTCGGCAAAGGTGTGAAGGCAGACATAGAATATTCTACGAAATTTGAGGCAACATGAAGATAAAGGTGGAGGGTGTCCAAACTCCATCCAATGGTGGATGGTAGCCAAGCTGGCAAGCTCAGCTTGAGAAGTGCGTAGTTGGTAGTAGGTTCGGTGTTCGATTCGCACAAAGGATTTTTTGTGTGTTGAAGTCTTTGCATCGGTGGTAAAGGATAAGAAGGAGCATGTGCTCTTTTGGTGTGTGTGGGCGGCTAGCCCACGTGGTGTTTGCCCTTGTGCTAGGGCACGAGAGCTATCATGATGACATTGCTTGAGGGAAGAATTAAATTTTGTTAAAAGGTATGCACTTTAAGCTTGGTTAGGGAGTTATAAGGGTTAGTTAATTTTTTTATTATGTTGATGTGAAATGGTTAGGGAGCCATAAGGATAGTAAAGTGATTTACTTTTTTTTTTGAAAAGGTTAAAAGGTGAAGTTTTAGATTGCTAGTGCTTGGTGGATGCATGAGATGAAATAATAATTTCTTTGGTCTTATTGAAATTTGAAGTGCATTATTATGTTTTCATAAGAAGGAGGTATAAGGTGTATATGTGAAATTCATGTATGTAATTTCTGGTTTGTTTTTTTGAAGCATTATTTTGCATGAGAGAATAGGAGTAATAAGGTGTTATAGTGGTTGATATTTTATTGTAATCTGTGTATGGTGAAATATCTTTTGAAGTGAAAATTCATGTGGATGTGTTGAGAAGATATCTTGCAATCTAACCATTGGAGTGGCATTAGAGAAATTAGTTATTTGTGAGACAGGTTTTGAAGACATATCTCCATAAGAGCAATTAAGAGGTATGGGCACATCATCCCTTGTTTAAGGTGTTTGTTGGAAGTGAATTTTTTGGAATATAAGGTGGAGAGAAAAGGATTGTTTGATAAGCATTGTTGGAAATATTTGAGTTAGGTGTTGTGAGAACTACTTTGTGCTTTTTGTTGAAAGAATTGAGGCATTTAAAAACACTTGTGTTAGGGTTTGTGAGCAAGTTGTGCTTCATTGTTTGAATGATTGTGTGAAGCTTTTGAGCATTGGTTTTGAGTGATATTGAAAGTGAATGTGCAAACATTAGAAATTATATTTGTGAAAGCAAGTGTGTGCATCAAGAAGATAGGTGTCATATGCTAGACTAGATCTATCTTTAAAAGAGCAATAAATGTGAGACATGTGAAAGTGATAGACTTAATGATTGAGTAGAACATATTGAGTTTTTGATAGAGCATATCATTCTCTATATGTTCCAGAGGTTAAACGAATTCTGAGTAGAATATATCTGTTTGAAGAAATTATTTCTAAAAAATATATAAGCTTTTTTGTGTGCAAGGTTTGGAAATATTTGAGACGGTTTTGTGAGCAGTTTGAGGGTAGATTTGAGCAAGTCTTTTGAGAAGGCTTGAAGGTAGATTTGAGCAAGTATTTTGAGAAGACTTGAAGGTAGATTTGAGCAAGTATTTTGAGAAGACTTGAAGGTATATTTGAGCAAGTATTGTGAAGACTTGAAACATAATTGAGAGTTGATTTGTTCAAGCTTTGTGTTAAGGCTTGAGGATAGTTTTGAGATAGAATTGAGAGTAAATTTGTTCAAGATTTGTGTTAAGGCTTGAGATAGATTTGAGAGTAGAGTTAGAGTAGATTTGTGCTAGACTTGGGATAGAGTTTGGTATATATTTGAGATAGAGTTGAGAGTAGGCTTTGGAGGTGATAGAGCAAAGAGGATAATAGTATCTAGTGGATAGAGATCCATCAGCTAGTGTAGTGGGGATAGAGGTCTCCTATGAGAGAGATCCACAAGCTAGAGTAGTGGGGGTAGAAGTCTTCTAGAAGATCTCTAGCTAGAGTTGAGGGGATAGAGTTCTTTGTGGAGAGAGATCCATGAACCAGAGCAATGGGAAAGAGTTCTCCTATGGAGAGATATCCATGAACCATAGCAAGGGGAAAGAGTTCTCCTATGGAGTGAGATCCATGAACCAGTTGGGAAGATAGAGTTCTTCTATGGAGAGAGATCCACAAACTATTTGAGGAGATAGAGTTCTCCTGGATCAAGTTCCATGAACCATAGCAAGGGGATAGAGTTCTCCTATGGATAGAGATCCACGAACTAGAGAAAAGGGGAAAGAGTTCTCCTGTGGAGAGAGATCCACAAATCAGAGCATAGGGGATTGGTGTCTCCTTTGGATAGAGGTCCATAAACATTGTAATAGGGAATTGATTCCCAAGATATTTATTGAGAAAATTTAGAAGAAATATTTTCTTCGTGGAGTAGCCCACATTGGGTGAACCACGTTAAATTTGTGTCTCTCTTGTGTGTGATGATTTGTGCATTGCTTTGATTACTGCTATTGATATTGCCATTGATAATATTGGATAATATTATTTGGGAAAGAAAAGTAAAAGTTGGTCTTATATTGTTCACCCCCTCTCAGTATAAACATGCGTTATTCAGCACAACTATTGATAAAAATGGAAGATTGGTGTGTGAAATACCCATGACCAGTAATAGAATATTTCCATTAAAATTGTATTAAGTACCAATATGTTGAAGGTTTAAATTTATGATAGTAATTGACTATGGCATGGTCGTTATGGTCATTTGAATTTCAAAGCATTGAAGATTTTGCAGGTGAAACATATGGTATATGGATTACCAAACATTTTAGTAAAATATGAAATATGCTCAGCATGCGCACTTGGAAAACAACATAGAAATAAATTTTCAATGGAAAGGCAATGGAGAGCCTCAAAAAAGTTACAACTAGTTCATGTTGATATATGTGGTCCCATGCAAACACCAAGCCTTGGTAATCATTTTTATTTCCTCACATTCATAGATGATTATAGTAGAAATATTTGGGTATTCTTTTTGAAGCATAAGAGTGAGGCATTTAGATGTTTTCTGAAGTTTAAAGCAATGGTTGAAAAAGAAAGTGAACATTGTATAAAAAATTTAAGGATTGATAGAGGAGGTGAATTTACCTCAAAATAATTTATGGCATATTGTGAAGAAAATAGAATTAAAATATAATTAATAGTTGCCTTCACACCACAACAAAATGGTGTGGCTGAAAGAAAAAATTATACTATAGTAAAAATGACAAGGTCTATGTTGCAAGCCAAGCATATGGAAAATGAATTTTTGGGAGAATCAATCTCCACATCAATAAATATTTTAAACTAAAGATAAACTCATGTAGTATTGAATCACACACCTAAAGAAGCTTGGTCAATATGGAAGCCTAGTGTAGGCCATTTGAGGATTTTTAGATCCATTGCATATGTGCATTTTTCAGATAAACACAAAAAAATTGGATTCTAAGATTGAAAAATGTATTTTTATTTTTATCGTGATATGCTATTTGATGAAGGGAGGTTTTGTAAAGTAAATGAGCAGCAAGGAAAACAAGGAGTCATTGAAAATTGATTTACTCACCCCAACATTATTTTAGGTAGTAGTTTGCGTTTAGCTTCTACTCCAAGTCCTCTAAGAAGAAATACAAGCAACAGTTCAAGTGCAACTTCTACTCCAAGACCTCCCAGATGATTTAGGAGTCTTCAAGAAATATATGAGAAGACTAAAGAGGTAATTTTGAATCTAAATTTTGCATTGTTTTTATATATTAAAGTTAAACCAACAACATATGAATATGTAGTGAAAGAAAAGTTTTGGAGTGATGCCATGGAGGAGGAATTGAAGATGATTAAGAAAAATGACACATGGGAGTTGGTACATCTTCCAAAAGGAAAGGAAGCTATTGGAGTGAAATGGGTCTATAAAACTAAGTATAAATCAGATAGAACCATGGAAAAGCATAAAGTAAGATTGATTGTAAAAGGTTATTCTCAACAACCAGGTATTTATTATTTTGAAACCCTTATTTATATTGCTATATTAGACACTATAAGAACTATTTTAGCACTAGAAACATAAAAAAATGGAATATTTTTCAAATGGATATCAAATATGCTTTTTTAAATGGTGTTTTGGATGAAGAAGTCTATGTTGAACAACGTCTATATTATGAGGTGACAGGGCAAGAGCATAAGGTTTACAAATTAAATAAAGCACTTCATGGACTCAAACAAGCACCAAGAGCTTGGTATAGTAGGATTGATGGATATTTCCATAGCCAAGGGTTTAAAAAATGTGTAAGTGAACCCATTCTATATCTAAAATATGGCAATGATGGTGAGCTATTGATTTTTTGTTTATATGTGGATGAATTTATATATACGAGAAATAGCATGAATATGATGAATGAATTTTGAAATGCAATGAAATATGAATTTGAGATGAAAAATATGGGTTTGATGGACTATTTTCTTAGGATTGAAGTGAGACAACTAGATGATGGTATTTTATATCACAAGATAAATATGCTTCTGAATTACTTGAAAAATTCATAATGTTAAGTGTAAATCTATTAATACTCCTTTAATTCTTGGTGAAAATTTTATTAGAGATGATAGAAGTGGTAAGGTGAATCCTATACTTTCTATAAAACTAGTAAGTAGTTTAATGTATCTTACAACTATTAGGCTAGATTTAATGTAGTAAGTGTGGTTTCTAGATTTATGCAAGATCCAACTAAAGTACACTTCAAGGCAACAAATATAATATTGAGGTATGTGCAAGGAACAAGTGATTTTGATATTTGGTATAGCAATTTTGATGATTTCCGTTTGGTTGGATACACAAATAGTGATTGAGTAGGTTGTCTTGATGATCGCAAGAGTACTTTTGGAAATGTTTTTAGCATGGAAAATGGTGTTATTTCTTGGTCATCCAAAAAGCAAATATTTTTTTCTTTATCTATAGAAAAATATAAATATATAGTAGAAACAATAGCAACATGTTAAGTTATATGGTTGAAACAAATTTTGAAAGAGTTGAAGCATGAGCAAAATTGTCTTGTCACAATTTTTTGTGATAATACTTTTTGCGATTATTTTATCCAATAATCCATTTTTTCATAGTCATACAAAGCATAATGATATAAGATATCATTTTATTTGGGAGCTTTTTGAAGAAGGACATATAGCAATGAAGTTTTTCCCATCCAAGGAGCAAGTGGTAGATGTGTTCACCAAGATGCTGCCAAAAGACAGTTTTGAGAGGCTTAGGATAAAATTGGGTGTTATTCCCTTAAGCATTAAGGGGGATAATGTTAAGTAAATTATTTTAATGCTTAAGGATGGGTAGGCGGAAGGATTAGTTAAGTGCTCCATTACACAAAAACTATTTTCAAGTAGAGAGGATAACTATTTTTATTCTTGCTATTAAATAAATATTTGGCAATGTACTAGAATAATCCCTTGAATGCAATTGCAATACAGTATCTTTTCTTCTTCAATTTTGGTTAATAACAATTGCAAAATCATTCTTCATAAATTGTTCTCCATATGTTTCGTACTCTATTTTAAAATACGATATATTTGGATTCTATATTGTAGCATTATGTTTTGTAGGCTTAGGTTTTCAACAAAGGCTCCACCATAGATCATGTTATTTGAAACCTAAAACCACAAGAGTTAAAACCCTTAGTTTCCCTATCTTCCACAATGAATTTTCCTTTGCTGACATTTTCCCGCCTTATTAAGGGTTTATTTGCTTGAAGAGACTCAAGAGAAAAATAAAATTTGATGCCAAAAAGGGGAATATCACACCTTACGTGAAACCAATGACCAAAGAAAATATTTGGATCACTTCAACTACAATCAAAGGTGTATGAATGTGTATTGTTATGTTGAGGAAGTGAAATATAAGAAAGGCATTTTAATTAACTTGGCCATTTTGCAAAATATGTTACAAACAACGAGCATGTTAATACACAACATATTTTATAAGTGGCATAATCTATTAACATAGAATTATTTATTCACTGGGTCAATATACTATTTAACTTATATGCTAGTAATTACAATATTTTTGCATCTAGAGTCTAGAGTCGGTAAGTTTTAATATGTAACCAAATTTCAATATTAACATAGAATTTAATTATTCACATATGGGTGAATGTCCTATTTAACTTATACATAGTAATTATATTCTTTTTGCATCTAGTGTCGTTAAGTTTTAATATGTAACCAAGTTTAAATATGTAACCTTATTGGTGGACTTATAGATGTGTGTAATTTTTTATTTTTTGAATTTTTTCTTAAGTTATCAAGTTATTAGTTTAGTTTATATGAACATTAACATTTTTTTATTGAACTAATAATAAAGATAAAATATTATTTAGTCATGATGAGGATAATATCTAACCTTTTATTAAGTTGAATGTTTTTATAAATGAATTTCACTTTAGTTGTATAATATTAAAGTTTAAATATATTTTAGTGGTCTTCAATCCAAAATCCTAGGCACATTTATTCTTAATTATAAATTATTCTCTAGTTGTGTAGTTGTCATTGAGTTCCTTTAGACACACCATCAAAATTGAATTTTACCTAGTATCTTAATGGTGTTTTACATTGTATGGTGAATAATTTGTGTTGGGATTTGATAGATAAATAAATATGGAAGTTATTCAATCCATTATACTCTTATCACATATTTTATTCAAAAAGTTGGGATTATTATCAGTCATTAGATTTAGGTATCTAAAGATTTCTTCTATTCATTTTATTGTTATTATCATATTTTCTTCTTTACAAACCTCAAGTTTCAAAAATTGTTATTTGCTCTCTATCCATATTGTACACATTATCATATTCAAACATAATTTTATAGGGATTTAATGGTTTATGTTTTGTAGGTAGGACCAAATTTTGAATAACTCTAGGATTCCTTTTGATGTAGTTTAGTGTATATTAAATTTTTATAAAATATGATTTTAAAATTTATCAATAAAAGGAAAATCGAGAGGGATGTGTTAAAATGTCTATTTTTCCCCTTTACAAAGATCACATCTATAAGGCCCTTGAAACTTCCCTTTCTGAAGTTGGGTCCACGTGATAATTATCCCATATGAGACTAACAATATGAATATATTAGCTTTTGGCTAATATTTTATGGATCAAATTTTATTTTAGATGTTTCCTTTCATACCTTGTAGTGTGGCCCACACTCATTTGTAGGTACCATTGACATAATATTTTCCCTTTCTATTGAATCCTTAATGGATTGAATCTTCATTTTCACTAGAGAAGATTACGAATCCTTTTAATGTACAAATCAAATACTCCTTTGATTGAGAGTTATTCATTTTATATGTCCATGATAGGTCTCATTGTCTTATTTTCCTACAATATTTATTCATATTGGGCCCAATTATTACATACTTTAGAACCTTGCATTCCATAATTTAGAGGAGAAAACTCTCTATAATGTGTATTCTCTATTAGAGGATTTTATTCCTTCCAAAATCTACATTACTATTATATATCTTCTAATCCTTATTAATATTTTTCCATGATTATATCAAGCTTAACCATATAGTAAAAAAATTTGGAATATCTTTGACATAGAGAATATTGTATATGGATTATGAGTGATTATATTTTTTAATGAGGATGAAATTCCAAGTCTTACCTTTAATCACATTAACTATTCTCATGATTTTTCACAAGAGTGCATGACTCATCGTTTCAACATTTCTTGTACTAGGTCCCCTATAATTTATAGGTTTGTAAAGCTTATATCATGCTATTAGATGGTACTTTCACTAATTATTGGTATCTTGCCAAGAAATATCCTTTTAGATGCATTTAATTTCACTTAGAGTCTTATTTTAAACTCTTAAAATTGATAACCAATATGTTGGTATGAATTGCAAAATTGATTTAATGAGAATAATCTTTCTTTCTATCAAGAATCATTTCTCTTATCATACTACCAACTTTTGGTATGTCCTATCAACTAGGTTTTGTTATGTTTGCTATTATTAGAGCCCATAAAACTATGGATTCCCTATGAATATTCTTAAAGTGAGGGTCCTCAAATCTTAATGGTTATGCTACTCTAATATGATCTCTTACACACATGTTCAATAAAGTAATATGCACCACCACATAAACGTTTACCCCTAAGTTATATCGGGTGAGAAATAATTAATCCTTGTAAAAGTAAGGATTTGAGGGTATATTTATCAAAATTATGCACCTCTAGATATTACATGCCTTTGATTATACCTCTAACATGATTAAAAGACTTTCAAATGATATTACATGTAAATATATCTCTTTCTAGAATATTGGGATCCATACCATCAAATTTACCTCCATAACCATCTAAGTGATTTGCTCTAGTTAGAAAGTGAATCGCTCCTTTTCAAAATCAAGTTATTTGATTTTGTAAGAAAATTGACACCTATTATTAATAAAATCACTCCTTGGATCCAATCGATACTTTTTTCTAGTAAATTACTCCTTAGAATCAATCAACTTCTTTTGTAAATGAATTGGTAGTTGTGTCATACTTAGACAATTTTTTGAGGGTTTTGTGAAGCATTCATTGTATGATTTATCCATTGTATGCTCCTTCCAAATTTGTGAATCCCAAGGTAGTACCAAGGTACTAAATTTTTTGCAACTTCATGTGTACCAAGATTGATTGATCAAAGACACAAATTTTATCTTTACCTTGGGTATTGAATCTATAAAATTGAGACCTCCATTGAAAAATTATCAAGATTTTGGTTTTAATCATTCAGTATTTTGTGGTATAAATACCCCCTAAAAATTCCATTCTATGTTGCTTGGTAACTATACTAAGATGAGGAATTTCACTTTTCCTATTGAGTCGTCAAAAGAATTTTCTAATAGCTTCTCCTATTTTTCAACTCACTCTTGTAACTTGGCATACACTATCTCTAGCTTCTTGTAGGTTTTAGCTACATCCCCTTGTTCAACTTGTATTTTCTCCTCTTTGAATATGGAATCTATGGGATCACCATATAATATGTACTTTGTTTGATCAAATATATCAAGCATTCTAGCAACATCTAACCCCTAAATATCCTTATCCATTTCTTGAACTTGGGTCTTATGTGAAGTCAAATTATCCTTGAAAGCTTGGAGGGTCCTTTGGCCATTCAATATTTGTCCTTAATTTCTTGATTAGGTCCTTATGATCTATCTCTAATTGTTATGCCTATGGCATTGTCATTAAGGAGGGATTTTAAGGACCTCCTGGTACTTAGTCCTTGAAGATATCTACGTCTCTACTTGCTTGGTTATTTTAACTATTTTTCTAAGATTTGTTTTGCAAAGGAGACCAACCAAAAGCAATCTTAAGCATTATTTATATCTCCCTTGATACTTTCCTAGAGGCACTTGACCCTTTGGATGTCTTATGCTACCTTAGGGTCTATATTTACCTTTGTCTTCCTTAAGTTCATCAAATCTACAATATATTGATATTTTTCCTTCAAGACCCCTTAGAGTTGATTATGCTTTTGCATTAGTTGCTCTATAAGGGATTCTAGTTGTTGTTGGTCCTTTTTAACTTGAATAACTCAAGATATAAGTTCTTTGAATTGATTCTTTAGTTAGTCCCTTTCTGAAGCATGTCCTCTTAAAGTTTGACTATATTGTTGGAGTTGGTATCTTTTTTCTTTTAACTATGCCACTTCTACCTTGAGTTCCTTGTTTATTTTCTAAGTTGCTTCATCCTCAATTTCCAAGCAGAAAAATCTCATTGTTGCACCAAGTGTGAGCTAATTTTCTATCTAGACCATTTGGTAAGGGCCCATCCTACTTAAGTCTAACTTAGACACTTTGGTATTCAATTTAGTAATAGTCATTGCTCCTTTAAATGGTTTAAACATGATATCCTTAACAATGCATGTTTTATCCCCTTTTGTTTTCAATTATGAATACATGAGGATAGAAGCATTATAGGTTCTCTCATTGATCCATTTTTACTCTTTATTCTATTTCGTATATTTAGCTATAAAGACACCAAATACCTTTGGTTATGCTTGTCTCTTCAGGATCACACATTATTTTCCATGCAAAATCTAATATTGGTCTAGAGATCATATTGGTTTAAGGGGGTGCTCCTATAGACTTAGCCTTTTTATTTGGTAAAATGGGCATTGTCTCTTATAGGAGAAGTTTTGTTGCTTGGGGTGATAGGCAAGTTGGACATATGTAAGTGGAAAGTACAATGAGTGGAGTGAACTACATGGTGATGGTAGGAAATGGGGTGTAAATTATGGGAGTGGGTCATGAAGATAACTCGATTAGAGTATTCAATAATATGACATGGTTGGTAATGGCATGGATTATGGAGACAATGTGGTATATAGGACCAATGGTTTAGTGGTGATGACCTGGATGCTAAGCGATGGGAGTGATGTGATTGGTATGGTCCCAAATAAGATAGATATTGTTGGGTTTAATATATACCTTGGGGAACTATGGGATGCACTAGTGGACACTAAGATACATTAAGAAAAAGAATGGAAAGGGAGGGAAGAAGTATAAATAGAAAAAAATAGAAATATAAATAATGATGAGTGGTAGATTATGTAGATGTATATTTCCAATATTTATTAACAATCTTTGTTTGACCATCGATTTGAGGATGATACAATAAACTCACTTTAAGGTGAGTTTCCTACAATTTAAATAGTTCATGCCAAAAGTAACTAGTAAAAGTAGGGTCCCTATCAAAAATAATAGATTGAACATGTCGTGTAGGAAAAATATAGTGTCCACAAATATTTTTACAACTATAGAGATGATACAGGGATAGTCTAAGGAATATAAATAGACGTACTTTGTAAGATGATCCACTACCACTAGAATGACTTATTTAACCCTAGATTTTGGTAATGTATGGAGTGAAAAATTCTTTATTTGAAGCAATTTCTACTATGATATGATCTCCTTGCTTCATATTGAAGTTTTTTCTATAGTCCTGTTGGTCACGAATCTGCCACAGGAAAGGATTTTACAGAAAAATGCACCCTAGACCCGGCCAACATTGAAAGGCTGAGAGAAAGAAATGTCTCCCAAACCAATCTCCAGAGTGGGTTGGTTCCCTTACTATTCTAAGTTTGTTTTTAGATCAAAGTTACAGGAAAGGAATTGTAAAGATGCAGAAAGAAACGGGAAATATGGTCGTAGGCCGAATTTATCAGATCGGGAAAGAATAACAACAGATAACTCTAAGTACGCAAACAGCAAATAACAGAAGAAAGTGATGTGATTCACTCACAACCTTGCACGGATGACCTCCAAAATAACATTCTAGAACTCACTCCCTTACTAGCAAATGTTAAAACTCAATACATAATTAAAACTAAGCAACAAATAAGAAATGCGAGCACAAATTAGGAATGCAGAATACAGAAGGGAAAATACACAAAAAATTGCTTGCGAAACCAGAGAGCCGAATGTCTTATATTCATGCAAAGTACTTGAAAAGCTTTCAACAAAAGTATCTCTCAAACTCCCGATACTTGTTCTTGAGATTTACATTGATTTATATAGAGGTCTTGCCTCTTTGCAGCATTTAAAACTTGCGACGGACCTCCTCGAGATCTACAAATTATGCAATGAAAACAAGGAGATGATATCCTTAAACATCCTCGGAGAAACCAGAAATTAAATGCCATAAGGAGGAGTTGGCCGTTTTCATTAAATTGTTGTTCTTAAAAATATGCTTGAAACCGTTAGAAAAATCACGAACAGCAGCTTCGAATAATGGAAATCTTCAATTCTGGTAGTTTGGGCGTGTTCTTCTACCTTGACCGCATCGAAAAGCAGCAACACATTTAATTCTGGAGCGCTTTGAATCATCGGAACTCACAAAACTGCATCAGGCCATTTGAACCGCTTTCTGGCACGAAACTGTAACAGGTCACGAAAATGCGACAGGTCACAAAATCGCGACGTCTTTCTATTTCGTACGCTTCTGCCGCTTCGAACCCGCGAAAAGCAAACATGTCACGAAATCGCTACATATTCGGCTTCTTTATCTCCTTCGCTACCCTGAACCACGAAAACACGACACTGCACGATTTCGCTACGTTTTTTGTCTTTGGATTTATCTTCCCTTCTGTGTCGCGAAAATCCGACATGTCGCGATTTCGCAACCACTTTTATGCATGTTGTATGGTCCTGCTTCTAAGCTGCGAAAATGCAACACTCTTGCCTCTGTGTCTCTTCAACTTCCACCATGTCGCGATTTTGCTACAAGTTCTATTTCCTTGGACTTTGCTGTTCGCCAACCGCGAAAATGGAACACTATGCGATTTCGCTACAATTCTCTGCACTTAGTCTTTCTTCAACAATGTGTCGTAAAATCGCTACCATTTTTTTCCTTAAGCCTTTTTTGCTCACTGTGTCATGAAATCGCGACGTCTGCTTGCATTCTCCACTGGTCCCACTTTTTGTCGCGATTTTGCGACGTCTGCATGCCTTCAACCTTTTCATCCACCTGAACCGTGACCACACAACACGTAGCGATTTCGCTACATCTTTCGCTTTGCTTGGCTTCATCCCAAAAATGTCATGAAATCGTGACGTATTTACGCCTTAAGCTTTTCTGTCCACCCACGTCGTGAAAATGCGACGCGTCGTGATTTCGCTACGTCTTTTGCCTTATGTGCCTTGCTCGTTATTCCATCGCGAAATCACGACGAATTTGATTATCATCGTCCTTGGCTTGGTTTTGTCATGATTTCGTGACAACTTTGTCGCTCAGCCTCCGTTGACCATTTTGACCGCAAAAATCTAACACGTCGTGATATCGCGACGGTTTTGCCCCCTGCTGCCGTTGACTGTGCTGACCACGATTTTGCGACACATCGTGAAATCACGACAATTTTGTGTTTGATTTCTCTCTCCTCATCCGACCCATGATTTTGCAACATGTCACGATATCGCGACGGTTTTCAACTTTGGCTCTTCATGTTGTTTTTTGTCGCGATTTCGCGACAACTTTCGAACTTAGGCATTTTTTGCATCAAAACCTGTAGAGGAGTTAGAATTTCAACAGCTTATGCATGAATAAACAATAATCAACATAATGTGGCAAAAATGCAAACAAGTCCAAAAAATTTCATCTCTCCCTCCATCATTTTCATAACTTTTACAAAACTCAAATGCAATATTTTATTAAATCCACTTTTTTTCTTTGTTTTAATTAGTTATATGGGATTGAAATAGGCCCTACACATATTACATTATCACCATGTAGTGGTATTACAAAATCTTGGATATTATCCATGTATCACTTGGCAAGATTCAAACTTGGGTCTCCTCCTTGAAGGTTGAGGAATCTAACCAATTGAGCTAATTTCATTTGATTCATAAATCCACTTATTGATCCCATTATCTTAGTTCAAATTTAATCCTTATGTACTATGGTAAATATTTTGAAATACTCATGACAACATATATTCAAGTGTATGCAACATGATTTCTCTCCTTAGTAGTCAGTCATTTCTAGATGAAATTACATAGAGTATTATCAATATTATTCAAAACTTTCTTACTCATAAGTTGATAAGGAAGTCCAAAAATCCTAAAAGTATTTATATTTATACAAAAACTTTCACTTCATAGTCATAAATATATTGCATCTTTTCCCCTTAACCAAGGATCGCCATCATTTATTTACCCCTAATTTTTGAAATTGAGAAGATAATACAGAAAAATCCTTTTAGAAGAAAAGTCATGGAGTAATTCAAATTTAATTCTCAGTTCTACTTGATGCATTTCATAAAAACTTGGCTAGAATCAATAGAACTTACATATTAATCCTATGCTTTTAAGAACTATTACATCAAGCTTTATTATCTCATTCTTGATAATCACTTCTAATATAGCATCTACTACATGGCTAGGATTTTTCATAGATTTACTCTTTCTCTTATCCCTAACTAGGGCATCTTTACTTCCAACTAGGACATTGTCACTTCCACTAAGGACTTTTTTTTTGTGGAAAAAATCCTATAAGGGATGCCACTTTTGGGTAAGATCCATGGAGGCAGGGGTATCTCTTTCGCAAAAATCACCCACAGCTCGCACCTAGCCTACCATATTTGACATACTCAAGGAGTAAACCTAAAACAACAAAAAAAAAAAGAACACACAAATACAAACACACATATTAAAAAAATTCCCAGGTTTTCTTCACAATAATCCTTTATTTTTTTAATTTATCCTAATATCTAGAACAAGAAGAAATGATCATCTCTATTTTCTTGCACTTTACTTCCTTTTCACTTGCTTTCTACTCACAATCACAACACTTACTATCTAAAATAATAAGGCTCACTCTTGGATCACACTCACTCCTAACTTACACAAATGACTTTCAAATTTTATTATTTTAATATGATGAATTTTATCATTTATAAATATATTATTGTATTTTTATTTTGTTCTAATTAATATTGAATGAAATGAAATAATTTAAATTATAACCACAAAACCAAAACAATCTATGAGACCAAGATATTTAACACAAGATGGGCTATAATGTACAACCCTACTCACTTTTGGATTTAAAAATTGAAACTCCTATTTAGAGTTCAAAAATTTAATAAGATCTTTTTGATTTAAACCTTAGAACTCCTATCATATTTTTGAATGTGTTTCTTCTATTGTTTATTTTGATGAAAAGTTTCCCTATTTTTTCTATTCTCAATTGTTCAAAAAGTTTCATTACTAAGTTTACTTTTAGTGTCCTCATATGGAATGTTGATGTCCTTGCAGAAAAATTCCATGATAAATTGATTTCCAATCTCCACTACTCATATTGTGCAAAGATATATCCATTCTAACCATGCCTTGTAGGGTATTGTCCATCTCCTAGTTTCACATTTGAGATGG
The DNA here is from genome assembly GCA_028583015.1 of Wollemia nobilis. Lineage (NCBI taxonomy): Eukaryota > Viridiplantae > Streptophyta > Pinopsida > Araucariales > Araucariaceae > Wollemia > Wollemia nobilis. The sequence continues at coordinate 2,907,584 of JAQPPZ010016480.1, read as the reverse complement.
TGTGAACTGAATCTTAGTTTGTCTATAAGTATTTTTTTCTTTCATTTGATCTTTGCATCTATGTGCTTATTTTGGTTATGTTCATAGTATATGTTGAACTCATTGATGTATATATTTTTTTCCTTCTTTTAGTCTGCATGACAAGTGAAATTTTTTTCCTCACTCACTATTTTATTTCTTTGTTATATTTTGGAACCTCATGAAATTTAATGCTTCATTTTCCATTCATTTTTTATTTTTTTTCATCCTTGTATCTTTTCTTTTATTCAACGTTTATTTGATTACTTTTGATGCAGGAGCATCCGGCGACAGTAGAGCAATCTTGCATCTTCCAAAACCTTTTGTTACAAATTTTTTTTCTAAGTACTTTTCTTCAGTTTTTCCCAAGGGGGAAGTTTCTGTAAAGCAAGGGAAAAGCTGCCACATGGCATGGACTCGAAACAGCTTCCAAAGCTAAAACAAAGCAAGGCAAGGTTCGACAAAGAGAAGGCAGAGGGGGGGGCGGTCGCGAAATCGCGACATGTCACGATTTTGTGACATGTCGTGAAATCGCAACCCCAAGGAGCTTCAGTAAGGCAAAGACAAGGGGAGTCGCAAAATCATGACATGTCACGATTTTGCGACATGTCGTGAAATCGCGACCCCAAAGGGGCTTCGACAGGGGAAGGCGCTTTTGGTCATGATATCGTGACATGTCATGATTTCACGACCTGTCGCGATATCACGACCAATAAGAAGACAGGGCAAAGTTTATAAGCGGACGGCCAGGCAAGGCCAAAATTTGACACGTGGACAACCACGTGTATCAAGATAGTTGTGAAGGGCACGTGTATGAAAGATATTGCGACAAGAAGAAGACATAGACAAATTAAACATGCGGACAACTACATGTATTGAAACAAAGATGAGGGCCACGTAAATTCAAAATAGAGATGTCGACCATGCACATTTTTAAATTTCTGGCAAACAACAGTGACAGGCGACGGACATTAAGGATGGGACAGTGGTGCAGAAGAACAGTCTGAACAAAACGACGGGTGCAGGATAAGGGAGGCCATTAATGCAAGCTTCATGGCGGTTCGGGCAGTTGCCCATTTATGGCAGACAAATTTGAAAACTCAGCCGAGGGGGAAAATCGAATTTGAAATTTTGTTAGGCGGGGGCATTAATTGCCTAGAGGACCGAGACCTCGATAAAAAAATGGGAATTTTGTAACAGTGAGGTGGGGGGACCGAAGAACGGGGGAGAAGTAGTACAGTTAGAGAGACCGAAGCCGAGCTTGGTCATTGTAAAGCCTGTGGGCTATTTTATTTTGGATGTGTGTATAATCTTCAGAAGATTTTAATGAAAAGCATGAAATTTTTTTTTGAAGGTGTGATATTTCCTGGTCCCCATCAGTGGTATCAGAGCCGAAAGTTCTTGAGTGTGTGACATATCATCGGACGTGAGGCAGTCACACCAGGATCTGTGGGAAGGCTCATGAGAAAGTGAGAATATGCCTCCGAGAAGAAACCCCGTTGGTGGGAGAGGCATGGCAGCAACAGATTTTTGAGCTTTGCAACGACAAGTTCAGACCCTGCAAGAAGAACTGCACAGAGGACACGAACCGAGGAGAGATGCAGATAGTGAAGATGAAGTAGATGAGGAAGAAAATCAATTTGAATAAGAAGAAGTTGTAGATCCAGCACAAGCCAGACTGTAAAAAGCCATATCCCAGATCGGGAAGAGGCCGAAGATAGAAGTTTCCACGTATTCTGGGAACTTGAATCCAAAGGAATTGATTGATTGGATAAATGACCTGGAAGAATACTTCGAGTATGAAGAAGTTGAAGATCTCGAGTGGGTCAGATTTGCAAAAACTAAATTAAAAGGTCATGCCAGCATATGGTGGAAGGGAGTACAGCTGGAATGAAACAGAAGAGGAAAAGAACGGATAACCAGATGGGACAGAATGGTAGAAAAATTAAAAAGATAGTTTATTCCGATAGATTATGAGTTGGATCTGCTAAGAAAAATGTAGGGTTTAAGACAGATGAATAAAACTGTCCAAGAATATACGGAGGAATTTTATAAAATCTCCATCAGAACTGGCCATTTAGAAGCAAGCAAGGAAAAGGTGGCCCGTTATATTAATGGGTTGAGACCCAGTATTCAGGAAGAGATGAGCTTAGTTCGGGTGAGCACCATTGAAGATGCTTACCAGTTTTCTCTGAAAGTTGAAGAAAAACTGAACAGAAAGTTTGAGAGCAAGCAAAGAGGAAAAGGACACGGAGGAAAGACCGATGGAAGAAAAGAGGAGAAGAAAGAAGAGGTTAGTAGCAGTCGGGATCAGAAAGAAGATGAAGAACCCAAACCGCAAGTTCAAAACAATGGCTACCCAAGAGGAAGAGGTAGATCTGGACGCGGGTATGGAAGAGGAGTGTTTCGGGGAACATGTTTCCACTATGGAGAAGAGGGGCATCGGGCATATGAGTGTCCCCAATAGCCCGAGAGAGTGAACAAGAAACAAGTGGGTCTTGCCAGAGTTGCTATGGCAGCGAAAGATGCTGACTCAGAACATTCTAAAGAAGCTAAAAAAGGAGAAGCAATGATAGTGAGGGGAACCATGTTGATTGAGGAAGACAAACCCGAGTAGAGGAGAAGCCTATTTTGCACATGGTGCAAATGTGCAGGCAAGGTCTATAATGTTATTATAGACAGTGGGAGTACAGATAACTTAGTCTCCGAGGAGATGGTTGCTAAGTTACAGTTGGAGAGAAGGAGACACCTGCATCCATATCGGATTGCGTGGTTGCAGAATGACCACAGAGCATGGGTCCGTGAACAGTGTTTAGTCATGTTCCAGATTGGGAGATACCAGGATGAAGTCCTGTGTGATTTTTTCCCCATGGATGCTTGCCATTTGCTGTTGGGAAGGCCATGGCAGTTTGATCGGAGTGTAGTGCATGATGGTCATGCAAATACGTACTCCTTGATGAAATATGGAGTGTGGCACAAGTTGAAGCCATTACAGACAGTGGATGAGAAGGTGTGCAGCAATGCCAGGATTTTTCTGGTAGAGGGCAAAAAAATTTTTTGCCAGGAGACAAAATTTGAGCAGGTTGCAAAGGCAGATGACTATTTGGAGGTGTTACAGAAGACATGGAAAAAACAGCATAGAAGTGAAGGTCACTTCTCCTTTTTACCCCAGGTGTTTGATGCAGGAGCATCCGGCGACAGTAGAGTAATCTTGCATCTTCCAAAACCTTTTGTTACAGATTTTTTTTCTAAGTACTTTTCTTCAGTTTTTCCCAAGGGGGAAGTTTCTGTAAAGCAAGGGGGAAGGGGGTCACGAAATCCCGACCTCAAAAGCTACAAAAAAGGTAAGGGCAATTTTTGTCGCAACATCGCGACGTCGCGATATCGCGATAATATTTCAGAACAAGGCGTAGGGGGGAGTCCTGTCGTGATATCACGACCAGTGAAAAGCTGCCATGTGGCATGGACTCAAAACAGCTTCCAAAGCTAAAACAAAGCAAGGCAAGGTTTGGCAAAGAGAAGGCAGAGGGGGGGGGTCACGAAATCGTGACCCCAAGGAGCTTCAGCAAGGCAAAGGCAAGGGGGGTCACGAAATTGTGACATGTCACGATTTCGTGACATGTCGCAAAATCGTGACCCCAAAGCGGCTTCGGTAGGGGAAGGCGCTTTTGGTCGCGATATCGCGACATGTCACGATTTCGTGACCTGTCACGATATCACGGCCAATAAGAAGACAGGGAAAAGTTTATAAGTGGACGGCCAAGCAAGGCCAAAATTTGACATGTGGACAGCCACGTGTATCAAGACAGTTGTGAATGGCACGTGTATGAAAGATATTGCGACAAGAAGAAGACATAGCAGACAACTACGTGTATTGAAACAAAGATGAGGGCCACGTAAATTCAAAATAGAGATGTCGGCCACGCACATTTTTAAATTTTTGGCAAACAATAGTTACAGGCGATGGACATTAAGGATGGGACAGCGGTGCAGAAGAACAGTCTAAACAAAATGGCGGGTGCAGGATAAGGGAGGCCATTAATGCAAGCTTCATGGTGGTTTGGGCAGTTACCCATTTATGGCAGACAAATTTGAAAACTCGGTCGAGGGGGAAAATCGAATTTGAAATTTTGTTAGGCGGGGGCATTAATTGCCTAGAGGACCGAGACCTCGATAAAAAAATGGGAATTTTGTAACAGTGAGGTGGGGGGACCGGAGAACGGGGGAGAAGTAGTACAGTTAGAGAGACCGAAGTCGAGCTTGGTCATTGTAAAGCCTGCGGGCTGTTTTATTTTGGATGTGTGTATAATCTTCAGAATATTTTAATGAAAAGCATGAAATTTTTTTTTGAAGGTGTGATATTTCTACTTTCTTTAGGTACCCCAATAGACTTATCATATATTCTACTTCTAATAAAAATCCTCTATTTTATAAGTAAAATATCATATGGGACTGATGCTTTAATTCCAAGATTATTTGTAATCATTCACTTTTGAATTCTTTTTATTTTATTTCTATTTAAAATTTTATGTACATCTATCTCACACCAAACATTTATATAGCACCTTTAGAATAACTAATAACCCCAAAAGGATCCTAATTGTTTTCTAATCCCACAACTTCTCTTGTTTGTCCCAATTTAGCAATGAGTAGAGTGCCCTCCATCCTACTTGTATTTGTTTCATCCTATATATTCTCTAATTGAGTTTGCTTTGAAAATCTAACCCAACATATTTGTATTCTAATACTACCTCTAAAAGGTTTCCTTAAAATAAAATATATGGCTTTTTTTGTTGTTTCTGAGTAGAGAAGACCATAGTTTTAATCTTGCATGCGTTTACTTGCATCCCAACTTCTTTACAAAAATGATTTAAATATTTTATATGTTGTTTAAACATTTAAATATCTTGCCAATGAAGATGAGATCATTGACAAACAAAATTCACTACATAATTAGCCAATTGTATTCACTCTCCTTCCATCCTTTCTACATATTCCTCTAATTTGTTAATATAAAGGTCAAATAATATAGGTGACAATGAACAACCATATTTCACCCTAATATCACTCTCAAAACACTCTCATAGTCCTTCTAAAGTTCTTATATTGCTACAACTTGATCATAATGTCTATGTATAATATATTCATAATTGGTTGGTAGACTAATTTCTTCTATTATTTTCCATCATTTACCTCTAGGTATTGTGTCAAAAGCCTTTTTGAATTACACAAAATAACAATAAAATTTTCATTTTTCATTCAATATCCTCACTATTATGTGCCTTAAAGTATCGTAATGATATATTATTAAGTACTTTGGTCTAAATGTTGCTTACCCTAATTGCCCTCTTGTCTTGATTTTTGGCCACTAATTGATTTTGCTTTCTAATATGTTGCCAATCATTTTTAAAAACTTATCATTTTTCATTCCTTTATCCTCCCTATTAGGTGCCTTAAAGTAATACATTGATCTATTGTTGATTACTTTGATCTAAATTCTTCTTGTCCTATTACCTTCTTAACTTGATTTTTCCCCACTGTCTTATTTTAATTTCTACTATATTGCCAATTAAATTTAAAAAAAAAAAGGATTGATCATAATTATATGGTAGTTTGAAGAATTGTTGATGTCTCCATTTTTTTGCACCACATTTAACTTTTAAATGTGTAAATGGAGGGATTTTGGAGGTGGAGCTAATATTGTGCTTCTCTCTTGCTTAAAGGGAATGAAATAATTTAGTTTTTCAAACATGAAGGGTAAGAGCATAAAGAAAGACCTTGAGAATAAAATTTTGATCTTGGATAGAAAAATTGCCATGTCTTAGCTTTCTTGTTCAATATAAATAAATAAATTAAACTTAATAAAATATAATATTTTATTAAAAATTAAATTAAACTTATTTTTCTTAAATAGCATTAGCTCAATCACTTATATTCCTCAATATTTAAGGAGAAAATCTAGTTCAAATCTTACCAAAGATGCATGTATAATGTCCAAGTTGTTATAATACCACTACGTGGTGATGATGTAATACAAGTGGTATTGGTTTCAATCAGATATAACCAATTAAAAAAGTAAGCTTAGTTTTAGTAAATAGTATTTCTTTAATTAGTTATATTATTCAAATTTTTAAGTACAAGATACACGTGTCATAGTTTATGTGGTCATGATGTAATATGGGTGGACCTTCTTCAATTTCATATAAGCCATTAATAAACTCAACTTGGTCTTTCCATAATTTTTTAATATATTTTTTTCCTTGGGTATGTATTTAGGTTTTCATCCAAGATACCTAAGTTCAAATCAAAAAAGGGATCGAAAAACACATGCTTTACCCTAATTTTTTTTAATACATATATATGGGCAATTAAAACATTAAAAAGTAGGTTATATTGGAATGTTGTGTATATGAATACTTATCAATGAAGTCATTATATAATTTATTTGAAGAATGAGTAAAGAAAACAAGAGAATAATGTAAACCCAAAATCTAGGGTAGATGTTGTTTGTCAAATCTCGGTGTTTACACTCAAATAGGGTTTTAGCTTGAACATTATTATTTGTTTGTTCTTTTGGTGCAAAATGAGATTGAAAAATTCACCAAGGGTATTTTAAGGATTTGCCTTAAATCCTACATTTTATGTGTTAATTTGACGATCACCTAAGTTTTAGTTTCTCAAAAATGTAAATACGAGTTAACCTATTAAAGTAAAAAGTTTGTTAAATTTTTTATGTAAGAAAAAAACAATGCATCAAAAAAAAATCATGTTATGTGATAATTTTATTTTAAATTATGTACAATAAAAGTAAATATTTTCCTTTCCCTTTTAATGCACAAAGGTAAAATGGGATGAAGAATACAAGTCTAGTCTCAATGCAAATCTACATGCTTTTATTCTTTCAATTCCTAAGCAACAAAAATTAAAAAGTTTATGTTTCTTATTTTCCTTTATTTTAACAATATTTCTAATTTTAAATCAATTTTTTCCTTTATGCTATACTAGTAGAAAGAGAAAACAACCTATAACAGTGAAATGACAAAATATTGAACAAGAAAAAACTGGTTTTGGCCAAAAGATGAAGTCATTGCCCAGGTAATCTATCGAACAATTTTTACAAATCTATAAGAATGGAAACAATAGATATATTATCAACATTTGGGGACCTAATAGAAGGTCGTGATATATCTTGCAAGTTGGCTAGGCTTAATTCTTGATTAAATTTAAAGTAGAAAATAAAATTTATTGTTGAAACTCATATGGAAAAAAATACCATCAATTAACCTGTAATGCAATGAATTTTTAAATAGTGCTAGGAATACTACAAAGATATAAAATTGACAAGTGTTACTTCAAAAGGGGTGAGCAATGACTATATTTCTTTACTCCATCAAAGTTATAAAAAAAAAGTATTAAAAAAATCACTTATTTATGAGAAAATGAGTGGTGTCTTTAATTCCTAAGTTTTAATTAAGGGTAAGACCACAAAGTAATACAATATTAGAATGTATTATATCTTTAAACCAAGTATATTGCATAAGATTAACTATGTAATATTATAAAGTTAAGTTTTAGAGTATTGGAATGAACTAAATTATATAAATCAAGCACTATAAAATTAAATTCTTGAAATAACTTAATTTAATCAAGCTAAATATAACTTAACCAAGTTGGAAATAGAGTAGGTAGAAATAGATGTTATGGAGAGGAGAGGACTAATTTTCTAATTCATGGGATTTCGACCAATCCTTGCTACCTTCAAGCAATGGGCTACCAAAAACTGGAGAACTAAAGGTGAGTTCCAAATCTCTGCTTACCCTAATGGTTACTTCCTTATTATGTTTTCTACTAAAGAAGATAGGGAGGACATTTTTCAAGGGGGGCCATGGTTCTTTGGTAGGGCAAGGCTCTTCATGAAGCCCTGGCATACCAAGTTCAAATTTGAGGAAGAAATGCCATCAACTACCCCTATTTGGGTCCATTTATTTGGCCTCCTAGTAGAATATTGGAACCCAAATGTATTAGCAACAATTGAGAATTCTTTAGGAGTTTTCATGATGATTGTTGATAGCACTCAATAGTTAGATCATATGATCTATGCAAGGATTTGTGTTCTAATTGACTTTGACAAACCACTTCCAAAGAAGATCACCTTACAATATGGGGAAGAAATATGGGAGCAAGTAGTAGATTATGAAAATATTCCTTTTAGATGCATAATTTGTCATGAATATGGCCATCTAGCCAAGGATTGTCCACATAAGGTCCCTAATAAAGAGAAATAGGATGGGGACTTGGTAGGGTTTCAAATACCCAAACAAAAGAACACAAGGAAAAAAACAAAAAAAAAAAAAAGAGAAAACAATAATTTCACCTAACACCTTTGAAATTCTCTCCATGGATGAGCAAGTAGATGATGAGGATGATAAAATGGAAACTTTGATTATGGAAGCACAGTTTGATGAAGAGAGGGAATATGAAGGAATGCATGATGAAAATAAAATAATAGAGACTACCCTAATTCTGAGAAACAACAACCAGGGAGAACCATCTCATCTAGCATTAGACTTTCAAAAAAGAACAATATAGAAAATCAACACAAGTGCAAAACCAAAGGATAAATTCAAACCACAAACAAGCTAGATCCTCAAAAATACCATATAGATTCCAATAGTAGTGCCTTGGTTCTAAGTAAGCATCCTATAGTCCCAGCTAGAATGAAGCAAGATATAAATAAAAAAATGAGGATGGATATGAATCAAAAGGTAGGATGCAAATCCAACCAACATCATCTAGCAGAGGAAGGCCAAAAGTTAGTTGAGGAAGGTAAGGTAACAATACTTACCTAGTTGTTCAAACCTTGTTAATTATGAATATTATTACTTGGAATATTAGAGGACTTAAAGGAAGTCCTTCTAAACAATAAAAAATTAGAAGAATGATCCAAACAAATAAGCCTCAAATTATCTTTCTTCAGGAGACAAAGATTTCAATTGAAGAAATGGAAATAATAGCAACTAAGATGTGGCCAACCAGTAAAGTAGTGTCCCTCAACACCCAAGGGGCCTCAGGAGGAGTGGCATATCTTTGGGACCCAAAGGAAATTACAGTTTAGTACATGATGGGAAGCAGGGGATTGCTAGCAGTGGTTGCCCAAAATAGAGATTTAGATCAGGTTATTCTTTATATAAATGTGTATGCTCCATGTACTATGGAAGAGAAACGATCAATATGGAGGAATATAGCTTTTATCACCTCCCAATTCCCTGAAGCTTGGGCTTTGATAGGAGGATATTTCAACTCCATACTCTCCTTAGAAGAAAAAATAGGAGGAAATAAGAAGTTGGATGGGAGTTCTAAACTCATGAATGAATACATGGCCAACCTTCACCTAGTAGATATCAAGCCAAGCAATGGTTTGATGACTTGGTCCAATAGAATACAAGGCTCAACATGCATCCTTGAAAGGCTAGATAGGTTCTTTCTTTTAGATAAGTTTTTGATACAAGGACACACCCCAAAAGTGAAGATCTTAAATAATGTAGGATCTGACCATTGGCTAGTTTTAATTGAAGTTTGGAGAACCAGTGGTAAGCCGACACCATTTTATTTTCAGTTAATGTGGCTCAGATATGAATCCTTCAAGTCAAGGCTACAATAATGGTGGCAAGAAGGTAAGCCAAGACATGGTACAAAGATGTTTTATTTTATCAAAAGGTTACAATATATTAAATATAAAATAAAGACTTGGAATTGGGAGGAATTTGGAGATGTCAGGGCAAAGAAAAGGGAAGCTTTAACCCAACTTGAGGAGTTGAATGAGAAAATTCATCTTGAGGGACTCACAAAAAATAGGATCAAGATAGAAATTAATATTTCAGCCTAGGTGAAGGAATGGGATAGAAGAGAAGAACTGATGTGGAAGCAAAAGTCAAGGATTCAATGGCTACAAGAAGGAGACCAAAACACAAGTTTCTTTCACAAGTCTCTCCTAGCCCGAAGAACACATAACTTTATCCCCTCATTGAATAATGAATATGGAGATATAGTCCACACTTGGGAAGGCATGTCTTCATTAGTTGTGAACCATTTTTCAAACCTATTTACAACCAAATTGCTTGACCCAAAATCCCAACAAGAAATTCTATAGGAGATACCTATTCTTATTTTTTATGAGGAGAATGTGGCCCTAACTGCACTAATAACTATGAGGGAACTACAAGAGGTAGTTTTCAAAATGCAAAAGGGGAAGACCCCAGGTCCGAATGGATTCCCTATTGAATTTTATCAAGAATTTTGGGATGTTTTGAAGGATGACACTCTAGAGGTGGTAGAAGAGGCTAGAAAGGCAAAATAAATCCTCAAAGAAATCAACAAGACATACATAGCACTAATTCCAAAAGCTCAAGAAGTAGATAACATTATTGGTTATAGACCAATCACTTTATGTAATGTTATTCTAAAAATCATCTCAAAGATTATGTCTAAAAGGCTCAAACCATTGCTACATAAGATCATATCTCTAGAACAAGGGGGATTTGTAGAGGGACAACAGATAGTGGATGAGATAGTGTTAGCCCAGGAAGCAATTCACTCTATGGAAGCTCAAAAATATCCATCCATGTTCATTCGATTGGATTTATCCAAAGCATATGATAGGGTGGATTGGCACTTTCTCATCCAAGTAATGGAAAATTTTGGATTCTCTCAAGAATGGATAAAGTGGATCAGAGGTTGTATATCTTTAGTTTCTTATTCAGTTATTCTCAATGGTTGTCCCACTCATTTGTTCCCAACATCTAGAGGCATCAAGCAAGGAGACCCTCTCTCTCCATACCTATTCATCATCCTAGCAGAATGTTTAGGGAGGACATTTACTAAGGAATGAGATTATCAAAGGTTAGAAGGAGTCACAATAGCTAAAGGAGTCATACCTATCTCTCATTTATAATTTTTTGATGATTTCACCATTTTGGGGAAGGCAACAATAAAGGAAGCAACCTTAATAAAGCAAATTCTTAACTACTTCACTAGACCCTAAGGGCAACTAGTTAATGAAGATAAATCAAAAGTACTCCTTTTCCATTGTTCTCCTAGAAAAGAGACTTTGATATTGGATAGTAGGATTCAAAAAAACTTCTCTTCCTTAAATATTTAGGTGTTCTAGTTAATCTTGGCAGCCAAAAGAAAGAGCATTGGAGTTGGTTACCAGAGAAAGTGAAAAACATAATAGGTAGTTGGACCAAAAAATGACTTTCCTCAGGAGGATGGATAACTCTTATCAAATCAGTTCTTCAGTCTATCCCAATATTTGTTTCAATAGTGTTGAACATCCCTAAGTTAGTGCTTAAAGAACTAGATAAAATTAGTCACAAATTTCTTTGGAGAGGATAAAAAATGGTGAAGAAATGGGCCCTAGTAAGGTGGGAGACCCTATGCCTTCCTACTCATGAAGGGGATCTAGGTCTTCGATTGATAGTCAAGAATAACAAGGCTTTGGTAGCAAAGTTATATTGGAGGTTAACTAGCTACCCCAATGCCTTGTGGGGCAAAAATATGAGAGCCAAATATGTAGAAAATAAAGAGCCCTCTGATATAATTTGACATCAACTACCTTCTAGAGGGTCCCCAATTTTAAAGGTCCTCAAAATTGGAGAGGAGTTGATAAAGAATAAGCTCTTTTGGATAGTTTAAAATGGTCAAAAGATATATTTTTGGATAGAATCTTGGGATGGACACCTTGCCCTGTCAATTCAACATCCATAATTAAGGCCTATAATGGATAAAATGCATAGGATGAATTGGATAAAAGTTTCCAAATATTATAAATATCAGACAAGAAATAAAGAGGTGGGAAGATGTTGGATCCCAGTAGAAGACTAGCCAATCCAACTCTCTAAAGATTAAAAAAATAGATATTCATAGACTCCTTCAAATGTGATCGCCTTCATGGTCACAAGATTGAGGACTGCATTGGTTGGAATAGCTCAGGGTATGGAGTGTACACTATAGCTCAAGGTTATTTAGCCTTAAGCCATATTAACCCCATCCGGCATAGGATCTATTCAAACATTTATGGGCTCAAAATTTATGGCCAAAAGTTAGGTTTTTCAACTGGTTGCTACTTCATAAAAGGGTACTCATAGGGGAGTAGCTTATGAAGAAAGGATTTAATGGACCCTTTCAATGTGTAATGTGTTGGGATAACATTGAAACATTAAACCATTTGTTCATAGAATACCCCATAGCTTCTAAATTATGGAAGATGATGGCTTCCCTTATAAATTTAAGATGGTCCAATGAACAATCCATAGAATAGAGATGGAGATATTGGAGTAAACAAGAAGGAAAATACTAGTATGTGAACCAAATAGTTTGGATAGGAATGACTATTCTTCCTTGGAACATTTGGATGGAGCGAAACAAGCAAATATTTCAGCAAGAGAGTAGGGACATCCACTATGTCTGGCTAAAGACCATAGAAAATGTGATAGAGATTATCCAACATTTATTAACTCATCCACATAATTCAAATCAACTATGGGAACAAATGATGGCCCGATTAAATATTAGCCATGGATTAGCCCAACACAGAAGGAAGAAAGTGACCAGTCAAATGATGGATAGAACAAAGCAATGGCAACCTCCCCCACAGAATTTTGGAAAAATCAATATGGATGGAGCATCTAGAGGAAATCCTGGAAGAGCTAGTATAGGAGGGATAGGAAGATTGGAGGATGGTACTCCAATTTTTACTTTTGCAAAAAAAATAGGAATTCTATCCAATAACTTGGCAGAAGGGTAAGGTATTTTGAGAGGTTTGTAGGAGGTACTAAAGGTAGGTTGGAGAAGGGTGATAGCAAAGTTAGACTCTCAAATTATGATCAATTACCTAAAATCAACTTCAAGGCCTGAGAAGGTAGACTAGAGAATTCAAAGGATCATAGATAAGATTAGGTTAATAGCAACTAGTTTTCAAGAGGTTGTTTTCAATCATGTGCCTAGAGAACAGAATAGAGTGGTAGATGCTATGGAAAATTGGGCTCTTGACAAAGGAGATATTAGTTGCTATGGTTTCCCTCCTAGGTGGTGGCCAGACCAAACTAGGACCGATCTTCTCCTTGTTCAGTCTCTTGATGGTAATTATGGAAGCTATGGCTAACTTGATTTAGTAACTGAAGACCTAAAAGAGTAACATTCAATAATTGAAGACCTGATGCTCCTAAATCCCCTATGACTTTTTAGATCCTCACTGTGGCTGTGAAGTTTTATCAAAATCTATTGAAAGTCTTAGTGTAGACTGTTCTTCTCTGTTTTAGTGCAGTTCTTCATTTCTAACCTTGATAGAGGTTGTTAGAGGGTCTTGTCTCAATAGTCTTAAGCTCCATTGGTAGGTTGGATGGTTTTTTGGGTAGGCAGAATAGTTTGAATTTGTAGTTTTTATTGGATTGCATCTTGGCTAGCAGCCAAAAGGCTAGAGTTTATTAGATTTGTAATATATTCTTGAGTCTCTCTTAATATATTATTTTTTAACAAAAAAAAAAATGTTTTACTATTTTCTAAATTTGAATGAATTAAGTTGTTATTATAAACCTGACTAAATATTTTTAAAATTAAGGGCTGAAATAGACCAAGATTTATTTTAAATGATCCAGGTATTATTATATTTCAAGTTTTTAAATAAATTAGATCTTATTGTAAACTATATTTAGGTTAAACAAGTTAAATACTAAGACATCAAAATAAATTAGAATTTATTTAAATTAAAGCCCTAGGAAGGCAACGGACTATGAAAATGTGATAATAAAATGATAGATTTATTTAGAGTAAGACTATTGTATTAATATGTAACTACCATTATGAACCATTAAAGATATCGAATGTCACTCATGACTTTTACTTAATTATTCTAATTTTAATAATTGATTTGGATGACAAAGAGAAGTAATAAACTATAGTAATTAATGTAGAACAATTAAAAATATAAATAATAAATTACTACTATTTCAAAAATAATTAGAGAGTGATTTTAATTTTAAACCTTTATCAATTAACCTGGATAGTGATAAAAAAAAATGGCCATAGCATATTTGTGATAGTTACCATAATAAAGCTTTTTCCTTGAAAATTAGTCATATTTGTGATGATTATCATAATAAAGCTTTGTTCCTTTAACCTATGACTAGATTTTATAGCAAGAGATGAGGTAGTTAGAATAAAATCATTACCAAATCATTACTGGTGATAAGTCAGGCAGTGATTCTAATTTGTATAAAAAATCAAAAGGGCTAAGAAAGACTGAGTCAAGAGAAGGATTTTTGGTAGGGATGAAATAATTACTGAAGTATATCTTAATTTGACCTACAACTATTTAAACACTAGATAGAGCACTAAAGAAAAGGTAATTGTTAGCAGGTTAAAATAATAACCAACTAATATACAAAAAAATTTATGAAATAACAACATTAATAAGAAATTATGAATACGTGAGAGCAGGTCATTCTCTTGATGGAGTCACAATACATAAGATAATATTTAATTCATGAGCAATTTTACACTACTCATATTTACCCATAGCCAACTGTTCCCTTCATCAAGGTAAGATTATGGATGTAATCTAGAGTTAATTTGAGAGTGTGAAAATAGAAGAAAGAAAGAAATCCAATAGAGTAGCAATGCAAATGATATTACCCCTCTAAAGGCTACCCCAAGGCTTGAATGCTTGATGTAGAGAACTTGAATGCTTTCCTAAAATATTGAAGGATTAGAGAGCTTTAAATTACTTCAATAGAGTGTGGATATGAGAATTCCAATTGAATTTAGCTATCCGATTGCTTGAATAAATTTCCAAAGATTTTGTTATCTTATTAGTTGATCCTCAAAGTAGTCCCCAAGAACTGGATTTAGAGGCCTCAATGGCCATATTAGGGGAAGGAAGATACCAAATTTGCATGTTATGGTATAGTGGTAAAATTGTAGGATTAGAGAGCTTTTTGTCAATGATGATCATGGTTGGAAGTGCATTTTTTAAGCATTTGTTGCAAGTATTTTTTGGTAGGTAAAAGGTGAGGGTTTTGAAAGGATTTAATAACCTTGTACATAGAGCTCCAAAAGGATTTAGCCAATCGCCAAAACTCACAATCTTCAATCTAGCACAAAGGTAGGCTTAACAGAAAATCTTCCAAAAAAAATAATCAAACCTACATTCCCGTCCAATGGTAATGCAACAATTTGAACACAAAATCAAAATCAAAATTATCCTCATCCTACCTAGCGGGGGACCAACCAACCGACCAAAAGTGTCATCAAACCCTGAAAACTAGGACTCAGGGTATCAACGATTCATCTTCGAGATATAAAAAACTTAGGGCCCCTGCACTTTCACAGAAACAAAAAATATTATTCCATAAGAACACCACTAGAACCTGAGCACAAAAGAAGGATTTGAACTTTGGATCACCTGCTCAACCAACTCAATAGAAACCAGTCGTCAAAAATAAAGATCTATGACATATTAACCCAGTGACAGTAAAACCCTCCATCTCAAAAATTTGTGAAGACTAAAACCCCATAAATCCTATTGGATTCCAACCATCCTCCAAAATCTAGAGAAAAACTCATACCAAACCTCCATATTAAAACAAAAACAAGGGCCATGGAGCAAGGTTTTGGAAAGGACCCAAAACCTTGGGATCTATGGGTTCAAACCCCATAGATAATCGATGAGAAAAAAACCCCCACCCCTATGGGTTCTAATCCTACTAGTATGCAGAAGAATAGAAGACCCCCCAATGAAGGAACCCAACAACAAAAAAGTAGCCAAACACTACCCTTGGACCGAAAAAGCTCCTGCCCACTACCCAGCCAAAATAACAATTGCATTTTGGAAAAAGTTGGACCAAGGGACTCTGGTACTATTGGTCATGAACCTGCCTAGTCATAAGATCTATGCCTTGTGCGTCCTAGAATCTGCCAATATTGAAAGGTTAGAGGAAATAAATGTCTTCCAAGACAATCTCCAGAGAGGGTTGGCTCCCTTACTAATCCTATGATGAGTGTAAGTTTAGAGAAATATGAAAGAAATGGAAAGTTACAAAAATAAATGGAAAATATGGCTATAAGTTGACTAAATAGGATGGGGATAGACTAACAATAGAACATTCACCAAGATGCTAACAACATTAAACAAAAACATAAGTGCAAAAATTTTTGAAGATTATACAATAAAATAACCTCCCAAGTGCATTCTAGTATTCATCCCCCCATACTAGAAAAGATTAAATTTAGAAGCAAAATTTACTCACATCAAATAACGGGAAACAAAACTTTAGAAATCACACATAGGAAGAAATTGAGTGTAAAATCGATCCCATAATAAAAATTCAAGTTGTTTCTATTAATGCAGAAACTCAAAGTATATCTTTGCAGAGTTTCCACCCTTCCATCCTTTATAATGAAAATTGATTAGTCTTTTATAGAGGGACTTTGCCTCTATAATTTAATGCATATACAAAAAGTGCTAGTAGATCAAAAACCAGCAAGTATATTTTCCTCCTCGGCATCAAAACATTCTGGTCAAAACATTCTGCAAGAAACCATGATTCGAATTTGATGGAAGGAAATCATCGAGAAAGGTCAACATGAGTAAATGCTTGAAGCAACTTGGACATTGGTGCATTGGGACATAGCAAAATCACTAGAGAATCAGACCTAAATTCATTTCATCTCACATCTCAGAAATCATCTTCCACCAAAGGAGACCACTGAGTATTAAATTTTCTTTAAAAATCACCAAAGGTGGCAGTCGGTGCATTGGAAATGAACAAGAATTGTCCTTGATATCTCAACATTGGAGTGGATATCATGGAAATGCCTACCTGCATCACCCTCAAAATTAAATGCTATTCTTCTTTGGAAAATTATGAAAACGCACTCCCTCTGGGTTATATCTCTATTATAGATTCAATGTCACCCAGAGAAGGGGCAAAATAGCCTTGTTAGAGAAACCATAGGTGATGGCCTAGTGCCTTCCCTTTTTATTTCTTTTAATTTTATCTTTATCGTTGTTGTTTTTGTTGTCACCTTGAAAGAGGGTGATAATAATTGTCATTCTTTTATAGGGGTGATGTCACATGTCAAGTCCACTTGAAGTGTTGTATAGTAATGCTTCCCCAAAACTCCACCTCCAAGACTACCTTCGTTCTATGTTTTGAATCCTTCAAGCATTCTGTTTCACCTTTGCCCAACTGTTGGATGAAATCGTCCATAGTAATCTTTCAAACTTTTAAATAATTTTTCGCCCCAAATATGGGCGACAAAAGACTTCACTCCTCATTTGGGGTGAAAGCGCCATCTCCATTCACCCGAAGTTGAGCCCACCAAACT
This sequence comes from Wollemia nobilis, assembly GCA_028583015.1. Lineage (NCBI taxonomy): Eukaryota > Viridiplantae > Streptophyta > Pinopsida > Araucariales > Araucariaceae > Wollemia > Wollemia nobilis. Next base: position 2,890,181 of record JAQPPZ010016480.1, on the reverse strand, counting down.
TGTCTTTTGAAACTACGCTTTGAATATATTTCACCCCAAGGAGGGGTGATAGAGAGTTTCACCCCTCACTTGGGACAAAAGTGCCTCTTAATTACTTATAACACTTAGCTTATAAAGTCATTATCAATATTATGTTTTCACCCTAGGGAGGGGCGACAAGGACTTTTACCCCTCACTTGGGGCGATGGAACCTTTTAAAACTTCATTTTAATTTGTGAGCTCTCAACCCTTATGATGCATCTTCTGCATTGTGTTGCCCCAAGAAGGGGTGCTAAAGGGTTTCGCCCCTCATTCGAAGCGAAAGTGCTTCTAAATTTCATGTAGCACTTTTTAAATTAGACTTTTTCAAGATCTGTTCCTTAAAAAAAAATTAAAACTACTTTCATCCCAAAGAGGGGCGACAAGAGTTTTTACCCCTCATTTGGGGCGATAGTGCATCAAACTCATTTTAAATTCTTCACTTCTTTGCATCGAACGAATTCACTTCGAGGGCATATTTAAATATTGTTTCACCTATAAGAGAGGTAACACGGATATTCTCCCTTTGAACAGGGTGAAAGCACTTCTCCATCCTTTTCTTTGAAATTTAAACATGTATTTAACATTTTCAAGGTGAACGCATTTTGGGGTGAAAGCGCCCAACTCTGTTCCTCTTCTTCAAGAGGTGCTGCTTCTTGGAAAACAAATTCTTTTGCTGGAATTCACCCCCTTGATAGTTTAAAAAAAAAACATAATTTTCCCATGGTTTCCACGATTACAATATTGTTTACAGTAATACATTGTTACCCAAAATGAAGAGGCAAAAAATTAAAATTGCAATGAAACCAAAAGTATTAAAATTGCACACCTTCAATAATAAATTCATCAAAAAATTTACAATCAATCAACAAAAATAAAACTGAAATTTGGTAAAGTTGTAAAACTACCAACATTCTTGGCAGCTCGTGGGATATCCACCTTGCATGGATGCAATCAACCCCAGGCCTTCATCCATTGGGTTTTAAGAGTTAACTTCGCCAGGTGCATCAGGATGCTTGCTGCTTGCTCCTACATCTTGCCCTCAACCTCATTTTCTACTACTTCCTCTTATTTGAGAAATGCAATTGTGGCCTCGTATACTGTAATGGCATTAGACCAAGCTTCTATGGTGATTCTCTTTGAGCCATTGAGGAAATCCACCAAGTACCTAAAAATCTCCACTTGGCCCATATCAATGTAGTTTACCCTCTGACTAAGATCCAATAAGCTAGAACAAATACGCGTGAGCCTTCGCATCGGAGAAAACACATGATCTTCAGTAAGTGGTTTCTCCCAATCATCAAATTTGGATGCATCATCGAAAAATATTGCCCATGCTGCTTCCAAGTCCCCTTGAGACAAAATGTTTTCCCTATCATCAATGAAACTAGGGAAACCATTTTCTAGCACTACATTGAAATACGTCATGGAAATTCATCGCACTTTCTCAAATGTGTCAAGCAACTTGCAGGCCTCCTTCACCTAGTCCATCCTGAAGAAAAATTGCCATAGTACTACCTTGGCGTTCGCCCATGCTTAGGTCATATCACTCATAGGGTAAAATCAGAGGCCAAACCTAGACAAGGTCTACATTTATGAAGCTTTCACCAAGAGGGGCTCCAAGTGATCTTTACCAACCTCTACCACATATCGGCCATAGGAGACAACAATTTGAATTTCTTGAAGACACATAAGTACTTGTGTCACCTTGGTCGCTTGGGTCTTACAATGAGCAAGCAACTGGTTGTGTGCCTCCTTTACTTTTTCCTTTATTAGTACTATGGCATGTGTCATTTTGGATGCTAGTTGGTCTTGCACATTCTAGAGTTGGTTCTTCAGTGCCTCAATCTGCTGCTTAGAGCCTCCTTTCATCTTTTGGTGGTTCTAAAGCGTGGCCTCCAAATCTTCTACCCTTTTTTTCATCGAGATACCTCTTATTGAGCGTATTGCAATTTCAAAGAAGTGATTATTATAGTGTTTGTCGTGCAAGAACAAAGAGCTTTTCTTTGCCTGGATATTTCCCACTATCTCTATGGTATCAATCTTGGTGAGATCCTTGGTGACGATCTGATAATGATAATCCTTCGAAGTCATCTCGTCCTGAGGCTTTTGTACCTGAGTAATCATCATCATAGTGTGGGCTTCCATGGTAGTAGCATCAAAGGCAACCTACTTCAAGGGTTCTTTGGTGTCATTGCTTCTCTCCTCTTCTTACTCTTCATCCACTATGATGAGCTCAAGTGAGCCTGATTAAGCTTGGTCACAATGATTTGCACTGGCACTACTACAATTGTTGATTCAGGTACTACCTATAACTCCAAAATTAGGGTAAAAAAAATGAGTCAGTTGCGGTTTAGGCTCGAGATAAATGGAAACTGGTATAGTGGAAATGGTAGTGGAAATTGTAGTAGTGGTGGAAATGGATACATGGGGTTCGATTGTAGTTACGCTCACTCGAGGAGGAGCTTGCATAGTTACTACCATAGTGGAGGTCACTTGGGTGGAAGATACAGGAAGTGCAAATGGATTTGGAGTGGAGGTAAAATAACTGAAAGAAAGGGAAGTAGAAGAAGGAATAGAAGGAACGAGAGTGGTGGTGATTGGTGGCTGGGAAGTAGGAAGTAAAATTGAAGAAGAATTTATTCTGAATGGAGGGGATATGGAAGTAGAAATTTGAGAAAGAGAATCAATAGTCACCACTCGCTCGAGGAGATAAGAGGTAGAATAAAACGTACCTTTGGGCTCTGTTGCCTTTGGAATTGGCAAGGATGCAGTTGGCTACAACATCGAATTTTCCTCCATTGGTTTTGCTACAACGTCCTCCTCAACATTGATAAAATCAATACCTTGAACAAATGGATTTACCTAAATCAAAGAGACAACTTCTTGTAATTATGTGGGCTCGATAAAAAATGCAGGAGGAGGGTTTGAAGGAGCTACTCTAATTCTTCACTTTTTCACAATTTTAATGACTAGATGTTTTTCTCACCTTTTATCCTTTTGTTGCAATGGTTCCTCTAACACTTTTACTTCTTCCTCAGAGACAAGTGGCATTTCCTATATCACATGATGTTGCTCCTTGGCCACGTCCTCCTCACTACTTGACCTTTGCAAACTCTGATGCACTATGCAAGAAAATGTTAATATCCAATAAGTAGAATAAAACTCATCGCAAGTCTCCAAAAATATTTCATCCATTACTAAGTCGTATGGTAACCCCTTCTTCCTTCGGTGAGCTTGCATGATCCACCAGTTTGTGATTTTCTCTTCGTACCAACTCGAATGTTGCTCCTTCATCTGATTGAACAACCCCGATGGAGGGATCTAATTTTTATACACAGTGAGGTTATATTTTACCTCCATATCGTAGAAACCATGCCAAGGTGGGAGTGACATCATGTTCTCCACATGCCACTCCAAGTCATGCCCCTCTGAATTATTTTGATGTCTTTCAATATCTAGCCTCAGGAAATAGTGGAAGATTTTTTTGGATGTCTCATCCTTTACTGAGGAAGTATTGTACGACAGGTACAAAATGTTAAGAGAAGCAAAGCTCCTCAAGGTGAGAGCAAAGCCCGCCCAGCTACGTCGAAGGCATTCTTTCGATATTTTTATGGTTGGTGGGTAATTGGTGAGTGTGGGTGGTTTAGCCCACGGTGTTGTACCCATTGTATTCTAATACCACATAGTGGTTTAGGGTTGAAAGAGTTTCTTTTATATTTATTTTAATGTCCCATTTTTGGGCAAGAAAGATAATAATAATATCAAGGAGGTATGGCTCTTGTTTTTTTGGAGTAGCCCATATCGGGTGAACCAATGTAAATCTTGTGTGTTCTATGTGCATTGTGTGATGTCAATTTCTTCTAAGTTGTTTATTTCTACTTTATTTATGGAATAAGTTTTTGTAAATCTCTTCATTTGGTATCAGAGCCAATTTTTTAGCCATAGGGGGATGCCTTTATTGCTAGGGTTTCATTTCATTTGAAGAGTTTCTAGGGTTTCTAGGAGTGAGAGAAAACATATTTCGGAGTGTGAGTTTTTCATAGAAGGAGCTTGAAGGAAAATGATAAAAAATCATTCAAGGATAGAGATCGATAAATTTGATGGAAAAATATTTTATCTATGGAAGTTGAAGATGGAGGATCTGCTCGTGGACAGAGATTAGTAGGTTGTTATTTTTGAAAAAATGAAACCTACAGGAACATCCAATGAATATTAGGAAAATATGAATTGGAAAGCAAGGAGTCTGATTCGACTATGTCTTGTAAATTCAGTCCTAATCAAAATTTTTGGAGAAGCTATTGCAAATGATATCTGGGAGAAATTAGGGGCTTTGTATCAATCTAAGTCCCTGGTGAACAAATTGTTCCTCTAGAACAAATTGTACAACCTCAGGATGAATCAAGGATATTTAGTTGCAGATCATCTGAATTCATTCAATACATTGGTAAGTCAACTTACATATGTTGATATTAAGTTAAGTGAGGAAGATAAATGTATTACTTTTCTATGCTCTTTATCAGATTCATGAGATAACCTAGTTGTAGCAATTGGTAGTACAACTTCATCTACATTGAAGTTTGAAGATATTGTGGCATCTCTAATATTAGAGAATATGAGGAGAAAAGCCATGGAGGGCACTTCAAAGGATGCCCTAATAGTGAGAGGGCATGCCAAGGAAAATGATAAAATAATATACAGTGATAGATCTAAGTCTAGGGGTAGATCTAAGTCTCGAGGAAAGTTTGAGAGAAAATATTAGAAATGTGGTAATTTTGGTCACATGAAGAAGGATTGCAGATCAAAGAATGTTGATTTTGGAAATATGTATGATGAATACACTTCCATAGAGGTACATAAATATAATGATGAAGTAGAAAATTTATACTTGGCATCCTGCTCCACACGATTAGATAAAATGATTGGTTGATCGATACAGGTGCCTCCTTTCATCTGACCCCTCATAGGAGGTGGTTCAGTGAATATGAAAAATATTATGGAGGGGAGGTATTGTTGGGATATGATTCACTAGTTAGGATCATTGGTCATGGAAGGGTGAAAATACTGTTGTAGGATGGCAGGGTTAAAAGCCTTCCAAGTGTGATGCATATTCTGGGTCTTTATAGAAATTTAATTTTTGTAAGCAAAATGGTTGATGCAGCAATAAATGTTAGTTTCAACAAATATTCATGCAAAATTGTTCGAGGATCAATGGTGCTAGCAAGAGGAGTTTGTATTGGAACTTTGTACAATCTATTGGGAAGCACTATGACAAGTGAGTGCAATAGCTCAACTATTTTTGAGATTGAATCAGATAAAAACTTAACACTTTGGCATCAAAGAATGGAACACATTGGAGAAAAGGGATTTCATACCCTACACACAAAGGGTATGGTTCATGGTATCCCTAGCTACTCAATGTTTTTTTAATTTTTGTGAACATTGTATTTATGGCAAGCATAATTGTGTGAGTTTCCCATATGGTGTTGCAAGAGCAATAGGGATATTAGATCTGATTCACAATGATATTTTTGGTCTTGTCCCTATACCATCCCTTGGAAAATCATGGTACTATGCTTCTTTTATTGATGATTTTTCAAGATATGCATGGATTTATTTTCTTAAAAGTAAAGATGAAGTGTTTGACAAGTTTAGAGAATTTAAAGCACTTGTTGAAAATCAAACTAGGAAAAATATTAAGGTGTTGAGGTCTGATAATGGAGGATATTATTGTTAAAATAAATTTAAGGATTTTTGTAAGCAATGTGCTATTTCAAGACAAAAGACTACTCCATATAAACCCCAAAAGAATGAAGTTGCTGAGATATTGAACAGATCACTCATGGAAAAGGCTAAAAGTATGCTCAGTGGTGTAGGTCTGGCATAGGAATTTTGGGCAGAGGTAGTGAGTGCAACATGTTACTTGCAAAATTGACCTCCTACATAAGCATTACCGAATCAAACTCCATTTGAAGCATGGTTTAGGAAGAAACCCTCTCTCACATCTCAGAGTTTTTGGTTGTGATGCATACATGCATATTCCAAAGGAGAAAAGAAGTAAGCTTGATAATAAGGTTGTTAAATGTATCTTTATTGATTATAAATATGGTGTTAAAGGATATAAAATTTGGAATCCAAAAACTAAAAGTACAGTCTACAGTAGAGATATGGTGTTTAGGGAAATGAAAAGCGATCACATGAAGGAAGTAACAGAAGAACCTAAAAAGGTTCAATTTTATCTCATGGAAGAAGATCACACAAAAGAGGATATGGAAGAGGAGCAGACATATGAGGATCTAGACGAGGATGAACAAGAGGTTCATACACCTTTGGTAAGGATATCAAAATGGGAAAGAAGGCAACCTGAAAGGTACAGTCCATCTGCATTTCCTACTTCTTTTATATTATTTGTTATTGATGAAGATCCTAGAACAGTTATAGAAGCTATAAATTTTGAAGAGGTAAACCTTTGGGAAGAGGCCATGGATGAGTAAATTATGGCCCTGAAAAAGAATAGAACATAGGATTTAGTGAAATTACCCGGTGGAAGAAAAGTAATAGATTGCAAATGAATTTTCAAGAAGAAGCAGAATTTTGAAGGTAAAGTGGAGAAATACAAAGCTTGCTTGGTTGTTAAAGTTTATTCTCAGGTAGAGGGAATTTATTATTGTGAAGTATTTTCTCCTATTGTAAGGCTAACTTCAATTAGATTTATGTTATTTATAGGTGCTACTTTTGATCTTGAAATAGAGCAAATGGATGTAAAAACTACATTTCTTCATGGAGATTTGGAGGAAGAAATCTATATGAGGCATCCTGAAGGTTTCATTGTTGCAGGAAAGGAGGATCTTGTATGTAAGTTAAAGAAATATTTGTATAGACTGAAACAGTCACCTAGAATGTGGTATCAAAAAATTGATACTTATGTATTAGGAATTGATTTTGTTCGTAGCAATGTTGATCACTGTATATATTCAAATAAAATTGGTAATGTAATTGTCATTATAGTTTTGTATGTTGAAGACATGTTATTAATTGGAAACAATAAGAAAATTATCAGGGAAGTGAAGTCTTAGTTAGCATCATAGTTTGAAATGAAAGATCTTGGCCTTACAAATTTTATTTTGGGTATGCAAATAAATAGAGATAGTTCTAACATAAAGTTGTGGTTGGATCATAAAACTTATGTTGAGACAGTATTGAAGAGATTCAATATGCAGGATTGCAAACCAGTGAAGGTACCTACTCCTTTGGGGAAGACATTATATGTTGAAAAATGTCCAAAAATAGAATAATAGGTAGAAGAAATATCCCATGTTCCTTATGCAAATATTGTAGGTAGTTTAATGTATGCCATGGTTTATACTAGACCATACATTGACCATGCAATGGGAGTTTTGAGCAGATATATGTCTAAACCTGGTAAAGAGCATTGGACTGCTGTGAAAAGGGTTTTTCGATATTTGCGTGGTACTTCTGATTTTTTAATATGTTATGAGGGTACAGGTAAATAAGATAGATTCTTGGATATAGAAGGTTTTTTTGATACATATTGGGCTAGAGATCTAGACAACAAAAGGTCTAATAGTGCTTATGTATTCAATTTATTTGGAGGGGCTATTAGTTGGATGAGCAAAAGGTAGACTGTTGTCGCTCTTTCAACCACTAAAGCTGAGTACATGGCAACCACTGATGCAAGTACGAAAGTAGTATGGCTATAAAGACTATGTGCTGAAATTGGGTTCGTTCAAGGAGCTGTGAAGATAAATTGTGATAGCCAGAGTGCTATTTTTTTGGCAAAGAACCCTTCTTACCATTCAAGAATGAAGCACATTGATACAAAGTTCCATTTCAGTAAGGACATGATTGAACATAAAAAAGTGTTTCTAGAAAAAGTGGATACCAAGGAAAATGTGGTAGAGGCTTTGACCAAGACAGTTAGCACATAAAAGTTTAGATTCTGTACAGTTGAAATGGGTCTGGCAAAGTATTCAACAATTGGGAGAATGTTGGATGTGTCTCATCCTTTGTCAAGGAAGTAATGTATGTTAGGTACGAAAGGATAAGAGGATCGGAGCACCTCAAGGGGAGTGCAAAGTCCACCTGAGGGGGTCTAGAGGGGTCGTAGCCCCCCTCGACTACATCAAAGATGTTCTTTCGACATCAGAAAAAAAAATTATGCCCTTTTTTCGAAGCGATTTGCAGAGTGAAGTGATTTTCAAGATTCCCATGGTTTGTGGGTGGTTGGTGGGTGTGGGTGGTTTAGCCCACATTGTTGTGCCCATTGTATTCTAATACCACATAGTGGTTTAGTGTTGAAAGAGTTTCCTTTATATTTATTGAATGTCCTATTTTTGGGCAAGAAATAGAATAATAATATCAAGGAGGTGTGGCTCTTGTTTTGTTGGAGTAGCCCATATAAGGTGAACCATGGTAAATCTTGTGTGTTCTATGTGCATTGTGTGGTGTCAATTTCTTCTAAGTTGTTTATTTCTACTTTATTTCTGGAGTACGTTTCTATAAATCTCTTCAACTTTTGACTTTGATATACTCAGCAAAAATTCCCAAAGGGTCATACTTCCATTGTTGCGGTAGCTCCACCATTTTGATTTCATAAAATACCTTAATTATCAATCGATTTTGGTCCACCTAGATTACTTTCATGTCTCCGAAGTGAAATTACATTTCACACGTGGTTTTCTTTCCATGTCCTACTCCATACATGTAATTAATGTAATCATGTTTCCAAACAACCTCCATAGCAAATAGGTGTCTTGTGGCAAATTATGGGAGAAAAATTGGTTTACCAGTAAAGCTAAAAATGTGGAGCACTACTCCTTGTGTCAAAAAAAAAATCATCTCTTTTGTTCGAGATGATTTCTTCCCTCATTGCCCTTGGTACTCTCTCACTTTTATAGTAAATTATTTCAAGGGTAGGATTGACAAACAAATGATTGAAATTATAAAAGGACTCTTGCCTTGACAAACTAGAAGTCCACATGTAAACAGACATTTTTCTATTTTCTCTATCAAATTTATTACTTGTAATAAAACAAAACTTCTTATGCAAGTGGAAGAAGAAATGCCAAACTAGGAAGGACATGTGCCTGAATGCCTTCATTTCCTCACTCTACATTTTATCTAGCTGGGTATGCATCCTTTTGGAAATATAATTGGCCTAGTAGAAGAAGATAGGATTCGTCCTCTCCGTCATCACCCCAGGAGTGTATAACTCAACTTGGGATATACATTGCACTAACATCACCTGCCACTTGTGCACCGTTGCATCTTATGGGAGTCTTGTGATCCAAGATACCATAGAGAACAAGTCAGGACTTTTAAAATTTAATGACTTATGCAATGTCAGTAGCTCACCATGCTGGGGTGTTTTTATCGATTGTGTCTCCATAAATCTAGTGTTACAGTTGATTGATATCATTCCTCTTGCTCACAAAAATGTAGTTTCTTGAAAATAAAATTAGTAGGTGATGTTATTCCATAAGAAAATGCTTCCCATATGTATTTAGTTGTAGTAGCAAATAACGCTTCTCCCCTCATATTCTGCATTGTCTTGGTCCTCGAGTTATTAAATCTTGAAATAACGTCAACCAATTCGGGGTAGTAGTGGACTGGAGTACAAAGGAACCAAAAGAGATGCACATGGTACGCTATCGTGAGGGGACTCTACGGATTTAACCCTTGTCACACTATCATATCCATGTCTTGGCACAATTTTTTAATGCCTTTGTTAGTAATTACGGAGTCCTCCACCTAAGCCAAGATATCTGAGTATGAATCTAACTCATGATTTTCATGACACCTTGCTTGTTTGGACTTTTTTCCTCCTTCAGCATTCTTCTTTGCCTTCTTCATCTCTTTAGTAGCAATTGGTCCAACAGTTTTCTTCCCCATCATCTAAACTGCTCAAAATCTTGACACTTTTTGCAGTAATATCACCTTAACACAACAACACTTCTAAAAAATAAAATTAACACTTTTACCTTCACCTTGCGGGAACCTCCAATTTATAATTATGCCCAACTAGCTGAACTAAATGCACATGGTGAATTTTTGAGGGAACGGAGCAAATGTGCGCCTTAATACTTGCACCAACGCATTTTTCAATGATGTATAAATTGCCCTTAAACTTCACCTATCTACAATCTTCCTTGACTACCATGTTTTAGTCATCTTGAGCTTTAAAAAATGTACAATGGAGCCTAATAGGCATCCTTGGGAACAATCGTTCCCAGATTTCTACATAGGGTGTGCCTCAAGACATCCACAATCCACCTTCATCACCCCTAATCTTCGAAACTCCTTTTGAGGCGTAGGATGTATTTTAAAATCTTCTCGAGAATATTTCAAAAATATTCCTTAGCAAAAAGCTTTTTAATAGATGCACTCCATATTCCCAAAATTGCACTTTCCTCCTTCTTACTCGGTTGTGATTTCGAAGATCTATTGCTTTGTGAAGATGAGAAATCATGTACCCTCTTTAAATAATTCTTCCTTTTCCTTATTTGGATTGGGCAAACGCCTATGCCTCCTTTTGATTTTTTTCCTTTTTTAAGAAAGATCAAATTTAATTTCGCCCTTCTTTCATTTAGTTGGCGCTTCCCCCTTTTTTTAATTTTTTCTTTCTTTTGAAAAATGGCTGCATAAAAAAATCATAAAGCAAAGATTTTTTTTTTCTTTTTTTTTTTTTAAATCCTTACGTAACGTTGCCCTATGATGTCCATCACCCAAATATGGGGCGACTTTGTCTTTCTCCCCAATATATGGGTAAAATAATGACTTACCTCCTCTCATATATATATATATATATATATATATATATATATATATATATATATATATATATATATATATATATATATATATGTGTGTGTGTTTGTGTGTGTGTGTGTGTGTGTGTGTGCGTGTGTGTGTGTGTGAAGTAAATCGTTCGTCGCCTTTAAATAGAGCGACTAAGACTTTCACCTCTCACTTAGGGTGAAAGCATTTCCATTTTTTTTTTTTAATTCTTAATACTTATATATTTTTTGTATGTATATAAGCATAATATGCTTTTACAAAGCAAAACGTGCTCAAAACAAATAAAAGACTTACATTAATACAGTCCTTTTACTCTTTTTTTTAAAGGCTGACACAACATATTTCCGAGCAATAATAAAAAAAATTGTACATATATACATACTTGAATCCCGAAAGCTTTAGTGGTGGTAAGTCTTCAGATGAAGACCATTTACTAGGATCGGTAGCTCTCGGTCATCCATGTCCTAGAGATAATAAGCGTTAACTACATTCGCTTTTGATATCTGGAACGACCCCTCCCAAATCATCTCGAACTTATGGTGCTTTCTAGGTTTTGCTTTGTTTGAATTCCACTTCAACACCAAGTCACCGATTTTAAATGTCCTTTCGAACATTTTTTTCCGAACCACCTCTGTGTCGTGCTAGCATGCTCCATGAAGATGTTTTATGATTTTTCTGTTTCCTCTTCAAGTTGCAAGAGTTGTGCTAGCATCACGCTCAAGGGATAAATTTCATCATCTTTGCTACCTAGTAGCTGCAAATTCTGAAGGACCAAAAGTTCAATATGAGTCGGTAAAACTGCCTCCTTGCCATACACTAGAGAATAAGGATAAGTTTTAATTAACTTCTTCACTGATATGTGGTCTGCCCATAGAACTTGATTTAGCAATAGATGCCAACCTCTCTTATTGCTACCAAGTGTTTCTTTTAGTATTTGAAGCGAAATTTTGTTAGCAGACTCAGCTAAGCCATTTCCCTATGGGTAATAATTGGAGGATGTTTTCAAATAAATGACATATCTGCTTGCAAACTTGGTTATTTTTACCCTAGTTAAGGGAGTCATGTTATCAATTATAATGGCATCTAGCACACCGAATTGAGTAATTAGCCCCTTAAGGAAAGAAATGATTGTGACTTGATCTTTGCCTTTTTTGTTTGAATGGCTTTTGCCCATCGAGTGAAGTAATCCATCGCCGTCAAAATGTACTTATGCTCAAAAAAATATTTAGGATCAATAACCTTGATAAAATCCAAACCCCACTATTGAAACAGAGCTTCTACTTGAATTGGATGCAAAGGCAATGATGCCCTTTTACTCCTGCCAGCATACCTTTAATAAGTATCATAGCTCTGACTCACCTTGTATGTATCTATGAAGAGGGTGGGCTAGAAATATCCAGTGTGAATGATATTCAAGTCCATGGGCCTCCCTGCATAATGCCCCCCATAAAATATGGAATGAAACTCCTCCAATATTTTTTGCTTCTCAGATTATTTCACACATCTAAGGAGTATTCCATCTATATTTTTGTGGAATAATCCACTCGATAACAAGATGTATTTGAGTTTTTGTAATCTAAATATTATCCTTTGATAAGGGTTGAGGTGAGAGGTACATTCCAAAAGTGAATAACTCCACAAGATCTTATGTCCAGTCGTGATCGCTTGTAGCCTGGTTGGCAATATTATTCTCACTGATGGCTTCATATTGTAGTGGCACTAGCAACTGGGAAGCTACACTTTTGGCTAATTCTTGACAAAGTACCCAATTGTGAACCAACTCGGTCGATCGAATCTCCACATCATACTCTTGGATCTTCAAAACCAAACCTACTATTTTATCACCAAGTTCTCCCCATATAATAAAACTCTTTACGTCTGGATGAATGACATAGACTATCATTTTGCTTTGATATACAAAATTCCAAAATTTCTTGAGAGACTTCATGACCGCATACACCTGCTTTTCAATAAAATTATACTTCTCTTGGTGTGACTAAATAACTTGGCTTACAAAAGTGATGGGTTGTTCCTCTCCATTATCTTGATTTTGTGTAAGAAATACAACATAACTCTCCTGTGCACCCACTGCATAAAGGATAAAATCTTTGGAGTAGTATGGATTAATCAAAAGGAGCCTGGATTATCCTTTCTCTAATTTCCTAGAATACCTACTTTTTTTGGTCCATTTAAAATCTGCATATTTCGTCAGGAGCTTCGTCATCGGTTTCACCACTTGGGTGAAGTCAACAATGAATTTATGGATAAAGTTGACCTAGCTGAAAAATAACTGTAGGTCTTTTTTGTTAGCTGGTAATGGTAATTTTAGGAGAGCCTCAACTCTTGCAGTATCAATGGCTAGTTTATTTGAGATCATATGTCCCAAAAGCTTCCCCTCCTTGACAGCTAAAATGGATTTCTTTGGGTTAATGGAAATACCAAATTCTTGAAATTTTTTGAACACCTATCTAAGATGAGAGACATGATTTTCCTTGCGATGCAAGAAAATAGTCATATTGTCAAGATAAATCACAATAATCCAATTCAACAACTCACCAAAGGCGACATCCATGGCTATTTGAAAGGTGGCACTGGCATTTGAAAGGCTAAAAGGTATTATTTGATACGTGAAAGTGTCCCACTTGGTAGTAAACAATGTCTTATGTTGGTTTTTAGGATCCTCAATCATAACATTATTAGTCAGTATTATTAATCATTTAATTATTATATTATTAATTTATAAAGTGAACCATCACAACCCTTCATAACATGAACCATCACATCTCTTCATATGTGAACCATCATGTCTCTTCACCAACGTAGCTTTAGGGTAGATATATATATATTAGGTTGGCCATCCATATCAAATCATCCAAGAAGAAGAATAATAAGCATAGATTCTAAGGAGGGAGCCTCCTATAGTGGCAAAGCGATTACAAGGGAGCCCCCTTTGAGTGGCCTGCGATTACATTTACATTAATTTGTTAATAATTTTATAGTAAGACCTTGGAGTCTTACCATTTGGTATCAGAGCCATGTGGGACCCAGTCATGTGGGAATTGCTCAAAGATCTTCATCAAATCACTTATGTACGTGAGTATCAAACTCGGTTTGAGGATATCACCAAACACAACACAATATTGGATGAATCAATTCTCATAAGTGGCTTTATTAGGGGATTAAAAGATGAAAATAGAATGGAGGTGACAAGGTTCAATCCCTATACAATGGTGCAGACCTATGGATTGGTAAAATTAGCTGAAGATAAAATCAATGCACAACAACGATTAGGGAAACCACTTATGGAAAAATTGTCGACCACTTACATCGCTCCCAAACCTATGCATAATGGAAGGGCACAAAGCACTTACACAACCCCCAAATCTAATTTAACTTTATGAATTAAACATCTTAGCTTTGAGGAGATGAAAGAACGATGAGCAAAAGGACTTTGTGATAATTGTGATGAACAATTTGAACCCCACCATAAATGTGCTACACTAACATTGTATTTATTGAAGGAAGTTGATCCCTGTATCTCCATAGAGCAAGCATATGAGGTAGTTGTGTCCGAAGCAACCAGTGCACCTACTCATCGCAATGAAGACAATGAGGTTGATGTGCAAGAATTGATTGATGTACCAAGCAAGGATGAGGTAAACATACCCAAAGTGATCAATGCTAGCCAAACATGCACTCTACAAGACCTACAAATACCTTCCTCACCAATAGTGTGTTCTTGCCATATGACCAAACCTATTCGAAACCAATGCAGAGTGACTACACACTCCTTCTCCGTTGTCTCTACCAAGGAACCAAAAAAGGATATGAAATCATTACCATCAATTTTGATGCATCATTCTAAAGTATTTGAGGAACCCCAAGGGTTGCCCTCCCATCATCATCATGATTTTCCTAAGGAAGATTCTACTATTGTTCTTGGCAACCCCCCGCTAATGCTTCATCCTTCTCGATATCCCTGCCTACAAAAGGATGCCATTAAAAGAGTCCAAGAACTTACACAAATCCTTCTTGGAAAACAAAGGACAAAGCTTCTCACTTTGAGCTTTTAGGACAAAGCTCTTTTTAAGAAGGGTGGCATGTTAGGATCCTGAATCCTAACATTATTAGTTAGTATTATTAATCATTTAATTATTATATTATTAACTTATAAAGTGAATCATGACAACCCTTCATAACATGAACCATCACATCTCTTCATACGTGAACCATCATGTCTCTTCACCAACGTAGCTTTAGGGTAGATATATATATTAGGTTGGCCATCCATATCAAATCATCCAAGAAGAATAATAATAAGCATAGATTCTAAGGAGGGAGCCCCCTATAGTGGCAAAGCGATTACAAGGGAGCCCCCTTTGAGTGGCCTGCGATTACATTTACATTAATTTGTTAATAATTTTATAGTAAGACCTTGGGTTCTTACCATTGGTCTTCATCCTTAACCCAAATCTAGTTGTAGCTAGAGAAGCCATCAAGTAATGAAAATCTCTGCGCTCCAGCAAGAACGTGAAGAATCTAATCAATCTGAGGTAAGAGGTAATAATATTTCAAAGAGGCTTGGTTAATATTGCATAAGTCTACACACAAGCGGATATCTCTATTCTTCTTCCAAACCATAACTAAGTTTACCACCCATGTCAAGTTCTTAATAGGGTATATGATTTTTTCTTCAAGCATTTTTAATAGCTATACTTTCATAAGTACCTCGATATTTGGATTAATAGCTCTTTGTTTCTACTGAAAAGTCTTCACTCCTTCCTGTAACTCAATGGTGTGTTGAGTTACATTTTTATCATATCCTTTCAAGTCATGATAACTCCATGCCATGATGTCAGGGAACTCATGACATAGCTTTTTGATTCCTTTAAGCTCACCAGGAGAACAATTTATCCTAAATTTGATGACTTTATTAGGTTCTAGCTTTAGCTCAGTGTATTCCTTTTCATCCACCTTGATTTGATGCTTCTCTGCTCTGTCATTTTGATTGAAGAGACTCTCTAATGTAATTAACCATTTTGGGATATGATTATTTATGATTTGGATCTACCTTCCACACCACTGGCTTCTTTAATTATAAAATTCATAATATATTCATCATTATCAAATACTTGCCAATATATGTTCTTGTCAAGGACTGAAGGTCTATAAATCAACCTTACAGTCTTGGGCTTCCGCACTACACCTTCAACATGAGAGAAATTTGCACCAAGAGATGCCAAGATATTTGCATGCTTATTTCTTTCTCATGAAATTGCCTGAATATTTAATGCATCAAATCATTCAAACAAGTCACATACCTTATTATGATAAGCCTTCAAGTAGTGTTGCTTTGAAACACATCTACTAGTCACCTGGTTGACAATCAACTCAAAATCACTAAAAATTTACAATTGTTTAATCCTGAGTTTCTCTACTTTCTTTAAGCCCAAGCATAGTGCTTCATACTCAACAATATTATTTGTACAACTCCAGATCAGTCGGTACGAATAGATTTTTTGGATCCCTGTAGGGGAAACGAATACTACTCCAACTCTGACACCATTCTTACATTGAGCACCATCAAAATACATTTTCCACAATTGATCATTGGTAGAATTTGGATCATCAGCCATTTTTTCTTTGTCCTTCTCAAGTTTCGTGATGGTATAGCAACCGATCTCGATTTCCATCATCACATTGAAATCAAGCATGGAGAATTCATCCTTCGACCAAAGTTCATTCAAAGCTTCCTCCATGAGTTTCGTCTCTTTCAGCTCTTCGATCGCCAGATTTACTGAGTCTATAGCTTTTTCTTTATCTTCAATTTTATCAATATGGCATGTGGAGGGTTTTTCATTATAGATTCGTATTCTCTTTCCCTTGAATGGAATCTCTATGTGAGAATAGTCTAATGATAGGTAACCTCCCAATTTGGCTATAAATTCTCTGTATAAACACATACTAAAGTATAGTTCAAGGTCTACCATGATGACCTCTTGTATGACAGTTTTGCAGTACGTTGTGCAAAATAATTAGGATATCTTTAATTAACCCTACTATCTTGATAGGAGTGCCATCCAACTGCAAGACACTTGGGCTACTCCTCGTGTATTCCATCCCATGACCTCGCACACTACCTTCGGTATGATAGTCATTGTTGTACCAAAGTCAATCATACAATTATGTACTATCCAAACCTCCATTCTAAGAGATAAATAGAATGGGGGAGGTCTATTTTTTCTAGTTTTTGAAGTGGGTAAAGTTTGGGCCAATACTATTTGAGCAAGATTTTTCTTTTTATCCTTCACAAATCTCAGAGATTCCTACAACAGATCTACTTGTCCATGCAATTGTAGTGCATCATAAAGACTCACCTTTACGGGAATACTTTTTAGATCTTCAAAAATATTATATGACTACACGTTGGGCTCTTTTAATTTGCTAGCATCTTCATATCTACTCCAATACTATTGTGTAGCCTTGACCCTCTGGTACATGGTCAAATATGGGTACTTGAGCTTTTCCTTCGCTTGTTCTTTTGTTTTGGCTTGCATTTGCATAGTAGTAGGTTGCAAATTTGAAGCTTTCACTTGCACTCTATCTTTGGTTTGAGTGGGTAATAGATATTTTAATAAAATAGGCTCATCTGCTTTGAGTGCTAGCACAGGAACTTTCTCTTGAGGCTACCGCTTTTCATTTTGTATATTTTTTTCTATAGGCACCTTCAATGGCTCCATTTACACTGGATATACCGTGACAGGTTTCTTTCCTATCCTCATATGAATAGAAACTTGATCAACATATGGGACCATAAAATTATGATCGATTTTTGAAATCATATTGAGTTGACCATCGATAGCGATTTCAGCTAGCGTCTGCACATAGTTCAAATGAATTATACATGTATCTTCACCATGAGGATAATTTTTGGTTGAACACCAATATGTCTACTTCGATATACTTGCTTCTTCATTAACCAACATGGTTGTACTCTTATTGACACCTCTACTAGTTGAAGTTGTTTGTTCTCTAGTAATTGGTGGAGTTTGAAACCTTCTTGATTGGAACTCAATCTCAGCTTACTTTTTCTTAACTGACATGATTTCATTCGACATTGTCATTACTATCGAGTTGATTGACTACATCTCTTGTAATAGTTTTATGTAGGAGTTAAAATTTGTAGGTGTTGGAGGCGCTAGCAAAGGTAAGGGTACTGGTAGAGAAGGCAATGCTAGAATAGGAGGAGTAGGTAATTGTGGAATAATAGGAGCCGGTAATTATGGAACTAGAACGGATGCAATTTGAGGCGGACCTGAGCTCCATGATGGAATAGGGTACATGGGAGGCATAGGTTGTGAAAATGTACTAGAATACAAATGCTATGAATTATCAGGGAGGATAGGTATTATTACCTTTGTGGGTATTTTACCTATGGTAATAAGATCCGCTTCAGCACTTTGAGTTTTGGTATACAGATCTAGAAATGTGTGAACATTGGCTTGTCAAATCGCCATACCAATATCAAAATTAAAGGCTCAAAGATAGTAAAATGTAGCTTATTCATGGGTCGATCGAAGATCGTCAGGGACTGTTTACCAACTTCGAGTGAATCTGATGTTGAAATAGACTACCTCTTCCTGTAAATGTCTTTGGATGGTTTTGAATTGATGTAGTAAGTAAAAAGGATATGCTTTCTCATGGAAATTCTTAATCAATAATTCCTCTAACTAGTCCCATGTGGTGATAGTAGTGGGTGGTAAGGACCGGTACCAATACATTAACTTTCCTCTAAGAGACAACACCAGTAATCGTACCATGATGTCTTCATCTATAATACCATGTATTATCACCAAGGATACCACATCTTGAATGTGCTTATAAGCAGTTTTACCCGTACCATCATAGGTAGGTAAAGCTTTCAATGCTGCTTGAGGGACTAGATTTTGCGCTTGTAGATTTAAGTCTCTAGAGCTATTCCATGCTAAAAAATGCCTAGGTGGTTTTGGTTGTTGTAGTGGTAGCTTTTGAGCCATATTGACTGTTGTGTGTGGTTGAGGATGTGGAAAACTAGTATCTATACTAGCAGGACTTGAAGGGACATAAAACACACCACCTAATTGAGAAGATACTACAATGGATGAGATAGTTATAGTTACTAATATAGGGTGTTCCCCTAACTTTTGGATATCAATTTCATACAAATCAATAGGATATTCAAAATTCTTGCCCTTCAATATCGTAATAATAAAGAAAACTTTTTCTTACTCCATATTTGGGGACTTTTAGGTAAATTTGAGTCGCCAAATATCCTAATCCTAGAGTACAAGGTGGACATCAAACCTTAGTACTATTGATAGTGGAATATTTTGAAGGTCCCATCAGACGTGCCAAAAATTGTTGGTCACGAATCTGACTAGTAACAAGATCTATACCTTGTGCACCCTAGACCCAGCCAATATTGAAAGGTCAAAGGAAATAAATATCCTCTGAGCCAATCTCCAAAGAAGGCTAGCTCCCTTACAAATCCTACACTAGGTGTAAGTTTAGAGAAATAGGAAATAAATGGGAAGTTATAGAAATAAATTGTAATTATGGCTATAAGTAGGCTAAATAGGATGTGGATAGACCAACAACAGAACATTCACCAAGCTTCTAACAATATTAAATAGAAACATAAGAGTAGAAACTTTTGAAGATTATACAAGAAAATAACCTCACAAGAGCATTCTAGTATTCATCCCCCCATACTAGCAAAGATTAAATTGAGAAGCAAAATTTACTCATAGCAACTAATGGGAAATTAAACTTTAGAAATCACACATAGGAATCAATTGAGTGCAAAATCGATCCCAAAATTAGAAGTAAAGTTGTTTCTATTAATACAAAAAATCAGAGTAATCTCCGCAGAGTGTCCACCCTTCCATCCTTTACAATGAAAATTAATTAGTCTTTTATAGATTGATTTTGCCTATATCATTTAATGCATATACAGCAAAATTCTAGTAGATTAAAAACCAGCAAGTATGTTTTCCTCCTCTGCATCAATGACATTCTGGTTAAAAAAATTTGCAAGAAACCATGATCCAGATTCGATGGAAATAAATCACCCAAAAAGATTAGCAGAAGTAAATTCTTGAAGCAACCTGGATGTCGGTGCATTGGAACATAGTGAAATCACCTAAGAATCGGGTTTGAATTTGTTTCATCTCACGTCTCAAAAATCATCTTCCACCAAAGAAGACCACTAAGTATTAAATTTGCTTTAAAAATTACCGAAGGTGGTATTCAATGCATTGGAAATGAACAATAATTGTTCTTGATCTCTCAACATTAGAGCGGATATCCTGGAAATGCCTGCCTGCATCACCCTTATAATTAAATGCTATTCTTCTTTGTAAAATCATGAAAATGCACTCTCTTTGGGTTATATCTCTACTATATATTCAATGTCACCCAGATAAGGGGTAAAATAGCTTTGTTAGAGCAACCATAGGTGATGGTCTAGCGCCTTCCCTTTTATTTCTTTTAATTTTATATTTATCGTTGTTGTTTTCATTGTCACCTTAGAAGAGGGTGATAGGAACTATCATTATTTTAGAGGGGCGATGTCACCTATCAAGTCCACTTGAAGCGTTGTGCAATAATCCTTCCCCAAACTCCATCTCCAAGACTACCTTTGTTTTTTGTTTCACCTTTACCCAACTATTGGATGAAATCATCCATAGTAATCTTCAAAAAAATTGAAATGCTTTTTTGCCCCAAAGAGGGGTGACAAAGGACTTCACCCCTCATTTGCGGTGAAAGCGCCAACTTCATTCACTTGAATTTTGGGCCACCAAACTTGTCTTTTGAAACTTCCCTTCAAATATATTTTGCCCCAAGGAGGGGCGATAGAGAGTTTCACCTCTCACTTGGGGTGAAAGTGCCTCTTAATTACTTTTAGTGCTTAGCTTATGAAGTCATTGTCAATATTATGTTTCCGTACTAGGGAGGGGCGATAAGGACTTTCGTCCCTCACTTGGGATGATGACACATTTTAAAAATTCATTTTAATTTACGAGCGCTCAACCCTGACGATGCATCTCTGCATTATGCGTCACCCCAAGAAAGGGCACCAAAGGGTTTTACCCCTAATTTTGGGTGAAAGCGCTTCTAACTTTCATGTAGCATTTTTAAATTAACCTTTGTCAAGATCGATACCTTAAAATATTTCTAAAACCACTTTTGCCCCAAATAAGGGCGACAAGATTTTTTGCCCCTCGTTTGGGGCGACAATGCATAAAACTTGTTTTAAATTCTTCACTTCTTTACATCAGACGAATTCACTTCGAGGGCATATTTAAATGTTGTTTCACCTCTGAGAGACGTGACATGGATATTTGCCCTTCGACCGGGGTGAAAGCGCTTCTCCATACTTTTCTTTGAAATTTAAACATAGATTTAATATTTTTTAGGGTGAATGCATTTTGGGGCAAAAGCGTCTAGCTCTATTCCTCTTCTACCAAAGGTGTTGCTTCTTGGAAAATGAATTATTTTGCTGGAATTCACGCTCCTTGACAGTTTTAAACAAAAACATAATTTTCCCATGGTTTCCACGATTACAATATTGTTTACAGTAATACATTGTTACCCGAAATGAAGACACAGAAAATTAAAATTGTAGTGAAATCAAAAGTATTAAAACTACATGCCTTTAATAATAAATTCATCAAAAATTTTACAATCAATCAATAAAAATAAAACTGAAATCTGGTAAAGTTGCAAAACTACCAACAGGTACTAACATCAAGTCATTGCAAGGCACAAAATATGTTCAGGGTTATGCATAAGGGGTCAGCCCCAAAATGTATTTATAAATATTTGGTGAATTAGGTTCAAAATCCATGCAAATAGTATCAAAACGTATGTAGAAGGTTAACTATTATTAGGGTAATGTTGGAAATTTAAACTTAAAATGATCAAATTATTATAAAATTGGGGCGAATCAACCCCCCCAAAAAAATTGCACCCAAATTTTTTTGGCTAATGGGCCTTGGTCAAGGGTCCCAAATATTAGTCAATTCCAAATTTTGAAAATCCTAATTTTAGCCAATTGGCTATAAATAGCCGTTATGCATAACCCTGAATATGTATCACCACCTCCTAGCTAGTTGCACAATAATGGATTGGAAAAAACTGGAACAGGGGACTCTGGCACCACCACAGAGTCCCCACCAAGAATGAGAAAAGCTTCGCCACCAGTAATGATTGGACCAATGGACACAATCTCTCTTGCAAAGACTCCAAGAGATCCAAACATAGTCATGCCCCTATGAGCTCCCCTTCCATTGGTTCCTCTACCAATCCACTCTGTATCCAAAATCCATAAGGGTCAAATATTCCCAACCTAGAATGCAATTTCTATCTTGCTATCTTCATTTGCATCGATTGGGCTCCTCCATTATTTGTTGCAAGTCTTTGGTTTGGGCAATATTCTTAAATTTAAGCAAATTCTCTAAAAATTAGTATATCAAATCCACTTTGTATCCAAAATCCATAAGGGTCAAATCTTCCCAACCTAGAATGCAATTTCTATCTTGTTATCTTCATTTGCAGCGATTGGGCTCCTCCATTATTTGTTGCAAGTCTTTGGTTTGGGTAATATTCTTAAATTTAAGAAAATTCTCTAAAAATTAGTATATCAAATTGGAAGTAGTGATCTATGCAAACTCTCTAAATATTAGTATATCAAATTGGAAGTAGTGATCTATCATGTAAGAAGCAAAAAATTTTCTATTTATGTCATTCTTTTATATGTGTAACATTTGAATTTATCTTTCACTTATGAAAATATGAGTTTAAAATATCAATATTATTTGTTAAATTTTTTGATTAATTAATATTCTTTCTTAATCTAACATACACTTTTCTTTTAAGAGTGTGCTCTTATCTTATATAATTATTTATATAAAAAATTAAAATTAAAATTAATATTTCCCACGTTAATTATTTTGTCAATTTACTTTAATTTTTTTTTTTAACTTTATATAATCAACCAATATTCAAGACACCTTTTAAAATATTCATAATTATTATAAAATTCTATTTTGATATATGTTAATAAGATAAAAATATTTTAGAGTGTTATTATTTTCAAGTGAACTGAAATGTAATGGAAAATAGTTTTTCAAAAAAAATATTTTTTAATTTTAATGTATTTTTTAAATTTTTTTTTTTTTTTTTTATTAAATTTAATTTTGAATTATTTATTTATATTTTTAATATGTTTTTGTTAATTTATTTATAATTTTGTATTAATTGATGGGATTAGCCATCCAAAGGTTAGCCAAATATTCTGAAATTAGGTGCCTATAAATATATCATTAATAATAAAAAAATCAACATTACAAAAAGTTTAATTGGATTAAATTCTTAGTTAATAGACTGAACTTTTGTTTTCCTATATGCTTTTAATATATATGTGTTGGTGGGCGAAATGATATATATATAAAGATAATATATATGTGTTGGTGGGTGAAATGATATGTATATAAAGATATTGAAGCTTGGCTATATTTTGTTATTTTTTAATATAAATATTAATAAAATATTAATATTATAAAAGGAAAATAATTAAATATGATTTTGAGTTTGACTTAACACATTTTTCATAAATTTATTATATCATAACTGTTATAACTACTTATAAAATTATTGTTCTATCGT
Source organism: Wollemia nobilis (assembly GCA_028583015.1). Taxonomy (NCBI): domain Eukaryota; kingdom Viridiplantae; phylum Streptophyta; class Pinopsida; order Araucariales; family Araucariaceae; genus Wollemia; species Wollemia nobilis. Next base: position 2,866,637 of record JAQPPZ010016480.1, on the reverse strand, counting down.
ATTTTAACCAAATATAGTGGGTAGCACCAGGCCTTCAAAAATAAATTACGTGTCAAATAGAATTTTTATGATGATTAAAAATTTTCGGTTGAAAATTTTTTTGCCTTTCAATTTTCTTAAAATTTTGTTTGACTTTCAATTTGTTTTTCAATGTATTCGATTATTTTTTTGGGTCTATTCGTCAGGACTTTGTTTTAAGTCATGTCGCGAAGCAGTGGTTTTGTCTTGTTATGTCATGAGGTAGTGGTTTAAAAAAACAAAAAATCGAAAAAACATACCTCTCTTAATGCATTTCAAGGCTTCAAAGCCAAATTTTAAAGTTCCCAGGAGATATCCAGAGTTGTGTCTCCAGAGTACACAACTGTAGAATAACTTAAAAAGCCATCCAAGTCCAAAATGTGGCTATTGCTCAGAACAATTATTTGTATCGACCAATTCAATATTCAAAAGAAATCTCTAGAATTTAAAACTGCACAAAATTTTGTAGCATTTGAAGCATCTGAAGTAAAAATGGTAAATTGTAGGGTTTGTTGAATAAATTTTCAGGGTTTAAAATAGAACAAAAATTTCAAGGATTTGAACTCGAATACAAATTTATAGGGTTTAAATTTCCTTGCCAGCGGCCACATAATTTCATCTTGAAAACCCAATCCACAACTTTAAAATAGAAAAAATAAATAAATAAAAATCCCCTGCCAGAAGCATTATTGAACAGAAACTTCAGATGAGTTTCAATCTATCAAGAAAGTTTTAGGATTTCAAATTGTCCATAAATGTCTAAGGTTTTAAGGCAAACATAAATTTTTAGTGTTTCGAACTCATCACCACTGATCAAAACTCTTCATCTTGAAACTCGACCCATACTTCCAAAACCTAAACTAAAAAATAAAAATTGACGCCCAAAGCAGAGTGCCTCTCCACAACTGGATAGCTTTTTCTTCTTTCATTTTTTCAATTTACCATCGAAATCACATAGTTTATTACTTTTAAAGTTATCTCAAAACTGAAACCAGCACCTCAATGAAACCAGCGCCTCCCTGAAATGCAACGCGAAAACCCAGCGACAACAGAGCTTATCTTCTATTTTTTTGATGGAGCGTGCAAAGGTGCAGCAAAGGTGAGGCACTAAGGAGTGCCATGAGTCCATCCAAGCTTGGAATTTAATATGAAAATTTTCAATATTAATTCACCACTCCCCTGAGTTGTGACGGTAACTTAATTCACCGGAATTCTTCCTCTAACTCCACTCTCGCTGTCACGCATGCTTTGTGAGTTGTTTTTGGTATTTCTTCCTCTAACTCCACTCTCGCTGTCAGGCAAGAGACCATTACAGCATAAATAAAATTTAGAGTGTGGTACATTATTATGCGCCCAGGAGGAGCCGTTAAACTGACGCATCGAGGAGGCACGGGTAGGCATAAGAGTAGTGCATCATTAGGCGCGACGTTATATCCGAATAATGCATCAGTTGAAAAACGTTACATTCGCAGAACAGAAGATCCAGCATTAGAGATCATACAAGTGGCAGTGAGGAGTTGTAAGCACCGTTGAAATAGCCCCGCTCGCCCGACGGACGTAATTCACCACTCACCCACTCGTCGGACAACAACTTACGAAGAGAAAAAAATAAAAGCAATTTTAAGTACGGTTTTTAAATATATTTATCTATAAAATTTACGGTTTCTAACAAAAATAACAAGTAAAAATATACCGCCATTAAAACCATAAAATCTACGGTTTTTAAATATATTTACCTGTAAAATTTATTGTTTCTAAGAAAAATAATAAGTAAAAATCTAGGGTCGTTATAAAATTAAAACCATATTTTAAGGTTTCAAATGCAACGGTTCATCGAAGAGTGGACAATTAAAAATGGCTGACAAATTCAGTACACGGATGTTGACAAGTTCAAAATGGCTGACAAGTTCAGTACACGGATATTCGTTTCACGGATGACTCTAGAAGCCTAGCGAGTCCCGTCAACAAATGTATGCACGCCTTCGTGTTTCTAAGGGGCACCTGAATCATTAGTACCAGTGCATTTGTTGTTGAGTATCGATCAAGTGTTGGATTTTCTCGCTGATTCCTTTTGAACATCAAAGGAATTCGTTGTTTAATCCTGAAACAGGGTTTATCTTTTTACTTATATTGATATTCACTGTGTATGTGACCACAGACATGCTTGAAATCATTGCTGCACTTGATAATAGCGTAAAGCCCAAACACGAAAGGAAGCGAGAAACTGGCCAATTTGGAGGAGAGTTTGGCAGAAGCCAACAGATTGATCTCCAAATGGGACTCAAAGACTACAAGCTTGATGCTGTTCCAGAGCAACCGAGAAGAATCCAGCCAATACCTCACGGCCGTCGACAATCTCCAACAACTGATGAAAAATTTGTCCGCCGCGGAGAACACCTCGGCCAAGCTGATCGGCGCGCATCGCCTCATGCGGATGTCCGTGGCCCGCCTGCAAAAGGAGTTTCACAGAATTCTGACATCTAACAGCGGCGCCAGAATCTGCGAAGCAGATAAGGGTTTCATGGATGCGGTGCATGACCTGAGGACTATCGCCACATGCATGGTGTCGGCAGGCTACGCGAGTGAATGCGTTCGAATCTTCGCCCTCACCAGAAGGTCCGTTGTCGAAGAAAGCCTTTACTATCTCGGCATGGAGAGGATCAGCCTCAGCGACGTCCAGAAAATGGAGTGGGAATTATTGGATGCCAAGGTCAAGCACTGGATTAAGGGTGTGAAAGTCGGCATCCGCGTCCTGTTTGCGAGCGAGAAGCGGCTCTGCGACCAGGTCTTTCAGGGGTTTCATCACATCAGGGATTTCTGCTTTGCGGAAGTCGCAAAGGAGGCGACCTCCACGCTTTTCCGCTTCTCGGAAGCCGTGGCCGCGAGCAAATGGTAGCCGGAAAAGCTCTTTCGAGTTCTCGACCTCTACGAAACCCTCTCCAGTCTCATGCCGGACATCGAGAGCATATACTGCTAGGAACCCTGCCGGGCCGTGAAGGCACAAGTCGCCGGAATAATCCTCCAGCTCGGCAAGGCCTGCCTCGGAAGTTTGAAAGAATTCCAGACCGCCATCGAGAGTGAGAACTCCAAAACCCCGACCTCAAGCGCCATGGTTCATCCCCTGCCGAAGTACGATATGAATTATCTGAGCTTTCTGTCAGATTACAAGGAGACTCTAATCAAGCTCACGGCGGGCACGCCTGTCGACCTGCCCAAGGGCCTGCCCGAGGGTCTCACGGTCCTGCCCGAAGATGATGACGTGGACGGCCTATCGACCTTGCTGCCCGTCCGCCTCGGGTGGATCGTCGTTCTGCTGCAGTGCAATCTGGACAAGAAATCCGAGCTGTACAAGGACGTGGCACTCTCCTACCTCTTTCTTACGAACAATCTGCACTACATCGTGTAGAAAGTGGAGGGTTCAGAGCTTAGGGTTTTGCTTGGGCAGGGATTTCTGAAAAATAATTCTATTAAGATGCGGCAATATGCGGCCAATTATGAGAATGCCACGTGGAGGAAGGTGTTGACGTGTATGAAAGACGAAGGGCATGTCGGGAAAATTTTTACCGGCGGGGGTTCGCAGCAGGTACTCAGGCAGAAGTATGAAGTTTTTAATACTGCCGTGAAGGAGGCGATGAGAAGCCATGCCGATAGGGTGGTGTCTGATGTGCGGTTCCGGGAGGAACTACGGATTTCGATCGCCGAAAAGTTGATACCGGCGTATCATTCCTTCCTGGACAGATTTAGGAACCGCTTGGAAGGCGAAGAGCGCTTGGACATGTACATCAAATGGACGGCGGAAGACCTGGAAGTTATTCTGTTGGACCTTTTTGTAAGGACAGGCCCTCGTCCATAAGCTCGAGGATATCTCGGTGATAAGTTGATTGGAGATTTAGTTGTATTGTGAAAAGTCTTACTGTTAAAGTCTGTCTAATATTCTTTTATAAAAAAAAAAATAGGTACCTTCTTTATAAAAATTGTGGTTATAGATTAAACTAAGGAAAAAAAAGATGAGACAAAAGAATGGTAGGATGAACAAATGGTGGACGTCCCAATAATAATAATAAAGAAGTAGGTACCTTACCATCTTTATAAAGACTGGTTATAGATAAAACTCAGAAAAATAAAGAAGTAGGTACCTTACCATCTTTATAAAGATTGTGGTTATAGATAAAACTAAGAAAAAATAGGTGAGACAAAAGAATGGTAGGATGTACAAATGGTGGACGTCCCAATAATAATAATAAAAACGTAAAAGGTATTCCTTTAAGGAAAAAATTAAAACTATATAAGGAAAAAGGTTAGAAAAGGAAGAACATTGTCTCTTAAATTTAATTATACATACTACATACTATCATCACTATATAGTTTATACAAAATCAAATATTAATTGAAAAAGTAAGGATGTTTATGGTATAATTGAGTATATTTAGATATAAGACATATTACGAGGAAACAAAAGTATTTTAGTATATTAAAATGTTGGTAAAAGTAACGCTTAATATAAAAAGTATATGAAAGTGTTTTTTTTAAAGAAAAAGAAAATAACTTAAAAAAATAAAAAACCAATTATGATATAGAAAAATATATAACAAAATAAAAAGATGAATGTCAAGATAAAAAACAGATTTAAAGATAGAAAAGTGTAATTTGTTTATTAAAAAAATTATTATAATGATTTTATATATTAGTTTATCCTCCATTAGTTGATTTATCCATTCATTTTTGGATGATCATTCACAATAGGATAAAATTATTGTATGGAGTAAAACAAGATGGTTGTAAAGCCTCTCATACTATGAAGAGTATTATATGGAATTAAATGAAAGCAAATCTATCTCAAAGATTCTTAAATTTAGTTGAGTAGTTGAGCGATGTAGTTGCACCAAAATTGAGCATATAAATTGTATTATGAAATATTTTGTATCTTGTGTGTGAAAGAATTTACATGTTTTTGTAGTTGTGAGATAATTCATATGTTTCTGTAGTGTTTTATATAAGAGGAATATAAGTACTAGAGTCTTTGATCTTGATAATTAGTATTAAACCCTTTGATCTTAACAATTGATATCACAATTGGTGTTGAAGTTAGAAGCCTCAAGTACTCATGAAGTGATTTAGGGGGGATGTTGGAACAATGAGTAGAAACAATCCTATATCTGATTTGCAGGTTGGTTCAAGAAGGTACTAGAAGGAACATAAAAATACCTCATTTGACTTTCCTCTAGATAGTGGTATACCCAGATGGGATGACATTACCAGCCATCTAAGAGTAGCTCTGGAGGTTTCTCTCTACCCAAGAGTTTACCCCTATAAGGTATTGGACTAACGCTACACCTTGGGGATTTGACTTAGTGGACTAACCACCACCCTAGGCCCTAGGACTAACTACCCTATGAGGTATTCAAATACAAAGATTGTATCAAACACTAACACCTCGAGGTTTTGGTGTAATGGCAACTCTACAGTGGTATCAGATCCTCTCCCTAAGATTAAATCCCCTTGAGTTATGTTAAAGAACGATTATTGGACTAATCGCCACACCTTAGGGATTTGATTTAGTGAATTAACCACCACCTTAGGCCTTAGGACTAACTACCCTATGAAGTATTCAAATACATATATTGTATCATACACTAACACTTAAATGTTTTGGTGTAACGACAACTCTACACAAAAGTGACATTTTGGTGATTACAAACATTTCTCTTTATTTGAGAGGTCCCAAGTTTGAATCCCTTTATAGCCATGACATCCAAACGGTATCAAAAATCTCTTATGGCTTCCCTCTAGATAGTGGTATACCTAGATGGGATGGTATTATTAGCCACCTAAGAGCAGCTCCAAATGTTTCTCTATATCCAAGATTTTGTCTAGGGAGAATAATGCAATGCTTCATACTTTGGCTCTTTTCCAAAAAGTCTAAAGTTCAACCCGTGACGTATGTGTGGTTGTGTGTTAAAATCCCTATTGATAAACTCAACTCGCCCATTATAAAAGATCATGGTGGGATGGAAATACCCAACCCTAAGTATGAGTATCTGGTGGGATGGAAATACCCAACCCTAAATATAAGTATCTATCCTATAAATTTCTCACACTAACCAAATCCAAAATATATATTAATTAATAACATGAAAAAAAAAAACTTCAAATATTAATACTATAAACCCTCCTCATTTCATATTGTTCTTTAAAATAAATAAAGAATCCTATAAAATTAAATAAACTATCTTATTAATAAAAATTAAACCATAACTTATCAACCTATATCCGTCAATCAATCAACCTACCTTCTAAACCTTCGAACATTTGTTCTATAAAATAGATAAACAATCTTATTAAGAAACATTAAAAATCTATCCTCAACCAATCAACCTACCTTTCGGACTCGTCAAATTATCCTTATTACCAACATTTCCATAAAAATATGTCGAAGTTGTTCTCCTTAAATGCTCCTCTTTTTCATGTATTTTAGTTATCACGTATGGTAAAATGTCTCTATTCTTTGATAAGAAAATGTTCAATTATTTTTGCTTATGTGCCTTTACAAGTAGGCTTAGTTTATGGCTTCAATTAATAAAATATTATTGGAATATTTAAGTTGGTCGTCTTTGAATTTTCATTAAATAAATCAAAATGCTTAAAAAAACACTTGAGCAAAACGACGTTTGCTCTCAACTTTCTGTCAGATTTAATCTAGATCTGCTACTGGCAATGAAGGCGTCAACGCCTAGGGAGGACTTGAAGTAGGCGGGGGCCCTTTTGGCTTATAAAAGAGGAGAAACCTTCGCGTGTCTAAATTTGTTGAAACAATATGAAACAGAAAAACTACTTTAAACTATACTTTTAGTATCTTACTAACTTAACCCATTGAATGGATCCGAATGGATGTTAAGGTGATGAAAACAGTAAGCAGAGCTTGTGAGCAGCATTGAAAGAAAACACTAACTAATGAACACCTTGGTTGTAATGTGGAAACTGAATAAATAGGACCGCCTTTGAGTTGCAGATTTTATCAAAAGAAAACTAAAAAGTCAACGAACACGCATAATAATAATAGTGGCATTATGTTGTTTTGGTTTAATATTTTAAATAAAAAAATTTATTTATTTAATAAACTAAAATTTATAAAAACAAAACGTTTTATTAATAGAAAATAGAAATAATTAAAATAATATTTATAAACCGGAACTTTTGTTTCTACAAAAATGTTTTATATTCACATTGATGATGATGCAAGTCGAATAACATATTCTATAATATTGAAATTCCGTTCATGTTAATACAATTTATCTATCGACTAGAAGGAAATTTCTTAAATTGAGAAATATGTATGTAAAACGAAATTTTAACTGATGTGGCTGGGAGGTCTACCGTGAACTGAGCTTGGCAACAGCTATTGTCGATCTTACCAGTGACTTGGAGACGATGGAATGCCATCTACAGGTTCGAGTCAAAGGAGAAGTGGCCATCGTGGTTCGTGTTGCATGGGATAGGGTAGACATTGATGACATCGTTAATTTAACAGGTCTGCTTTCATTATTTATTTTCATCAGACACCATGTTTGAATAATTTACCTTCTCACATGAACTATTCTTGTCAGTCAGCCACTAAGAGGGGCGTAGAGCCGAAGGTCGACCTCTAACTTCATATTCAATCCATGTCCCAACATGAGGAGCTAAGGCTCCACCATAGATGCTCGTGTTGTTATATGAGATCCGAAACCACAAGAATTAAAACTCTTAATTTTGACGTCTTCCACAGCGAATTTCCCTTTGGTGATGTTTTCCAGCCAGGGCTTATTCGCTTGAAGAGATTCGCTTGAAGGGATTGGAGATGCCATGAAAAGGAAATACCAGGCCTTGTCTTATTGGTTTTAAAATAAACCAATAAATGATGAGTAGAAACCAATAACCAAATAAAATATCACTCTTCAAATTATAATGGACTGAAGTGTATAAAAAAATTGTGTATTCTTAGGTTTAAGAAAGTATTATATATATATGCGCATTTTAATTGTTTTGATTTTTTTAAAACAGTTTTTTTAGAAGAACCTTTATAAATTACATTAATCACCTTCAAGGAATTTTGAACACAAAACCACTTAAAAACAACCACCACTAGAAAACTGCCTCTACTTTTTGCAAACATACTAAAAACGACGAGCATGTTAATACGCAACATCCATTGGGCATCCGCTCTTTATATTAGTTATTGGGGCATAATCTTTAACATAGAAATTAATTCTTTACATATGGTCAACGCTTTATTTAATTTATATAATAAAATTTACGAGCAAGAGGTCAAGAGGTCATAGATGGTTATATCAAAAATTTCACACAAGCTTATATATATTTTATTAAAAATTTGACACAAGCTTTTATATATATATAAACAAGATTTTATATAGATTATGTCACAAACATAAATTTGAAATTGCCTATATAAGTTACTTAGAAGTTAACTGTTTTTACAAAAAATAAAAATAAAAAATAAAAAATAAGAAAATCTTTAAAAAAATACAATTGTAAATTTACCAATCTTTTACAAAGTTACAACTACTCTTATTTATATATTACAAGGGAAGGTTTTTTCCTCAAAAACTCATGTAAAGATATCAAGGTGTTTGCAATTTCTGATGTCGTGTCATGTCTAATCCAAATTGTTGGTTCCTCTGAGGTCCTTTGGATTCAAAGACATGTTCTAGGTTCCTTGGATGAGCAACTATCATATCTATTGCCATCTACCTATTTCTAATAATTCCCATCACCTAGGTGCAAAATATCTCTTCATTTAATGCTTTAGATATTTGAGTTGCTTTTGCCATGGGTCCCATGTTGTTACTATCCTTTCATGGATATATGAGACATTCCTTTACAAGAAAGGATGATATTACTCAAAGAACGTGCACCTCATTGATTTAGCTTTTAGGACATTGATATTTTTTTCTTCAAGAGTTTTTTTCACCACTTAGGATTAGGGTTGCTTGACATCAGATCTTTGGGACTTTTTTTGTTGGTACCTTTGTTAAAACTTCCACTCCATGTATTTTGATCGAGACTTATAAACTTTTGAATTTTTAGATATTCATTGCTCTTGAGACTTGACCTCTAATCATCAAACCTTTTGATGGGGTGTTCTTTATACTTGTCCATGACTAAAACTTTTGATTTAAAAAGGTTTAGTGATTCATCAATATAATTTTGATGGCTCATAGGGGATCTTTCACCTACTAAAGATCATAAACCCAAAAAATTAGTGTCTTAGTTCATTGGACATAAAGTTAAAAAAATACCCCCTAAAAGTGAGTTTTCAACGATCAAACCACATCTTAGAAATTCTACAAGTTGTCGAGACTTTCAGTATCTCATATAACTAAGATCACCTATGGTACATGTGTACAAATATTTAAGTGAATGGCCTTGATCCATTGGGAATGGAAAAAAAAAATGCCTACCCACTAGCTACTTAAGTATTTTCTTCTTCCTTTCTTGCTAGTTTCTTGGTGAAAAATTATCACATTACTGAAAATAGGACTTTCTTACAACTTTCACACCCTAAGCAGAAAGGTGCAAAAGATAATAATATGGTTGGCATCATTGGGATGAGGCCCCTATATTTTTTCAAGCCTTCCGATGTCCTCTCTTCCTAGTGAGTGAAGATATTTTTTACATGTGTTGGCTCAACCTCTTTAAAAAAGGGTGTTGTCCAAGGTGGAAATTACCCATCATCCCGCTTGGCCACCAGAAGGGTAGAGGAGGTGTGATCCAAATTTTTCCTCCCCATCATGAGCCTTTTTAGCTTCTGACTAATTTGTAGACTCATACCCTTCATGATGCATGTGGTATGACCCCTTTGAGATCTGCTTTTGTTGTTAAAGGATAGCACATATCTCCTTTTTATCCTCCATAATGGAATTTTGCATCTTCCCTTCTAATGCATCATTGGAGGGAGTGCTTGGCTTAGATTATATTATGTCTACCTCTTCTATGAAACTGCCCATGATCAAGGTAGCAAGCTAATCCTAGTCAAAGATTAAATGTATAGGTATAGTATCAAATTATTGATGAGCCTTATCTTTTAGTGAAGCCATCAACAACCTAAGCACCACTTATTGCTTCATGATGTTGTGCATCTAGTAAATGAAAACCATTTCTTGTAGGTGCTCTAATGGGGATGTTGGGCCTTCACTAGTATATTTAGGCAAAATTTTCAATAATGATATTGAGAATTTTCCCCAAATAGTTTATAGTACTAGAGGTCAAAACGACTTCTTTTCTCCCTAGGTAGGGGATAGCTCTTGAGATGGGGCAACCATATCAGACCTGTGGGTCCTTTAGATTTATATGGAATCTCTAAGTGAATGCAACTTCTTATTTTTAAAATGTAGGTAGACAAAGATCTTCACCCAAATCTTGGTTTGGTATCTTCAACAATGGATTCTTTTGATGTTCATTCTAGAATAGAGTCACTAGGTGAGTAAAGAGATGCTTCAACAAGTAGGAACAGAAAAATATGCTCACCAAATCTAATCCCTACTCCTTGTTGTGATTTTGGGACCAATAATTTGTCATTGGGGTCCCACTAGGTATGCCATTAAACTATTGTCATATTTGATTGTCCCTAGTAGGGCAATCATGCCTCGTGGGGAGTGTCACAATGGGGCCACAATCAAGAGCACATCAACTTAATCAGGGGCCTCTAGGATTTTTTACAAGGTCATCTCCTTATTAAGATGTGATCTTCAAGGTGCACTTGTGCTTAACAAAGATAAAAGAGATGCAAGATATTACAATAAAAAACAACTCAATAAAAGAAAAAGGGGGTGATGTGCCAAAATATCCACTAAGATCTTCTAGCAAAAATAGGCCTGAGCGCTATGTGCTAGTGGTGAACATTTCTCCCCTCAACACACTGAAACACATATGAGTGTTACTAGTTATATGCATGTGTAAGAAGGTAGGTGTTGGAAATATTGAGCATATTATGTTGTCATTGATGTCAAAGGATTGATGTCAAAAGGTTGATGTCAAAGAGAGCTTGGTATGGTAGAAATATTCTTCTATGGTTGGATAATATTGCAAGGTAAGGTTTATCTTAGAGCAAGGAAAAAGAAAAGGTTTGCAAGGTTTAAAGGCAAACAAAAGGTTTATAATATTTATTTTTTAAATATTATACAAAGGTTTAATTTGCAAAGCCAAGGTTCAAATATTTAAAAGGAGGCCCAAAGGTTTAAAGTTTCATAAAAGGAGAGAAGCCCAAGGTTCAAAAGAACATATCATAATATTTTAAAAATATTATAATATACAACATATTTCATTGGCGCCAATGACTATGAAGAAAGGTTTATATATATATATATATATATATATATATATATATATATATATATATATATATATATATATATATAATATTTCTCTCATGGAGCATTGACATCATTCGAAGAAGGAGGCAAACGTTTATGAGTTTAAAAGAATTTTTTTTGAAGCACCGACATCATTCAAAGGAGGTAAACGTTTATAAATACCTTATCAAATTCATTTGGATGCTAACGTTTTTGGAGATGCAAAAATTTTATGTGATGCCAATGTTTTGATGATGCAAAAAATTATTGTGATGTCCATGCTTTCAGAGTGAAATCATTTTCTCTCGTGCATTGGTTTCTATGAAGTTCATTGAGAAGAGAGGACACATTTTTTAGGATAGTAATTTACGAACAAGAGGAAGTGCCACTATTTTGAATCCCAACTAGGTGCTTGGTCCATCTGGATACCTAGTTGGATCTAAGGTATTGTTGAACTAGAGTGCACAGGGTTGAATCTCATGGAGTTATTTTTTTACTGGGAAAAAGATGTGGTTATTTTGGCAAGCACAGCGAAGAGGATTTTTGTTGGATGCACGCACTATGTATCTCACCTGCTGGGGTAGCCCAGTCGGTAACCTATCCATGACTAGGTCACTGCATAGGCAAAGGTTGTAAGTTCAATTCTTGTGTAGTTCATAGATGTGTGGTGTTGAGGTTCGCGCCAAAATTTTTGAAATATATTTCACTCGCCTATGTTATGAGGTATATGCCAAATTTTTGAATAATCAATGCGTTAGTGAGAAAAATATTTCATTGGTTATTTGATATTGTAAAAGGCATAAAGTTAGTTTTAATTAAGTAGTGGAGGAATAAGTTGTAATGTGTGTATAAATTTAATTCTTAGAGGGAGATTTGTGTATGGTTTAAAAGGCATATATATTGTATTTTGAAAGGGGAAATAAAGCATCTTAGGGATTTATTGAAGTTATAATTTTTGCTTGCTTAAGAAAGGAGAAATAAGGTGTAATTTAAGTCTATTGATATTTGTATTTTGGCACACCTTAGAAAAGAGAAGTTTGAGGTTTTTAGTCTTAAAATTTAAAGCTTTATCTTTTCAATACTAAAGAGAAATTATAAAATATATTTGAGCACATCTTTGAGGAAAGGCTTTTATGATTGTTTTGAAAATAAGATTTGCTAACCTATTGAAGTGGCAAAAAGGAGATTATTTTGAAATAGGTTTTGAGGGCACATCTTCTTCAAGGAATTTTTAGGTATGGTAATTTGACTCCTTCTTAAGGTGGTTGTGCTTTGAGAAAATTATTTCTATGTCATAAGGTGGAGAAATAAGGATTAGACTTGTGTGCATTGTTGGAAATATATGAGCTAGAGTTTGAGAACTACTTGTGCTAGAGTTTGAGAGTTATTTGAGCTTCATTGTTGAATGAGTTTGGAAACACATGTGCTATGGTTTGAGAACAAGTTGTGCTTTATCTTTGAAAGAAATTGGAAATACTTGTGCTAGGGTTGGAAACAAGTGTGTGCATCATTGTGAAGCATTTTGGGTATTGGTTTGAGTGACATTGAAAGTAATTGTGAAAGTGTTTGAGATCAATATTGTGAAGCAAATTTGTGCATTATTGTGTTTGATCTTTGAGAGAAAATTTACAAGGAACATAAACCAGTTTTGTGAAGCAATGTTATACACTAGCATGATTTGATTTGAAATAAATTTGCAAGTAGATATATAATTTGATGAATGTGAGACATGTGAAAGCGACAGACTTAATGAATGTGAAGAGAACATATTGAGCATTTGCATTGCATATTATTCTTTATATGTTCTTGAAAGAATTTTGGGAATAATATGTCTGAATTGCCTAGTTGAAGAAAGCATTTCTAAAAGAGATACAAGCATTATTTTGAACATAATTGTGTGTAAGTTTTGAGTATGTGTTATGATCATATTTGAGCATGTGTTATGAGCATATTTGAGTATGTGTTATGAGCATATTTGAGCATTTTTTATGATCAAATTTGAGTATGTGTTATGAGCAGATTTGAGTATGTGTTATGAGTAGATTTGAGTATGTGTTATGAGCATATTTGAGCATGTGTTATGAGCATATTTGAGTATGTGTTATGAGGATATTTGAGTATGTGTTATGAGTAGATTTGAGTATTTGTTATGATGTAGATTTGAGCAAGTGAGAAGGTTGAAAATCCAACTAGTGTTCTATATTTCATAAATTGTATTTATAGGCTCCAAAGGCCCAAAATACTTAACCAATTCCACAAAATCATGGATTGGTCCCAAATTACATAACCATATAACCAAAGGCTATAATAGTGCATAAGAAAATGCATGTAACATCTTAGCCAACAAGAAGATAAGAAGTTAGCTAGAAATATGTGCTTAAGCTATATTTGAGTTCACTCTTCCTAACTAATACTTATTAGTGACAACTATCTTGCCAACTAATGCACAAGGAGTCTATGTGAGAATAAGACTCACTTACAATATTAAATTGTAAGAAATAAACTATGCAAACCTAGCCAAGAAATAAAGAGGGGTCATATGAGCGATCAAACATCAATCCTCATCATGCCTCCCCATAATAGAAGCATCTGACTCTAATGCTTTCAGAAGAGTAGGAAAGTCGCGGGACTTTTGATGAAAAGAAATCCAACGAGCCTGATGTGGTAGTTATCCTTGCAGAGCCACAAGATAAGAGGTGGTTGTTAGCGTAACTATGTTTATTACATTATTAGTATGGTTGTTAACATAGTTACAACCACTACTATTAAGCGCCTTGGTAGTTCCGTAACCTTCGAAACTATTCTAAGTGCTCATTGTATTATTTAAACAATGCTTGTTTAATGGTAATTGTTCACTATTTTCTACATGGTATCAGAGCAGGAGGAAGGTATTTCTTTACTGGGCACAATTTTTGAAACTCGTCTAGACCTGTGACTCGGGCATGCTTCTCAAGGTCGATTGGACCTAACTGGGCAACCAAGGGACTCAGTCGCATCTCTCGAAGCCGAAGGACACTCGACAGATGCTGGATCTGACTAGACATGGGCATGGATCCCGAGGTCAATATGGATTGGTTCTGACTCAAGTACATTTCTTGAGGTTAGACCGATGCTGGACTGAAGCAACCTAACAGACCTTGGATCTGGCACGAAGCCTGAGGTGGCTGACTTGGGCACAGAATTCAAGGTAAACTGACACATGGCGATGACCTAGACTGACACGTGGCACCACCTGGACTAGAATGATGTGGACCTGACTGGACTGACGTGGACACATGGCGGATAGGCCACGCACCACCCAGACCTTACTACGACACATGGCCATAGCAAAAGTTGATGCCACTAAGCGACTGCCCAAAGGCAGTCACTTAACGAGGGGCGTGCCTCACCTTTTATTCAGGTGAGGCAAACGTCGCCTCTTGAATGTGGGACTAAAAGTCCCACATTCAAAATTTTCCCCGCGGAGGCGGGAAAGCCTTCAATAGAAGGCAAGCCCCCTTCAAATATCCGTCGGGCTATCTAGCCCGATTAGAGAGGGGGCGTGAAGGAAAGCCTTCGTTGGGAGTTCAAACCCCACCGAGGACGCCCGCGCCTAGGTAAATATTTTTTTTTGTTATTTTTCTATTTTTTTTAGTATTTTTTCTATTAATATATTAATATTGTTAGTTTTTTTTTAACTAACAATATTTTTATTATTAATTAAATTCTTTACTAAAATTTTTTAGAAATTTACATTAAAAATTAGAATATTTGCCAAAGCAAAGGGGCTATTTTTTTTCTTCTTCTAAAAGGCACCATTTTTTTTTCAAACTTGAAGAAAAAAAATAGGGGGGGATGATGAGTAATTTTTTCTAAAAAGGCAATTTTTTGGCATTATTGTAAAGGTGCATTTTCGACAACGCCCGACACCTAGTGGTTTATTTCTGTGGGCACTTTTATGTTTTATGTTGCATGCTTCATTTTTTTGCACTACTTCATTAAAAGTTAACAATCAAATTCACTCCCTAAGTCCCCATAATCATTAAAACCCATCCGTGCAATTTATTGCACTACAGCGTTCGGTATTTGTGATACCTCTAGCCAACACTTACAGGTAAAGCTATCGTGATTGCACTACTGTATCTGTCGCCTAATATAGCTGCCACAACGACGTCTGATCTTGTTCTCTATAGATCATCGGGGAGAGATAAGTTTGCTATTTTTTTTTCTATTATTTTACTCCATCTACCACCCTAATCGTTCTTGTGTTTAGGCGTAAATCCTGATGAGAGTTCTGACATCCACAGTGTTTAGGGGAAGTTACGCCCCACGCATGAGGATTGATGACTTTCTATGGTAGGTGCCATCAACAAGACGATTCCCTTTCAGTACCGCCTAAGTACCACGTATCATATAATATTTAAAATTACCTACAGTCTCCCTCACATAAGGGCGGGTAATTTTTTTGATTTTTCAAAATACCTATAGTCTCCCTCACGTAAGGGCGGGTATTTTGTATGGTATAACGGCCTGGCATTAAGGTATATAGAAAGGGCGACCAATTGGTGATATAAGGAACCTTCACAATGGCCTCTGCTACAAAGTTAATGACTGATGCTCATCAGTTATTGAAAGGTCATAATTATACACCATGGAAAAACAAAATGAAGGCAGTCCTAATCATGGAAGATTTATGAGATGTTGTTTATGGAGCAACAACGAGACCTTCACCAGCATCTGGATCCATAGATCCTACTGCTGATCAGATAGCATTAGATAAGAAAGACAGTCGAGCAAAAGTGCTCATTTTGTTTGCTATTTCAGATGAAGTTCAACCTCATATAGCTGACAAAGCAAGTGGTAAAGAGGCCTGGGATGCCCTTCAAACCATTTATGAGGGAAATAATGATTCCACCATTCTTCATCTTCAAAAACAACTTCACAATCTGAGTTTGAGACAGGGTGAGATAGTTGAACTCTTTCTTTGAAGAGTTTCTGAATTGAAAGGCAAATTGAATTCTTTGGGAGATACAATGGATGACAAGCTTCTCACTTCCATCATGATGAGAGCTTTGCCTGATTCCTTTGATACGTTGATCACCTCCATTCAGGTGTCACAACGACAAATTACCTTTATTGAGTTGGTCAATTTGCTTCAACAACATGAGGCACGCCAACTTCATAGGGATGATTCTTCTAATACAGCCCTATACTCCAATAGACAGGGTTCTAATAAGAAAGGTAATTTTCAAAAAGGAGGCAATTCTCAACATAATTCAAAAGGAAAAGGGAAACAACCTCAACAAAATAAGAGGTATTGTAAAATTTGTGATAAAGACAACCATGACACCAACAGGTGTTGGCATAAGAATAAGCAAAAAGGCCAGACCAAACCACAAAACAAGAACAAGCAACCCAAGGTGAATGTTGTTGTTGAAGAATTTGACTCAGATTTTGAATGGGCACACAAGGTGCTCATGACTACCATAGCCTCCAAGGAGAAGGATCCTATATGGTATGTCGATTCTAGTGCTAGTAAGCACATGACTGGTGACAAATCATGGTTTGAATCATTTGTGGCCAAAGAGGGTAGACCTATCACTATTGTTGATGACAAAGCCTACAAGGTTCAGGGAGAAGGTACAATTTTAGTCACTCTTCCTGATGGAAAGTGTCATATTGACAAAGTCCTCTATGTTCCAGGACTGGCTAACAATTTGTTGTCAGTCACACAAATCTTGGATAAAGATATGGTTGTCAACTTTCGTGTTGAGAATGGCAAGAAGTGTTGTTCTATTACCAAGAAGGGTAAGCAGATTGCAACAACTTCATATAAGCATGGCTTATTTGCCCTAGATGCTATCTCTACTCCCCATGTTGCCATGACAGTCTCTACCAATGAGGCCACTTCCCTCTGGCACAAGAGATATGGGCATCTTATTTCTGGCTACTTACTTGAGTTTAGTAAGTATGAGATGGTAAAGGGTCTTCCTTCCCTTTCTTCCACATTGCCAGTATGCTCTAACTGCTTGGCAGGAAAGCAGCATAGAGTACCTTTTGAGAAGAGCTCAACACGAGCAAAAAAACCTCTAGAGTTAATTCACACCGATCTGTGCGGTCCTTTCACACCCAAAAATTGTGGGGGAAGAGGTATTTTTAGTTATTTGTAGATGACTACTCAAGAAATATGTAGGTTTTCTTTCTTTGACTGAAATCTGAGGATTTTGATTTCTTCCAACAATTCAAGAAATTTGTTGAGAAGGAGTCAGGGACTTCTATAAAAACCCTCCACTCTGATACCATGTAGAGTGCTCATCATAGCCAAGAAAAATGCATCTCAATGTCTTCTCATCTAGCTGCTTCCTTTTCTCTTTTGGTAAGTGCATGAAAGCTTGACATCCAAAAATATGAAGATGAGATATGGAGGGTTTTCAACCACTCCATGCTTCCTGTGGATTCATTCCTTTTAGGGCCTTTATGGGTGCCCTATTCAACGAGATATCTTTGAAGTGGTGACAGCTTCTGCCCAATATTGTTTCCCAAGAGTAGCTCCTGTGAGCATACAATGAACCATTTCCATAATAGAACGGTTCCTTCTCTCAGCAACTCCATTTTGCTAAGGAGTATAGGCAGTTGTTAATTGTCTCATGATTCTATGCTCAGATAAGAATGTTGAAAATTCTTTAGAGGTAAACTCCCCCCCTTGATCTGAGCGGAGGGTTTTTATAGAATTCCCTGACTCCTTCTCAACAGATTTCTTGAATTGCTAGAAGAAATCAAAAGCCTCAGATTTCAGTCGAAGAAAGAAAACCCACATCTTTCTTGAGTAGTCATCTACAAATAATTGAAAATACCTCTTCCCCTTTCAGTTATTTGTAGATGACTACTCAAGAAAGATGTGGGTTTTCTTTCTTCGACTGAAATCTGAGGCTTTTGATTTCTTCCAGCAATTCAAGAAATTTGTTGAGGAGTCAAGGACTTCTATAAAAACCCTCCACTCAGATCGAGGGGGGGAGTTTACCTCTAAAGAATTTTCAACATTCTTATCTGAGCATGGAATCACGAGACAGTTAACAACTACCTATACTCCTCAGCAAAATGGAGTTGCTGAGAGAAGGAACCGTTCTATTATGGAAATGGTTGTTGTATGCTCACAGGAGCTACTCTTGGGCAACAATATTGGGCAGAAGCTATCACCACTTCAGTATATCTATTGAATAGGGCACCCACAAAGGCCCTAAAAGGAATGACTCCACAGGAAGCATGGAGTGGTCGAAAACCCTCCATATCTCATCTTCGTATTTTTGGATGTCAAGCTTTCATGCACATACCAAAAGAGAAAAGGAAGAAGCTAGATGAGAAGACAATGAGATGCATTTTTCTTGGATATGATGAGCACTCTAAAGGTTATCGTTTGATAGATCTTTTGACCAAGAAAATTCATATCAGTAGAGATGTTGTTTTTGATGAAGCTTTCACATCACAAAACACATCTAAGGTATACCTAGATCTTGTGGAATCTAAGGAAGAGAAGTTCCCTTTGTCAACACAGACAAGAGGTCCTTCCACATCTTCTTCAACACCAAAAATGAAGAATCCAAAATGGTATACAAGCACAATCAGGGATGCAAAGTTATCCACTCCACCAGATTTGACTTTGGATAGCCCTCATACTCGCAGTATGGCTCAAAGGGAAAAAGCAACCATAGAGACTAGTGAGGTTGATGATCTTTGTCAATATTTTGAGGAACTTTCTGTAACTTCACATAAGGAAACAGAGGATATGGATATAGATTATGACAGGGTGTTTTTATCTTCAATGAATGAACATGAACCTGCCTCTGTACAAGATGCTCTTAGCAAACCATAATGGAAGGATGCTATGGATGTTGAGTACAAGTCTCTGGAAAAGAACAAAAATTGGAAGCTTGTTGATCTGCCACAAGGAAAGAAGCCCATTGGCTGCAAATGGGTGTACAAAGTCAAGTATAAGGTATATGGGACAATTGATAAGCATAAGACCCGTCTTGTTGCAAAGGGCTATGCTCAAAAGGAAGGCATTGACTATGGGGAAACTTTTGCACCTACTGCTCTAATGACCACAATTCAAGTCATTTGTGCTATGGCAGCACAGTATGGGTGGAAAGTTTACCAAATGGATGTCAAGAGTGATTTTCTAAATGGTGATCTCCAAGAAGAAGTATACATGACTCAGCTTGAAGGATTTGTACAGGAAGGTCAAAAGTAGAAAGTGTGCAAATTGGTAAAATCCTTATATGGCTTGAAACAAGCTCCTCGAGCTTGGTATATAAAAATGGATAATCACCTCCTACAACATGGGTTTAAGGTATGTCCGTCAGATGCAAACCTCTATTTTAAGAAATAAGGTTCTGAAATAGTGTTGCTTGTACTCTATGTTGATGATCTGCTCATTACAGGGAGTTCAGAAACTATGATCTCCGATGTCAAAAGAGACTTGAGTCAATATTTTGAGATGTCAAATCTCGGACTTCTCCATTATTTTCTTGGTCTAGAAGTAAGCCAGAAGGAGCACTACATCAAAGTGTCTCAGAAAAAATATGCCAAGCAACTGTTGGAAAAATATCGCATGACTGATTGCAAGCCAATGGCAACTCCGATGGAGACAGGAATTTAGTTATCACGATATGATGATTCACCTCAGGTATATGGTACTCTCTATCGATAGTTTATTGGGAGTCTCATATACCTAACCAATACTAGGCCATATATCATATTTGTTGTCAACTATCTTTCAAGGTTCATGCAAGAGCCTAAGACCACTCATTGGAAAGTAGCAAAGTGTGTTCTTCACTATGTCCATGGTACTATGGAATATGGCCTAGAATACAAGAAGAATAACAAATTCTTCTTGCAAGGATACACGGACTCCGACTATACCGGGTCATATGATGATCGCAAGTCAACTTCAGGATATATTTTTCATCTTGGATCCGATCATGTCTCTTGGCACAACAAGAAGCAATAGGTGGTTGCTATCTCATCTATAGAGGCAGAATATCACACCGCACGTGAAGCTGTGTGTGAAGTGATATGGTTACGTCACATTCTAACAAGTATGGGTCATCCATCAAAATCTCCAATACACTTGTTCTGTGACAACCAGGGTGTTTTTAACCTTGTTAAGAATCCAGTGCATCATGAGAAAACCAAGCACATTGATACACAATGCCACTTCATTCGAGACGAATTTCCAAGGCACCGAATTCAGCTTCAGTACATTCCCATCGATGCTCAAGTTGCAGACATTTTCACTAAGGCACTTGCACGTGTCAAATTTGAATTGTTTTGTAGCTCACTTTGTATTGCCAAATGATGTAATCAGGGGGGGTGTTAGTATAGCTAGTAGTTATCCAATTACCCAAATAATGTAATAAGTGGGGATGTTAGCGTAACTATGTTTATTACATTATTAGTATGGTTGTTAACATAGTTACAACCACTACTATTAAGCGCCTTGGTAGTTCCATAACCTCCAGAACTATTCTAAGCGCTCATTTGTATTATTTAAACAATGCTTGTTTAATGGTAATTGTTCACTATTTTCTATAGTGGTAGACCCCTGGTGAGTCTATCGAGTCTTCGTGTCATAGATCTGATTTGAATCCAATGGTAACTGATAATAAGGAACCATGTCCATAGGATGAATATTAGCTAGTGCAGCCTCCAATGTAGAGTCATGATACAACTTCAAAATATCTACATTGATGACATCATGAATTTCCAAGTGTGAAGATCAAGGCAAAAAGCATTATCATATACTTATTGAAGGATAGTATAAGGCCCATAGTGAATCAATTTGATTTTACTATGAGTTTTATCAAAAAAATATCGTTTGTCGAGGTACAACCATACTTTCTCACCAACCTGAAATGGATGAGGAATTTTATGTTGATCCATGGCCTGAAATAGATGTGGGTAACTTTACAATATGGTATCCATAGTAGAATGCCGATGTGAAAGAGAATCTGATGGAGAAGTGTGTTTGGAGCTAATGAAAAGTAGAACAACCTCACTAACTTGTTTTATTGCCTTGTTGGTGTGTAGTAAATTTAAAACCATATTAGGAGTGTTGATGTTTTTTATGAGATATGCCTCACCATTTTTTTTAAATGTATAGGTTCTTTTAAAATCATCATAAATACCTTTCCTATCATACTAAAATGGTTTCCCAAGCAAGAGCCCACAATAATCCATAGGAGTCACATCATAAGTGACTTGATCTATGAAATGTGGTCCAAGTATAAATTTCAATGTGCAAGTGTGAGTGATCTCTGAGCCCCTACCACTATCCTTCCAACCCAAAGAGTAAGGTTGAGGATGAGGCTCCATCGATAATTTCAATCTCTCGATAATGGATCTTGCAATTAGGTTCTTCTACAAGTCATTATCCACTATACAATTTATGATAAAGTTATAGAGCAAATGAGCTCGAGTGACGAATAAAGCATCACGAGAAATCCTTGATGAATTAACATTTACTACGGTAACATCATTGAGTTTACCTTGTAATTCTATGTATTATCTACTCTCTCCTACTGACTCAAGGGGACCTTGCTCTTTGTCCTCCTCTTGAGTTGTTACAACCAAACTTATTTTCTTAATTTTGAAACAATCATATTTTTCATGGCTCTTTTGCTTACAATAGTTGCAAAAAAATTTAGAAGTGTTGGAAGAAGAAGGAGAAGAAGATGAAGAAGGAGAGGAAGGAGAAGAAGAAAAAGTCTTATGTTGGGCAAAGTTCTTCTTAGAAGGAGAAGAATTATTCCCTTTTTATTAGCTAGCAACCGCCTGAGTAGTAGGAGCATGGAATCCCTACGAGTGCGCTTTGAACTTATCCTCAACAAGTTGCGTCTGGTTGAAATTTGAATCCAAAGTTTCCATAGAAACAAACATGATTTCCTTGTACAAATGCTCTAATAAGCCACTTTGAAATTTGAGAATCAAAGCTTTGACATCATCCTCCACATTCAAAATAATTATTTACCTGTTGAATTGAAAGATATAATCATGCACAGTCATATTAGTTCCTTGACAAAATCTAAACCACTTAATTACCATATCCTTTTGTTAATTAGAGGGATAAAATTTTTGCTTAAGATATTCTACAAGGGTATCCCAAGTGGTAAGATCATCATGTCCCCTTTTGCGTTCCACTAACACTTTCACCAAACCTGAAAGCTTGAGTTTGGTGAAGGGAACCTTATCCTCATCTGAGGTATGAGTGTAAGAAAACCAGGACTCCATGTCAAGAAGCCAGCTATTCAAGACGTCTAGGTTTTTGGAGCCATCATACAATGGCACTTCACACCTTGCTTTAGATCAAGGATCATTGTTGTATATTTTAACATAAGTTGCACATTTGTTTTAAAAATTTTGAGGTAATTTTACCTTAAATTTCATGCCATTTATTGTAAGATTAAATTTTAAATTTTAAATAACCTTTGCAAGTTATTTAAATTTATTTAAAATTTAAATTAATAATTATATATATTTATATATATATATATATAAATTATTTTTTTGATTTTTGTAAATATATATATATATAATTTTTTTTGCAGGCTACATAATAATTAACATTGCAAAGTTTAAATAGGCCTTTGCAAAACCAATTTATAACAAGATTCCCAAATCATGTAACAAAACATGTAGGAGCACAAATAGGGAGGTAAGAAAATCTTAATGTCAACTAACCCTAAATAGATGCTAACTAAAACAAATAGCTAATAATAAAAATACTTACCGACAATCAACCAACAAGATGTTGCCAAAAAATAAGGTGCAAAAATAATAAATAACCTAGGACTATGTAAACATATACCCTAGGTAGAAAGTGATGCCCACATCATACCTCCCCACTCAAGTAGTATTGGACTCCAATGCGTACACAGTAAGAGTGGAAGGGTGAGTCACCAATCACTGCAAAGACATCTGATAATCGGGAAAAAAATAATCCTAGATACCCTAGGATATCGGTGTAGAGATATAGCGATGAGAGGACTCCATTGCTAAGGAAAAACAAGGAGTAAAGACCTACGGTTGTATCTGCATATGATTTTTATCTGGAACATGTGAAAAAATGCAAAACCAGTCAGAGTCCACAATAGCCAAGTGATACAAAAGTCAAATGGAGAGATGTAATTCCATGATAGAAAATTCTAACCGCTAAGAAGCCTGATCTGATCAACCTATAAAGAGGCCACTATAGTACTCAAGGTGGAACAAAATTAGGTGCAGTAAAAGCAATAACAAGAGTCTTGATGAAGGAGGAAGAATGACCACCTGAGCAAGACAAATCTCCTGAAGACCATGAGACTAACCATAGTAGGTAGTCTTTTCATTTGATTCTAAAAATATGAATGACCACCTAAAAAGGACAAAATTCCTTGAAGGCCATGAGACTAATCATAGTAGCTAGCCTGGCCATGTCATCTATCAATAGAGTAGCCTTATGTTCACTGGTGCAAGCCAGAAAGGCTATCATATTATCTCAAATAAATGAGTACATAAAGGCCATGTGGGATGAAGTGGTTTGCAAAAGAATGAGAGATTTGGGTACCACCAAAATGCACTCTATACAAATCCACTAAAGTGTTGAATCCCAAAATGGGAGGAGAAATTAAACTCCTCAAATACCTGCAGAAACATGTGTTCGAAAGGTCATAATGGTGCTATGAGTTTCAAGCACTCGTTGAAGCCGAAAAGGTCTTCAATATTTGCCTCGTAGGCAATACAGTATGCTATGGTTTTCAAGCATTTCAAGAAGCCATCAAGGCTTTCAATCTTTACCTCGCAGGGCAATTACAATGTGCTATGGTTTTCAAGCACTTTAGAAGCCATCAAGGCTTTCAATATTTGCCTCATAGGGCAAGTGACAATCATGCTATGAATTTCAAGCACTTTAAGCAAAACACATTTTTGCTTTTTACAAATATTACCTCGTAGGTAATATCCAAAAACACAGTTTCCCAAATGCTTGGAAAATTACAAAACTTTTACGAAAATAAGCCTCATGGGCTTAACAAAACTTTAGCAAAGTAAATTGCAAAAAGTTGCAAAATATTGAGCCCTATAGGATTTTACAATAGCTTTTGTGATTGTAATAATTGCAAAAATAAAAATTAATGCAATTTTATAATTAAATTGATTTAAACAATTAATAGAATTTTAATTAAATTAAATTAATTGTAATTTAATTTAACAAAATAAAAATGAATTTTAAATTAAAATCATTTCACCTTAGCCAAATAAGGTCTGGCTAACTAGCCCGATCGGCCACATAAGGTCTTAAAGCAAAGACGAATACGCAATATATACTACCCGGTGTACACACATCCTCATTTTGCGAAAAAACCACTGTGGCCACCGTAAGGGGAAGATGAACCCTGCACGTATATACGGTGATATGTGGTAGACGTATGCGCTGCAATTGGTGTCAAAATTATGTTTAACAGCATAGGTGCAGAGTCATCCACCAATGCCTTCACTTGTTTGTGTGGGCGGCAAGTTTGATTTGCCTATTCGAAACAAGGTGAAAACCTCTAGTGTGCACAGGTGATCAAAGTGCCTTCGTCGTGAACTGAAAATTCTCTCTATGTCTAGTGCGTTGTACAGAGGATGCCTGTGCTTAAATAAATCACCAATGAAACACCATACCCGAAACACTTCCAAAGCTCGTCGAATGGTACGATTGGATGCACAACCAAAACAGTGTAGAAGTGTCTTCGTCTGCAGTGAGTACATGCATGCAAGGCCTCCAGAAATAGATTGTATCACCTCAAACACTCACTATAAATCTACCTCCATGGAAGGTCTCGACAAATTGAATAGAAATGAGTGGAACCCATGACTACCCGAATAGCAATGTTTTTAGGGAGCGGCCAGTGACCCGTCGAGCTACTAATCTCGGTGAGGTATAAAGGAAAAATTGTTTCCTTTATTGGCTGGCTGTAGGCTATCTACCAATGAGACGATGTCGGTTGCGCAGGTAGAAAATGGCTGTGTGATTTCTGAAATCATCGTGGCCATGATGAGAGAAAGTGCCACCAATCTAGTCAGAGTGCTTAGTTCTGCATGGAGGAATAATAGCAGAAAAAAAAAAAAACCAATCACCTCAAGAAAACATCGATCTTGTTACTCATGTGGTGGTTGAGGGAGTAGCCAACTATCAAATGCATTAGCAGAAGTTCTGCATACAGCAGATCTGGCACGATGGCAAGAGTTAAAACCATTGATCACCAATGAAAACCGCCAATTCTCAACCTCAAAAAAAATTGTGGAATGACACCACTAAGCACAGTCGGATGACAATCTGTGTGTGCAGGCATGACGGAGGGTCGAACGAGTGTTTGCTTGGGTGAACAAAGGCTGATTGCAGAATGTGTGACTTGCAGAGACATCACAAAACATGCTTGTAGATACTGCGAACAACCTAAACTTCGTAGGTTGGTTCTGCTTGCAATATATATAAAACTGTGCTAGGGCTTTTCTCTATCGAACAATCCTCCGGTGCTGTCACAGGGAGTATGCAGGTTTCTTCCAAGGTAGATGTTCGAAAAACTAATTGCATGGAAAATATTATCCCACATGCATCGAATAGGGGATATATGGCATTTTAAAAATAAAAATGTGCATATTTTCTAATGATCACCACACGGTGGTCAGCCATCCCTTTGATTATCATGCCGCTCCTTTTGGTTTAGCCTTTTGTGTCCTTTATTGCCTGCTTAGCCCAATTTTTTGTCAGTCCTCCTGCCTCCAAACTGTCATAAGCAAAAGTTTGGTAGAAGCAAAAGTTTTATCACCAACGTTAACGATCACTTAGACCACCCGCAACTATGCTAGCCGAATGGCTAGTTGCCACCGCCTGGTTGTTGATCCGAGGTGGAGAAAAATTAAAAATTGCCAAATGGACCCAGCTAAATGGCAAAACACTAATGGCCAATCAAAAATTTGAGGACCAATGGGCAATCAAAATTCGAGGAATTCAATTGCTAATAAAAATTGCAATTTGTGGAATTAATTGCAAAGGAGAGAATTTTTAGAGGGAAATTTCCCCTCATAGTTCGAGAACCTCTTGGCTCTGATACCAATAATAAGGGACAGAATAGGTTAAATTCAAGCTACATAATAATTAACATTGCAAATTTTAAATAGGTCTTTGCAAAACCAATTTATAACAAGATGCCCAAATCACGTAACAAAACGTGTAGGAGCACAAATAGGGAGGTAAGCAAATCTAGATGTCAACTAACCCAAAATAGATGCTAACTAAAAAAAATAACTAACAATAAAAATACTTACTGATAATCAACCAACAAGACATTACCGATAAGATGCAAAAATAATAAATAACCTAGGACAATGTAAACATATACCCTAGGTAGAAAGTGATGCCCACATCAGCAAGTCTTGTAATAAGACTTGAAGCAAGTTTAAGGCAGATTTGAGCAAGTCTTGTGAGAAGACTTGAAGTAGGTTTGAGGTAGATTTGAGCAAGTCTTGTAAGAAGACTTGAAGCAGGTTTGAGGCAGATTAGAGTAAGTCTTGTAAAAATACTTGAAGCGGGTTTGAGGTAGATTTGAGAAATTCTTATGAGAAGCCTTGAAGCAAGTTTGAGGTATATTTGAGAAAGTCTTGTGAGAAGACTTGAAGTAGGTTTGAGACAGATTTGAGCAAGTCTTGTGAGAAGACTTAAAGCAGGTTTGGGCAAGAGTTGAGAGCGGGTTTGAGCAAGCCTTGTGAGAAGGCTTGGTGTAATTTAGGCAGATTTGAGCAAGTCTTGTGAAAAGACTTGAAGAAAGTTTGGGCAAGAGTTGAGAGTAGATTTGAGCAAGCCTTGTGAGAAGGCTTGGTGCAGATTGGATAGATTTGTGATCAGGTTTTGTTGTTGATTTGAGCAATCCTTGTGAGTAGGCTTTGTGTATATTGGAGAAGTGAGTTGAGCAGATTTTGTTGTAGATTTGTGACCAGGTTTTGTTGTTGATTTGAGCAATCCTTGTGAGTAGGCTTTGTGTATATTGGAGAAGTGAGTTGAGCAGATTTTGTTGTATATTTGTGCAAGCCTGGTATGAGGGCTTGGATTCATTTTGAGTAGAGTATTGAGTTGGATTTAGAGTGAACCAGAGCAGAATAGGAGAGATGTCTCCTATGGATAGATATCCATGAACTAAAGTAAAGAGGAGTGGTGTCTCCTATGAATAGATATCCACAAAGCAGATCATAGGAGACAAAGGTCTCATATGGATAGATATCCATAAACCAGAACAGTTGGGACAAAGGTCTCATGTGGATAGAGGTCCACAAATCATAGTAGTGGGAATAGAGGTCTCCTATGGATAGGGGTCCACAAACCAGGATAGTAGGGGAAAATATCTCATGTGGATAGAGGTCCACAAACCAGAGCAGTGGGGATAAAAGTCTCCTATGGATAGAGGTCTCCTTTGGATAGAGGTCCATAAGCATTGTAAAAGGGAATTGATTCCCAAGATATTTGTTGAGAAAGTTTATAAGAAATATTTTCTCTGTGGACGTAACCCACATTGGGTGAACCACGTTAAATATGTGTCTCTCATGTGTGTGATAATTTATGCATTACTTTGCTACTGCTATTGATGATATTGGTTTGGAAAGTTATTGCAATTGATAACATTGGATAATGTTGATTGAGAAAGAAAAGTAAAAGTTATCTTATACTGTTCACCCTCCCTCTCATTATAATCTTGTGTTCTTCAATTGATATTAGAGAGGGTTCCTCTTGGGAAACCTAAAAGCTTGAAGGAATTTCTTACAAGAACACACATGGCCAGGAAAGGAAAAATAAAAACCATGATATCACATCCTCCTAAGAAGGAAGGAACTCACATGGTCATGAAAGAAAAGGAAGAAGAATTTGATTTTGCTCTCAATGATATTATTACTCTAAGAGAAGAAGTGGAAACATATAAAGAACAAAAATAAAGTAGTGGAGAAGAGGCTAAATTGATAAACTTGTGTGTTAAATGTGGAAATCTAGGTCACCATGCAACTTATTGTCCACAAGATGGTGAAGAATATTTTTTTTGTGGTAACCTTGGTCACAATGCAGTTTATTATAATGGTTTAGTAGCAATGAAGATGAAAAGGAACTCAAGGAAAAATTAGAAAGAAAATTTCATCATGAAAAGAAAAATAGACACATTCAAAACAGGTATGAGAGGAAGATCATTTTTGAAAATAGTAGTGAAGAGAAAGAAGATGATCCTGAAATTGAAAACCAAGAAGAAGAGGAAGGTTCAAAAAATGAAGAAGAAGTCACAAAAGAGAAACTCATTGCTGATTTAAAGAGGTCTAGAGAGGAGAGCTCAAAATTGAAAGCTCAAATACAAAAGAATGAAAATTCTCCTGGTGTCAAAGGCCAAGTAGAAGAGAGATAAGATACTCTAGTTGAAGATCTATAAAAAGAGAATGTTTCGAAAAAGGAAGTCAAACTTGATATGGAAAAGGAACTTGTTTTTTAAGAGTTAAAAAAGGAGAACTCAAGATTGAAGGCTCAAGTACAAGAGGATGAGAAAATAAAGGCAAATCTTCTACAAGATCTCATTGACTTAAAAATCAAGGTTGAAGAGGCAAGGAAAATTGAAGAAGGTATGGCTGAAAAATTAAAGGAAAAAGAGCTAGAATGTGAAATATTAGAACATGAAGTGGTTTCTCTAAGGTTGGAAGTGAAATATTCTAATGATAAGCTACATAGGCTTCAGAAAATCTCAAAATATTTGGATGACATTCTCAAGGCACAAAGGTCTCCATTTATCAATACTGGAGTTGGTTTTAAATGAGGGTCAAGCTCAAGTTCAAAAGAAATAGAAGAACTAAAAGTGATTAAAGAAGAACCTAAGACTTACGTTGATGTGTTGAGAGGTAATAGTATCAAAGAGGAAGCAAAAATTGCACCATCAAAGAACAAAGATCATCACAGGAAAAACAAAGAAATAATAATGAGATCAAGGCAAGATGAAAATTCCTTATAAGGTTATTGTTATTCATGTAATCAGTTTGGTCACAAAGTTGTGCATTGTAGGGTTCATGGAAAGAATAATTATGGCTTCACTAAGAGGAACTTCAATTCATTTGAAGATGGATATTTCTTTCAAGGTTATTTCTACTCATGTAATCACTTTGGTCATAGAGCTATACATTGCAGGGTTCATGATAGAAATGGTTATGGCTTCACCAAGAGAAATTTCAGATCATTTGCACCTTCCAAAGACTACAACATCAAATGTTACAATTGCAATAATTTTGGGCATAAAGCAAGGTGGTGTAGAATAGTGTTTCAGGAACTTCCAAGAATAAGCAAGAAGCAAGACAACCAAAAGGTTCAAAGAGGTATGACTACAAAAGTGTGGAGGAAGGTTGAGAAAGGAGAAGAGCATTGTAATTTGGGAGTAGATTTACTCCCACACAAAAATTGATCACCTCAAGGAGAGGATGTGGTGTGGGGTCTATTCTAAAAAGTCTTATTTTAGCCCCATGAAGCCCTTTACCATTGATGTCAAAGGGGGGGAGAATTCAGTCAAGGGAAGCAGCTAGTCTAGGGGAGTAGTTTTGGAATCCAGTTGCAGAAAAAAGGAATAAAGTTACTAAGGGTTGCCATCAATGACAAATGGGGAGATTTTTGGAAATATTGATCATATTGTGTTGTCATTGATATCAAAAGATTGATTTCAAAAGGTTTATGTCAAAGAGAGCTTGGTATGGCAGAAATGTTCTTCTGTGGTTGGATAATATTGCAAGGTAATTTTTATCTCAAAGCAAGGAAAAAGAAAAGGTTTGCAAGGTTTAAAGGAAAACAAAAGGTTTATAATATTTATTTTTAAATATTATACAAAGGTTTAATTTGCAAAGCCAATGTTCAAATATTTAAAAGGAGGCCCAAAGGTTTAAAGTTTCATAAAAGGAGAGAAGCCCAAGGTTCAAAAGGAAATATTATAATATTTTTAAAATATTATAATATACAACATATTTCATTGGCGCCAATGGTTATGAAGCAAGGTTTAAAATATATATAATATTTCTCTCATGGAGCGTCGACATCATTCGAAGGAGGCAAATGTTTATGAGTTTAAAATAATTTTTTTTTAAGTGTCGACGTCATTCAAAGAAGGAGGCAAACATTTAGAAATACCTTATCAAATTCATTTGGATGCTAACATTTTTGGAGATGCAAAAATTTTATGTGATGCCAATATTTTGATGATGCAAAAAATTATTGTGATGTCCATGCTTTCACTATGAAATCATTTCTCTCATGCGCTAGTTTTTGCGAATTTCATTGAGAAGAGAGGACACGTTTTTTAGGAAAGCGATTTGCAAACAAGAGGAAGTGCCATTGTTTTGAATACCAACCAAGTGGTTGGTCTAGTTGGACGCCTAGCTGGAGCTAAGGTTTTGCCTAACTAGAGTGCACAGGGTTGAATCTTGCGGAGTTGTTTTTTTGGGCAGAATACGTGGTTCGTTTTGCAGGCATAGCAAAGAACATTTTTGTTGGGGTAGCCTAGTCAGTAGTCTAGTTGTGGCTAGGGCACTGCGTGGGTAGAGGTTGTAAGTTTGATTCCTGTGCGGTTTGCAGGCATGTGGTGTTGAGATTCGTGCCAAAAATTTTGAAATATATTTCGCTAGCCTATGTTGTGAGGTATGCCCCAAATTTTTGAATAATCAATGCTTTAGTGAGAAAATATTTTGCTGGTTATTTGATATTGTAAAAGGCAGAAAGTTGGTTTTAATTAAGTAGTGGAGGAATAAGGTGTATAAAGAAATAATTTTTATTGTAATGTGTGTATAAATTTAATTCTTAGAGGGAGATTTGTGTATGGTTTAAAAGGCATATATCTTGTATTTTGAAAGGGGAAATAAAGTGTCTTAGGGATTTATTGAAGTTATAATTTTTGCTTGCTTAAGAAAGGAGAAATAAGGTGTAATTTAAGTCTATTGATATTTGTATTTTGACACACCTTAGAAAAGATAAGTTTGAGGTTTTTAGTCTTAAAATTCAAATCTTTATCTTTGCAAGACTAAAGAGAAATTATAGAGTATCTTTGAGCACATCTTTGAGGAAAGGTTTTTGTGATTGTTTTGAAAAGAATATTTGCTAACCTCTTGAAGTGGCAAAAAGGAAATTATTTTGAAACAGGTTTTGAGGGCACATCTTCTTCAAGGCATTTTGAGGTATGGTAATTTGAATCCTTCTTAAGGTGGTTGTGCTTTGAGGAAATTATTTCTATGTCATAATGTGGAGAAATAAGGATTAGATGTTCCTGCATTGTTGGAAATATATGAGCTAGAGTTTGAGAACTACTTGTGCTAGAGTTTGAGAGTTATTTGAGCTTCATTGTTGAATGAGTTTGGAAACACATGTGCTATGGTTTGAGAACAAGTTGTGCTTTATCTTTGAAAGAAATTGGAAATACTTGTGCTAGGGTTGGAAACAAGTGTGTGCATCATTGTGAAGCATTTTGGGTATTGGTTTGAGTGACATTGAAAGTAATTGTGAAAGTGTTTGAGATCAATCTTGTGAAGCAAATTTGTGCATTATTGTGTTTGATATTTGAGAGTAAATTTGCAAGGAACATAAACCAGTTTTGTGAAGCAAAGTTATACACTAGCATGATTTGATTTGAAAGGAATTTGCAAGAAGTAGAGATCTGATTTGATGAATGTGAGACAAGTGAAAGCGATAAACTTAATGAATGTGAAGAGAATATATTGAGCATTTGCATTGCATATTATTCTTTATATGTTCTTGAAATAATTCTAGGAAGAATATGTCTGAATTGCCTAGTTGAAGAAAGCATTTCTGAAAGAGATACAAGCATTATTTTGAACATCATTTATGTGCAAGTTTTGAGTATGTGTTATGATTATATTTGAGCATGTGTTATGATTAGATTTGAGCATGTGTTATGAGCAGATTTGAGTAAGTGTTATGAGAAGATTTGAGCATGTGTTATGAGCATATTTGAGCATGTATTATGAGCAGATTTGAGTATGTTTCATGAGCATATTTGAGCATGTGTTATGAGCATATTTTAGCATGTGTTATGAGTAGATTTGAATATGTGTTATGAGTAGATTTGAGTATGTTTTATGAGGCATATTTGAGCAAGTCTTGTAAGAAGACTTGAAGCATGTTTGAGGCAGATTTGAGCAAGTCTTGTGAGAATACTTAAAGTAGGTTTGAGGCATATTTGAGCAAGTCTTGTAAGAACACTTGAACTATGTTTGAGATAGATTAGAGCATGTTCTATAAGAATAATTGAAGTAGGTTTGAGGTAGATTTGATAAATTATTATGAGAAAAATTGAAGTAGGTTTGAGGTAGATTTGAGCAAGTCTTGTGAGAAGAGTTGAAGTAGATTTGAGGTAGATTTGAGCAAGTATTGTGAGAATAATTGAAGCAGGTTTGGACAAGAGTTGAGAGTAAATTTGAGCAAGCCTTGTGAGAATGCTTGGTGCAGATTTAGGTAGATTTGAGCAAGTCTTGTGAGAAGAATTGAAGTAGGTTTGGGTAAGAGTTGAGAGCAGATTTGAGCAAGCCTTGTGAGAAGGCTTGGTGCAGATTTGGGCAGATTTGTGAGCAGGTTTTATTGTTTATTTGAGAAAGCCTTGTGAGTAGGCTTGGTGTAGATTGGAGTAGTGAGTTGAGCAGATTTTTTTGTAGATTTGTGCAAGCCTGGTGTGAGGGCTTGGAGTAGT
The DNA here is from genome assembly GCA_028583015.1 of Wollemia nobilis. Lineage (NCBI taxonomy): Eukaryota > Viridiplantae > Streptophyta > Pinopsida > Araucariales > Araucariaceae > Wollemia > Wollemia nobilis. The sequence continues at coordinate 2,833,519 of JAQPPZ010016480.1, read as the reverse complement.
TTTGAGCAGATTATTGAGCTAGATTTGGAGTGAACTAGAGTAAAAGAGGAGAGGTGTCTCCTATGGATAGATATCCATGAACCAGAGCAAAGAGGAGAGGTGTCTCCTGTGGATAGATATCCACAAACCAAAGCAGTGGGGATAGAGTTATTCTATGGATAGAGAACCACAAACTAGAGTAGTGGGGATAGATTTATCTTGTAGATAGAGATCCACAAACCAAATTAGTGGAGATAGAGGTCTCTTTTGGATAGAGGTCCACAAACCATAATAGTGGGGACAGAGGTCTCCTATGGATAGAGGTCCACAAACCATAATAGTGGGGACAAAGGTCTCCTATGGATAGAGGTCCACAAACCAGAGCAATGGGGATAAAGGTCTCATGTGGATAGAGTCCCATGAACTTAAGAATAGGGTATTAAGGTCTCATTTGGACAGAGGTCCATAAACATTGTAAAAGGGAATTGGTTCCCAAGAGATTTGTTGAGAAATTTTATAAGAAATTTTTTCTACATGGATGTAACCCACATTGGGTGGACCACGTTAAATCTGTCTCTCATATGTATGATAATTTATGCATTTCTTTGCTACTACTATTGATGATATTGGTTTGAAAATTTATTACAATTGATAACATTGGATAATGTTGATTGAGAAAGAAAAGTAAAATTTATCTTATACTGTTCACCCCCCTCTCAAAATAAGCTTGTGTCCTTCAGTAGGTCCCATTGGAGAGCCAAACATATGACTAGTAAAAAAATAGACATAAACCCCTCATACACATACACTTAATAAAACTTGATAATAGACAAAAATAGGTCAGTAGGAGGCCACAAATGGCTATACCAAAAATTTGACATAGGCAGATTTGAGCAATAATATATATATATATATATATATATATATATATATATATATATATATATATATATATATATGCAAGAAAGATTTTATATAGATTGTGCTAGAAGCGAGGGTTTGAAATTGCCCACAAGTCACTCAAGAGCTGACTATTTTTACAAAAATAAATGAAGAGAAAGCCTGCAAAAGAATTCAGTTGTAAAATTTTTGATCTTTTACAAAGCTACAACTACTCCTCTTTATAGATTACAAGGGGAGGATTTTTCCTCCAAAATTCATGCAGATATTTCAAGTTGTCTCTAGCTTCTAATGCCATATCATGTCTCATCTGAATTTTTGATCCCTATGAAGTCCTCTAAATTCAAAGTCATGAAATTAAAATTGTCCTGAGCCCTTGGATGAGAAACTATTGTTTTTATTTCATCTACCCATTTTTGAGAATATCCATCACATGGGTGTAGAAGATCTCTTCATTTAATGTTTTGTATATTTGAGTTGCTTCTATCTTGGGTCCCATGTTGTTGTCCTTTCATGAAGATATGAGATATTACTTTGTAGGAAAGTATGATATTCCTCAAAGAATGTGCAACTCATTGGTTTAACTTTCAGGTCATTGATATTTTCTTCTTCAGGAGTTTTCTTCACCACTTAGACTTGGGGCCACTTGACATCAGATATTTGGGACTTTTGTTGCACGTACCTTTGTCAGAACTTCCATTTCTTGTCTTCTAATCAATACTTATAAACTTTTGAATTTTCAAAATTTTCTTGCTCTTGAGACCTAACCTCCAATCGTTGGATATTTTTTATCAAGGTTCTCTTTCATGTCTTTCTATGACTCAAAATTTTGCTTTCAAAAGGCGTAGTGATTCATGACTATATTTATTAAAAAAAATTATCTAAATTCAATAACTTTCAATATGTAACCTTATTGGTGGATTTATAGATGTGTAGTTTTTGACTTTCTTTTAAATATTGAATATTTGTTATTTTTTTTGTTGTCAAGTTATTGATCAACATAAAACTTAACATTATATTAATAATAATTAGAGAATCTTCCTCAACCATAACAAGGGTAATACATAACCTTTTATTTAATTGGATGCTTTTATAAATAGATTTCACTTCAATTGTATATTATTCAAGTTTAAATATATTTTAGTGGTCTTCAATCCAAAATCCTTGGCACTTAAGTTATACATGCTTATCTTTCATTGTGTTGCCTTTAGATGCATCACCAATTAAAATTTGACCTAGTAGATCATATTTTATGGTGAATATTTTGTGTTAGTTTTTAATAGATAAATAAATATGGAAGCTATTCAATCCATTCTACTCTCATCACAAATTTCATTGAACAAGCTTATATTATAATCAACCATTAGACTTAGGGATCTAAATATTTCCTCTATTATTTTTATCATTATTATCATCATTTCTTCTATATAGGCCTTAAGTTTCAAAAATAATTAAGTTTATATCTACCCATATTTTTCATGTTATCATACTTGTTTTATAGGTAGGACCTAAATTACTCTAGAATTCCTTTTGATGTGGTTTAGGGTATACTAAATTTTACCAAAAATATGATTTTAAACTTGGCCCATAAAAGGAAAGTGGAGAAGGATGTGTTTAGGTCTCTCTTTTTTCCCTTTACAAATATCACATCTAAATGGACCTTGAAAGTTCCCTTTGTAAAGTTAGGTCCATGTTAGAATTATTCCATATGAGGCTAACAATGTGAATATCTTGGCTTTTGGTTAACCCTTTCTAGACCAAATTTTCTTTTATATGTTCTCTTCCATACCTTGTAGAGTGGCTTACACTCCTTTTTAGGCACCATTGACTTAATATATTTCCTTCCCATTGAATCCTTAGTGGATTGAATCTTCATTTTCATAGGAGAATATTACAAATCTTTTCAACTTACTAATAAAATACTCCTTTTCTTGAGAGTTCTTCATTTTGTATGTCCAAGAGAGGTCTCATTGTCTTCTTTCCTACAATCTTATTCATGTTGAGCCCAATTATTACATACTTTGAAACCTTGCATTACATAAGTTAGAGGAGTGAAGTCTCTATAATGTGTATTCTCTATTAGAGGATTTTGTTCCAACCAAAATTGATTCCAAAACCCAGCCTATTATATATATTTGTAAGCAAAATAAGACAACACCTTGCAAATAAAATAATGAAAGACAAGCAATTGCAGAATAAATGAATTTTATATTGAATTTTATTGGAGCCTTAGTCTCCTCTTTACAAGTGATTTGCCCCAAGTGCATAGGGGTATGATTACAATAAGTGAATGCTTGCTTTCACATGATACAATGAGCACAAAGAGGGAAAATAAACCCCTTTGGCTAATCAAATTATTGGTGGTGTCTTTGGTCTTCTTTCGCTCCAATCCAATTGGTGAGTGGGCTTTGGTATCCAATGTAGGGACCACTCCTAGCTTTAGTAGCTCTTAAAATACCTGTATCCTGCACACATGGAAGTCAAACAAGGGTCAGCAACACCTGTATAAATGATTGAAATCAATGCAAATAAAAACCCTTGAAAGAAATGCTTGTAGGAGACATAAAAATAGTAATTAAACATGCCTTGATAAAAAATGAATAACTTACTGATCTCTTTTGCTCCAAATGGCCTAAAAATTGGTGGAGATATTCTAGGGGATGTCACAAACCTACCCTCAAAATATCATCTCAATACAATTTTGGATGAGTGATATATTGCCAAAACAAGTTTGGTAGTTTTTGTAGAAATGCAGGCTGGCAGTTGCGACTGTGTAACCATGGGAGAACGATTTAGAAACCGCGGGAGTACGGTTGTGACTATGTAACTGTGGATGCACGATTCTAAAACCATGGGACTACGATTAATAATATGTAATCATGGATGTGCGATTGTGCAGAGATGGCAAAAAACCTTGAAACTCAGATCTGGGACCTCGATGGCTCGAACTCCGCAATCGTTGGTGATTCCTTGCAACGATTTCGACAGCGTGACGACATATTTTCCAGCCCCCTTTTCTTGATGGAATGGTGTTGATTTTATAGGAAATTTTTGTTTTTGGAGGGAAATGAGAGGTGGCAAGTTAGGGCCGCCAAGTGGCAATCCTAGGCTACTTAATGGAGGGGGGTAGTTAGAGTGACTCACCCAGGGTGTCTCACTTAACTGGGGTAATATGGATGCAAGTGGAGTGAGGTGTAAGGGTTGTCCCATGTGAAGGGACAAAGGGGACAAGGGTGTATGATATGTGGCAATATGGGGTAGTGAGGTGGCTAAGACACATGTCTAGTGGGTAGGCAGGGTATCCTAGGGGGATTTTCCAGATTTATTAAAATCTGAAAAATAGGATAATGTGTAGGATTTTTATTCCTAAGTTTAGAATTAGGCATATATTATTATGTAGAATTGTGGTGTGAAATGTGGGTGAATTTTACATGAATTAATATACCTAAGTTTAGATCTAGGCATATATTTTATTATGGAGAATTATGTAGTGAATTGTAAATGCCTAGATTTTAGTGTCTACATATACCTCTTTTTGTACCGCATTGCATGAAATACAATGTGGTGCAAAAATAAATGACACATATCTTTATTGGATGAATGGACTCAAATCTTCCTGACACACAAGAATGGATTATTTGTTTTGAAAATTTTGATTTGTTTACTTACCCCCTCAATTAGCAAATGGGTAAAGGATGAAACCCACGAGCCAATTGACCAAATGTGGTGATGAAATGAGGTGGTTGATTGAATTATATGGATGTGATGCAAATGTATATCATTTTGATCAACTTGATGCCCCATAGTTGGGATTGTTTGTGTTTTTGCAAATTTACCTTTGGTTTCGTTGATGTACAAAATGTGTGGTAAAATCTTTGACCATATTTGGAGTTCTTGTTCCACTATGACTTTAGCAATTCCTTCCAAATGATGGGTTCAAGGAACCAGTCATTTGGAAATTTGATACTCAAGTAATTTTTTATTATTACAAAATTGTTTTTTGTTGTTTTCGCTTTTGACCCAATGAAAGGGGTTTAAGCATAACCTTACGCAAATCTATTTTGAACACATCAAGCTCAAATATTGAGGGACCTAGATGATTTAATGTCATAGTGATTTGATGTTAAATTTTTGAATGAGTTTCCTTATGGTGAGCTACCCATCCGATCGGATTGCATGGATTTCTAGTTGCTGCAACTACTAGGTGTATAGGGTAATCCACTAGATACAAGGTTCACTAAATAATGTGATGATGATGATGATGTTTGTAAAAATGCATGATGTGATTGATGTAAATGTTGGAAATCAGTATCAAGTTGGATGCCCCAAGTTTGGGGTGGACTTATGTTGTCGTAAATTTACCTTTTGGTTTGATTGACATGCAATATGATGAAGTAAAGGAACCAATCACCCTAGGGGTTTGTCCTAGTGACTGTTAGCAATTCCTTAATGCAATATGAAGTATACATTTTTCATGTTTTGTAATCCCACGGAGTAGGCATCAATGACAACCTTGGGCAAATCTTCTTAAACGCGGGTCACTCAAAAATTGAAGGACCAACCTGATTTAATTTCAAACGTGATGATTTTGGATGATTTTAAATAAGTGTCCTTATGGTAATTTATTCATCCTACCAGATTGCATGGACAACCAATCGCTGCAACCACCAGGTTTCTAGAGTAAATTACTAGATACAAGGTTCACTCGATATGATGATGATGTGAGATGATTATTTGGAGGGTTTTGCAATGTTTTTGTAGCCATTTACATTTGAAGGGGAGTGAACGCAATTTGCATGATTGAGTGTTGACTTTTATTATGAAACTTGAATTTGTTAATTTTGTATTTCCCTTCAAGAGATGAGTCGATGGAAAATATTTGAAATGATGAAAGCAATAAAACAGATGATAATGGTTGGAATGAAATGGATGTTTTTGTTTTTGTTTTTGTTTCAACTGTGATTTTAATCATTGTTGATAATTGTGCACTTCTATCCCTTGGATCAATCTAGTCATATGGCTTTCTTAGGGAATTGATATGATAACAATTCATTTCTTGCATGAGGTGAATCACTTTTCAAGGGCCTTATGGTAACTTATCCATCCTACCGGATTGCATGGATTGCCATTCGTTGCAACCACCAGGTGTATAGGATAAGTTACTATATACGAGGATCACTTGAGGCTAAGTGGAAGAAGGAAATGTACATCTCTATCCATTGGAGCAGTCCAACGTCATGGCCTTCTTAGGGAGTTGAGATGATAGCATTTCTATTCTTTCAGGATCCTATTGAATTTGTTTTTTACCAAAGGCATTGATGTATCTTTGGAGTTTTCTATTTTATTTTTTATTTTTTTTGGAGAATGCATGATTGTTTTGTGTTTTGTTTTGTTTTTGTATGACAAAATATGCATTGAAATGTTTTTAGTTTTATGTTTTTGTATGGCAAAAGATGCATGGAAATGTTTTTGGTTTTATGTTTTTGTATGACAAAAGATGCATGGAAATGTTTTTGGTGTTTTTACGTTTTTGTATGATAAAATATGCATGAAAATATTTTTGGTGTTTTATTTTTTTGTATGACAAAAGATGCAAGGCAATATTTTTGGTGTTTTATGTTTTATATGATAAAATATTCATGGAAATTTTTTTGGTGTTTGATGTTTTTGAAATGGAAAGAAAGCACAAGATGTTTTTTTTTTAATTTTGAACAAAGGATCTTGGTTCCTTTGGATCCTTTTGAATTGACATAATTGTGAGTGTCCTTATGGTAATCTACTCATCCTACCGGATTGCATGGATAACCAATCACTGCAATCGCTAGTTGACTAGAGTATATCACTAGATACGAGGTTCACTTAAGGATCTAAGCTAGTGAATTGAATTGATGAATGCATGAAACTGAATTGAATTGGATGTGTTGTGTTCATGAATGTGAGGCAAAGGGCGCAACCTTTTGAACCTAGCAGATGATTTGAAATGTGAATGTTTAATGTGATTGTTAGGGTAGCTTGATTGATTGTTTGATGTGATTGATGGGGAAGGTGTAAGACCTTGAACTCCCCCAAGTTGCTTGATTGATTGTTTGATGTGATTGATGGAGAAGGTGTAAGACCTTTAACTCCCCCAAGTTGCTTAATTGATTGTTTGATGTGATTTATGGGGAAGGTGTAATACCTTGAACTCCCCCTAGTTGGTGTTTTTGTGATTGTTTATGTACATGTGTAATTATGGATTGTTCATATTTTTTTTTGTGCATGTGATGAAATGAGTGTGTTATGAATGAATGCAATTGGTGGTGATGTATACAAATGAATGAATGATTTTTCCTTATTAATTGTCATTCAAAGAAGTTATGGACCATTGTTTAGCAAACTTTGCCTTTATTGCTTAATGAGGGGCACTAATAGGACACTATGGTTTGACTATAATTTGTAGTATGAAATGGACTATGATATATGTGTGGCAATATGATGGTGGTATGGAAATGAAACTTGCTTATAAATTTGTTTGCCTTAGGGATAAAGGATATAGAGTTGTTTTGAAAAGACTCAAACATCCTAGTGATATCAAACAAACTCACTAAAGTTACCTAATTATTCTAGGACCAAATGTGTGTGCAGTGAATTCATTTATCGAGTCAAGAGCATGGTAATGACTCGAGACAATCAAGAACCAGTGTGTGTACAATTGAGTTCATTAACTCATCTTGAGTAAATTGGGTAAACCTATTATAGTTGGAACCAAGAAGCTAGCTTTTTCGTATGAGCGATCATAGGTCTCTTTTAAAAGAGACATGTCACCATGCATGAGTGTACTCCGCTGTCAGTCAAGCGTCTATAGATCCGATGGAGGTTAACTCCATAGTCCATGATTTTTATTTTTTATTTCTTGAGTTTTGGGGATGACTACTTAACCGTCTGACTGGAAATGTAGTACGATCCTTACAACCAATTTAATCAATGGTGTGCGATGTAAAGGAATTAGAGCTTTGGGGAATCGAATTCTCAACTTAAATGTGATGAGAATTGTACCCTATCCTTACTACTCTATTTTTTTGAATTTGAAGCAACTATGATAGTAGTGAAAACCAATGTTGTCATGGACTATGTTACATAATGGGACAAGCAAGGATGACATTTTTCACCTCAAGGTTCCTACCATGTATGGTGTTATCCCTATTTGACACAAGATATTTTTAAGATGTGTAATTGTGTTTGGTTCAAGAATATTTTTGAAATAAATTTCCAATACTCAAGATTTTCTTAGTGTATATATGTGCAATGGTCCTAAAATAACTCGACATGTTTTTCGAAGGTTGCTTAAAACACTAGGAGTGGTTGAGTGATCGAAAACACCTAGAGATTCCTTAAACCAATGACCACCAAAGAAATGAAGTGCTATGGGGTTTTATTGCAACTTTTTTTTTTTTTTTGACATGGTCTTAGATGGTGAAATTGGACTAATGCTAGACCGTAGGTGCCCCTAATTAAGACAATAAGACTTAGTGAATGAACAATTATCCAACTTGAGTGGATGGCAATTAATATGGTAAGCAACATGAATGGATGCAAATGATACGAATATGCAAATGCAATGGAAGTGGAATGTATGAATGCATTGAAAATGGGATTGTTAATGTGATGTATTAAAAATGTAATGTGTATGAACATGTTTTTATGTTTTATTTATTTATTTATTTATTTATTTATTTATTTATTTATTTATTTATTTAATATTTTTTATTTTTATTTTTAGGTGTTTTTGAACTGGAATGTGACCAAAGGGATTTGTTTCCTTTGGAGCATTTTGAATTGCATGTGACCAAAGGAGTTTTGGATCCTTTGGATCCTTTTGAACTAATTTGAACAAAGGAGTGCCTCCCTTGCAGCATTTTGAGATGAGATTTGACCAAAGCGGTTAGGTTCCTTTGGGGCATTTTAAATGGAGTTGACCAAAGGGATACCCCTTCGGGAGATTTTTTTTTTTTGATGGGGAAGATGTGATACCTTAATCATCCCCAAATTGTTTGGTGACTGGTGAGCATGGGGAAGGTGTGATACTTTGAGTATCCTCACAATGTTTTGTCTTGGTGAGCATGGGGAATGTGTGATGCCTTGAGTATCCCCACAATGGTTATGTTGACTACCAGGGTTTTGATTGGGTGTGATGAGTGGATGTTCAATGGAAAATATCCCCTTATCTATAAGATCTTGGACCACCTTTCTAAAGGCTTTGCAATCATTGATATCATGGCCCACTTGTCGATGATAGAGACAATAATGGTCTTCTCTATATGACCTAGATTTATGTATTTTGGTGTCTGTAGGACGTATGTCAGGTAAGATGATTGTTTTTGCATCCTGTAACTTTTGAAATATGATTGACATGGGCTCGGATAAAGGGGTCCAAGTACAAAATTGATGATTTGGATGATATTGGTCATGTGGTTGGGGTTTTTGAGGTGGGTGACTTTGATGAGGTTGATGAGGTGGGTGAGGTTTATGAGGTTTTTGAGGTGGGTGAGGTTTATGAGGTTGTTGATGACCCAATTGTAGCTCAATGCTTGTGATGCGGTTCAATATTTGTTGTAAAATGAGCATAGTGCATTGGTGAAATGGTGGTTGTTGATGAGGAGATGGTGGAATGATGGTGTGTTGTGTTGATGAAGTACCATACATGTGATTGAATGGGTGTGTGGGTATGGTTATGGTTGGGGGGTGCAAAATCCAAGATGGATATTGTATGAAGAAGGTGGGGATTTTATGGGATGTTAATGGCGGGTAGGTGGCAAATTGCATCGTTGCTGAAGGAGGGGGGTTATGGACCATGGTTCTTATGGATGATATGGATGGAATGGACACACGAATTTGTGAAGCAACACTAATGGGTGCTTCGTAAAGGAGGTTGGTGCAAATGACTTATTGATTTGGTATGATGATGGGAGGTTTATTAAATAATGATGGATGGGTATGGGCTATGGTGGTAGCAGTGTGCTCATATAGTGGATTTGCAAAGGCTTGGCTAGATTGTTGTGGGTGTGGGAAGGTGACTTCTTGATGGAATGATGGGATGGTATGGGGTGGAATGGTAAGCAGTGGTAGCAATGGAAAAATCATTCTAGTTGCACTCAGGTACATCCTAACGATGTCCATGTCCACAAATGTGACATGATCATCCATTGGTGTAGGTGGCTCACTCCTAGGAGTCTTAGGAATAGCGGTATGGGTACCCCTATGCATGATGTCTCCATATAAAATAAGAGCACTACTTAAGGGCCCTATATTTAATTTTTGGGATGCATTAGGGAATGCACTAACTTTCCCTACCACCGAAGTGTTAGGGACTTGACTAACCTGAGGTGGATCCATGGGGATGGGCAACTGACTCTTAACTAAAGCTAACTTTCTGGCTTGACTATGGGTTGTTACCATGCGCTAATATGTAATGATATGTGAAGTGTAAATGCAAATATATGTAACTAAAATGAAAGTACAATGCAATACAAAACACAAAGCAAATAAACACACAAATTTTTTGGTCCTAGTTTGCACTAAGTTTTTTTTTTCAAATTTTATTTTCGATGTTTGATTTTTTGATTGTTTTTGGATTTTTGAAGTTTTTGATTTTTTTGTAATTTTGAGGTTTTTGATTTTTTTGTTCTTTTTGGATTAGAATAATAGAACTCGATGAATATGGTGATTAGGAACACTAGTGCCAAGCGTGATTTCTCAAAATAGTCTAGGGTACACCGCTTAAATCCCAGTGGGGGGTTCACCTAGCTCTTCCATTTTGATTCAACAATCGTTCCAATAGTGGGAGACAACTTGAACACAAGTGACCTATACCAAATCAAAGAGTGCTTTTATCCTATCTAAGGATGATCTAGGGGGCAAGCCAGTGGAAGGAGGTGAATTCCAACATCACTAGTCTGAATTGGGGTTTGGTGATGAAATCCAACCTGACCAATGTTTTGATGATGTGTGTGTGTGTGTGTGTGTGTGTGTGTGTGTGTGTGTGTGTGTGTGTGTGTGTGTGTGTGTGTGTGTGAAGGTTTTGTTTTCTATTGTGCGATGCAAATCTAACATGCAATTATGTTTTTATGCCTAATGTAGAAAACAAGGAAGACAAAGAATAGCAGACAAAATCAAATCAGGGGCAAAAATTGCAACTTCAGTTAAGATTCGACCAAATTATGTTTAACAGGGCTAACCGCGGATGGGCGGTTAGTTCTGGTAAACCGTGAGTATGCATTTTTTCAACCACATGTGTGTGTTTGGTAAATCCCAACCGTGGGTGCGCGGGTCATTTCTGTCAACAGAACAAAGTTGAATACAAGCCCAAAACCCAAAAAAGAAATACCTGGGTTATTTCTAACTTGGTACATGCAAGATGATTATTCCCTACTATGCATATGCAGATCCTCATTTATTTCTCTTTATTATTGTGTGTATGAATGCAATATTTAAGTAAACCTTTCTATCTCTAAGACCTAAGTGCACACAAAGGCATACAGGAATGAGACCCTTAATCTACTTAAATGCAGCCTAAAACCAGAACTAAAGGAAAAATTAAAAATATGGTACAGGGTACAAACATATGTTCCTTTCGCTGCTACTTCCAGCTTCCAACCACCAGTCCATGTTTCCACAATACAGAAATCGCGGGAGCGCATTTTTCTAGAATTCCAACCATGAATGTGCGTTGCCTCAGGCCGAAACCGCGTATGTGCATTTTCTCATAATGGAAACCGCTAACGTGTGGTTTCACAATTATAGGTTAAACACAACAACCCCCTGATCCACCAATTCGAAATCAAATTCCCGCGCATCTCAAACTCCTAAAATCTATAGATGAAGAAAAAAATATCAATAAATTAGATAAAAAGCAAGGTAAACAAAATGGAACCCTTGGAAGGTCCCATCGTGATCGCTATTTTTTAATCAAAAGAAGACAACACCTTGCAAGTAAAATAATGAAAGACAAGCAATTACAGAATAAATGAATTTTATATTAAATTTTATTGGAGCCTTAGTCTCCTCTTTACAAGTGATTTACCCCAAGTGCATAGGGGTATGATTACAATAATTGAATGCTTGCTTTCACATGATACAATGAGCACAAAGAGGGAAAAGAAACCCCTTTGGCTAATCAAATTATTGGTGGTGTCTTTGGTATTTTTTTGCTCTAATCCAATTGGTGAGTGGGCTTTGGTATCCAATGTAGGGACCACTCCTAGCTTCAATAGCTCTTCAAATACCTATATCCTACACACATGGAATTCAAACAAGGGTCAGCAGCACCTGTATAAATGATTTAAAATCAATGTAAATGAAAACCCTTGAAAGGAATATTTGCATGAGACATAAAAGTAGTAATTAAAAATTCCTTGCTAACAAATGAATAACTTACTAATCTCTGCTATTCCAAATGGCTTGAAAACTGGTGGAGATATTCTAGGAGATGTCATAACCCTACCCTAAAAATTTTAGCTCAATATGAGTTCGAATGAGCAAGATATGGCTAAAAAAAGTTTGGTATCTTCTTTAGAAACACGGGTTGGCGATTACAACTGTGTAACCGCGAGAGTGTGATTTATAAACTATGGGAGTGTGGTTTAGAAACCATGGGAGTGCGGTTGTGACTGTATAACTATGGATGCATGATTCTAAAACTATGATACTGTGGTTAATACTATGTAACCACGGATGCGCGGTTGTGTAGAGATGGTTGAAAACCTTGAAACTCATATCTGAGACCTCGATGGCTTGAACTCCGCGATCATTGGTGATTCCCTACAACGATTTCGACAACGTGACGACGTATTTTCCAGCCCCATTTTCTTTATGTAATGGTGTTGATTTTATAGGTAATTTTAGGTTTTTAATGGAAATGAGAGGTGGCAAGCCAGGGCTGCCAAGTGGCAATCTTGGGTTGCCAAATGGAGGGGAGCAGTTAGAGTGAGTCACCTAGGGTGTCTCACTTAACTGGGGTAATGTGGGTGCAAGTGGAGTGAGGTGTAAGGGTTATCCCATATGAAGGGACAAAGGGGACAAGGGTGTATGAGATGTGGAAATATAGGGTAGTGAGGTGGCTAAGACACATGTCTAGTGGGTAGGCAGGGTATCCTAGGGGGATTTTCCAAATTTATTAAAATCTGAAAAATAGGATAATGTGCAGGATTTTTATGCCTAATTTTAGATAGGCATATATTATTATGCAGAATTATGGTGTGCAATGTGGATGAAGTGTACATGAATTAATATACCTAATTTTAGACCTAGGCATATATTTTATTATAGAGAATTATGTAGTGAATTGTAAATGCCTAGATTTTGGTGTCTAAAATATTTTTCCATTATTATATCAAGCTTGACCATATAGTAAGAACCTTTGGAAGATATTTGAGGTAGAGAATATTGCACATGGGTTATGAGTGATAATATTTCTTGAAGAGGAGGAAATTCCAAGGCTTATCTTTAATCATGATAACTCTTCTCATGAATTTTCAGAAGAGTGTAAGACTCATTATTTCATAGTTTCTTATATTAGGCCCCTATACTTGATAGGTTTTTAAAGCTTATCCCATGCTATTAGGTGGAAGTTATGCTTATTGTTGATACCTTGCCAAAAAATATCCTTTTAGATGCACTTAATTTGGCTTAGAGTCTTCTTTTGAACTCTTAAAATAGATAACCAATATGTTGGTATGGACTCCAAAATTAATTTAATGAGAAGAATTCTTCTTGCTATCAAAATTCGTTTGTATTTCCATACTACCAACCTTTGACCTGTCCTATCAACTAGGTTTTGTCATATTTTTTATTCTTAGAGCCCATAAAAATAAGGATTCCCTATTAAGAGTCTAAAATGGAAGCTCTTCAGCACTTAATGGTTATGCTACGCCAATATGATCTCTTACACACATGTTCATGAAATAGCTTTAACTTTTTCTTGTTAAAGTATATACATAATGTTAATCATATTTTAAAATAGTATCCTTTATTTTTTTGATATCCTAAAGAGATGATATACTTACTAGGAATATTCCATTTTTTTTAATAAGCTATATGTGGCTTCTATTGGGGGCCACTCCCATTACAAAAATAAAACATTACATTTTTAACAAGTTAATTAAAGCATATCCAACTTTACCTTTCTATCAAAGATATTCTTCATCTTCCTCAAACTGCTAAGTTTCCACAATCAATCCCTTTTATATGAGATGTCTTCTAAAATTAAATTATGCCAAGATGAAATTCAACATCACTGATGGCTAAAATATTTGGTTCCTAGCTTCTATATCTATAAATATATTTTCTATAACAACCTCACAATTTCTTAATACCTTTTTTAAGGGTTCTTAACCATTTCCCTAATATTCCAAGATATTATTTTCATTGTTATTTTTATTTTATTTGTGGGTTTAGCCCCACTTCTTTTTAACACTTGTGATATTTGCTTTTGTTTTCCCATATCAATAGACCTTGTGTTTCTTTTTTTCTTTGTTTTTGCTTCTTTAGTTTTTCTCTCTTTTTTTCATTCCCAACAATACTTTCATTTTCATCAATCTTCTCACACTACTTATAGTAAGACTTATCATATTTAGGTTTTGCTTATTCTGAAGGATCTAAAGTGTAAGGAATAACCTCAAAAACATGATCTTATTTATGTTTCCATAGAAACCCTAAAGTACAAGGATGATCTTTTGTAGCCATTACCTTCTTATGTTGCTCTAAGAAATCTAAATTATTATGGGTTCCCTCCATCCTGATTTCTTTATTATGCTGCTCTTGAAACCTTTAAATGCAAGGGATAACATTTTCATCCATTTCACTCTTATTACTTGGAAAGGATTCTATATTCCTTGAGGAAAATGAAGATGATTTACTTGGATTAAAATTGGCCTCTTTTACTATCTTTGTTTTAGGATTTCTCTCCACATCTTCTTTTACACCTTTAATTCATCCTGAACTTGCCAAATGATATTATAGATAGGATTTCTTTGTCTCTTCTTTTGGAGTGGAATATCCTTGATCTGATCTAGCTTTTATTACTATATTATTTCCTTGCTTCATCTTGAAGTTTATCTCATGGCTAGATTTTTTTCTCTTTCCTCATATTTTTTAGTTTTCAAACTCTTGTCATGTGTTCAATCTCATAACAATTGTGGCAATAAAATATGATATTTTCATAATCTACTTGTTGATCCCATTCTCTTGATTCAAATTTTATCTTAATAGATTATGATAAAGGTTTAAAATATCCATAGCAACACATATTCAAGTATATATAGCATGATTTTGTTCTTTAGTAGTTAGTCCTTCCTTGATGAATTGTCCTAGGGAATTTCCAATATTATTTAGAACATCCTTACATATAAGATAATATGGAAGTCCGAAAAGCCTAACCCATACTGGAAGCTTCTTAATAGTTTTTGTCTCAATAAAAAAATTTCATTCCATGGTCTCAAATAAAGTGCATATCTTCCCCTAAACCATGGACCACCAACCATTATTTTATCCCTAATTTTTGAACTAGAAAATATGATGAGAAAAAAATCTTTAGGAAGAAAAATCATAGAGTAATTTGAATTTAATCCCCACTTCCACTTGATCCAATTTTAAATTTGTAAAAACCCTAGCCATGATCTATGGAACTTGCATATTAACCCTTTAATTTTAAGAACCATTATATCATTTTCAATCATCTCATCCTTGATACTCACTTTTGGAGTAGCATCTACTACCTAGATTGAACTTGCCATGTACTCATTCTTCTACTTATCTACAACTTGGGCCTCCATACTTCCAATTAAGGTATCCCAACTTTCCATTAGGGCTTTAAAATTTTATGTTCCTTATATACTAGCTAATGGGGCTTGCTCTTGGCTTGCACTTCCTCTTGGATCGCCTTCCCTCTTAGCTTGCACTCACTCCTAACTTGCACTCTCTCTTGCCTCACACTTGCTCTCAACTTCCACTTCCTCTTGGCTCGTAATAGCCCTTATCTCTTCTTTTTCTCAATTTTCCTTAGCTTCAAAATATTTTAGAAATAATGTTCCACACATTTGTGGTAAGGGTTTGAATCATTGATGCACTTCATATGAACCCATGTGATTGAATCTTGTCTTGCACTTCCTCTTACATCGCACTTCCTTCTAGATTGCACTAGATTTTCTTCAACTGAATCACACTTTTCTTTCTACTTCCTGCTCACACTTCCTCCTCACTCTTGGCTCATGCTCGCACTTGCTTTTGGATGCACTCACACTCACTTTTGGCTACACTCACTCCCAGTATGTGCTTGCACTTACTGCTCTTTTTTTTTGCACTCACTTACACTCATTGCTTGCTTTTGGCTGCACTCACTCGTACTCACTACTCACTCTTGACTGCACTCACTCCTAACTCTTACTTACACTCATTGCTCACTATAAACTACACTCACTCCTAACTCTCGCAAACACTCATTGCTCACTATCGACTACAATCACTCCTACATTCACTCTTGGCTCATGCTCTCACTCACTCCTGGCTCATGCTCAAATATTATTCTTAGAATATTTTAGGAACTAGGAATGTTTCATTAATATACTATTGATGTAAGGATACTAGACCCTAGTAGGTCACTTGAATATCTTTCACTATTACTTTTTTCAAGCTTCTATCATATTCCAAACCAATAACTCATGCATGATGGTATATAAGTAAATATAAATAGGCATATCTTGCCTCAAACCTTTTATTGATTTAAAAAAATTGATGTGTAACCATTAATAAGAATGGAAAAGAAAGCCTATGGAATTTAGAGCAACTGGTTGGGAGTGTAGAGTTTCACATCTTAAACCAAGGCTCGAATCTAATGAGTGAACCTTAATATTTCATCAAATGGTATTATATCAACTGATTAGATTCCTCAACTCTTAAGGAAGACATCTAAGTTCAAATATTGTCTAATGATGCAAGCATAACTACCAAGCTATTGTAATACCACTATGTGGTGATGATGTAATATGGGTGGGGCCTATTTCAATTTCATATAATCAATTAAAAAAATAATGGAAATGAAATTCAAGACATAATAAAATTCAATCTATCACCCAGGTGTTGTAGGTGAGTTGGAGAGGAGAGGGCAATCCTCCAAGGGAGGTCCCAAGTTCAAATCTCCACCCTACCAAAAAGTTGAATTGGGTATCCAAAATCCAATTGATAATGTTGGTGCGAGCAGGATCAAGTGCGACTCCCGAGTGACTTTGACGGTGTAGAACCCCCTGTTCGTGGTCTCTCAGACCAATGCGGCCCCATAAGGGGTTTTTCACTTAAAAAATAAAATAAAAAATAAAATTCAACCTATCTCCTCTAATTATTTGAGAAACCATTAGAATTTTATCCCCAAAATCTCAATTGACTCTATGATAAATATTTGAGATATCCAATTTAATAATAATTCTTTTTTTCCTGTTGCACAAAATAAAATGTAATATCTCATGTGTGATAGTGATACCATTCAATATTTTCCTTCCTTGGATAAAACTATAATACTCTTAATACATTATCATTGGTATTAGCTTCTTGAGTATATTAGCAACTATCTTTGAGATGAGCTTGTAGACAATATTACAAAGAAATTATTATCTATTCTTGATTATATGTTTTTAGGGATTAGGGAAAGGAAAGTTGAGTTTGTTAATCTTAAGAAATTCCTAGTCATTCTTGATTCCTCAACAATACTTACTTGCTCCTTTCCTATAATCTCCCAAAATCTCTAAAAAATAGTTAGGAAACCATCTAATCCTAGGGTGCTATCCCCATTCATGGGCAAAGAGAAATTTATTTACCTTCACCTCTTCTATTCTATATGTAAGGTATTTATTTTTGTGGTGTGACATAATCATAGGAATGGTCATAATAACTATTGATGGCTACCTCAAAAATTTTCCCATCTTAAAGAAGATGCTCAAAGTGGTTGACCAATTTACCATTATATACCCTTGTCCTTTAATCAATGACCTTTAGAGTTGTCAAAAAAAATTATTCTACTCTAAGATATCCACTTGATTATGGTCTTATGAAATAATTCAATGTTACAATAACCTTATTTTAGTCATTTCAACTTAAATTTCTATCTCCAAACATTTTTTTTATCTAATCTTCCTAAATGAGAGATTCTAATATTTGTTCCTATTATATTATATAGAGATAAACATGTATATTTAATTTTATATTTATTCTCTTCCATTTTTCCATTGAGTTTCATCTTTCCCATATTATATTCATGAATTTTTTATCATTCTAATCTTTAAGTTGGTTCTTGATAAACTTGAGCTTCCCTATTAATTTGAATAAGAGGGAGCCTTGTTCAAGCAAAAATTGACTCCATCACTATAGTTATTTTCTTCACACCACATAGCCATATCATAGGAGGATAATCTTCATCTAATTTGAGAGTTAATGTAAGATCCTAATTTATTTAGAACTTCCATCTTGAGAGTAAAATTCTTCCTCATTCAAGTAGGACTAGGTACAAACCTATATAGTTTTTTGTTGTAAATCTCTTTCCTTTTATTTTATTGAGCCAAGTGAAGAAAATTTAATAGATAAATATCTCATTCTTGAATATTGTTGATTTTTAATAAGTAGTTGGATATCCCTTTTTTATTTTAAGCTTTGAGAATAACATTGAAGTCCCATGAAATGATATTTTTTTATTAGCTAAATCTTCTAAATAGTCATGTAAGTTATTCCAAAAACCTATTTGTCCTTCCTGACTAGAGAAACATAGAATTTAGTAAGGATGTAAGAGGAATTACATTTAAGACACCTTAATTATCAATAAATATAGGTGATCATTGATTCTAAACAAACACAAACTATGATATGTGGATTTTTATAAATTGCTAGTCCTCTTATTATCCATTTAGCAAAAATACTATTATATTTTTCCCATTCCAAATGTGCAAGAGAAAATTTTCTACAACTTTTATTGAAACTTTTATCTCTTGTAGTAGTAAAACATTTTTTCTTAGATTATCGGTTGCCTATTTAGCAACCTTTTTTGCAGGGGTTGTTGGTCTCCTTTATGTTCTAATATGTGATCTTCATAATGTTAGTTGAAACCATTTTTGCTCTATCACTAGCCCATCTAATTTCATTTGATATCATGATGCTACTTTAAGTAGCACTTGCTTTTGTAGTTGGTCATATTTTGTAGTTTTGTCACTTTTACCTGATCATGTATCCCCGATTTCTTGATACTTAATTAAAGAGTTGTGTTTTAGTTTTATCCTTTAAAGGTCTTTTAATTTTTTGATATATAAGACTTCTTTTATTGTAGATCAATTTTGCAAGAATTTATCCAATCCAAAGCTTAAAAATATAGATCTTCAAACCCTAGTAGAGTCATCCTACACCTTAAAAGCACTTTTATTCATAAATACCAATTTAATAAATTTATTATGTAAAAAATATAGTTTAATTCTTAAATAATACATATAAAAAAATATTTATTTCATGCTTAATTTCAATTAATTATTTTTAATAAATTATATGAGACTTTTATTGGGAGCAGTTTCTATCAAAACATCAAATTTGATATTTAGATCAATTACACCATGTTCATGCAAAAATTTCATGAATATTTTTAGCTTACCTTTTTTTATCAATGATGTTTTCTACATATCTATTCTTCTCCTTTGAGTTGCTATACTTCCTTTATCAAATATTTAATATCATTTTCATTGAGGGATCTAGATATTTCTCTACTAATTACCTTCTAGAATTTGAATTTTTCCAATCTAAAGTTCACCATCACAATTGACTAATTATCCACGAGTTTATTTCCTTCTTTATAGATGTACTTATGTTTTCAAGAAAATACCTCTATCATGGACATTAATAATAATGTTATTATCGATTGAAATTTCATATCTATTTTTCTAAACAATATTAATAATAATTTTAAATCCCCTCAATTGAATATCTCCATCCTTTATCGATGGTACCCTTGACCCTTGCTAGGAGTGCTTAGCCCTCATCTAATTAATCATTAGAGTGCAATATAATTTCTATAGGTGAAGTCAATTGTATCTTTATCATTCTAGAAAACATCACCTCCATCGGATTTCTCAATATTTCATTTAGACGCACCATCAAAACTAAGTTTCATAATACAAACTTGTAGATATTTCTATTTTATCATTGATTGATGAAAAACCCTTTTGCTAACTCCATTGTTGTAAATCACCCTTTGCACATCTATTTAAATCTAGTAACCAAGAATCTATTACATATTTTTTCATAACTAATACTTTCCATGATGGACATGATGATTAACTCATCAATAGTACCAATAATACAAATCTAAACTTAGATATTATATTAAGATTTGTTTTCAAAGATTATGTTTTTCCTTTTAGACAAATATTCCAAAGAATAATAGTAGGACCAATCTTCTCTAGAATTCCTAATGCTTTTCTTTGACAAAACTAATACAACTTTCATCAACTCTTCAAATATCAATGGAACAATCCATTAGATTTTCATTTTTTGAAAACTCGACCCTAAATAGTGGGAGCAAAAGAACAAGAAGTCGATGATATAGTTTTTCCAATTCCTTATCATATAAAGCACAACTAGAAAGGTTGTGCTTTATCGCAACACATTTTGCGAATAGGCGCCGAGGAGAAAAGTTGTCGCGATTTCGCGACACATTTTGCGGATAGGCACCGAGGAGAAAAGTTGTCGCGATATCGTGACACATTTTGAGCATAGGCGCCAAGGAGAAAAGTTGTCGCGATTTCACGACACATTTTGAGGATAGGCGCCAAGGAGAAAAGTTGTCGCGATATCGCGACACATTTTGCGGATAGGCGCCAAGGAGAAAAGTTGTCGCGATATCGCGACACATTTTGCGGATGGGCGCCAAGGGGAAAGGTTGTCGCGATTTCGTGACATGTCACGGTTTCGCGGCCCGGAGGCAGAAGCCAAGTGCGAAAGATAAAAACATCGTGATTTCGCGACATGTCACGGTTTCACGGCCCGAAGGAGAGAATAGAGGTCGAGCACCCAAAACGTCGCGATATCGCGACCGAAGAGGAGAGAGAGAGCAAGGAAGCGAAAATGTCACGATATCGCGACAGGTCGTTCACGACTCCACACGGGCAGGCGGCTGCAGAGGTCGGTGCAGAAGGGCACGTGGCAGCAAAATACAGGTGTCTACAGAGCACTCCTGGGAATGATGATTCAGAGGGTCGATGGACAGGTGGTTGCAGAGCACTCCGCCATTCCATGCCATGATGATTCAAGGCACCTGGCAGCAATATGCAGGCGACGACAGAACATTCGTGTGGGCGGTTACAAACAAACTCCGCAGTCTGTGTAATGATGTCCGAAGGGGGTCGGGTCCGATATAAGAAGCGACTCATGCATTGTAAAGGGGGTTGGCCATTTTGTAACTTCTGTAATTCGGGTTTTGAGAGCAGTTAATGAAAATTTGGTGATTTTTCTGCGTGTAATCCCAGTCCTGCGTCAAGTGGTATCAGAGCCAGAAGGTTCTGAGTGCGCGAACAGATCGTCGGCCGTGAGGCAGTTTGTGCCAGGACCTGTGGTTGGGGTTTGTGAGGAAGTGAGCAGGATGCCTCCACGAAGGAACCATGGTGGTGCGAGGAATAGGGGGCAGAGGTCGATCTCAGAGCCTTGCAGAGGCAAGTGCAAGCCCTGCAGGAGGAATTGAGAAGAGGAGTTGAGCCAAGAAGAGAGGACCACAGTGAAGATGAAGTTTGGGAAGACGAGGGTCCATCTGATGAGGAAGAAGCGTTGGATCCAGCAGAAGCTAGGTTGTATAGGGCCATATCCCAGATCGGGAAGAAGCCGAAGTTTGACGTCTCCACCTATTCTGGGAATCTCAATCCCGAGGAGTTGATAGATTGGATCAACGACATGGAGGAATATTTCGAGTATGAGGAGATCTCAGATCCAAATCGGATCAGGTTCGCAAAAACAAAGTTGAAGGGACATGCTAGCATCTGGTGGAAAGGAGTACAGTTGGAAAGGAATAGGAGGGGAAAAGAAAAGATCACCAGGTGGGATCGGATGGTTGAGAAATTGAAGAGGCAATTCATCCCCGTCGACTATGAGTTGGATCTGTTGAGGAGGATGCAGAGTCTAAGGCAGGCGAGTAAATCTGTCAAGGAGTACACGGAGGAGTTCTACCAGATCTCGATTAGAACCGGCCATTCTGAGGCAAATAAGGAGAAGGTCGCCCGCTACATCAATGGATTAAGAACCACTATTCAAGAAGAGCTGAGTCTGGTTCGGATGAGCACGGTTGAGGATGCGTACCAGTTTGCCTTAAAAGTGGAAGGGAAACTGAATAGGAGGTTTGAAGGTAAGCAGAGAGGAAAGGATCATGGTGGGAGAGCTGGTGGAAGGACCAGTGGAGGAAGATACAGAGATCTGAGGAAGACTGGTGAAGCAAGCAGTAGCCAGGATCAAAAGGAAGAGAAAGAGGAGAATACCCATCGCCCACGCAATCAGAACAACAGCTACCTGCGAGGAAGAGGTAGACCTGGGCGTGGGTATGGGAGAGGTGTATTTCGTGGAACCTGCTTCAATTGCGGGGAGGAAGGACATCGGGCATACAACTGCCCACAGCGCCAAGAAAGGCCAAATCGAAGACCTGAGGGTCAGGCCAGAGCTGTTGTAGCAGACGAAGGTGTCGAATCTGAGCACTCTGAGGAGGCAGAACGAGGGGAAGCGATGGTCATCAGGAGAGTCTTGTTGAATGAGGAAAAGAAGTCAGACCAGAGGAACAGCCTGTTTCGCACAAGATGCAAGTGCTCAGGCAAGGTCTGTAACATCATTATCGACAATGGTAGCACTGATAACCTGGTCTCTGAGGAGATGGTTGCCAAGTTGCAGCTAGAGAGAAGAAGACACCCGCATCCATATCGGATTGCGTGGTTACAAAAGGACCATAGGGTGTTGGTCAGTGAGCAATGCCTGGTGAAGTTTAACATTGGGACTTACCGTGATGAGGTCCTGTGTGACATCCTGCCTATGGATGCATGTCACATGTTGCTTGGGAGACCATGGTAGTTTGATCGGAGTGCGGTACATGATGGTCGAGCCAATACGTATTCCTTGTCGAAGAATGGAGTTCGCCATAAGTTGAAACCCCTGAAGGAGGCGGACGAGAAGGTATGTAGTAGTGCTCGAATCTGTCTAGTTGATGGAAGAAGATTTTTAGATGGCTTGAAGCCAGATCATATGTGCTATGCAATAATCCCTAGGGTTAGGGAAGAAGAATGCAAGGAGACCCCAGTGGAAGTCATGGGTCTGTTAGAGGAATTTCCAGATATCATTTCTGATAATGTTCCTGAGGGTTTACCACCTGTAAGGAAGATCAGTCACCACATAGACTTGGTGCCAGGGTCTAGCTTGCCCAATAAGGCCGCACACAGAATGACTCCTATGGAAACTGAGGAGCTGAATAGACAAGTTCAAGAGCTGCTAAAGAAGGGGTTGATTAGGGAGAGTCTTAGCCCGTGTGCAGTACCTAAGTACTAGCACCCAAGAAGGATGGAGAGTGGAGAATGTGCACAGACTCTCGGGCAATTAACAAGATCACTATAAAATACAGATTCCCATTGCCAAGGATGGATGATATTATGGACTGTTTGAGTGGAGCTGAGTACTTCACGAAGATTGATCTGAAGAGTGGTTATCATCAGATCCGTATCAGAGAAGGGGATGAGTGGAAGACAACCTTCAAAACTAGAGAGGGTTTGTATGAGTGGTTGGTCATGCCATTTGGGCTAACCAATGCACCGAGTACATTCATGCGGCTGATGAATGAAGTCTTGAAGGAATTTTTAGGCAAATTTGTTATTGTCTACTTGGATGATATCTTGATATTTAGCAGAACCCTGGAGGAACACCTGATGCACATCAGGAGGGTTTTTGAGAAGCTGCGGGAGGAGCAGTTGCTGATAAATCTGAAGAAGTGTAACTTCGTAAAGAGGGAGTTAGTATACCTGGGATATGTCATCTCGATAGACGGTCTAAAAATGGACCCAAAAAAGGTGAGGGCTATCATAGAATGGCCTGCTCCAAGAAGCGTGACTGAGGTAAGATCGTTTCATGGTCTAGCCAGTTTTTACAGAAAGTTCATTAGAAATTTCAGCAGTATTTGCGCATCCCTTACGGAGACAATGAGGGGGAACAAGAAGGAATTTAAGTGGACAACCGGAGTAGACAAAAGCTTTGCTATGTTGAAGAAGAAGGTCACAGAGCAACTTGTCTTAGCACTTCCAGATTTCAATAAGGTATTTCAGGTAGACTGTGATGCTAGTGGTAGTGCCATAGGGGCTGTATTGAGTCAAGAGGGTAAGCCTGTCGCTTATTTTAGTGAGAAACTCAATGATGCCAGGAAGAAGTATTCGGTGTATGATCAGGAGTTCTATGCCATAGTTCAGGCTCTGAAGAAATGGAGGCATTATTTGTTGCCAAAGGAGTTTGTTCTGTATACTGATCATCAGGCACTACAGTATATTAACAGTCAAGGGAAGTTAAATCAGAGGCACCTGAAATGGGTTGAGTTCCTGTAGAGCTATACCTTTGTGCTGAAGCATCGGAGCGAAAAGTCCAATAGAGTGGCGGATGCCTTAAGTAGGAGGCAATGTTTATTGATGGAAATGAAGGTGGAAGTTGTAGGGTTTGCTGAGCTTAAGGGTTTGTACCCTACAGATCCCGACTTCGCAAAAGCTTGGAAGGCCTGCACTGTGCCTGTTACTTTGGACAGGACTAAGTGGCTAAACTTTCTGATCCAAGATGGAATGTTGTTCAGGGGAAACCAATTATGCATTCCACGGAGTTCAATGAGGGAGAATCTGATCAAGGAAAAGCACAGTGGAGGTTTGGTTGGACACTTTGGTCGAGACAAGACCATTTCCCTTGTTAATGAAAACTACTACTAGCCGCAGTTGCAACAGGATGTGACAAAATTCGTGCAAAGTTGTAGGATATGCCAGATGGCGAAAGGTGTGAGACAACATACTGGCTTATATCAACCACTACCTGTACCCGAAAGACCGTGGGAGGACATCAGTATGGATTTTGTTCTTGGTTTACCCAGGACACAGAGGGGAAATGACTCCATACTTGTGGTGGTTGACAGGTTTTCAAAAATGGCTCACTTTATCCCCTGTCAGAAGACTAGTGATGCGGTCCATGTGGCAGGTTTATTTTTCAAGGAAGTGGTACGACTTCATGGGCTGCCAAAGAGTATTGTGTCGGACAGGGATTCCAAGTTTGTGGGGTATTTTTGGAGAACCCTTTGGAAGAAGTTGAAGACGGATTTGAAATTTAGTTCTGCATACCACCCACAGACGGATGGCCAAACAGAGGTGGTAAATAGAAGTTTGGGCAATCTGTTACGATGCCTGGTCGGAGACAAACCGAAGGGATGGGATTTAGTTTTGCCACAGGCGGAATTCGCATACAACAACTCTGTTAACAGGAGCACCAACAAATCTCCATTCCAGATAATTTATGGGAGCAGCCCAAGAAACGCTTCTAAGTTGAGAAGGATGGATACAAGAGAAAAATGCAGTGTTGAGGCCGAAGACTTTGCTGAACACTTGAAAGGCTTGCATGAGGAGGTGACAAGGCACATCACTAAGATGAATACTCAGTATAAGACCAGGGCAGACCAGAAGCGCCGGGCTAAGGAGTTTGAAGTAGGAGATGCCGTCATGGTCCATCTAAGAAAAGAAAGGTTTCCCGCCAAGACCTATAACAAGCTGAAGATGAAGAAGTTTGGGCCATGCAGAATCATTGGAAAATGGGATTCGGGTAATGCATACGAGGTGGAGTTGCCGAGTGAACTTAACATCTCACCAGTTTTTAACATTTCGGATTTGGTCGAGTATCATGAAGGAGATAGCAGTGAAACACCAAGCCCGAATTTGTGGAGCATTCCAGCGGCCACCCTAGTCATAGACGAGATAGAAGAAGTCCTTGATACGCGTGAGGGCCGAAGTACTCGGAATAGGTGCTATTCTGAATATTTGATCAAGTGGAAGGGCAGACCCGTAGAAGATGCGACTTGGTTGTCGAAGGCAGAGGTTGACCGCCTGGGTCTACCTCCCACAGAACATAAGTGAAGGTCACTTCTCAATTCACCCCGGGTGTCTGATGCAGGAGCATCCGGTGGTGGCAGAGCAATCTTGCATCATCCAAAAAAAATTTTTTTCTAAGTGCTGGCGAGGGGATAAGCTGTCGCGATATCACGACAGAGAAGTTGTCGCGATATCGCGACACATTTTGAGCATAGGCGCCAAGGAGAAGAGTTGTCGCGATATCGCGACACATTTTGAGCATAGGCGCCAAGGAGAAGAGTTGTCGCGATATCGCGACACATTTTGAGCATAGGCGCCAAGGAGAAGAGTTGTCGCGATATCGCGACACATTTTGAGCATAGGCGCCAAGGAGAAGAGTTGTCGCGATATCGCGACACATTTTGAGGATAAGCGCCAAGGAGAAAAGTTGTCGCGATATCACGACACATTTTGCGGATAGGCGTCGAGGAGAAAAGTTGTCGCGATATCGCGACACATTTTGCGGATAGGCGCCAAGGAGAAAAGTTGTCACGATTTCGCGACACATTTTGCGGATAGGCGCCAAGGAGAAAAGTTGTCGCGATATCGTGACACATTTTGCGGATAGGCGCCAAGGAGAAAAGTTGTCGTGATATCGCGACACATTTTGCAGAAAGGGGAAAGGTTGTCGCGATTTCGCGACATGTCGCGGTTTCGCAGCCTGGAGGCAGAAGCCAAGTGCGAAAGATAAAAATATCGTGATTTCGTGACATGTCGCGGTTTCGCAGCCCGAAGGAGAGAATAGAGGCCGAGCACCAAAACGTCACGATATCACGACCGAAGAGGAGAGAGAGAGCAAGGAAGCAGAAATGTCGCGATATCACGACAGGTCGTTCACGACTCCACACGGGCAGGCGGTTGCAGAGGTCGGTGCAGAAGGGCACGTGGCAGCAAAATACAAGTGTCTACAGAGCACTCCTAGGAATGATGATTCAGAGGGTCGATGGACAGGTGGTTGCAGAGCACTCCGCCATTCCATGCCATGATGATTCAAGGCACTTGGCAGCAATATGCAGGCGACGACAGAACATTCGTGTGGGCGGTTACAAAAAAACTCCGCAGTCTGTGTAATGATGTCCGAAGGGGGTCGGGTCCGATATAAGAAGCGGCTCATGCATTGTAAAGGGGTTGGCCAATTGTAACTTCTGTAATTCGGGTTTTGAGAGTTGTTAATGAAAATTTGGTGATTTTTCTGCGTGTAATTCTAGTCTTGCGTCACCATGATACACTTATTTGTAGTGTATCACCCATAATAATATCTTTTTAGATTTCTAACCAAAGGATATTTAGGCCTTCATAAATAATGGTCTCCAACCAATGAGAAAATGGTTAAACAAGTGAGGGTAAAAATAAAAACCTATAATACAACTTACCCAATAACATATGTAAATATCATCCATTGGATACTAATATAATAATACAAAAAGATCATCTTAAAATGTGCACATGGGACCATAGGGTATATACAATGATCATAATATAAAATTCAATCATGGCTTAATTTAAATATTAACACTTATTTCAACATTCCCCATTATGATTCATCCCCATTAAGAGGTCCTCTTCCATACCAAGATGATCCCATAATCAAACAAATATCACCTTAATCATAACCTTGACCCATACTTCTATTAACTACTCCATCAAGGGCACATATACTAGCTCAACCATCCTTTATATGTGAAGGTATTAAATATAGTACATTCACACCTCAGTATATTTAGTTTTCTAATGTATCACTAGATTGCAATAAATTTTGCTTATACTTTAATTATAAAAAAAAATTATAAAAGAAAGTTTTTGAGGGAGCCCCAAATACTTAAGAATGAATAATATCCCCTAAATATGTTTAGAGACATCATTAGCAATGTAATATTAAAATTTTATGATAGATTCAAATATGGTAGATACCATCAAGAGTATCAAGAGACTATTCTAGATCCTAGACAAAATGCAAAGCCAATGGAGCACCATCAAGGGAACCAAGATATCATTCTAGATCATCTACCCAATCTGTATCAAAATTTCCTTTTAACAAAAGATAAGCATCAATAGAGTAGTGTATGCCCATATTATAAGTACATTTGATGTAGTGTATAATCTTATTGGCCATCATCCAATGAATCTCATGTGGTGCTTATATATACATGGATCAATAACTAATAATAGAGACAATGTCCATGCGAGTACACATGAGGTATACGATATCTCCAATAAGAGACCGGTAAAACATGACATTAAATAATGGAGGGGGTAGTCTTCTCAAAGCTTTAACCTATATTCAAAGGTTCTATAAGATGACTATACTCCATCATAAAATATTTTAAACTGCCTAGGGCATACTAAGTTTATCATAAATTGATCCCTAATGGTGATTGATCAATATAAATCCCCAATAAGTAATGGATGAAACCCAAATTTACCATCTTAAAAGTATCTTAAAGAGTTAAATTCATCTTCTAAATCATGAATGTTGATATTATAGCTATAAGGATGTCAATGTCATATAATACAATGATAAGGATATGGTTGGTATGATGTGTGTACAATGTCTGGTGTACACATCATGCTCTACCTCACACCAATAAAAATTATAAATTAGAAATAATTAATAAATCTTCTTATGTCAATCACAAGATGTCTAGCTAATATAGGTACTTATTGACCTCAAAAACCAATGGTGAGTGACCTTCCAAAATAAATATAGATAATTATTGCATATTAGAAATCCCCATGAAGAGAGGCACTCTTGAAATTCATCTAATTAATTTCCCATAAATACAAAGCAACAACAAAAAGGATCATCCAAATACATCACATATGATCCATAGGGATAAAAGTCTATGAATAATGGACTCTATTATTTTGAAAAAAATCTTAGCAACAAGGTGTTCCTAATGCTTCTTGATATCATCAATGCCAAACTTGGTTTTATATACCCATTTACATACAACCATATTGTTACCCTTTGGCAAGGGAAATAAATACCAAGTATTATTCTTCGTAAGATAATCATACTTCATATGCATCACATATTTCCACTGAAGGCACTTCTTTACTTGAGAGAAATCGAAGAATATTTAAAGTCATCCACCTTAGAGACCAAGTCCTAAATGCTAATGTTCATTTTGCAAGATGCTATCTACATCCTAAATAAGGATCTAAGCCCATTTTAGAATAGGAAAACCTATAAAATAATGGGTCTCAATATGTAGAGAGATGTCACTACTAAATAAAATATCACACTCTTTAGAATTTGATACATAATCCAACATGGTGGCATAAGTAACAAAAGGATGAAACTTCTCTAAAAAATTCTAAGGATAAAAAAATATAGCATAGGTGAAAGAACTATTAGACAAGAAGAACTTGCACTAAAGTCCATGGATGAAGTATAATCATAGCCAAGAAAGATAATTTTTAGAATCACCTGAGAGGAGAATCTATAAGGAGAGTACGAAGGAGACTAGAATAACCCAAAGAAGCAATATCCTCATACTCCACACCATGAAGTTCTTGAGTAATAGGGTGTTGGTTCACTTTAATTTATGTCAATCCAAAGATCAAATTATTTTTACTCAATGTTTCATATTGTATACACACATAATATAAAGGGACACTGAATATAGTCTTGAAGATGCTCACACAAAAGGAAAAAATAAGAAAAGTAAATTTACACAAATTAAATCACTCATTGTAGTAAAATAAATAAATTATAAATACTAAACTATGACATGCTAGAACTAAGATATTGTGAAATATAATTATTTGTGCTAAAATATAATTCATTATATGTTATAAAATTATGAATACAAACTGCCGCTACTTATCAAAGAATGGAAATAAGAAGTGTAAAACACATCATATGGTTATTTGTACTATCAAAAGTAAGGACCATCCAACTACCCTATTGATCACATAGACAAATGAAGGCTTATGCCATATTTAAGGTGAATGGTTGAGTTTTTATCCCCATTCACTAGATGAAGTAAATTAGTAGGGCCTAGTCTAATTGATTGTCTATGAGTATTTATGTGTGTCCATAGTCAGAAGTTTTGTGAATAGTAATGTGTGTCCATAGTCATAAGTTTTGTGAATAGTAGTGTGTGACCATGTTTATAACCTTGATATTGGATAACATGTATGTCCCTATCCAATTATGTTATAGGACCATGGATATTTGAGTGTGTCCCTATCATTGGTTAAGATTCCAATGAGTCCATTACCACTAAAGAATTATAGTAATGCCATTTCCACTATTGCTTGTTGTGAATAGATAAGTGTATCCCTATTCATACCCTAAGTGTATTTGATGAATTATTGAGTGTGTCCTAGTTCATCATATGGTTATTTGTACTATTTTTAGTATTCCTATCTATGTTTGGAGCATATGATGCAATAAGGAAAAATAATAGGATTTATTACATCATAGAATATGATAAATATTATTATTTAAAAAAATAGTGATTAGAATCACTCACATAGGATTCTTATATAAGTTGTTAGCAAGTTAGTGAGCTCAAGTTGTTAGAGGCTATTACAACAGTAGTCTATCTTCAAACTATTTTTTTTAGTAAAATATATTTTCTAAATATGGTTTATTTGATTAACAAAATTTATTTGGCCTCATGTTGTTCCATTAGTAGTATCAGAGCACAAGTAATCAAAAGAAAATCCAATGCATCTTCTTATCCATTCAATTATTTTGAAAATTTTGAGGAATATCTCCAACCATTCCATGCTTCAATAATATTATATTCACGTTTGAAACATGTTCATCATGATGATCATGAAGTTGTGGGAATTCAAAGGAAATATGAACTATTTTCTCTAAAAAAATAGATTGAAGAACTAAAGTGCAAGATGGAAATTATGTAACACTAGTTAAGATAGTCCATGGATTTGTTGTTGTTAAAATATGTAAACATGGTCGAAAATGATGGAACCCAAATATACCTTTTTGATGAGCATGTTGCAAGAAAGGGGCTAGAATGGCAACCCAAAGCACTACTATTTCCTTTCTGAGGTCTTCAACAAAAAAAAAACGGTGTCAAGGGGAGGCACAATGTTACTAGGTCACTCATTTCCTATGTCTTTGCATGGTTAGATTATCTTTATTTAAATTCAACTCTTCTCATAAGGATTTAGTGGTAAGAAATAACTATTGGGATTACTATATATAACCCATCGCATACCATTATAGCATTTGTCATTGTCATGGCAATATAGATGGATAATTGGTGCATGGCACTATAAAGGTTCATTATTTATCATATTGGTGGTCTTGTCAAATTGATGGGATCCTAGATTGATAATGTCTTGGATTACACCTTGTATAATGAAGTATAGGTGGATCTTATTGAATATGGTGATGACCCCATGTGCTTTGAGAGGGCCACGGTCTATAGTAGGGTCCTAGGACACATGTTGCTCCAAAAGAGGCTCATATTGCTCAACATGATATGCTATAAAGCATGAAAGTTCTATGAAGTATCTAGAAGCTAGGAGGACATAAATGGGAATCAAACCATGAACCATATATTGTTCACCTGAATTGGGCCTAAATCATTCAAAAATAAGTCCATTGCTTCCATGATCACCAAGGAGATATTATTTCAAATCATGTACTTTTTTATATGCATATTCTATTTTGGTTGTAACTCCTTCTAAAGCATTGGATTCCTTATTCATAAGGCTTTGAAATGAGTGATTGTGCAACTATATTTGCAATTATATTAGAGAAGAAATATCTCATCCAATGTTGATATATAATGTAGAAAGGGTAAATCATTATTTTTGTTAAAAAAATTGTACTTTGGTTTTGTGTACTTAGAGTGTATGATCATTTGTACTTGACACTCCTAAATATTGTACAAGATAATTTGACATTGAGGGGAGAGGTAATATTGGTTTTTCTTGATGTTCAATTTTCCCATAAGCTTTGTAATATTGCACTTAATAATTAGGATTTTAAAGGCAGTATTCAGTAAGCACCGTGCAATCAAAGATCGATAATGCTTTTAGGATTAGTAAGGACCATCCAATTATCCTATTCATCGTATGGAAAAGATAAGGCCCATGCCACACTCAAGGTGAATGGTTGAGTTTATACCCATTCACAATATGATATAAATCAATAAGGCCTAATCTAGTTGATTATCATTATGCATGTCTATAGTCACAAGTGTTGTGAAAAGGTATGCATCCATATTTACAACTTTGATTTTGGATATTGTATGTGTCCTTATCTAGTTGTGTGGTTGTAGTACCATGGATAGTTGAATGTGTCCATATCATTGGTTAAGAGTCTAGTGAGGCCATTCCAACTAAATAAGCACAATGATGCCATTTCCACTATTGCTTATTATGAATAGATGAGTGTGTCCCTATTCATACCCTAAGTGTATTTGATGAACTATTAAGTGTTTCCTAGTTCATCATATGGTTATTTGTATTGTTGTTAGTATTCCTATCCATGTTTGGAGCATGATATAATAAGGGGGCATGTTAGGATTTATTACATCATAGAATGTGATAAATATTATTATTAAAATAAATTGAGCGGTTAGAAACACTCGCGTAGGAGTCTTTTGTGAGTTGTTGTAGGTTGTTATGATAATAGTCTATCTTCAAACTATTTATTGAACTTAATATTACTAAGTTATATTATATAAATATGATTTTTTTAATAATACAATGTGTTCATCCTCATGTTGTTTCATTAGTGGTATTAGAGGAATTGAAAGAAGATTTAATGCTCTTCCCAATCCATTCAATTATTTTAAAAAAACTGAGGAAGATTTCTAAGCAATCCTTAGGATTAAGTAATATTGTATTTAGATTTGAAACATGTTTGTCACAATGACTGAACAGTTTTGAGAATTTGATAGGAAATCTAAATTATTTTTTTAAATACTAGATTGAAAAATTGAAGCATGAGATGGAGATTATGCGATACTAGTTGAGGCAATCCATGGATTATTTATCATTAAAATATGTTAACATAACACCAATGATTAATTAATGACCACTGAGCACACTACAAAGAAGAGGTCAAAATGGAAACCCAGAGAACTACTATTTCCTATTTTAGGTCTCTGCAAAGAAAATACTATGCATCAAGGGGAGGAACAATGTTACTAGGATGCTCAATTCCTATAAATTTTCATGGCTAGAATATTTTCCTTTGGATTTGACTCTTTTTATGAGGCTTTTTGATATGGGACAATATTGTCTCAATAATTATTTGATATTTTCATTGATAATCAACCATATTTGTAGGCATAAAACATGCCAATACAAAACCATGATCAATAACTAAAACCATGTTAGATGCTCTTACAAGAGGATGGATGATAGAATGGATCTATTAGGATAATGTCATATGAACTTGCTAGAATCTAGCCTATTAGGTGCATACAAATGCAAAATTAAACCTATCCTAATATCATTTAATTAAACCCTAATATTATTTATTTGAAAATATTAAACCTAAAATTTAAATATTAATTTCCTATTATTTCTCCCAACAATAAATGCATTGGACTCCAATTCATACAAAAGAGAAGGAAGGTGGACAATAGGAACTTTGATGCCTTATTTCACCTAGCAGATTGGATTGGATGCAAAAAATACTTTCCAACAAGTATAAATATGCCTATATTCAAGAACATATTGATGCCTTGATTCATGAGAAATTAGTCTCTTGTTGGGTAAAAGAAAAGAATGAGATGTTTTTCCCTCCAAAAAAAATCTCCAATGAATATTTTGTATCATATTCTAGTGTTTTTTTAATTTTATACTTCCCTCTATGTCTCATATGCACTCAAGAAAAGAAAAAGGACGATACATAAAGGCTTAGTGAGCCTTCCCACCATGAATATCGGATAAAGAATTAAAAGGTAGGGGATCTGAAGCACCCTAATAAGGGATCATACTTTTCATTATTGAGTCATGTGTCACATGTTTTCTTAAGGAAAATTAAGCGATGTCCACTCATCATTGGACGATGTCATTGTCTCCTCTTACTCCTCCAATGTGGTTTTTTGTAGCATGTTCTCTTAGCTTGCAAAGGAGTAGCATTCAAAGGACCATACGTAGTAGTATTAGTCACTAGAAATTTAGGTGGTGAATCAAAAGGAACATGGTGATGTGCTCTTGAAGTTGCATAATTGGTAGTGGTCCACAAGTGGTATGTCAAAGAGTACGATGGAAAGGAGTGGGTGGGATCAACAGAGTGGTAGGGGCCACAAGTGGGTAAAGTTGGTAGAGCAAAGAGCCTATCACTTAGAGATGCTCGATGCCTACAATAACAACTTTTCATTTCTAATTCCAAGGGAGGTGGTAGTTATGTGTGCTCTCTACCATGAACAATGGAATCATCAAAACTATCGATGTTGTGACAAAGCTTATCTCGACCTTGCTTGCTATCTAATATACATGTGGTCATTGTGTTTGCTTGCCTCCATCAGTAAACTTGTAGTTAGGATAGATTGTAGAAGGAGGGTTTATAGAGAAGCATTGTTAAGGGCATGGATAGAGAAATGCAAAAACACATATCTAGTGCATAAGCCTTCACATGGATCCTTTGCACACGACTACTCTTTCACTGTATCATAAACTTGGCTTTAGAATGGATGTCTCATTGATTCTAACTATGCTTTAGGATGTCATGCCATGCCTAAAAAGGGATAGAGTGATCAAAAACTAGTAATGACACCACCACAACATGGGATTTCTCCATGCCATTCATCCTTTTAAGAGAAGTTATGGAGGTGTCTAAGATGACATTCATGTTGGTGGTATATGGAGTGGTGCATAGGCTAGAGAAGTGGTGCTACATAGTGGAGAGTCACTACCAAGAGAATTCAAGCAAGCACAAGGTGGATTCAAGGTTGTGCATAGGATGGTAGAGTAGGTTTCAAATATAAGAAAATGTGTGGTGTTATGAGGGTGGCATCCAAGGTGGTGGCCACAACAGAGGATGTTGTGTTGGAATGGCCATGCACAAGGTGGCACTATTCTAAAATGGCCACACACAAGGTGGCACTGTGTTGGAATGGTCAACTATGATGGAGAGCATAGAAATGTTTATAAAGGCTAAGACCATATTGAGCATAGGTTGCTCTCAATTTGGTGGTCATGCACAATCTTCGTGAAGTAGTAGAATGAGCAGTTGCCCTTGGGAGTGTGAGAGAAATAGGTGATGTTATAAAGGCTAAGACCATATTGAGCATAGGTTGCTCTCAATTTGGTGGTCATGCACAATCTTCGTGAAGTAGTAGAATGAGCAGTTGCCCTTGGGAGTGTGAGAGAAATAGATGATGTCACTTCCAAAAATCTAAAACACCAAGGTCATAAACAAGATACCATAGATCATGGCACCCTTGAATTTATTGATGAAGCAATAACTTATGTTGATGAAACCCACAATGCCTAGCCAGAAGGTCAAGCTTTGCATCCTAGTACCTAGGCATAAGAGGATGTCTTCATAGGCAAATATTGATGCCAAAGGAATGCATTTTCAACACATCCATGCTTATGATCAAAGTGAGTGAAAGTTTGATCCCGCTCACAATGTAAGAGGTGTAATTAGTTCCCATGATGGCAGGGTTGGAGTGATCATCTTCGATGACATGCTTGGGGTCTTCAACACTGAGGCTCTCATCCATGTCTATGTCATCCATATTCTACATGATTGAGGGAATCTGTGTACTAAGATTCTTAGCCATTTGTGCCAGATCTTGTAGAGAGTAATATTTTAGGTGCTCTAGGTTGAGCACCATGTTTGCAAATAAGGAAATGAAATAGAGAGAAAGACTCTCAATTCAACATGCATAAGAGATGTAATAGACCCAATCCATAAACAAATCGAGTGCTTTGATACCAAAATGATATGGGACAATATTGTCTCAATACTTGTCTAAAATTTTTATTTGATAATCAACTATATTTGTAGGCATAAAATATGCCAATATAATGATACAAAACCATGAGTGGCAACCAAAATCATGTCAGATGCCCTTACAAGAGGATGTGATATGGAATGGGCCTATAAATATAAGGACTTATGGGCCTATCATAATTTGGCATGTCATGTGCATACAAAAACCATCCTAATATCATTTAATTGAAATATAATATTATATAATTGAAACCTTAAATCTAATATTTAATTATAAATTCCCTATCACTTATTATGGTAATAGACAATTATTAGGATTACCACAACCCATGGCACAATATGATGGCACTTGCCATTGTCATGGCATGGCAGATGGAGAACAGTGCATAGCACCAAAAAGGTTCATTCTTTATCACAATGGTGGTCTCATCAAATTGATGGGCTTATGGATTGAGAATGTCTTGTGTACTACCTTGGATCATGAAGTATAAGTGGATTCACTCGAATATGGTGATGACCCCATGTGCTTTGAGAGGGTTGTGGTCCACCGCAAGAGCTTGGGCTATATATTGCTCCAAAAGAGGCTCGCATTGTTTAAAATAATACACTACAAATAACAAAATTTTATGAAGTCTCTAGAAGTTGGGAGGACATCAATGGGACTTGAACTATGAACTTTACATTGCTCACCCAAACTAGTCCCAAATCATTTAGAAACAAGTCGCTCATCGATTTTGTGATTACTAAGGAGATTTTATTATTTTAATTCATGTCTTCCTTGATCTACACATTCTATTTTGGTTATAAAGTCTTCATATGATCTCATATTGTAGTGTCATCTAAAGCATTGCATTTCTTATTTTGAAGGGATTGAAACAAGTGGTTGCATGACTCTCTTTGTAGTTATATCAGAGAAGAAATGTCTTGTCCAATGTTGATATATCATGTACAGAGGGTATAATTATTTTTATTAAAAAAATTATACTTTGGTCTTGTGTACTTGGAATGCATGACTGATGGTACCCAAAACTTTGAATTATTGTGCAAGAGTTCACATTGATATGGAAGGTAATATTAGTTTTTTCTCGATTTCAATATACCTATAAGTTTTGTAATACCTAGTAAAACCACACTTAATAAACAAAATTTTGAAGACGATATTCAGTAAGCACCAGGCAACTAAAGATTGATAATGTTTTTCAAAAGTAGTAAGAATCAACCAACTACCCTATTGACCATATGGACAAGTGAAGGCCCATACCGCACTCAAGGTGAGTGGTTGAGTTTGTTCCCATTCACTAGAAGATGTAAATCAGTAAGACCCAATTTGGGTGATTGTTTATGACTAGTTGTATGTATCCATAGTCAGTGTTAAAAACTAAGTGTGTGTCCATGTTTACAAATTTGATGTTGGATAGTGTGCGTCCCTATCCAATTGTGTTGTAGGACCATGGATAATTGAGTGTGTCCCTATCATTGGTTAAGAGTCCAATGAGACCATTACTACTATTGCTTGTTGCAAATAGTTGAGTGTGTCCCTATCATTGGTTAAGAGTCTAGTGAGACCATTCCTACTATTGCTTGTTACAAATAGATGAGTGTGTCTGTATTTGTATCCTAAGTGCA
The DNA here is from genome assembly GCA_028583015.1 of Wollemia nobilis. Lineage (NCBI taxonomy): Eukaryota > Viridiplantae > Streptophyta > Pinopsida > Araucariales > Araucariaceae > Wollemia > Wollemia nobilis. Next base: position 2,795,950 of record JAQPPZ010016480.1, on the reverse strand, counting down.
TTTGATGAAATATAGAGTGTGTCCTAGTTTATCATATGATTATTTGTATGGTTGTTAGTTTTCCTACCCATGTTTAGAACATGATGTAATAAGAAAAGAATGTTAAGATTTATTACATCATAGGATATGATAAATATCATTATAAAATCAACAAAGTGGTTAGAACCACTAAAGTACTAAAGTAGAAGTCTTGTGTTAATTATTAGCAAGTTAGTAAAGTAAGTTATTAGAAGGTTGGTGTAACAATAATTTATTTGTTAAACTTAATATTTTTTTTTGAGTAATACTTTTTATACATATCAGGGTTAAACTTAATATTAATAAAATATACTATTTAAATATAATTATTTGATTAATAAAATTCTTTCTCTTACTGTGCCATCTGCCTATCCAAAAGATATTCTTTGATCATTGCAACATATAATATCATCTACAAACATCAAAGAACATTGTTATTAAAAACCTTATTATAAATATCGTATATTTATTACCAACTCAGTAAGTTTGCTGTCTTCTCTAAAATGCTATAACTAAGCCCGTGGTACATATAAGACAGACCTTCCAAACTTTCAGACTCTAAAATGAAAAACCACAAACCATTTTGTGACGATGAAACTCCCTTTATTAGGAAATAAGACTTTAACATTGTAATCAAATAATGCCTTGTCAATTTAAAGTATTTCACTCTTGGGAAGGAAAGTAGAAAACCAGGATATCGAAAAAGAGCATTGACGCATTTTTCTCTCGTTGAATAGAGCATTTTGCTAAACTTTGAGCCTACTTCAATACATCTTTGCTAAAAACTTTGAGCCTACTTTAATACAACTTTCCCGTTAACATTATAGAAGCCGAGGTCCAATAAAACATCTTGATAAGACAGAAGATGTACAATTTTGACATTGCAGAGAATTATCTATGAATTCCCATTATGTCGACAACAACATGGTTTGTAGTTGTACCATCATCTGAAATGACTAAATTCAAAAAGAAATTATATGACCTGATGACAGTTAAAAGTCACCATATCATATGTAACATAGCATCTACAATTCATTAAACGATTTCTCAAATTTAGCCATATGATCTGTTTGCAATCCTAGCGCAACTGACAAGTTTCCATCATTTGTGGGACTCGGGAAAACAATGGCATAGTCTGTAAAAGAAATTCGTGCAGGCCCCATGTATATTGGTCTTCCCCAACCAAAATCTGCATCATGGATAGGAAAATGGTTCCAGCTTGTGATACCCATATTAGGGCACTTGTAAGTACGCGCCCTATTAACTAAAGCGTTCAAATTAGGTTGCAATTCCAAGTAGTCTAAAGCAGAACGTACGTATTCATCATCCATGCGGCCCAAGGCTTCGTGAATTCTATTGGCAGCATAATAGAGGGGCTTTGAAACCAGATCCCCTGATACAGCCATGGGTGTAGTTGTGAATACCACATTGCCAAAATAACCCGGAGGAAGAGGTGGTTGCAGCCTGCTGCGGCCATTTGTAGCAATATATAACTTGGTTTCTTGATCGTCTGCAAGATTTCTGGCTTTACAAGCACATTTCCAAATATGTCCAGAAAGCACTACAAAACTGCTGTATGTCACTTGATTTCTGCTTTCTAGTCTAGCTTTGCTTTTAAGGGTATCCAGCTGCTCTTTTGTGATTTTGAAGATGGCAACTGACAAATCATTTGAAGTATTGCCATGTACAATGCAATCTTGGTTCTTTAATGGTGGGGGTGGTTGATACTCTATGTGATGAAACCTTGGATTCGGAGGATTTCTGGCTTTCAAAAGTGTTCTATCTATGAATGGAGGTAGAGTAATGTCCATACCTCGAGCCACATCAGACCAGGTGTTGATAAAGTAGAAATCTGCATAACCGTCAGCCACACGATGGTGCATTCCCACACCTAGTGACACCCCTCCACATTTGAAAAAGGTTACCTGCATGTGAGACATTTACACATACTGGAGGATAAGTCTTTTCAGTAGATTAGAAGGGCACATGCACTTCTGGCAATATGCTGGATGTATGCCTTCTGCATGGACTTATTTCTAAATTAGTTAATTGTGTTTTCTTGTATCTAGTTTCCTTCCATTTTTTGTAAAATCAAAATAAAATTTAAACATGACGAAAAACTTGAAAAACAGTACAAGAATTGTGTATGAGAAATTGAGGCAAATTTCATACGTGTCTGGACTTATCCACTTTACAGTACAAAACTACCCATACCTATCCATCTCCACTCTTTTACAAAACTTCACAGAGATTATATACACAGAACATGATGAAATTAATGCTTAATGTGTAACGGATGAGAGAATCTTGCAATGCTCGGTATCAGGAATATTTCGGAATGTTGCAGGTTGCAGGACTATTTCAGAATGTTGCAGGTTGCAGGAATATTTCAGATTTCAGTGTTCATTATGCAGTATATTATTGGGCTGCAGTTACTATGTTAAATTAGGATGGCTGCACATCTGCAAAATCTCAAGGAACATAGTCACACTTGTCATGTATGCAGAATGAGCACAGCTAATTTTGTGTGCTTCAAATGTAGATTTCCTTTAAGTCTTTTATATGTTGTTATGTCAGGATTTTTTTTGAAGATACAGCTTCTTTCTATTTTGTTGTAAGTTTGTTATTTCTGCTGTAAGAAATGGGCAGGTTCTTGTATGCAATTGCTTAAGTTAATAAAGTTTTTGCTGCAGCAGAAACTGGAGTCAATGTATTTGGTTTATGTTTTTTGCATTGCATAGTTGTATTTCTCCTTGCAGATCCAACAATTGGTATCAGAGCGAGGTTTTTTTGTGAGGAAGAGATGGAGAAGCCTACAGTGTGAGGAGAAGGTAGAGAAGCCTGCAGTTGAGAGAGTGGAGAAAGCGAAGAAACTTGCAGTAGTAAGAAGAGCAACTGCAGCAGAAAAAGCAAAGGAAAGAGAAGAATGGCTATTTCTCAGCAGATTCCAGTGTTCAAGTGTTCAAGGAGGAGAACTATGATTTTTGGAGCATTAAGATGAAAATGCTCTTTATTTCTCAGGATTTGTGGGATTTGGTTGAGACAGGTTACATGGAACCTGTAGATGCACAAGTACTTGCTACTTGGTCTCAAGCACAACGAGATCAGTTAAAGGAGAATAGGAAAAAGGACTCAAAGGCCTTTTTCTTTATTCAACAAGCATTGCATGAGTCAGTTTTTCCAAGAATTGCTGCAACAACAAAATCAAAAGAGGCATGGGATCTACTTCAAAATGCATATCAAGGGACAAAGAAGGTAAAAATTATCAAACTTCAGACACTTAGAAGAGATTTTGAAAATATTTTTATGAAAAATTCTGAATCTATGCAATATTTTTTCACTCGAGTGATGGGATTAGTGAATCAAATTAGATCTTGTGGGGAGAATTTGTTAGATCAAAAAATTGTAGAAAAAATATTGAGAAGTCTTACTCCACGTTTTGATCCCATTGTGATTGCTATTGAAGAATCAAAGGATCTAACACATTTTTAGTTAATGAGCTTATGGGATCTCTTCAAACTCATGAGCAAAGGATGAATAGATCCACTAAAAAATCTGTTGAACAAGCTTTTCAAACGCAGCTTGATATTTCAGTGGATAAGGGAAGAGAATCATCTAGTGAAGGAACAAAAAATTGTAGAGGAAGAGGACGTGCAAACAGAGGAAGAGGAAGTAGTAGTGGACGAGGTAGAGGCAACTACAATGGCAACAGAGGAAGAGGCAACTACAACAATAACAGAGGAAGAGGAAACTATAACAACAATAGAGAAAGAGGTAATCAAAATTTTGATAAATCACAAGTTCAATGTTATTATTGCCAAAAGTTTGGCCATTATGAACGTGATTGTTGGAAAAAGCAAAAGCAACAAGCTAATTTTTCTGAAGAAAAAGAAGAACAAAATAGTTTATTTTTTGCTTGTGATGTTGCAAAAGAAATTTCTGATGAAGTATGGCTTTTGGATAGCGGTTGTAGCAATCACATGATAGGGAATAAAAACATCTTTGTAAATATGGATGAGTCTTTCAAATCTCAAGTTCGGCTTGGAGATGACAAGGAAGTTCAGGTCAAAGGCAAAGGCACCATTGCAGTTAAAACAAAACAAGGTGAGATAAGGTTCATTCATGATGTTTTATATGTGCCTGGATTGGCTCATAATTTGTTGAGTATAGGGAAGCTTATTGAAAAGGGATATTCAACTATTTTTAAAAATAATGAATGTGTTATCTATGACAAAAATGGTAGCAATCAGATTGTAGCAAAAGTAAGTATGCTACAAAACAAAATTTTCCCTCTTAGACTTGCATATGGAGAAGCTCAAGCTATGAAAGCAATCTTGAATGATAACTCTTGGTTATGGCATATGAGGTATGGACATTTGAATTTTCAAGGGCTAAAACTACTATGTCAAAAGGATATGGTGAGAGGATTACCATTAATTGATCGAGATGATCAAGTTTGTGAAGGTTGCATTCTTGGTAAACAACATCGAGATTCTTTTCCAGCAGGAGAAGCATGGAGGGCAAAGAAACCACTTGAATTAGTACATGCTGATATATGTGGTCCAATGCAAACCTTATCACTCAACAAAAACAGGTATTTTATCATTTTTGTTGATGACTACAATAGAAGAACTTGGGTATATTTCATCAAAGAAGAAGGTATTTTATGTTTCAGCAATTTAAAGATAATGTAGAAAAGCAAAGTGGTTGTTTTCTGAAAACTCTAGGTACAGATAGAGGGGGAGAGTTTACATCTAATGAATTTCAAGATTTTTGCAAGAAGTATGGTATTCAAAGACAAATGACTGCAAGCTATACTCCTCAGCAAAATGGAGTAGTTGAACGTAAGAATCGTACAATTGTGGAGATGGCAAGAAGCATGCTAAAGGCCAAGGATCTTCCAAATATCTTTTGGGCTGAAGCTGTAGCAACATCTATTTACTTGTTTAATAGATGTCCAACAAAAAGTGTAAGAAATATGACCCCTTATGAGGCATGGATTGGAAGGAAGCCTAGTATGGCTCATCTTAAGGTATTTGGTTGCATTGCTTATGCTCATATTGCTGAAGAAAAAAGAAAAAAACTTGATGATAAAAGTGAAAAATGCATTTTTATTGGCTATAGTGAGGAGACAAAAGGTTATAGGTTGTATAATCTAGTGACAGAAAGCTTGATAGTTAGTCATGATGTAATTTTTGTTGAAAATGATGCATGGAAATGGAAAGAAAGTGTGCAGCAAGAAAAACCAGCAATTGTAGATATAGAACAAGATGCTTCATCTTATTCTACTAGCCCAAGCAGTAGCTCAAGTTCTACTCCCACTTCTTCAAGTTCAACATCTCCTTCATCTAGTCCTCCTTCAAGTCCGAGTCCTCCTCCAAGGAAGGTAAAAAATCTTGAAGAAATCTATGAAAGAACTAACAATCCATTTATGAATTTTGCTTTATTATCTCATATTTAGGTAGAACCTAGATGTTTTGAAGATGCAGTGAAACATGAAGTTTGGTGTAAAGCCATGGATGAGGAGATGGATGCCATAAAAAGGAATGAAACATGGGAGTTAGTAGATCCTCCACCAGAAAAGGATGTGATTGGGCTAAAGTGGATCTACAAAATAAAATATAAGGCAGATGGATCCGTTGAGAGACACAAAGCAAGATTGGTAGCTAAAGGCTTCTCACAACAGCCAGGTTATGAAGTTGCAAGAAAGGAACAAAAGGTTTACAGGTTGAAAAAGGCTCTTTATGGGCTTAATCAAGCACCAAGAGCTTGGTATAGCATAATAGATGGTTATTTTAAGAAAAATGGCTTTAACATGAGTGAAAATGAACCTACACTCTATGTCAAATATAGAGGTATGGATGAACTACTTATTGCTTGCTTGTATGTTGATGATTTGATTTATACTGGCAATAGCATAGTGTTAATTGAAGAATTCCAGAATGCCATGAAGAATGAATTTGAGATGACAGATATAGGGTTGATGCATTACTTTCTTGGCTTAGAAGTAAGACAAATGAATGATGGAATTTTTATCTCACAAGAAAAGTATGTTGTTGATTTGCTTGAGAAGTTTAGAATGAGAAATTGTAAACCATTGAACACACCCTTGAATGTGAGCGAGAAGTTAGTCAAGAATGATGGTAGTAAAAGGGTAGATGCTACACTATACAAAAGCTTAGTTGGTAGCCTTATGTATCTTACTGCCACAAGACCTGATATCATGTATGTTGTATGTTTGATTTCAAGATTTATGCAAGATCCAAGTGAGATTCATTTTCGTGCAGCAAAAAGGATACTCAGGTATGTTCATGGTACAAGCAACTTTGGTATTTTGTACACATCAACTGATAATTTTGGATTGGTTGGGTATACAGATAGTGATTGGGCAGGATTCCTTGATGATCGAAAAAGCACTTCAGAAAATGTATTCACCTTGGGATCAGGTGTGATTTCTTGGTCCTCAAAGAAGCAGTCAACAGTTGCACTATCAACAACAGAAGCAGAATATATTGCAGCAGCATTAGCTTCATGTCAAGCAATATGGTTGAAGAGGATTTTGGCAGATTTGAGGTATGCACAAAATATGAAAACAATCATTCATTGTGATAACAATTCTGCAATTGCCATAGCAAAAAACCCAATCTCCAACAATCTGACTAAGCATATTGATATTAAGTATCACTTTATTAGAAATCTTGTGGCAGAAGGTCAGATTGAATTGAAGTTTTGTAGAACTGATTACCAGCTTGCTAATGTGTTCACTAAAGCCTTATCAACAGAAAATTTTATAAGGATGAGAAAGATGCATTAAGCATTAAGGGGGAGAATGATGAAATTAATGCTTAATGTGTAACGGATGAGAGAATCTTGCAGTGCTCGATGTCAGGAATATTTCAGAATGTTGCAGGTTGCAGGAATATTTCAGAATGTTGCAGATTGCAGGACTATTTCAAACTGTTGCAGGTTGTAGTAGGAATATTTCATAATGTTGCAGGTTGCACGAATATTTCAGATTTCAGTGTTTATTATGCAATAAATTATTGAGCTGCAGTTACTATGTTAAATTACGATGGTTGCACTTCTGCAAAATCTCAAGGAATATAGTACACTTGTCATGTGTGCAGAATGAGCACAGCTAATTTTGTGTGCTTCAAATGTAGATTTTTTTTGAAGTGTTTTATATGTTGTTATGTCAGGATTTTTTTTTGAAGATACAGCTTTTCTCTATTTTGCTGTAAGTTTTTTATTTCTGCTGTAAGAAATGAGCAGGTTCTTGTATGCAATTGCTTAAGTTAATAAAGTTTTTGTTAGAGCAGCAACTGGAGCCAATGTATTTGGTTTATGTTTTTTGCATTGCATAGTTGTATTTCTCCTTGCAGATCCAACAGAACAGTCCGAAAACAGTTAACTAGATGAATAATAAAATATATACCCTAATTGTTTGATTTTTCCGATAACCCGTTTACTTTTTATTTTTTATTTATAATTGGAAACCGTAACTCATTGATAAGATCTTCCATTTAAAGCCATACACAATAAAGCTGAGAGTATGCCAGAAAATTAAAGAAGAAGAAAACATAGAATAACAAACAGAACAGTAGAATGTTCTTATCTCCTATGAACAGAACCAAAATAAGAGGCTTAAGTTGAGGAAACAAGACGAAATATGATGTAGCGTTAAAATCTTAATATTCTTCCTTAATCAAGTGCTTCCTTAATCAAGTGCACGCCAATTAATGATCTTCTTTCGTCTATTAATTCAGTCAAAGAGAATAAATAGAAAACAATTGATAATGTACCTGAAGAACAAGCAGAGGATATGAGGAGATGTCTTGTGAATAATTTATGTCCGGGATAAGCTGCCTGAGCCCCTTGGAGGGTGAGGGTGAGAAATCCCCAAAGCTATCGATGTCAGCATCTGTGACAGCTTCCACGAGGAGAACCCCTTGGCCATTGCAGTTAATCTCAATACGGCCATTTGGGTCCCTCCTAAGTCTGCCGGCCATGGGATAGAAGGGCACCAACACTTTGCTGAGGGCATCCTTGAGAATATCCATTGAAAAGAAGTCCAGGCTGCCATCAGGCCTGTAGAAATACACGCTTGTAGTGTGCCTAGGAGGCGCCACCAAGTCCACGTTCGAGTTCCACAGCTCCCCCTCTGGAGTGGGTGACGCAGGCTGCACCATGGACGAACTCTTCACTGTTATAGTCATTGAATGCCAAACTGGTTATTACATCGATAGAGAGGATCTTTTCTCTATGAAATTTAACTTTACCCTCAAAGCTATATACAGACAAAATTCTTCCATAAATTTAAACTCGCACGTTTATACACAAATCAAATAATTTTTCAATTTAGCCAGGTGTTGTATATGAGTTGGAGAGGAGAGGGCAATCCTCCAAGGAGGTCCCAGGTTCAAATCTTCACCCTACCAAAAAGCTGAATTAGGTATCCAAAAGATTTTTCGCTTGAAAAAAAAAAATCATTTTTTAATTTCACGTCGTTGGCGTGCTCATCGTGATGGGACAACTCCGTGTATCCCTCAAGTGGACGGCACAAAGGATATAGTTGAATTATATATACATATTTGTTGATGGGACAACTATGCGTTGGTACGTGTATTATATATATATATTTATATATTTTTGTTTGGTGTTTAATAAATTTTATAAATTTTAATTTGGAGAGTTTAAGACTTTTACTGGATGGAATTAGAAGTTAATTGGCAAGTATTTGGTAGCTATCAATACCATATTTCTTTTGAGTAAAATTTTAGGGTAAAGTGAGTTTTTTTAAAAGGGTTCAGTTCTTTGTGATGAAGTGGTTTGAACTCAAGTTCTCTTTGAAGTGGCCTACACTCAGGTTTAGGCAGATTAAACTTGGATCTTCTCAATAAAAACCCAAAAACATACCACTATGTAGGATAAAGTGTTTTAAAAGAATCTTAATCCCTTATAGAATAATTTGAACATAAATCTTTTAGATAAAAATTTTAAACTATATTTGATTAGATGAAAACTTAAAATCATACTATTATAAGTTTTTGTTTTCTAAAATTATATAGAAAATATAATAATAAATATTTATAGCTAGATGAAAATCCAAAAGTGTTTTTCTAGAATTATATGAGTGCTTGCAGTAGTAAGTACTCTTTTATGTAAGGAATAGGTAAAAATATTTATGGTTGAAATTTATTTTAACTTAGTGGTTGTCTTTAATATCGGTTAAATGAACATTTTGACAAATATTTAGTTTTATCTTTTTACTATTGTTATTTACTTGATAGTGTTAATTGAAAAAATTTAAATTAAATTTGATTTTTTTTAATTAATATTTTTTATATACATTTATTTGTCATGAGGTTAAATTTGGGTTTCATTATTGGGTTTGATTTATTTGTTGTATAGAAAGGAGATTCTTTTTTTACTTGCTTGTGTTTCTCATATGTATGTTTATGAGTGAACTAGCTGAAATTTTTTAACTATCTTTCACTAATTTTAATAATGTTTTTATTGTTTTGGTTACAAGTACTATAACTAGAAGTGATTTCTCTAGCACTTCATTGATATTGGAAAAAACTCAAAAAGTTGAATTAATGACCAGTAAATAGTCAATAAAGAAACCATTGTTGAAATTAGCTATCATAAACTGTGTATAGCAGCTTGACAAGACAATTATTTAGATGTATATCAACAATTTAATATACAAAAGATAGTCCTCTTTCAACAACTTTGAGTAGGTGGAATAGGTGTTATTAGGGACAGTATCAGGATTTGAATCTTGCTTGGTAGTAGAAAAGGAATGTGGATGTAACCAATTTTCCTATGAATAAAAAAATAACTTTGAATACATTAATTTAGAGTACTATATTCTTATAACAAATGATATCTCTTGACATGTTTCAATTGAATCTATTAAGTTTTAATTGGTTTTAATAACTATTTGAAAACCTTGTATAGACAAAGTTTACTCAATTTTGTCCCGTTCTCATTAATTCCACGTTCACTAATTTTGATGTTTTATTTAATCTCGTTGACTTGATTCCCTTTTTGGGTTTGGATTTGCATATCTTAATGTAATGATCCCCCTTGTTTTTATATGGGTAGGCAAGATAACATAAAGTTTCAACCTTATAACTATTCCTCTGTTTTTGTGATTATACATTGACATTTATGTGTCATGTCTTCTTCATTTCATTAATTATGTGTTCATGCATATCATTGGTTGGTTCCATGGTATTCTAATTCCATCAATATATAACATAGTCATTTTGCTTCAAAGATATCTTCTCATACTACATGATAATCTACCTCAATGGAATAATAAGCAATTGTATGTTGTTTCTTACTTCAAGAAATTAGAATAGACTAGAAAAAGAAAACAAATCCACATGTGGATGTCTTATAATCAATGGGTCCTACATAGTCCACATCTATGTAGCCAATCAAGAAGCATTGAAAGCTCATCTTGTACTCTAAACTGTACTCGATAGTACCATGGATATGCCTTAGCACCCACTTCACTACTTTCTAATGACATATCTTTGATTTCTATATAAGTTGTAAAAGATAATTGACAATATAGCTAATATTTTACTTAGTGAAAATCATCTAAGTAATACCCTCAATCAACTATCAATAAATAGTTATACTCACTTGTTTGAGAGATCAAAAAATGAGAGGTTGAGAGGAAGAGGTTTTGATAGGCTAAGAGGTTGTGGAAGGGCTCCCATGCTATGGAGACCTAGTTTTATTGGGGTTATTTTTATTCATGTAGGCCTATATCCGACAAGGATTGGTGTTTTTACAGTTCCTATGATCTTTGGGGAAATTTATCTGGTTCTCCCAGTTTTTGGGAAGCTTCATATGGTTCTCCCATTTTTTAGGAAGAGTCATTTGACCTCTTATATATTGTTGAGGAGATTTATCTTGTTCTCTTGTCTGAGGTTTTTGGGGAGTTTCATTTGGCTCTCCCAACTATGGTTGGGGAGATCCGTCTCATTTCTAGTAAGAGTCATATGGATCTCTTATCTGTTGGTAAGGAGATTTGTCTAGTTCTCATTTCTATGGATTGTTGGAGTTTCATTTGATTCTCCCATCTATGGCTAGGGAGATTTATCTAATTTCTCCATCTAGATTTTTTGGGGAGCTAAGTCTAGTTCTCCTATCCTTGAAGCCCACCATGGGTGGGAATATTGATCCTTGCTTGACCTAGTTTTTGGGTGAGTTGTTGGTTGAAATTATGGAGATCATTGTTTATTTTGGCTTCTTAGGATTGCTCGGTTTAGTTTACTATGTTGTTGATGTAAATAGGTGTTCAGTTGATCCTTGTTTATTTTTTGACCCTAGAACTATCATGCATGAGAATGATGATCCTTTGGTGGATCCTTGGAGGTTCTTGCAAACTATCTCCCTAATAGTTATTGTACTGGAAGGGAGAAAGATGTAAATTTCTAATGTTTGTGCTTGTAGGGTTCTAGTTGCCTAGGGCTCTAAAGCTGCTCCTAAAGGGTTTTTGGATAAGTTCATGGATCTATCATTTTTGGGTCCTAAAAAAATTTTGCATGAGATCTTTATGAGTTGTGGATGTAGGGTGCTCATCAGTTCTTTTTGGAAGTATCATGGCTGAGTTTATGGATCTGATTTGTTGGGTCTAGAGATTTTTTCTCAGGAGCATTTTTTGTGGAGATGGAGATTCAGTCCACTAATTCTCATAGGGTCTCGATTCATCTATTGCTAGAAGGTTTTGGATCTACATTTTTTAAGTTATCCTACCTAATAATGCTTGTCATTTGAACGCAAGATATTTCCTCTCTTTTCTAAGTGATAAATTCTTTGATTCAATTTTTATTTGGTCCTTGTATCTAGTGGATGATAGCTAGATGCATGAAACTCCTTGCATTTTAGTGCGATAAGTCTATTTTGAAATATTAATTTTAAATTTTATTCAGGATTTTTAAGTTTCAAATTTTATTTTGGGTGCTAATTTGACTGGGTGGATGTTGATTCTCTTCTTGGGATTTGTGCTCTTCTTTATTGTTGTAAGGTGTTTTCGGATCTTAGGAGATCCTATTTTTCTCTTGGATATTGGCCTCTCATCTCTTTGGAGCTTCTCCTTTGTATTTCTTGAATGTTGTTTAATAAATCTCTTTAGAGCTTCATTCGTGTATTTCTTTGGATCATAGTTATGAGGTCCATTGTAGTTGTAATAAGGTTTGGGGTCCTTTCAAAACCCCTTTTTCCAACCAATAAAAAAAAAGAGTTATATTCACTTAAGGTTAAAAGTCATTTTATGATAGTGATAGTCATATCTCCAAGGGTGTCAATATAAATTTGCAGTGTACCATCCAGAACTTGTAGAGCAAAGTCCTAGTATCTACATGATGAAGATGTACTTATCTCTCTATCATACCTCTAAACCAAAATCACAATCCATAAGCCTAATATTGGTCATATCAAACAACTTTTAAAGGTTATTATTTATCGTATCAATCATCTTTTTTGACTTAGTCATTTACATACACAATAATGATCACAATATCTCTCTTTACCTTTTGAGATAAAGATTTAGATTATAAGGACTATGAAATAATTTGTGTGTCATAGCCCTCCTTGGTAGGATTTATTATTGAGATTTGATTGTGTTGATAAGTGGACATCTAATTATTAATATTGTTTTCTATGGTTAATTACATTTTATACTTTTTTATATTGTGCTAGAATTTGTTATTGTTGATGGAATAAATGGTTGTAGGACTAGATACTCTCATGAGTGGATTGGTATGAGACAACCACCAAAAATGAGAGACCTAAAAGGGAAATGATGGCAGATGATATATTCATCAACAACTCCAAGGTAACTAAGTACCCTCATGTAGTTGCATTTCATAACTATGTGTTTGGTTATAAATACACCACCGGCTAGGAGATTGCTTGAGAAAATACCAATTCTTAATAGACAAGTGATGATGTGGCAGTCAGTTTAAAACTTGCTAATAAGGATAAAATGTGGTATAATGTAATTGTTTGATGATAAGCATTTATTTAATGCTATGGTTGATGAACGTTTATCATAGCTTTGCATATGTTTGATGCTTGAATGAGTATGGTAAGTGTTTTCATAAAAATGATATTAATAGTTATAGAGGTAATATTAATATCATAGTTCAAAATTGATGTTAGAATTTGATATTAACATTAATTATTGATTAAATTAATTGAGTAAATAATTTAATCAATTATTATACTTTCTTAAGGTTTCATGGGAAGAATAATGAAAGTGATTAATTGATTAATTAGTTTAATTACTATATTTTCTTAATGTTATGTTGTGATGTTAACATTAGAAAATGAAAAACAAAATTTAATAAGCTAACTTTTTGAAGGAAACTTAAATTTACAAATATATAAATAAATTCATAAATATTTAAAATTGATATTTATAGGAAACCTTTGTATCGTACGTGTTGGAAGCATACCCTAATTTGTAATGGGCAAGGAGCTACAAGAATGGTTGAAGTTCATATTTTTTTATTTAAAAAAAAAAAGGAAAAAATTCATTACCAAAAGGACAAGCGAAAAATAGAAAAAGAGAGGATTGAAGGAAGTGGAAGATAAATTACATAGAGAGAAGGGAAGTAAAATATCGAAGGGTGTTGTTGCAAGGTAACTCATTTTTGAGTTGTATGCATAATGTATAAAACATTTTTGTTTGATGAGTGCCTTGTTGCTTACATTATGATTTCCTGTGAAATATTTGCTATTATTTTTGGATGATATGAAATATTTTTCAATATAATCTTCTTGATTGGTAGTGTTTCAACTCGATTCCTTGGAAGGTGTTGTAAAGTTTAAGTTGTTTTAGAAGAGCCTTAATTGTTTTGAAAACAGTAGCCATAGTCTTGTTAAGCACAACTAGAATATGTTTTTAGATTGTTGTTGTAGTTCATAATGCACTTTGTAGTGTAATTATGAGACGAAGGGGGTAGTTAACAAAGGAGCCATATTTGACAGTTTCTAGATCTCCATTCTATAGTTTTAGAATAATAGATATTTTTCCAAGAATGAAACTAGGTCCTTGAAACATCTTTTGTTGTTGTTATGTCTTAGTATTTATGGTTTCCTCTTTGGAGGGGTAACACTAGAAAACCAATACCATAGATAAATTGGTGTTTGAATTTAGTTAGGGAGATATGGAAGCTTTTTAGAACTTGTCATTTCTCTATTTTCCTGGATTGGATAGCACTACACTAATCTCTAAGTTGGTTGAAAATTTTTGATAGAGCCAGCCATTACAAAACATTTATTTTACCTAAGTTAACTTAAGGAATTATTATAGGCTTCATTTCCATGATTTTTGAATGGATAAACATAAATCCATTGTCGTATTCACTATGCATGGTTCTAAAGTTGGCAAACTTCTTTATTTTTTTACGTAAAACAAAACCACTTTAAATTTGTTGAATTATTTTTAACTGTTAAGAGTTGGAATTTATATTAATTAGAGGTTTGTTTTTATTAAGATATTATTTATATAAGCATTATTAATAACGTAGCAAGAAATAATTAATAATAAATATATGATGTGGATCCATAATGATTGCATGCATTGTTTTATTTATAAGAAGGTTTTTGAATTTATATGGGATTACTAAATTTTGACCTAGAATAAAGAAAAGTCTTGATATAGGGCCAGACATTGTGATAGAGGAGAATAATTTAATAAATAATAGAATGATATGTTCTTCCTTTATTTTATAAGGTTGGACTATTAAATCTTGATCTATGAGAATAATAATAAAAAGCCTTTGCTTTAACTTTTAGATGAATGGAATGAATGAATCGGGAATGTTAAAGCTAGAAAATTAATTTATGATTTTGTGGAAATAAAGTAATATATATATATATATATATATATATATATATATATATATTTTTTTTTTTTGCTTAAAATATATATATATATATATATATAGGTTTAAAATATATTTATATCTTTGCTTTCTAAAGAATGTATGGAATGGCTTTCCGCATAGCGGTTAGTCTACAAAATCAATCCCTGAGGTGCGATGATTAGTCCAATACCCCTCTCTAATGTAACTTGGGGGACTCAATCTTGGGGTGAGGCTTTAATACCACTTATAGATTTTTTTTATGTCAAAAATTCAAGGTATAAGTGTCTTATACAATCTCTATATTTAAAACTCTCATAGGGCAGTTAGTCCCAGGGCCGAGGGTGGCAGTTAGTCCATAAAATCAATCCTCAAGGTGTGGTGGTTAGTCCAAGGTTATGGTCCCACTACAAATATCACACAAAAATGGTCAAAGAGTTTTTAGTGATTAAGCTAAACCAATTCTTGATATCAAATGATAAAATATCCTTAACAAAAAACTCCAATATCAACAAACTATGTTACTGGTCCAAACCAAAAAATTAGATCTAGAATTGAAAAAACACAAAAAAACTTTTAAAAAGCCTCCACAATAGTGCACCCAATATGTGCTCTAAATTTTTTTGATTATTATATATTCAAAATTAGTCCAATTACAATGTATATAATGATCAATCAAAAAATCTAAAACAACTCAAGTTTCTAAAAAACTAGCTTTTGTCATGGCCACCTTGCATGGTGTTTTTTTTAGTTAATTGAAATTCTTAATTGGCATAAAATAAAGCACCCAATTTGAGATATTTTTGCATGTGCTTTATTTTAGTTACAACTCACTTAACTGGCCTTGATTTGAGGTGCCCTCTTCATGAAGATAACTTACCTAGAAATTAACTCCTTGTTGGCCCTATTTTCTAGGAATAAATCTAAAACTTGATTTTAACTCAATCTAACTATCCAATCTGATATAGATTGACTTATTAACTGATTCTAGACAAAAATAACATCTCCTAAAAAACATAACACTAATTTAATAATTATGGATGACTTTTAACATCATCCTCAACACCTTAAGTGTATCTCTAAGCCATATAGGTTCTTTCCTTTGAAGTGTTGTAGTAGTCTCTACATTTTCTATTTGTTCATCATTTGTGTCTAATTTTGAGTCTTCACTTGATGAGTCTTCTTCTGAAGAATTTAGAATTATCCCTAAATAAATATTTTGTTCTTTAATAATAATTTGATTTCCTTCATTAAATATTACATCTTTGCTTATATAGATTTTCTTTGTTGTAGGATCAATTATTTTGTAACCTGTTGAATCACTATCATAACCAAGAAATATTTCGCACATAGTTTTGTCATACAATTTAGTTCTTCTTTGTTTTGGAACATGTATGTATACCTTACATCCAAAATTCTTAGATGTTCTATTGTTGGCTTTTGTCCTGACCATACTTCTTTAGGAGTAACATTTTTTAGTATCCTTATAGGTGATCTATTTTATAAGTATACAATTGTTTTAACCGATTTTGCCCAGTATTGATGATCAACATGTACTTCCTTTAGCATACACTGAACCATTTCCATAATTGATCTATTTCTTCTTTCTTCAATACCATTTTGTTGTGGCAAATATGTTGTGGTGAGTTGTCTTTTTATTCCATTGGATTCTAGAAATAAATTAAATTATTTTGACAAAAATTCACCTCCTCTATTTGAACGAAGATTCTTGAATGTTTTTCCTTATTCTTTTTCAACCAAAAGTTTGAATTGTTTGAAACAAATGAATGCTTCATATTTGAATTTCATAAAATACACCCACATTTTACTAGAGTAGTTATCAATAAATAGTTGAAAATATTTGTTCTCCAATACTAGTAGCATTCATTGGACCATAAATATCTTTATATATTGATTCCAATGGTTCTTGAGTTATGTGCTGACAAAGTTCAAAATGTATTCTATGATGTTTTCCTGCTAGATATTCTGGACAGACTATAGATTCCCATAAAATTTTAGGTAAACCTTTTACCATTTGATGTTTACTCATCTCACTTAATGAAGATGCACTTATGTGTCCTAGCATTTTATGCCAAATGTCTTTTGTTTCAAAAATCCTTGCTAATAGATCCATGTTTGACATAGTATCTAGAGTAAACAAACTATTTTTATAAGATTCATAAGCTATAACTCTTTCTTGTTTGATAATAATACATATTTTCTTACCTTTAATAGTTTTGAATTCAAATGTTAGAATCTAATCCATCAATTGAGATATTAAAAGAAGATTATCAATCAATCCAGGTACATATAGTACATTATTAATTATTCATTTTCCATTTGATAGATCAACTAAGACATATCCTACTCCTTTGATCTCATAAGTCATACTATCTACTATGACAACTAGTTTTTCATAATTTTCCTAGAAGGTATTAAACCATTGTTTATTTCTAGTCATGTGTCTACTTTCTCCAAAATAAATATACCAATAATCCATAGTGAGTTCTAATGAAGTAGTAAACCTTATATCTTCCTAATTTACTATGCACTAAAATAAATTTACAAATTATAAATTTTCTAATCCTTTGATGTTGAAAACCTTTTAACTCCAAGAATTGAATTTGCAAAATTTCAAAAAATTCTAATATTTTTCAATTTCAATTGAAAAACTTACAAAAATAATTATTCTATCTAAAGAAACTTCAATTTTCTTCTAATGTTGAAAAACTTTAAATAACTAATTAATGTAGAAATCCTTATCACTCCGCACTTTTCAAAAATTTAAAAACTTATATTTATAACTAATCCTTATAACTCCTACTAATTAATTTTTAATCATATTATAACTCCTTAACTTTAAAAATAAAGGAAATTAAATATTTAATTATAACTAACCTTCCATTTCTCCTTAGTTGGCTTTTACTTCTATTCATTCAATGGATGCACTAGCATTTATTTAGTATTGTAACGTTCACTGACCATGTTTAACGTTCACTAGATGCACTACACTAACTATACTACACTCCAATTTAAACAATTCTTATTCAAATATTCCAATATTAACCCTTAAGTCACTTGGCATTACATTAGCTTTTGGCAATAAGAATATCTTATGTGATTTCTAAATATGTTACATTTGCAAGCTAATATTTCCTAAATACATTACTATTGTAAGCAACATTATTGTTCTCAAATATTATGCATTAGCTCATTTCCTTGTATTTTCATTGGTCTCCACTTCATTTCTCGTATATTCATTGGTATCCACTTTGCTTAGCTACACACTAGTTTCTCATCTCTTTGCTAGTCTTTGCTTAGCTACATACTAGTTTCTCGTCTCTTCGTTGTATGTTGGTCTTCACTTCGCTATATGATAGTCTTATTGTATCTTCATCTTCTATACTATTCACTATTTGGTTATAGGTCTCCTTCTTGCTTTACTTTTGTTTATGCTTAGGTCACTTGTTGGTGCTTTGGTCACTCGTTGGTGCTTTGGTCACTTGTTCGTGCTCAGGTCACTTATTGGTGCTTAGGTCTCTATTTTGTTCTCAAGCCTCTCATTGATGCTTAGGCCTCTTGTTGGTGCTCAATTATCTCATTGATGCTCAATCCTATTGTTGGTGGTTGTATTATAGTCTAATGTTTGTATGATTTGTTGTTATTCATTTCTCTTTTAATGAGTGATTTTTTTACAGGAAAATGATTGCACCTTAATGTGATATTTGTACTCCATATCTCTTCATTGGTATCCAAATGCTCCTTGTGATATTTCTTCTAATATCCTTACTTGGCTAGTGGTCGTATGTTCTTAGTGCTTCTACATACTAATCATTTTTTATCTATGCTTGATACTTCTTCTAATTTGCACTTGACTTGGAAGCAATAAGTCAATGAATATTAGCGCTCTAATATTTGATGGCACTTACCTTAGATTATAATTTCTTATTCTTTATTGATGCAATGAATGTATTCTTTCTTTAAATAGATTTAGAAATATTTCCTCTTTGTGCTTTGCTTATTTTTGTTTTTTGTCTCCTCTATTTTACTTCTTCTTTTCTGTTGTTCATGGAATCTTTAATTTTCTTCAAAAATTTAGAAGTTGAAATTCTTATCTATCTTCTGTAGGAAGATTCTTAACCTTATAAGTTAGAATCTTCAATGTGTTAGGTTGCACCTAATAATTTAATATGATTCTTCTCCTTACTAGAGAACCCGATATCAATGTCAATGTCAAGGTGGTTCTATCCCTAAATGACCAAATTTATCTTGAGTTGGTTCTACCCTAATCTATAATCTTCAAGTCTTAAAACTATAATATCCAAATTTTCTCTTAGTTGGTTTCCAATATCAAATGTCCAACTTCTCTCCTAAGTTGGCCATTTTCTTCAATATAGATGAGTCCTAGTCTTCACTGGTTTTCCTTCAACCAAGTGGAAAGACCCTAGCCTTTTCTACTCAATAAGACCTTTAAAAATTAAAGTCCAAGTTTGCATTACCTTCAAAGTGGACAGGGGGCTCTGCTAGGTTTTGATGAGGAAAAACTACTCTGTTAGGGTTTGATGAAGAAAAACTGCTCTACGGGGATGGCAACAACTTTTGGAGGAGGTCTAAAAATTTGGAGGAATGTCATGATGGCATCGGGTCCGGCACAAAGAGTGCATGCTCGTGATATTTTTTCATCTAAAAATGACTGGAAGGAACAATATTTTCCAGTGCATGTTGGGAACCGCTTGTTAAATAACAATGGATGTTTGGAACGATGTGAAGCCAGGCCAGTTCTAGAGGTTCAACCAGACTCGGTGGCGGAAGATGTGTAGTATATAACCAAACATACCCTTATTGGTAAACTTTTGGGCATCTGAATTTCTCTCCCCTTTGTGGAGGCTTGGGTCAGGAAGACTTGGAATCCTAAAGGCGATGTGGAGGTGATGTTGAGTGCGAACAGCTATTTTACGGTGGTTTTATCTTGTATTGCAGATCGTAAGAAAGCATTTGAGGGGGGTCCTTATTTATATAACCAAACCCTAGCATGTGGGGTTCAACCCATCAGAGGAGCGGTCGTCACGAGTTCTAATATGGGTGCGGCTTCCATGGCTCCCATTGGAATTCTAGAGAACTGATATCTTGCATAAGATTGCCCTTCTACTTGGGAAGCCGGTTGGACCGTCACAACAGACAATGGATAAAAAGGTAATCTCTATTGCTCGTATTTGTGTTGAAATTGACTTAAATAATCCTATTCCAAATTCTATTGAAATACAATTTGGATCAACTACATGGGTTCAAAAACTTGACTATGAAGCTCTTCCATTTCGTTGTCGGATTTGCCATGAATATGGCCACCTGCAAAGAATATACCCTAAGTTTGTCTCGCCTGTGGCTTCAAATCCTAGTCCCTCTTGGTCTGGACAAAGTTTAAATAAATGAAAAGCCCCAATAAAGGAAGGGAAATAGGATAAGGAAGGTTTTGTTCCGGTAAAAGCCCGAAATAGAGGACGAAGGGCAAACAAAGACCTTAAGGATAGCCAGCCAGATGATCTACTCAACCATTTTGAAATATTAGATGATCTTGATAAATGCATGGATATACTTGAAACGTCGCTACCTGATGCAAATATAACAAGGCCGAATCATATGTCTCTTCTTGAGGTGGAACTTAAGGAATTAGATCTAGGGGGTTTAAATGAAGAACAAAGGGCTTTGGATCTGAGTATAGGGGACATGGTTGGGTCTAGCCCTATAAGGGAAACTATTTTATAAAGTGGTACAGATTTAGTTATGACCTCTCCTACTCAGGCACTGATGCAGTTATCCTTGGACTGCAAAACTCCTACGGTGTTGGGATTGCAGCAAAAAATAATTAAAAAAAAAAATCGGATAAGAATATGAAGGTGGGTCGAAAGAAGGACCAGGATAAAATTAAGTTAATGGGGGAGACTTTGGTGGATTTAGGCTTGGTGAGAACATTGGACTCCCATTTTTATAACCCCCAAAAATTATTATCCTCTCATGGAATGTAAGGGGGTTGAATAGCATCCCCAGAAAAAAAGTTGTTCGTGATTTGGTTCGTGTGCATTCTTCGGATGTGGTGTTTATTCAGGAGACTAAACTGGCTATTGATAGTAAGTTCAATATTGCTCCCAAGTTGTGGAGAAGGGGGCAATGCTAGTATATTGCTACATGTGGATATGTTGGTGGCGTCACTTGTTTATGGGATCCGATTAAGATATCCCCTCTTACTTGGATTTCCAGTAGATGGTCTATTTCAATGGTCGGGCATGATAATGAATCTGGTGAAATCATCCTACTTACAAATGTGTATGCTCCTATTGATTACAATGGTAAAGTGAATTTGTGGAAGCACATTTGCTTTGTGAGAAGTTTGGTTCCCCTGTACCCATGGATTTTGGCTAGAGACTTCAACTCTATCACTTGTCTAGAGGAGAAACGTGGTAGGGTGTACCGTCTCGAGCCTTGGTTGACATCAAGCCAGATAATGGGATCTTTACTTGGCACAATAGAAGGTGTGGGGAAGCTTCCATCTCAGAGAGACTAGATAGGTTTCTGATATTTAGTTATTGGTGGGTAATAACATAGGTGCTAGTTCTATGATTCTGGAGGGTAGGGGATCTGATCATTGGCCTATCAAACTCTCTACTTTGAAGTTAGTTCTATAAAAGAATTCCTCCTTTAAGTTTTAACTTATGTGGCTTTGTTATCCTAAGATTCATGATTTCATGCGAAGCTGGTGGACCACTGGCAAACCTCCTCATGACACTGCTATGTATTCATTTATGAAGTGAATACAATTTGTAAAACATAAATTGAAGAGATGGAATAGATTGAATTTTGGGAACCTTTCCTTGGCTAAGTTGGTAGCTTTTAGGAGGATAGAAGAAGCTTCAAGAAATATTAGAGATAAGGGATTCATGAAGGAGCTTCTTATTGAGGAATCTAAGGCTGCAAAAGACCTTGCTAAATGGGAATTGAGGGAAAAAAAAAATTGGAAACAAAAAGCTCGAGTAGATTGGCTTCAGGAAGGGATAGGAACACAACCTTCTTTTATGACTCATTTAAGGCTTGTCCTAATGGTAACTTGATTACCTCTCTTGTGAATTCTCAGGGTGCCTTGCTCTCTTCTTTCATGGATATTTTAGAAGAGACTAAGAGGTATTTTTCCTCTCTCTTCAAGTAGGACTCCCTATCAGATGATGAGAATGAAAAGCTTATTCTAAATTATACTCCAGCGATTGTTTCTAGAGAGATGAATGAGCACTTGATGGGTCCAATTTCCCTTGAGGAGTTGGAAAATGTTGTATTCAATATGAAAAAAGGAGAAGCCCTAGGCCCAGATGGATTCCCGATTGAGTTTTATCAATATTTTTGGGATTTAATCAAATTTGATCTTTTGGAGGTGGTCCATGAGTCCCAAAATAAAAAATATATGCTAAGGGCCCTAAATGCTACCTTTGTGGTGCTTATAGCCAAAAAATAGGGATAAAATTCCTTGGATATGTTCAGGCCTATTGCTCTCTGCAATGTTGTGTATAAGATCATCACAAAAATTATTGTTGAGAGGCTAAATATATGGTTGAGCAAAATCATCTCTGAGGAGCAAGGAGGGTTTGTTTTTGGCTGAAAAATCTTGGATGGGGTTGTTATTGCTATAGAAGATATTCACTCCATGGAAAATTCTAAGGAGAAAACTATGTTCATTAAGTTGGACATGGCCAAAGCCTATGATCGGTTCAGGTGGTCCTTTCTTCAGAAAGTTCTTGCTGCTTTTGGATTTGAGGAGAGAAGTTGATTAGATGGGTGATGAACTGTGTTTCTTCTTCCTCATTATCTGTTCTTGTTAATAATGAGCCATCAGATTTATTTTAGGCCTCAAGGGGATTGAGGTAAGTATATCCTTTATCTCCTTATTTGTTTATCATTATGGTAGAAGGGTTGGGAATATTTCTCAAATCTCAAGTCATGCAGGGTCTCATTCAGGGGTGGAAGTGGGATAGTAGTTTGCCACCTCTTTCCCACCTTCAATTTATTTATGATACTGCTTTGTTGGGAGTTGCCATTATCAAGGAAGCTGGCAATATTAGACAGACTTGACATATATCTTTGTGCTTCTGGACAGTTGATTAATGAGGACAAGTCTTCTATTTTCTTCTTAAATACCCCTCCTCTTATTCAAGACAGGATTTCTCACATTCTAAAATTCCAGGTTGGGACTCCCCCCTTAATTTATCTTGGTATTCCAATTTCATCTCACCCTCTACCTAGATCTTCTTGGCAGTCTATGCTTGATAAGTTTATAAGGAAGGTGAATCATTGGAATTTCATATGGCTATCCACTGTAGGTAGAGTGTTGCTTTTAAAATCTATTGTTCAAGCTTTACCCATTTATAGATATTTTGTACAAATAGCTCCCTCTCACTTCATCAAGGACATGGATGCTTTGTCAAGATAGTTTTTATAGTCTGGAAAACTTAATCAATCTAAATGGAGTTTGGTTAGGTGGGATTCTATAAATAGGTTGGTGCAAGAGGGAGGCCTTGGGTTGCGACAGACAGCTATTTTTGGGTAGGCTTTGGCTATAAAACTTTATTGGAGATGGTGTACCTCTCAAGATCATATTTGGGCTAAAATATTATCTTCTAAATACTTGAGAGGTATTTCTGAGGCTGAAATCCCTAGAGTCAGCTTGGTTGGGAAAGGTTCAGTTATCTGGGATACTCTGAAAAGAGGAGCTAATTTAATCAAGCAAGGTTTGTTATGGATTTGCAATCGGGGATCAAATGCTCTTTTTTGGGAGGATTCTTGGGATGGCCACCCTCCTATATTGAATCAATATCCTAGGTTATGTTCCCTAAGCATTTTTTTCTTGGAAGCAGGTTGGTCTCGTGTGGAGGACTTTAAAAAAATCTAATATTTTAGAAATATGGAGATGTATAGGTGGAAATATCCGCAAGAATGGCCCTAGGGGGGACTTGCCAAGGATAGAGAGGTGCTTGCTCTTATTCTTATGGGGAGGCATTGTTCTTCATTGAGGGGTAAATATATTCTGGCTTGGAACCCTGATCCTAAGGGAACCTACTCGGTAGCCTATGGTTATCAGGTTCTTGATAAGCAAAAGTATGGGAGTCTTCTTGTCACTTGGTGGAAAAAGGTGTGGAACAAATTTGCCTAGACAAAATGTAACTTCTTTCTCTCGTTGGTAGCTCGTAATAAATGCCTCACTTGGGATAATGTGAGGAAGAGGGGATTTCAGTGTCCCTATTTTTGTGTCCTTTACAGTAAGAATGAGGATGACTCTTCTCATTTATTTTTCAATGCTCCTTTGCCAGAGACATTTGGCATCGTTGGTAGAGTGCCTGGAACCATCCATGTTTTCATGTGTTGTCCCTAGTGGAGTTTTGGAGTAGTCTGGGTAGACCTCCGACCAAGACCCCCTTCCTTCGGGTGGCTTGGAATTTGGTCCCTTCTTGCATCATCTAGAAAATTTGGCTCGAACAAAACTGATGCATATTTCAGGACATTTATTTGGATGTTCAACAGATCTGGCAAAGGATCCTATATATGGTTCAGGAAACCATCCATAGAAAATGTGATGTGGACCCTCTTTTGGATTCTAGGGAGGAGAAGGTACAACAAGCCCTTGGTCTCTTTGGAGATGGTGTGAACTCTTCTAGCCCTAGTAGGGTTCCTCAGCTCAGCAAGAAGGTTAGGAGAGATGGTAGGTGGAGGCCACCCCCTAGAGGAGTTTTAAAAATTAATACTAATGGATCGTCCATGGGTAATCCTGGACATGCTAGCATTGGCGGTGTTGGGAGAGATTCTACTGGTGGTGTCAGTTTTTTCTTTTCCATTTATAAAGGTGTTCACTCCAACAATTTTATGGAAGATCTTGCAATTCTTGAGGCCTTGCGAAGGGGGTTTTCTCTTGGCTGGCATAGGATTATCTATGAGTCTGACTCTAAAATTGTGGTTAATATTTTAAACAGTAAAAGGGTAGAGGAAGTTAATTGGCAGTTGGCATCTGTAGTCGTTCAGATTCTCAGAATGAGTGAAGAGTTTGAATTTATATCCTTTGTGCACATTCCAAGGGAATGGAATGCGGTTGCTGATTACCTAGCCAAAAGGGCTTCTAAGCTGCTGGATCCTTGGAGTATTGATAATTGGGAGAGTCTCCCATCTAGGGACTCTCAACGCCCGTGGGAGTTGATACACAAGGATATACAGACTTAATGTGTTTTATTCTTGTTGTATTTTCTGAGTGTCATTCTAGTCTAGTGGTTTTATCCTGTTTGGTTGTTTATTTGAGTCTTGGTTAGAAGCTCAGTTGTACTCTATAATCTAGAATTTTTATAAATAATTTTTTACCCCTTTATTTAAAAAAAAGTGGGCAGACTCTAAATTAACTTTATTGAAAGTGGACAAAGCTAATTAATAATGGTGGCTCAATAAACTCTATAAAAAATGGATAGACTTTGGTGGTAGTTCTGATACCACTGTTGGCTTTTTAAGCCTTACTACCATAAAATATCACATGTCCCAATATAAAATAGCCAAAATATTAAAGTTCAAAATAATAATATAAGATGATACATAATCAATGTACACAGATCTCATCTAAATCAATAATATTTAAATATATTTATAGTATTATTCATGAATCAAAAAGTACAATCTTAAGATAGTCTCTACACTTGATACAGATTTTGGAGCTTTATCTTCATAATATAGCTATACAAGATAACTCTTCAAATTCTTGACTATGACCTTTGAATTCTTATCTTACCACTTGTATACAAAACTCTCAGTATTCTATCATGACACGTGTATGTATCCTACAGACCAATATATCAAATAATGTAATATTCTCTAAAAAAGTCTTTAATAACCAAATAATGTAATACATGGGGGTGTTAGAGAATATTACATATTTGGTACATGCTAATATACCCCTATGGTACCTATGGTATAATGTAAATATTAGAATAGATTTTGAGTCTATAGTTTAGGAGTGTGATTTATATTTCCCCTTTTATGTAAGTGTCTATGTGCAAGATACGTACAAGTTTCATGTAAGTAAGAGTGCAAGTATGTAATGTAAGGATGTGCGCGTGTCATGTATTACATGCATAAATATACACTATGAGGATGTGCACAAGTATCATGTATTAGGTGTGCATGTAGAAGTATAAGTGTCATATATAATAGTGCATGTGTCATAAAGTTAAGTACGCATGTAAGTAGAGAGTCAAGAGTCATGTATACAAGTAGCAAGGTAGGAAGCCAAAGGACATGAGAGTTATCATATGAAGAGCAATAGAGGTTTCATATGGAGAGCAATAGTCAAGTACTTGAAGAGTCATCTCGTATGGCTATATTATAGAGAGAAAGCTCCATGTATTGTATAGAATAATATCTAGAAATGTTTGTCATATTCAAGAATTAATATTGTAGCTTGTATGCATATTTTGAGCAATTCTACTATAAGTGTTCTTCATGTTATTGCATGAATGATTTTGGCTATTTATATTCATATTTTTCATTTTTTATGAATATTATTATTAATTATATTGGTCATTTTATATGTTGATTGCTCTTATATTTTGAGTCTACTCTAGATCAAAAATATTGGGACCTAATATAATATGGCTTAAAATCCAACACACAAAGCCCTAGTTACTCATATTAATGGATGAAACTATAATGTTCATTGTTTGGTCAACTCAAATGATTGGATTACTACAAAGTAATAACTTGTGGTGCATCTGTTAGGAGGATAAATTAGCTATTCTTGATGATGAAACTTTCCATCAAAAATTAGAAGAGTCTCTAGGTCTATTTTCCTTATTGATTAAACCAGAGTTGGTTTTCCACATCAAAGAGGAGAGTGACCCTATCAAGGTATGGTCAAATTTGTAGGAAATTTTTAGAAAAGTCAATATTACTAAATTTAGTCGCTTGAAATTAGAGATTTCTTCTCTTAAGCTAGTTAAGTTTGATAACATTGAGGACTATATTCCAAGATTCATAGCTTTGATGATATATATTGCATATTTTAGAGGAAAAAAAATATGATGTAAAATTCATTAATATTGTCCTTGCTAATATCTCCCCATCCTTTCATATATTTAACCTAATGGTTCATATGTTTCCTATGTTATTGGAATCTCAAAAGACTCTTAATCTTGACGAGTTGTTTTATCTTATAGTTTATTTTTAGGTTGCAATACAAAATAATGGTGAACTCCATAAATATAGGCTCATACAAAAGAATTCAAGTCGAAGGCTAAGACCCAAGGTCCCAAGGGTTAGGCTAAGTCTTCAAAGAAAATGCACACCACTTTTAGATACTATAAGAGGTAGGGTCAACCAATTAAGAATTTCTTGTTGAAGTTGAAAAGGATTAGAGTTCAGTTCTTGAAGTTAGATGGATATCTTGTAAATTATGAGGGAGATTCATATGCATCTGCCTCAACTACAAAGGAACATTAGAGACTCCATTATTGGAGAGAGATATTATTTTCATTAAATTTTTCTCTCCTTGATCCTTCAATTCAAATTATAGAGTATGTTAAAGTTATAATCTACTTCTTGGACAAGAGTCAACATTGTGTGATGTATTAGATAGTTCTAACAACATTTCATTGTACAATGTATTGATTATTTTGTAAAATTTTATCCCAATAGACCTTGGTTAACCTTGTTATGGTTAAATCCTACTTATTATTTATAATTAAACTAAATTCCACTTATTATGTTGACTTAGGTTAAACTCTATGATGTAATTGAGATTTTGGTATTGCTATAAATACCTCCCTCACACTCTTCAATTCTTATTAGAGTATTTTGAATTATTATGTATGGATAGTGATTATTTATGGTGCCTATGAGTGCCTCAAATACCTTTCATACTTTTCTTACTTTTAGTATAATATTTGATCAAATATTTTTCTTCTATTCATTTTTGGAAAATATTATGAATTCTAATAGCTAGTACATTATGGTAAGAATATTATCATCCATTATGATCATAAAATTTTGCAATTTATACATACTCAAAGTCAATTGCAAACTAAAAATATGATAAATAGGATGACTAATTTGGAGTAATTCCACTCGATAATCAAGAACCAAAAGAGTCAATAGAATAAAATAATTGATTATCCTAGCTACCATCTAGTCTATACTATCTTGATAAATATAAAAATTGATATCCATAACTTCTTTGATTAAAAAATATTGTATCCTAATAATGCCAAGTTTTCTTATACATACCCCAAATGGTATAAATAAATTCAATGGTTGATCGTCACTTTAGTAAAGATTGTATTATCAGTTGGGATAACTTTATATTCCATCCAACAACCTTCTTAGTTGCTAATTTAGGATGTGTACTAATCCAAGGTGGTCAAAATATTTGACTTTATCTAGACACTTGTAATGCTAAAATAATATTTTCCCTAATCTCACATGCTCTAGGATGTAGAGATGCTTATCAACTTCCATGTTTATTATAATATTTTCAAGCCAATAAATAGTAAATTGGGACTCTATTAACCACTACCTAATTTGTATATTGGCTCATGAAATTAGAATATACTTTTTCCAATCATTTTATTAGTACTAATAAAATATCTTTTATAGCACTCAATATATTTAAACTAGTTTTATGTTGGTGAGAAACCACCACAATTAAGCTTGAAGAGGATATAGATACTACTAATAATTGGATAAAGTTTGTGATTTTTTTCATGCTCATTTCTATCCTCTCAATTATTATGAATATGAATACATGCACTTATAATGGTTACACCAATATCATAAGCAGACAATTTAATAGTAAATTGATGAGTTCAATTAACTCCTCACTCATACATGTAAATAATCTAAAGCATCAAGTTCTCAAGTATGCTAGTGAACTTCACCACTACATTCCTTTAGAGATAGATATCCCACATATCAACACCTTGATTTTTACTTTATTACCATGTTAGAGGAGAGATCTTAAGAAAATAAAAAATATCCTCTAACAAGTTTGTGTAATAATTAGTAGGTTTTAATAGATAAGCCACCTAAATTCAAATTACATAAGGTGCCACAACTTAAGGTTACCATAGTGTAAAACAAGTACAAATTTTCTACTATACAAAGGAAAGAAAAAAAAAATTAGATGGAAATGGTATAGAAATAACTACAATCACACTCATATTCTAATAATAGAGTCTAACAAAATTCTTTGGTGGTATAGCATAATACCAATAACTACTCTTAGATAACAAAGAAAAATAACAATTTAGACTCCACCTATTTTGACACCAAGGATTAAAGGTATTATGAATTTGTAGACACCTAAAATGTGTCATGTTGAGGACAACTACTCATATGGACATGCTACAAGACCATATGGAGGATCTTGGACAGACTCCAAGATAGAGCAGTGGTTCTAACCACTCGGTTTGGGCTTCTTGGCTTAATCAGTCTAAATCGCAGCCCAGACCTGTGGTCTACAGGCTGAACCACGGCTGAGACCTGTGGTTTACAGTCTAGACTGCAGTTGTAACCTACGGTCTTAACTGAAGTTTAGTTTGCCTTCATCCGAGCCAAATTGGTTTAAACAACAATTTGTTCTAGAAGAATACGGTTAATGGACAAAATATTCCAGAGGCTTCCATTCCAACTGTCCTAACCACCTCTTCTTGATCTTGGCTTCTCCATGAAGCCACCCCTAGTCCTAGGGCATCCTATAAATACCCCCTCTAAATGGGGAGATAATATAGAGAGTTGATTGATCAAGTAAGCAGCGAAGCCCTATCAAATTGCATACTAGATTCATGCATTAGAGAAGGCCACTTGGCTATTCACCCAAAGATCAAATTTTCCATGGAAGTTCTAGGAACCTAGAAGAACCAAGAAACATAAATCCAGGCAAACAAAGGTCCATCACATTGAATCAGCCACCAAACCTATCAGAAGGACATCGAAGGCGACCCTTGAACATCAATTAGACAAGGAGGTAAAGCCCACTGCCCCTGATTCTAAGGGTAAACTCACTTAATTGCTAACCATGGCTTTCAACCACAGTTTATAGTGCAGATCGTTGACCAGAGCTGCAATTTATAGCAAAGGTATCACCACATTATTGTTTCTATTTTTTATCATCTAGTTAGCTTAGATTAGTCACTTTTACGGTTCAATTGTAGTTTAGAAGATTTTTGACCGGTAGAATTAAGTTTAGAATAGTCTCATTGCATTTGCATCAAGTAGGCTTTAACAAATTCTTTATGTGCTTTCATGCTCTATTTCACGTAACTAGTCCATTCATTATTTAGCTGCTATCTTCCTTTATGCAATTCCATGAATCTTGATCCAATTAACATAGTTTAGAGATGCTTTTCATGCTTTCTTGAATATACACTTTTAATAGTATCTTTATGCATTTTTCCCAAAAGGGCCTCATCATGAGAGGCTACCTATATTTTTGATCTTTTTATGTTGTTTCTTGATTGCAGGGAATAGATTCGAAGGAGATTCAACCATCAAGTTCCTTCCCCAACACGAAGAAGATGGAAACTTCACCCTAGAGCAGTTTGTGACTAGTTGAAAAGCAATATTAGTGTGCCTACCCTATTGAGGGATTTGGCATTGTATTAACTATATCATCATTCGAGTGACCCTAAGAGGGGCATGATTGTAATTGGGGATTATTTGCAAATATTAATACAAGAAACACTTATTTTGTTGAATCTATGCAATCTTGTCATTATTTTATGCTTGGATGATTGAATTCGATTAATACAGTATATAGGTGCACGCTTTTTGGTTAGATCAGAAGGTGATCACGATGGAACTCCTCAATTCATGCGATCTAACTGATGTTTCTTAGTTTGGGGAATTTCAGGTACAGACCACAGCTATCAGCTGCGAGCCAACAATTGAACCACAGGTTCAACCTACAATTTATAGTCTAAACCATAGACCATACCTGTAGTTTATACCTGACTACACAAACAATAGAAATCAGAGTGCAGATCAACTCAGGACCTGATGTAGGCCCTATTTTCCACTCTCTGTTATGTTTTTACTCTTTGTGTTTTTACAGAATGCTTATTTTGGAATGCAATTAGGAAAGAAAAACTAAGAAAAAAATGAAATCAACCATGTCCTAGTTAGTTTCAATTTGCATTTATAGAAAGGCGCTGCTAGGAACAATGGACCTATGATTGCAGTCCACCCTAGGCTACAGCGTGCTTGATAGAGTGTCTTGTATGGTTTGTATGTGTGAGGCCCAATTAGTAGCCAATTATCATCGTAATGTGCATTATCTCAAAGAACATCTATAATAGCTTGCATTTTTTGAATTTGAAACATTCTTTCATTTGCATAGCATATAGAAAATGAGCATGAATGCTATATGATGCATTTCTTTTATGTACATTAAAACAAACCACACACACCACTTGGCACTTAAACGCTAGTGAGTTGGTATTGACACCCAACCACTAGTAGGGTTCAATTATAGTGGGTGTAACTTCCATCTGTTGGCCCAAATCCCACTAACCTTTTGGATACTAGACCAATACCAAATTTGAGAACCTTTCGTACCCTAGAAAATTTGCATGTATTCTCTTCGAAGGGTATAACTTTGAGTAGGGGAAAACAGGTGAGGATCTGGGGGGACTTGTGATCCTTGACCATGTGTGGGCTTCATTACCACACATTATAGGTTGGATTACATGACTTGGAGTTCATATCCAAGTTGTCGAGCTACGAGCGTACGGGTGAAAGCCATTAAACTAAGAACAAAATTCAACAAGTTTTGCAAAACACGATAAGAGTTTCTACATTGATACAACAAATCTTGAAAAACATCAAACAGTTTAGGGCTCAACTTTTAAAATGTAAAGGAGATAATCACATTGTTTACTTTGTATGCTTATTTATTGCTTAATTCATCAAGTTAAGGCCATCCTTGGGGCCACAATTTTTAGTAAGAGAGGAAACCTCTCGAGTCTTGTTTAGTTGGTTCATCATGACGACTAGGCATGATAGAGCTCAATCACGAACTAACGAGTCAGATAGTTCATGGAGAGGCTCTAAATGCTTTCGATGTTCTCCTTAGGAGCTTTCAAACCTCGTATGCCTCCTTGCTAGGCATCATAATCATCATGCATCTAAAGATCCAATCCTCCTAGCACAACATTTTGAGAGTCGTCACGAGCTCCCTTCGTCACACAGGAGGTTCACCCATACAAATCATGGGGTTTTCTCACATACAGTGAGAACCCACATCATTAGGTCTTCTTCTGGTGAGATAGAGAGTTGTGGATCGTACTCCATGAGTCAATCCTATAGGGAATCTGAGTCTCATGCAACCCATGAGAGGTGACTACTCCAAGACCAATTGGAGGAAGCACATCGTCAACGTAAGCATATAGAGAGTGAGTCCACAGAGAGGAAGAGAGCACATCAACAAAGGTTGGATGATCTCCAACAGTGTGAGGAGAGGGTTTACCAATATAAAGCATGTGAAGAATAATCATGTGAGGTAATTTTCGAAAAGAAGCTCATACCTAGAGTGATTAGGCAAAAAGTCAACATGACGCACCTAGTGCATCGTCAAGAGTTTCCACTTAAGCGAGTAGATAGCAATGCTTCTAGATGGATAGACATACCTAGGGTTATTGAAGAGCAACAAAAAGAGATGTCTAAATGAGGTCAAGAATAGTCAAGTCCGACAGGTGAGCAGTGTCAACGCTTGAAAGTCATCACAATCCTTGGGGTATATACAGTCTATTCCACCATATAAGGAACCTATGATTACTTTCCATAAATAGAAATTCAAACTTGTCCCTGTCAGAGAGTTTGATCCTCCATTGCATATCCTAGCAAGGATACAATAGATTGTGTATAAGCGAGTGTTGGTGGATACAGGATCATCGATTAATATCATCACCACCTCGACATTCAAACATCTCAAAATTCTACCTTCCCACATAATTAAAACAATATTAATGTTGCAAGCCTTTAATAATGTGGAATCCCATACAGTAGGCACAATAGTCTCCCCCATCGAGGTGGGACAGAATATTATTCCTACATTGTGCTATATTTTTTAGGGATCAAGACAATATAATTTACTGCTTGGAAGACCGTGGATAAGAGCCATGGAGTGTGTATCGTCAATAGTGCATTAGTACATTAAGTACACCCATGAGTCAAAGTACATGTAGTTGAGGTAGAACCAGATCCCTTCAAGTATTGTAAGCCTAAGGATCATCCGCAGGAACCTGGTGAGGCGCCTATGCATCTACAAGTTAAATTGGATGAGTCTATCCAAAGTATGGATGCAGCTTCATAGACGGTGGTGGAATTGCCATCCCCACCGCTATCACCTATGGAGTCACCTACAACCCCTACACTTTTGACACTACTTAGCAGGGAAGGATTGAGAAATGCCCTCATGGAGTTGCTCACAACCGCTTCAGATGGATCATTAGAGGATCTTCACACTCCTATCAAGAAGGAAGAACCTAGCTTGGGCATGGATGCACCTAAGTGTATCACACCCTCTTCATCCATCATGTCACCAGATAGTTCTCACAAGGACGATGGTGAATATGAATATCTTATAGAGGCCAGCATTACGATGCTACCCATCATAGATTCCACTGAGGATCTAGGTCAACTTTTCATCGAGTCTCTACCTGTGGATCCTATCCTGGAGACATCATATGAGCATGAGGAAGTTTTAGTTATCACGACTGAAATAGAATAGCCTTAGTATGTTAAAAAATTACCTATGACACATGCATTTGTGGATTTTTCTCACGAGTTTGTGGGAATGATCGACATTAGGCCAGAAGATCAAGTGATTCCTAGTCACATAGAGTTGGAGATGGGGTAATCCAGTGGTGTGTCCACATTGCCAGGGCCAAAACCTTTGAAATTAGTCACTCTTGACTCATTTCTCATGGCACCATATCAATATCACAAATAGGTAGGTTCCTCACATCAAATTGTGGGTACCAGAATTGACACGGTTCAACACAATGAAGTGAAACAATAGCTTGAGCTGAGTCAAAGGCATGAGCATGTGGACAACACTAACAAAGTGTGTCATCAAGAAGCTTCCACATCAACTCAAGTGAAGGAAATAGGTGATTTACAATTACCTAATGGATCCATAGCATCCACTTTTCTATTTCTTTCAAATGACAAAGGTATTTCGAATCAGTCATTGGAAATACATATGAATTCTTTATCAATATTGCGATCCATTTTAAGCCATCTGGAATGTATGGAACACCAAATGGATGAGCAAGATAAGGTGTTGCATTTTATCAAGAATTGGCTTGAGAACATGGAATTACAAAAGCAACCCTTGCCTGATTCCGAATCGCTCCCTGTGCAAGTATAGGAAAAGCTTTAGCGAAAGCAAAAGCCCATGCGGCCAACCCAATCATTGGATTCTCAAAGCAAACCAATGTAGGGCAAGAGCCCAAAATAGTTATAGCATGGTGGGACTTCATTACAAGAGTCTATGTCCGACATATTTCAGAAGCTACAAGAGGCTAAGGTCATCACCTTGCCTAACATCATCCCTTTAAACCCAAATAGAGTTAAACCTATGGGTTACAAGGAGCATCACTATTGTCTCTACCATCGAATAGAGGGTCATGGCATTCGATATTATCATGATTTTAAGAGTGTGGTGCAAAATTTGATAGATAAAGGGGTTTATCATGTAGATGGTTCTCTCAGAGTGCCCCAACGTGCTGAAGTGGAGGTCACGCCTCCTCAAGAGTGACCTCGGAGTCGGCAATCGCCTCGTAGGCCCAATAGGCTAGTGCAACGAGTAGTTTCTGTAAACACCAAATTACAACCACTAATCCTCCATACTAACCTTCCCACCACCTACTTGTTGACCATACACCTTCCCACTAATTATTTGTTCCAATTCCATCTTTCCTGCCATCCATTTCACCATTTTAGCCCTTTCTTGCCATTTCCTTGCCTAATTGGGATTATTTTGATATTATTTTATATTATTTAATATTTAATATAATATTTTATATTATATTATAATATATTTATTATAAAATATATATTTATAAACTCAATTAACCACAAGTGTTTGATCCATTCTAATCTCCACCGTTCATATTCATTAATCCATGTCACATTCAAAAAGTAATCTCAACCTTAGGATCTAGTTTAATCATAGCCATACGATCAAAAGTGTAAGGCTAAAACCCTAAGAAAACCCTATGTTGGATTATAAATAAGGGCATTTTGTAAATGCCCAAACCTTGGAACCTTGAGAATTAGACATTGCACCCTGGAGGAATTATTGGTGAAGCCCTAGCATATAATCCTAAAAATTTGAAGCCCTAGCTCGTCGATAAGACTTTTGTTGTTCCAACCATCACCCATTCATCCTCCATCGCCATCATAGCCCCCATCCATCTATTGTATTCATCGCCATCCCCCAGATTTTCTTCTATAGATTCTGCCCTAACTTGTAAGTGCCCTTCAGAGCTTGTGAGGCTCTCTACAGAGCCTCACAAGCACTCGCCAGAGCCTGTTGTATATCGTCGATGCTCTCTAAAGCCTGTTGTATCCCGTAGGTGCACACCAGAGTCTATGAATCTCACATTAGATCCTGCCAAGTGCACGTCCGAGCCTGCTGCAACTACAAAAATATGAATCTAAGCCTGCTACACCACACCATCTGCAACAACGAAATGAAAGCAAGGTATATCTCATTTGAATGTATTTCATCTCATAATTTATTGATCTGGCATACTTTTTGACTTCATTTTTAACTAGGATTTTTTTGATGTCTAAGGGTTTCACATTGTGGAGCCCTCATAGGTATTACTAACCCCTTGTTCTATTTTTATGTATGCAGATCTGTAAGTTCTACACATTGTTAAACAGTTGTTGAAGCTGGAGTGGCCCCACACTAGATACTCGAAGCCCACTCAACCTTTTGGAAGCAAGGACACACCAAATCTGAAGACACTTTGTTATTATTGCTAGGGTTTCAGAGAACCCTGGTGCCATTGTAAAATCATTGTATCAAATACTCACATTGAGTACTGATTGTAACAAAGGAGTTCATTGGCTCCCCCCTATTTTATTCAATATATCCATTTGTGCAATCTTTGTATTTCCTTGTGTTATTTGATTTCTTGTTATTATTTAAGTGTTGTGTCTTTGTCTTCATAGTTTCATTTCAGATGACTACTCTGAATTTGTTTCAAAAGTTACACTAGGCACAAGCATTCATATTACCCAAAGTCAAACATATGGCATCCAAGACTGGGTTACCTGATGGGGGTCCCTTTTATGTGTATCATCGACTACATGGACACAAAATTCAAATTTTCCAGTCATTTAAGAGGGTCATTGAAGACCTAGTAGAATGGTATGAGGTTCGCGAGGATGGTTCACCTGTGCTGAAGCATAGGTACACTGGTGAGGTCCGATATTCACCTAGGGGAGTCGATTTCTTTCACTCTTCCTAAAAAAGCTAATTACTCTTTAGTAAATAGCATGCATGCTGGGGGTATTCAAGGTAGCATACCTTACCCACTAGCCATGCCAAATTCGATAAGGAAAAGTGAGGAATCTAGAAGTATTACACCTCCCTCACCGTCATCGAATGGCACACTCATTGAAGGTATATAGGGCAGCATGCCCTCCCCAAAAAGCTTAGAGGATTTGTTCAAAACTGCTCGGTCATCCCAAAAGGCTCCAAGGGTTCCATAAACTACTTGGTCATATTAGTCAAAGGCCTCAAGGGTTTGCTTATAATCGCTCGGTCATCCTAAAAATCTCCAAGCTCGCCTATGAGTAGTTTGGTCAATCAAAAGGTACCAAGAGTTTATGAAAAATTGCTTGGTCAATCCAAAAGCTCCAAGGATTCTTAAAAGATCACTTGGTCATCCCAAAAATTCTGAAAGGTGCTCATAAACCCTTTGGTCAAACCCAAAAGCTTTGAGGGTTTGCTTAAAACCGCTCGATCATCCTAAAAAGCTCCAAGGATTTTGCTAAAAAATCATTTGGTCAATATAAAGGCTCCAGAGGCATGTACTCACCGCTTGGTCAGATATGAGACTCAAAACTCATAAAAATTATAAAATCAATAAAAATCCAAAAACATTTGCATTTGTATTTGAATCTTGCATTATCATTTCTATATTCATACATGCATCCACTGTGTTAATGCATTGCATATATGCATTCATCATCCATTGCATTCCGTAGTAGGAGGGATTATGTTTTCCAGTTTTACAAACGACACCATGTTTGTGTCTAAATCATGCATCTCTGCATTTATCATGATCCATAATTCATGTGAGTAATTGTATTTTTCAACACAATCTATAATGTTGCTATGGAGATATACTAGGGTTTTTCAGTCACTCAACCATACCTAGTGGTCTTATCAAGAGTTGGTAGAAAGCTTTTTTTGCTTTTTTAGATAAGGTTCAGTTAGTATAGCCCTTAACATATCATAAGCCTATCACTAATCAACAAATTAAACAATCCTAACAAAGACTAGGGGAAGATGAAATCTACAAAGCAGGACCAGGTATCCTAAAGCGAAAAGAGTTATTCTTTCTTATCCCTTTATGCGGACGGTATGGGAAATGTTGGCAGTTGGCAAAAGGATATGTTACTTCCCTATTCATAATACCTTGCTTATGATAAAATGAGCAATATCCTAGAGTGATATCCCACATCAATCCTCAAGATTGATACCCTAGAGCGATATCATAGATTGACTTCCCAAGATTTATATCTCATATTGATATCATAAGATCGATATCCTCAACCGATATACCAGAAATAGTGTTTCCAAGTAAATCCCCAAAGGAAATTTTTTGAAGAAAATTATAAAATCTAAATGCCAAAAAGTGAAGATCGAATGAAGATCAGAAAACAAGCTCAAATCAAGTTCAAAGTGAAGATCAAATGAAGATCATAAATCAAATTTCAAGTGGAGATCAAATGAAGATCCAAAATCTAGTTCGAAGAGAGATCAAATGAAGATCCAGAGATAGTTCAAAATGAATATGGAATCGACTCCCTTGCTTCACTACATATGAGCAAGTATCTCAAAAATTGAAGGATAGAAAGGAATGAGCCTGAATCCCTGGAATTGTCGGCACTATTGTACCTTATGCATGACGATATATCTGATACACTTGCATCTCACTTGTGGGCAGGCCAATGTTTGAATGTGGAAGAGCTAGCTTCAGGTGTCATGCATTGCCTAATGGTTTAGTCCAACTAAAATCTAAACTTGAGATTGAATAAGACATTTGTGGTACCCCTATCTTAGCAATGGGTTGAAAGAATCATGCTTGACATCATGGAATGCTCGTATCTTATTTTAAAATATTCATGTGCACACACAAGGATAATGAATAGTTAGGGCCTATCCTAGCGAAAGCCTTTTATCTCATAAGTCTAGTGTGGTTAGTATGCAATTTTTGATAATTCTATTAGGGTGTTTGAGTCTCATGGAAAACCTCAAAATTTTCTCTCATAGCAACAAAATATCAAATATCGCAAACCATATAAAATCATCAAATTGCAAAGTATTGAGTCCATGATACATCATCATATAGAGCACAATAAAAATATAGGATAGATACCGGATGAATATTAGAAATAATATTTAGACGACCACTGACTATATCGTGCATATTTTTTTAATTTGTAAAAAAAATAGACTGACACGTTATATCATTCACACCATACAATTGCATTCATTGCAGTTCATATATGGGTGATTAATTGATTAAATTTTTATCTTAAGGATTTTCAATTATATTCATGATTTTTATACATTATGTGGTGTCATCCATTAGATTGATAAATATATTTGCATTCATTCCTTATGTTTTAAAGTGATTAAATCATACAGGGTCATTTAGATTAGATCACTGTCGTGTAAATAAATCATTACATACATTAATGTATACAATAAAGCAATATAAAAATATGCGTTAAGAGAAAACATTGCATCCATATGCATCCATCATACATCACACATATAAGCATCTAGATCACTGCATATAATCATCATCATAAATCAAATAGTTATCTAGTGCATGTCATCCATACATCACATCATGTAGCATCAAATTAACATAAGCATTACATCCATGTGCATAACATAAACAAAAAATTAAAAATATATACACAAGTACACATAATGATTCATAAATGATAAATATCGTATATATATATATATGTGTGTGTGTGTCTCAAAAGTACATCAGGAGTACAAAATGCCCACATGCTACAATCGTGTCGGTCCTAGACTTTACACCAAAATGGTACATATGCAAAAATGTAGCCTAGATCTAG
Organism: Wollemia nobilis; assembly: GCA_028583015.1. Classification (NCBI taxonomy): domain Eukaryota; kingdom Viridiplantae; phylum Streptophyta; class Pinopsida; order Araucariales; family Araucariaceae; genus Wollemia; species Wollemia nobilis. Next base: position 2,756,636 of record JAQPPZ010016480.1, on the reverse strand, counting down.
TAGAGCCCTAGCTCTGGCTTGCTCCCCCTGAACTATAGCTCTCATCGCCTCCCTCAGCCCTGTGCTCTAGAGCCTGCTCTGTAGTCGACTTTGATACCTGTTGTGTACCCTATTGAGGGCCCTGTATGCCACCTAACCCGAAGAGGCCTAGCACATGGGACACTGGTATTTCTAGGTGGCTAGACCTGTGACTATAGGTAGCACTTGTATCCTTATGACTCCTGTGTGAGCTACCTCCATGAGTTCTAGAGGACCTGTGCGTCCTCTCTATCCTGTGCATCCACTGGTTGGAGCTCATCGTGGACTGCCCTGAAGTCTTGGACCTGGTCCTCTGAGATCCAATAGTGTATCTATCCTCAAGTACCTCTAAGCCCATCAATCTTATATAGCCCTCCAACTGAGATATGTGAGCTACCCTCACATCGCATAGGTCATTTCCCTCCTCTATGAGGGAAGTGAGCTGCCTCACCTCTTCCAAAGGATCACCACCTCTTAGAAAGGTAACTAATGGAGCAGCTAAAGATCTCATAATAATCTGAGAGGATGGAGGATCCCCCTTTGTGCCCTAAGTATATCTCTCTCTACTACAGCCTCACCTCGCTGTGCTAGTGCCAAACCACGTGCACTAGTGAGCTCATGGACCTGGAGCTCTACTGCTATAGCCCATGGTGTAAGAATCGTGACCTACTCTTGAGCCACAGCTAGCCACCTATCCTGGTTAGCTATATTTGCCTCCAGACTGGTGATAGTAGTATCTCACTCTAGCTACTGAGTCTGATACCTCTCGAGCTGACTCTATAAGTCAATAACCTGAGCCAGGAGTTGTCCCTCCGCACTGTGAGGAGGAACCTCACCCTCCTTGAAAACCTTCTCATCTACATCAATGTCCATGGGTGGGGCATCCTCTATTGTAACCTTAGCATCCCATCCACCGTTAGTCCATTAGCGCACCATACGCCTGTCTGGGTCAACTGTCGCCTCAGCCTGGTCATCTACCCTACCCAGAGGCCCTAATCCATACCATCATAGCATCGACCACCAAGCATCATCTGTTGGGGTGGTCACAACTCTATCAACTCCAAACTCTTGGAAGTCATCAGCCTCATCTCCTCATGTTGTAGGCTGAATCCATGGTAGATGCATCTCCAAGACTAGATGCCTATACAATAAAGGAATCTTTGGAATGTCCTGCACCAGGCTGAACCACTACAAGACCTGATAGTAGAACTGGTACTCTCTAATCTCGACCTTTCGATCGAGCAGCCATATGTCTTCATGAGCCTATCGTAGCCACTCGCCAGCCTCTAGCTAAGCTAGGCAATCCATGTAGGGATGCCACTTAATGTCGTTTGGCCCAAGTGATGTGATCTATGTAATGTAGTACTCAATGTGGCCTGCATGGATCCTGCTCCTAAAGCCCTCCTCGTCATGATGCCAGCATGTGATGTAGCACTGATGAGCATCATCAATATCATAATATGCAGTGGTAGATCTCTAAGATGCTCTACCCTAATGTGCTACCAACCCTAGATCTATAGCAATAGGCTACAGCTCATCCATGGCGGCTCCAATCAGTAAACTGATATAGCTCTCGATAAAGCTGGCACAGTAGGGTGTTCCCCCAGGCCAATCATAACGGCTAATTCATAGAGCTCTAAGTCACTCTCCTGATAGTGGACAGGAGGTTATAGGGAATCCTCATGCTCAAGGAGTCTGGAAGAACAACCTGCACCACTAGATGCATAAAGATAGCCTCCCTCACAAAGAATATATGTTGACCTTGCCAGTATCTGATATGAACTCCCCCGTGATCGATCTTCCATTGAACCTCCTGGCTCTGGTCGTCGAAGATCGCATCAAAAATAGAATCCCTAGCCCTAAAAGTAGAATAGGTGATGGTCTCGCCATCAATAGGGATCCTAAAGATCCGGTATACATCCTCTAGGGTAACCATCATTTCACCTCTAAGCAGGTGAAATGTGTTGGTCTGTGCATTCCAGCACCGGGCCAACATAGTTAGATAAGCCTGATCTACCCTAATCGTGGGTAGATCCAAGACGTAGCCAAATTCGATGACTCCAAACCATCTTCACTCCCCAGGAGTGAGTTTTCCACGGAGAGTCTTAAGAATGTTTGGCTCATGGGCTCTAGAGGTCAATTTCTGAAATAAAATCATTGCATAAGAGGATATATAACTAAAAATACAAACAAAAACATTTAAAATTGACCTAAAAAGCGTAAAAAACATCTAAAAACTGATAAAAATACATAAACATGTCATAAGGCAATCATAAAAATCAAAAATGTCACTTAGACAAGCCAAAAATGCATTAATTAGCATTAATTGCCTAGAAAAAACTTAGGAAAATTAAAAATTTGATAAAATTTCCTAAATTCCACGAACCACGGGTCAACCCTATAGTCCGCATTCAGTCAAAAATTGACCTTTGGGAGTTTAAATGCGAACCGCAACTGGTAGTTGCGGTCCCCAATTGGTCAATTGGGAACTGCAGCTGGTACTTGCGGTCTCTGATTAAGACCCTGCCGAGGTCATTTCCTCAGCTAAAAAAATAAAATTATATATTAATAAAACCTACACTAGCCTAATCTAACGTGAAGTTCATTACTAGTAGTTTAATTAGGTTCAATTAGCCCATTTCTTAATGAGGTTAATTTTATTGGTAATGGATGTGAGGTCTTAGTTTTGAATTACCTTGCCCTTGCCTCTGCCTCGGCTAGATGAATCTTGCCCATGGTCTACCATCGTACGTTGTGTAAGGTGTGGGTGTAAAATTTTGCTAAGGTTTCAGGTCAGGTTTAAGTTGTCACTGTCCAGAGCTCTATAGTTGTCAGTCGTTGTCAAGGAATAATGAAACAAATTTGAAAATTGAACCCTTTTATAAGATTTTCTTATTTTGCATGGATTGTAGGACCTAGCCACGGTTCCCAAAATTGCAATAGGGAACTGCAGACCTTAGCCACGGTTTGCAACTAGTAGCAAATTTAGTCAAAACCCACTATGGGAAGGTCTAAAAAGGTAAATTAATGACTCTTAATAGATCAATTTTCAATAAAAGCAATTAAATTTTGTAAATTTAGTGATGTTAAAGCACCAGGATCAATTCAAAAATTCAAAATTAACAAACAAACAAAATCAAATAAGTCAAAAACCAAATGTACCTCGTATTCAATACTTTACCCTATACACTTGGTGGTTGCAATGACTTGCGATCCATGCAATCCGACAAGATGAGTAAATTACCATAAAGATATTTAGGGAAAAATTGTCATCGTGGATCTAATATGCTTCTTTTCAATCCCTAAGAAGGCCTTCGCGGCTAGACTTCTCCATGGGAACGAAGCGTTTCATGTCATGTCTCCTATGACATATTTTCAACAAATCATTGATAACTTGATTCAACATAAATCTAACTGGAATTACCTCATTTCGATTCCCTAAGATGGCTATTGTAGCCCGACTGCTCCATGGGATAGGAATGTGCAATTACTATTAACAGTTGGAATCAAAAGCTGAACTAGGCCTAGCCAATGCATTAATTTGCTCAAATCTAAATTTTTTCAGATCATCCATGGTGGTCAAGCGACATCGTCACTTTAATCATTGTCATTACCCTCATCGACTCATCACTTGAGGGGGTAGTCATAATATCAAATCATAATCAAAATCAACAAAAGATCTTGGAGATCGTAGATCCCTTGATCTTGTCAAAATTGTGTTTGTCCTTGCAAATCATTGTCAACAACTATCATAAGCTTACCCCTTTGCTTGGGGAAAATAGCAAATATGATAATTTATTTGTAACTCTCATCCTTTCATATTGATAGGCATTAAATTCTACTTGGCATTGATGTTATCTTAATGTCTAATGATGATTACAGACCTTTCAAGTTTAATCCTCTAAAGAGTTGGAAGCAATGATTCCATAATGCGCATCCTTTTGTAGGACTTGGGGCATCTAATGTTGATCTGACTAATGACCATCAAAGAACCTTCGACATCATTTTAGGAGGTCTATTTTTTCTCAGTGTTGTTTGATCTCATGACGCATCTCAAAAGGGGCATCTGTAGACACCTAAAATGAATTATGTCAAGGGCGACTACTCATATGGACATGCTACAAGACCATATGGAGGATCTTGGATAGACTCCAAGATAGAGCAGTGGTTCTAACCACTTAGTTTGGGCTCCTTAGCCTAATCAGTCTGAACCATAGCCCAGACCTATGGTATATAGGATGAACCATGGCTGAGACCTACGATTTATAGTCTAGATCGTAGTTGTAACCTATGGTCTTAACTGAAGTTCAGTTGACCCTCATTCGAGCCAAATTATTTTGAACGACCATTTGTTCTAGAAGAAGGCGGTTAATGGACGAAATATTCCAAAGGCTTCCATTCCAACTGTCCTAACCACCTCTTCTTGATCTTGGCTTCTCCATGAAGCCACCCCTAGTCCTAGGGCATCCTATAAATACCCCCTCCAAATGGGGAGAGAATATAGATAGTTGATTGATCAAGCGAGCAGCGAAGCCCTATCGAATTGCATATTGAATTCATGCATTGGAGAAGGCACATTGCTATTCACCTAAGTATCAATTTGCCATGGAAGTTATAGAAACCTAGAACCAAGAAAAGTAAATTTGGGCAAATGAAGGCCAATCACAGTGAATAAACCACCAAACCTGTCAGAAGGAAACCAAATGTGACCCTTGAACATCAATTGGACAAGGAGGTCAAGCCCACTGCCCCTGATTCATAGGGTAAACTCACTTAATTGCTAACCACGGTTTACAGTGTAGACCATTGACCAGAGCTGCGGTTTGCAGCAGAGGTATCACCACCTTATTGTTTCTATTTTTGATCATCTAGTTAGCTTAGATTAGACACTTTTACGGTTCAGTTGTAGTTTAGAAGATTTTTGACTGGTAGAATTAAGTTTAGAATAGTCTCATTGCATTTGCATCAAGTAGGTTTTAACAGATTATTTATGTGCTTTCATGCTCTATTTCACGTAATTAGTCTATTCATTGTTTAGTTGTTGTCTTCCTTTATGCAATTCCATAAATATTGATCCAATTAACATAGTTTAGAGATGTTTTTCATGCTTTCTTGAATATACACTTTTAATAGTATCTTTATGCATTTTTCCCAAAAGGGCCTCATCATTAGAGGATGCCTATATTTTTTATGTTTTTATGTTGTTTCTTGATTGCAGGGAACAGATTCAAAGGAGATTCAACCATCAAGTTCCTTCCCCAACACGAAGAAGAGGGCAACTCCACCCTAGAGTAGTTTGTGACTAGTTGAAAATTAGTGCGCCTACCCTGTTGAGGGCTTTGGCATTGTATTAACTGTATCATCATTCGAGTGACCCTAAGAAGGGCATGATTGTAATTGGGGATTCTTTGTAAATATTAATACAAGAAACAATTATTTTGTTGAATCTATGCAATCTTGTCATTATTTTATGCGTGCATGATTGAATTTGGTTAATATAGTAGATAGGTGCACGTTTTTTGGTTAGATCAGAATCCTTAATCTCAATTTATTATAAAGAATATTATCATTCATTCCATACCCTTTTTTGGGACAATGATATGTCACTCTACATCATCATCAATTCTAAAAGGTAGAATAACACTATCATGTAGGATCTTATTCAATGCTTGAGTTTCCAAACTTTAACATATCTTTAACCTTACTCCCTCATATGGTTACATCTAGGAAAGGGAATTGATTTTTAATAACTTTTAACTTTAGCATAAAAATAATGCATGATACAATCACCCATGATATGATTCCATTAGAAATTTGTGTTTCTTATGCGATTGTATCTTTTTTTTATTGATTGATAGAAGAGGTTTTGAAAGGATCCCTAAACCTTTTTAGAAAATAAGAATACCCCAAGAGAGATTCCTACAAGTCAGACTCCTAGGAACTAAAGGGAGTAGCAAAAAACATAATAAAAATAGGGGAGGACCTTGAAACTTAACATAAAAAGAAACCAAGATCAATAAAGTGGAGAGAGTAGGGTCATAAATATCAATCAGCATCAACAAAGGGTTGGGTATCTAGAACCAATTTTGGATAATATTCCCCAAAATTCATCCTAAAATATTCCAGCAAGGCAATATCCTTTTGAGTGAGATAAGCTCAAGTTTGTCACTTAGAGTATGGCACCGAGCAGACAACAAACCCCTACATATAATATTTACTAATGATGAAGAGAACCTCAACATATAACCTTTGAAAAATATTTGTATGAGATAGGGTTACCTCCAAATTTATTACAAAGTTCAAATCCTCAACTAACATCCACACTTCATAACTAAAAAAAAATTATCTGACCGCTAATGTTCCAAAGAGAGAATCTTCCCATGGAAAAATTATATGAGGGTTTAGTACTTTCCTCATGGAATCTAGAAGACATTGCTTGGTGAGGTCTTTTAGGCCTCTAACATTCCATGTGAGGATCTTCATTTATGACTTTATGAAGGAAATCTTATCCTCTGCCCTGAATGGAGGAGAGCTTGTTTCTAAGTCCTACCTTATGGTTGGACTTTGTTAAATGGTTTTTCTTTTGGAACACACATAAGGTGGACTGAGCTCCACTAGCAATTTCCACCTCTAACTCTCTTTTTCTAAGGTCTTGGAGAAAATGTCAACCTTTCTTTTTTACACTGCTAATGTCTATGAACCTTTTTTATTTTTTGTCATGGGACGAGAAAGGCTTTACTTGGAGAGAGCAGTTTGATATGAGGTGGGGGTTTTCAAGGGTTTATTAATTCCATTAACATGGATAGAGGTCAATGGATCCTCTTTAGAGGAAAAAAACAAGGAGAGGAAACTTTTGGAAAAGCATGGACCTTAAGGGATTTCTTGGCAAGAGGGGGAGGACACTTGGTAGATCAAATAGAGGGAATCTATAGAAAATAAAGGGGACATAGGGAGAGCCTTTGGAGGAAATATATTTATAAACAAGGGTGGGACCTTAAGGGAAGGGCCAAGGGTGAATATAGGAAGCTCCATACCTAGAGGTAAACCTTCCTTGGAAAAGGAGTCCTCAGGGTTGAGAGCTTCAGATTTCAATCATGAGAAAGGGTGCTCAATAACAAGAAAATAATTGTTTATAGAGGAGGAAGGAAGACAAATTTTATCTAAGGGGTCTTCACTAAAGCCAAGAGTGGTTTCTTTTCCTTTGGTCTTCTGAACCTTCAAGGCATTCAAAGGCTAGGTTTGTTCATTGGACAACGTATGGATCTCACTAGCAATCGAACCTGACTACTTAAAGGCTTTATCTAAAATAGCATGCTTCTTGGGGCCCTTGCAATACTAGGACTTCTTGGGATATGATGTAGGCCTCACATTGGGACACTAAATAGGAAGGTGTTCTTATCTCATGCACAAGGTATATAAGGCCAATTTATTTTGATACTCAATTATCTAATGCCTAATAAAAGCTTGATGGAGGAAGTAAAATCATGTGAGATCTAAAATATGACATAGACCATGCAATATTTAGCTTTGGTAACTGAATAAAAGTCAACAAGCTTATCAATAGCTCTTGCAATTCCTCTGAGAATATCTTCATGCTAGAAATGAATCGATAGTCTATGGATCTTGACCCAAATTGAGGTTGAATTGATGCTTTGGGATTTTGGGTCAAAATCCGACACTCATTTCTTTAAAAATAGTTTATAACATCCAAAGAACCATGGACCTCTAATGAGGACGTGACTCAATTATTAAACATTATTTAATTTGATAAATAAAAAGCCTCTATAAATCACCACTAATTCCATATGACCTTGAGGCTTCCACTTGAATAAGGCTCAAATTCTTTATTGATTTGATATCTAGCTTGGAACCAATAAATTTCCAAATGAGGTAGAAAGCATATTGAAAAACAGTCAAGGCTATGAGCTCAGGAGGAACACTCAACCTGCCTTGACTTGGGTGGATAACATAATAACTATTGGAATTAAAATTCAACCTAATATTTTTTTACCATTTCAACATAAGATAAAACAAGGGCCTCCTTACAAGGAGGTAAATGGGGATCTAGGATAGGAGGAGGAACCACCCTAATACTCGTGCCAAACCATCACTAGAGCCATGTCCATGACTTGGGATGATCCTAGACTCACCAGGGGAATTTTTGCCTTCACCCTTAAAAAAACCTTGGTTCCATACTAATTTAACATAGGCACTTTGTCACCTATCACTTGAAAATCTCTATTAAAAAAGTTCAACATTACTCCATCTATAAAAATAAATTGTGTGTCATTGTATAAACTATTTATCATTGGTGTAATTAAATTGTGATTAAGAAGATTCTCATCCATTAAGATCATAAACCTATGCAGTTTATACATATTCAAAGTCACTCAAAAATAAATACCACATAAATTGGATGACTTACCTATGGAAATTCCACATTGTAATCAAGTGTCACACGAGTTAAAAGAATCAAATAATTTGTTGTCTTACATACTATTCAATTCATTCTATCCTAAAAAACATGTAAACTCATACATAAAACTTTACATTTTGTAAAGTTTGGTGATAGGAAAGGAATGATAGTTAATAATGCCTAGACATAATGTCTTGGAGTTTCCTAGATAGAGTCTTATTCAAGTTTGGATTCAACGGGCAATGGAGAATATGGGTAGGCAACTGTTACAAAGGAGATAAATTCTTGGTACTTATAAACAATTCTCCAGTTGGATATTGTGGCAATAGCAAGGGCTTCAAGCAAGGGGATCGCATATCACCATATATGTTTATAATAATGGTTGAGGCTTTGGAGAGATGTATAGTAGGAAAGGCTTTGGGAACACTCCATAGATTGAAGTCAACAAAAAACCTAGAAGGTATAACTCACCAACAGTTTGTGGATGACACAATACTACTAGGAAAACAAGCAATGGCAAAATCTAGATTTTAGAAGGATACTAGATATGTATGAATGAGAATCCCATAAAAAAATCAATGTGGAAAAGAGTAAGGTTTTCTTCATAAACACCATGATAATAAAATAGATAAGAGTAGCTAAAGATATCGGTTTCTTAATTTCAACCCCACCCCCTACATATTTGGGGATGTCAATGTTTGCAAGAGACTGTAAAGATCCATTATGGAATGGATTGATAGATAAATTTTAGAAGAAGATGGTAGGTTGGAAAGAGAGTTTACTTGACCAAGCTAGAAAAATACAATTGATGAAGAGTACATTACAAACCATCCCAGTATATCAATTGTCAATTTTTAAAATACCTTTCAAAGTGGTTAATATTGTGGAAGGAATCCAAAAATAATTTATATAGATTGGTTTAGAAGAAGAATATTATCTCTAATCTCATGGGAGAATATATGCCAACCTAAGACACAAGGAGTATTGGACCTTCAGAGAAATATAAACATAAACATAGCATTGACTACAAAGGTATCATGGAGAGTTATGAAGGAGGGACAATCAATATGGGCTAAAATATTGAAGGAAAAATATTTAAATAGTATGGAAGATATTAGAATACATACTACATAGGATCCATGTTAGGGGTCTTCATTATGGAATCACATTGTGAAGACAAGGGATTTTTTATGGAAGGTGGTACAATGGAATATAGGGGATGGTAGATTCGTTAGCTTCTAGGAAGATGCATGGTTAGAAATTAAATTTCTAACCATGGATGAGGAGATGCATAGACTATAGGAGGATCTAGAAGAAATAAATGATAGGTTAGTAAGTGACTCTATGGTGATGATAGGAGGTTGGTTAAGATATAAAGATATGAACATGAACCAAGAGAATAGTGAGGCATTAAGTAAGATGAAGGTAAAAATAGATAATATAATATAATTTTAGAGATGCAACATTCATTGATGTAGGAAGCCATCCAAGATAGTGAATTTAATGTCAAATCCACTCATGACTTGTTTGACCTAGGTATAGAATATGGTTTTCCATAGAAGAGAGTATGGGGAAGAAATAAATTACCAAACAAAAGGTCTTCTTATGGATGGTTTTACATAATAATATAATAACTACAAAAAAATTTGTAGAAAATATAAATTCATTACTCAAACAGATGCTTCCTCTGCGAGCAAAGGGAAGAGTCAATTCGATATATATTTCTAGAATGTGACTACTCATTGAAGATACTCTAGAAACTAATAAATAATATGGGGGTAGTGTGGACTTCATTGAATACCATGATAGCTTGGTTAGAGCAATGGGATAAACATTTCATCATTCCTAGGATCAATAGAATTTGGAATCTAACTCCTTTCCACTATGCTTGGGGACTATCATTGGAAAGGAATAGGAGAATATTTAAGGAGGAGAACAACACAATAAGGAGAAACATGCAAATTATTGTACAAGCAATTGAGGAAAATGTGAAGATAATAAAGTTTTCAACCAAACCTAAAATAGGAGATGAGGCTAGACTGAGTAGAACCTAGAACTTAGACCCAACTAGAAGAATGGATGGTACTCATAACCAATCAAGGGTTAGACTAAATTGTTACCACATCGAGAAGGATTGATGAAGATGAAATTTTTTGGGGCCTCAAAGAGGAACCTAACGAAGTTAGGGGCAAGTGTTGTTGCTCAAGATGAATAAAGAAGAACAAAGCGTGAAACCTATTAATATTTGGTAATCACTACAAGCCACCAAGTATAAGTTTGAGTTTTATTGATAGTGGTAGAACTAGCAAGAGACTTGGGAGTTATAAAGTTAGTAGTGGAAGTATATTATGTTAATATCATTAATTATATTAAGAAAGAAGCAATGACAAATTGGTAAATAAGTAATATTTTCAAGATATTAGGAATGCTCTCATAGCCTTTGTTGAGGTAGAAATAATCCATATGTAGGAAAGATAATATGGTAGCAAACATGTTAGCCAATAGGGAAGAACTATGAAATGAGGATAAAAGGTGGATACCCCCAAGGGAGATCCACCTAGATATTTTTAGATTAGTTCAAAAAGAGCAACTTCTAGACAATACATAGTCCTTGCATAAGGATGGGGAGCGAAGGGATATTTCACTAAAATTTGTGATACATAGACACCAAGGTTTATTTAGAATTAATTTTAAGGTTTTTTTGTAAGGTTTTGGGTGAGCTAAAAATTCCTAGGCATCTAAGCTAGGAGGTATTACTGGACCTATGTTACCTTTAGTAAGGAGTTTCATATATATAGTTGTAATTTTTAAAAAGGTTTTAGTTCCTTTCAAAATCCTATTTTTACCCTAATTAAAAAAACATGCAAACTCATATCCATAATTTCTTTGATTGAAAAATTTGATTCCAATGATGCCAACCTTGCTTATACATGTTCCAAATGGTATAAAGCAAGCCAATGGTTGCTCATTTCTTTAGTAATGGATTTCACTATCACTTGGTAGAACTATACATTCAATCCAACACACCACGTTAATCCCTAATTTAGGAGGTGTACTCTTCTAAGGTAATGAAAACATTTGAGTTTAGCGAGACACTTGTAACATTATAATAACATTTTTCTAATCTCACATGCTCTATGATGTAGAGAACCATATAAAATCCCATGTAAATTATAATATTCTCAAGGCAATACATATAAAATTTGGACTATATTCATAACTACAAATTCCTTCTAGGCTTAGACTTCATTAACATAAATTATTTATTAGATGTATCTTCAACCGAGCAACATAACGATAGTATCTTCATTGTGGTTGACTAGTTCTTAAATATGAGAATCATAGTTCTATGCAATAAAGGTATTGATATAGTTTATATTATACAAATAAATTCCACATATGTTTGGATACACTTTGGTATTTAAGACTAAATAACCCATATAGAGATTCTAAGATGTATTGAACTATTTATGCGATGTTTGTGGTATTTATTTGACATGTACCTAGATTATTCGATTGGTTTTCATCCATAGAGTAGTGTATAGGTTGAATTGGTTAACATGATATTTATATACCTTATCCAAATTTACAATAATAATTATCCTTGCACTTAGGATAATAACCTTTTATACATCTAATAATGTTATAATTAGACCTTGTAGAGTTCTACCAATCACAATATCTTTTAACATTGCCTTGTATTCCATCCAAATATAACCTTGTATATTACTATATAATTATTATTCACATACATAAACCAAATCAATAAGGCTAAGTGGATAAATCCGAATAATTATTATAACACATCCAATATGTATATCATCAAGTTTAATAGATACTAAAGCACTACCAAAATTACATAAAGTATGATGATAGACATTATATCCCTAACAAGTTTCAAGTTGGAGATCAAGATTCTGTCATGAACCTCCCTAGAGGACTTTATGGCATAAAGAAAGCAATGTATTAACCTATGATGTGGTGATACCTAATTTGAATAATTGAACCAACTATATGATGTTTAGTTGATTTATAAGGCCATGTTATCGCTAACATATTTCCAAGTGTGTAGGATTAGGTACACTCATAGGTGGAATAGGCAGAATCACCCACCAAGAACGAGGGTATCAAAGATCAAGGGAAATCATGATTAAGGTACTCGTAGGTAACATGGATACATACCTTCATATAGGCATGGATAATCATTGATGACTAATCACCTCGAGCGTTAGTTGATGGCCTAGTAGCTATCATAAAATATCTAGCTAAGATAGGTGATTGCGTTGATGGAAAGACTCCCTCTTTGTTGTTTTATAAATTTGTTTGCTCTCTACTGCATCATGGCTTGGGTAGCTTAATGTTGGGTTTTCTATAGGAGAACAACTGCAAAATGTGTGTGGATGCCTAAAGTAAATTGTCATGTTGAATTGAAAGTAGAGTATCATTCTTATGAAGGAAAGCAAATTAAATTTATATGCCGAATAAAGATTCCTTTAAATTAATTAATGAGGTTGTAATTAAATAATGTTTGAGTTTGGAGCTCATTGATAAACTTCATTGCAATTAACAAATAATATTTATTTTGAATTAATTTAAAGGTGTTCATTTTAATGAAAATAGAAAAATTCATTAAAAGAATTTAATTAATTGAAATAAATAAAAGAAAATCCATTTAAAAAGAAATAGATATCTTTTATTTTATTGAAAAATATTTAAGAGTTGATAAATATCATGGGAATGATATTTTATTTAAAGCGTACCATCCTCATTTTAAAAATTTAATTATTCCCTTTCCCTATATAGTGAAACCTATGAAAATAGCCTATGAGGCTACTAATTTCCAAAGGTGGAAATTATGGGAAGGAACACATAGAGGATAGGGAATGAAACATTGAAGGATAAGAAGCTCGAGGCTGGGGAGGTTTCGAGAAGAATGACGAACGGGCCACCTGGGCAAGGAGGCACATAAGGAGAAAGGAAAGGAAAAAGAGAACAGAGAACAGGAGAGGAAGGAAGGAGCACCAAGGATATGTATACCAAGGACCGAGAGAAACAAAAGAACGTGCCAGAAGTGAGGAGGAGAGGTAGCCAGACATTGCCATATTTCCATATCCGTAGAAGTTTTAAGGTTGGGTTGCTTTAAACTTTGAATCTAGTTTTTATTTGTGTTGGTATGGTGAGAAAACCTAGTTATGCTCCCCTAGTTTTATTTCCTCTGTAGCGTGAAATTCCATGGGAAATATTGGAAGCACCTACATCCAAGTTTATGGTGAGCATTGTGCTTTAGGAAGCCAGACTATGTTTTAGAGAAATTACCATATGTTTATGGAGAGCGTTGTGCTTTAGGAAGCCAGGTTATGTATTAGAGAAATCACCATATGTATATGAAGAGTGTTGTGCTTTAGGAATCCAGGCTATATTTTAGAGAAACCACCATATGTTTATGGAGAGCGATGTGCTTTAGGAATCCAGGTTGTAATTTAGAGAAACCACCATATATTTATGGAGAGCATTTTGCTTTAGGAAGTTAGGTTACGTTTTAGAGAAACAACTATATGTTTATGGAGAGTGTTGTGCTTTAGGAAGCTAGGTTGTGTTTTAGATAAACCACCATATGTTTATGGAGAGCGTTGTGCTTGAGGAAGTCAGGATGTATTTTAGAGAAACCACCATATGTTTATGGAGAGCGTTGTGATTTAGGAAGCTAGGATGTGTTTTAGAGAAACCACCATAATTTTATGGAGAACCTTGTGCTTTAGGAAGCTAGGATGTGTTTTAAATAAGCCACCGTGTGTTAATTGGTGAGCATCGTGCACTATGAAACCAGAGTGTGTTTTATTGGTGAGCGTCGTGCACTATGAAACCAAAGTGTATCTTGTTATTGAGCATCGTGCGCTATGAAACCAGAGTGTGTCCTAATTTGTGAGCATTGTGCTAAAGGAACTAGTGAGCGTTAATGGTGAGCATTATGCATGTTAGAAGGCCATGATATATCATAGGGAGAGTTGTGAGGGTTCGAGGGCACTACGTGTCTGAGAGCATTGTGGGAGTTGATAGCACTGAGTAATTGAGAGCGTCGTTCTCCAAGAGTGGGAACTCTGTTATGACATAGGTAAGAGCAGTACCTGGTTCTAGTTTTCTGAGATGCTAGGTTTTGTTGTGGTTGTTCAGCACCCACCTTGGAATGCGTTGGCCTTTGGTTATAGACCCTGCCTTAGGAAGGTGTTGTAAAATTTAATTAAATTGAAAGGAACTTTAGTTTTATATAAAATATAATGAAGGCTTTTAATTAGAAAGAACCTTTGATTTTAATTACAAAGGACCCTTTGATTTTTATAGGATTTATTAAAGGTTTTTAATTGAGAAGGAAGCCTTTGATTAAATTTGATTATCTTAGGAGTTTTTAAATAAAAAGGATGTGGATTTATTCTTTGAATTGAAGTTATAGGGCTTCAATTTAGGGAATGAATTAATGATTGTTTTAAAGATTAAAGGTATGGGACTTTAATGCTTTAAACAATAATTGGTTGATTGGAAATTATGAATTAAAAAGGATGTAGATTTATTCTTTGAATTGAAGTTATAGGGCTTTGATTTATGGAATGAAAATGAAAGATATTGTTTTAAAGGTTAAGGGTATGGGAATTTAATGCTTTAATACATGAATTAATTTGATTAAAGTTAGATCTTGATCTAAGTAGTACATGATGTATGACTCTCTAAGGGAACTTGAGAGGGGAAAATAAAAGTAAAGGTTCTTTTATAATATCCATTATGCATTAGATGGTTAGAAACTTAATTGAATTTTGTATAGTTGCAATTTGGTAAACTAAATGAGTAGATGCATTTAAAGGCATGCATATCTTGAACCATGAGTATCTTGATCCCCTACTACCCTCAAAGATCCAATGGGAAGCAAGGATAAGCAAGGAGTTCAATGGAAACAAAGTATAGGTAATTGTATCTTACGTTGATTTACTTATGCTCAAATAGACTAGAATTATGGGGAGATATCCCCAATGCAGTTACTGTA
Organism: Wollemia nobilis; assembly: GCA_028583015.1. Classification (NCBI taxonomy): domain Eukaryota; kingdom Viridiplantae; phylum Streptophyta; class Pinopsida; order Araucariales; family Araucariaceae; genus Wollemia; species Wollemia nobilis. Next base: position 2,741,169 of record JAQPPZ010016480.1, on the reverse strand, counting down.
ATATTCCTTAAAGTAAGAAGGATTTACCATGCAAATTCTGATGCAATAATTGTTTATTGGTTTAAATAAGGTACTTTTACTTTATTTTTGTATTTGGTTATATTATGTAGTTGATTCTCTTTTAGTGTTAAGCTTTCTTTATTTTTTGGATGCTTGGTGATTGCTTTCTGATGTTGTAGTATCTAGATGTATCATTATTTGGTTGCTTGATGATACAAATCTAAGTGTAGAGTTCTAAGGTGAACTCAGAGGTGACCTAAGGGAATTAATAACCCCTTAGGGTGAGCATAGGTAACCTAAGGTAATTGAGAACCCTTAGGGTGAACATAGGAGACATAAGGGAATTGAGACCCCTTTAGGGATATAAATGACTAATTTGTGAAGATATTACATCTGAGTTGAGATAACTCGTCATGGAGATGAGATAGATAGCTTAACTCGTAATACTCGTAGCATACCTATACATAATAATTTGTGTATGGTATGGATATGCGTGTATACCTTCGATGGACTGAGAGTGATAGGTCTAGCTCATAAAGAATGATGGGACAGATGGGCTTATCTGCAGTGACACATGATACACCTACATAGATGAACTTGTGATAGGGTACTTCATGAGATGTAACATCCAAAAAAACTTAGGGGATTGAAACCTTAGGTAAATGCTAGTTGGGTTAGGGGTTCATAAAGGGTTCATGTATCCATATCCTTAGTAAAAAAAAAAAAACTCTTTCTATTTTTGTATTTTTTTTGTGTGTTTTTGGATCGTTATAGATTCGATCCAACTCATAAGGACCACTTCTTCGAAGCCACCAAAATATCAATATTCTATACACCATATTGTAAATAATGGAGAAGAATTATTTTTTTGTTGAATTGACATCATCCTTGGGAATGTATTCCATTTTAAAAACAAATATTCTCACACCATATATTCCACATCTACTTGAAAATGTGACTTTGAAACATCCTTTACACCTAATGTATATAATTTGGCACTAAATAATTAACTTTATCGCTAAATGAGCTTGTTAGGGAACCCATAATCTATTTAGGATTGTGAAACCAATTACTTTAGCACTCAAGCAAAGTGACATATTCTTTGGTAGATCAAGCATCTATTTCCTCAATTTGAGTTTAGATTCAATGGGAACCATAATTTCTCAATAGTAAATAACTAATATAAACAAAACAAGGGTTGTTGAAGTTATCATCAACAATGATGTCAACATTCAGTAAATGGTAAAGCAAAGATAAATATTTACATCTTGGTTTCCAATTCAATTTTTATTTAGTAAATCTCCACCATGATTTGATCTAGTTCCAACTAAAAGTCTTATATAGTAGCCATTTTTGCACTAGTATTCATATTGAACATGACACTTAAGCCTATGAAACTAATGTTAATAGACATTGGACAAAGTGATGCTAAGAATCAATGTTAGCACTAAATCTAGATGCCAATATTTCATGGATAAAATATTTATGCATATGATGTCAAAAAATATTCAATAATTAACAAATTAGATTATTCATTATGACCTATTTTATGGCATAACTTTGAAGCATACCTCATCCTACATTTCTTATTGAATTGTCAATCTGTCTTTTGTTCCACCTTATTAGTCCTCATCAAAATAAATCATTGCATCTAAAATCAAAGGAGTTTAATCTATTATTATAATACTATGAAATAATTATGCCTAAGATTCCATAGTAATATGTGCAATAAGTACATTATAATAAATAAATAATGAAAGAAATCAATATTATTAAAGGAGTTAATAATCATACAAGATAATGAATCAATTAAGTATATAAAACCAATTAAATATTACAATAATAATGTCACTTACAACATTATTATAATATTACATCATGATTTTTTTCAAAAGAGTTTCTCTATAAAATTATTTAACATAGGATAAAATAATTTTTATGAGGAATTTTTTGTTTGTTTCTAAATTCATAGATTCATTTCATGTTAACCAAAGAACAAAGTTAAATGGAATTATAATATGGATAATATATCACTCTTTCATTACATGTATCCTAGGAAGTGTATATGAGGCAAGAGTACTACCAACGCCATAGTTTATATAGTGCTTTAAGTACAACTCATTGTTAGTCATTAGAATTATTATTATGTTAGTCGCATATTCCATTAAACCCCTCATTGTTGTATATTTATACCACTCTAATAACTTTATTTTTCACTTTGATAGAATTCTTGATATTATGAGTGCCAACACTATCACTAACCACTTGTATATCTTCTCCTAAAGTCTTAAAAAATTCTCATTAATATATTGCTAGAAATGTATATATTTAAAAGGAATCAAAAGAAATATTCATTTCTATTTAGTATTATAGAAGTAAAAGCTTCCCTGTTTAGTATGAGGCTATAATATTTTTTATTCTTGGAAATACTTCTCTAAATAGCCTCCCCAATCACCCTCATAAGAAGTAAAAGTTTTTCAACATTACCATCTAATTCAAATTTAAAAGCATACCCATGAATAAAAAAACTACTCCTATAAGCCTATTTTCATCTAATCATAAAATATCTTCATATTTTTACTACTTTCCAAAGGACTCTATTAACTCATCTAAATGAATGCTCTATCAAAATCAATTTCATGTCTAGATAAACATACATCTCTACTACTATCTACTAATTCTTGCTTACCTAGAATAATATTTATAATAGTATATCTATAAAAATATTTTGCAAGCATATCCTATACTTCTTTAGTATTTACAATGTTACTCCATAAATAATTTATCTTTGCTTGAGATAAATTTTTGAATACATCTTCTAATTTTTTGTCTAATTCTATAATGAGTGTAATAATTATTATTTTTCTTTTAAAACATATTTTACCTCCTTTTGAGCTATCATTTTTTCTTGACCTCTATGTCTTTATATTTTTATAGGCTTGAAGAGTAGTGATGAAAGCTTTCTCTATTATTGAAGTACCTAGAATATTGAACAAATATTCCTTCTTCTAATACATAATCACACATCATTTATATTTATAAAAAAATATGGATAAATATTCCAACAATGGCATAACATAGACCATTTCATACCCTCGACAACTCATCATGTACTCTCTCCAACAAATTATAGTTACTATTTTCAATGAATTTACACATGTTTTTATAAGGGTTCATGGTCCACTCATATTGAGTGGGGTTTGAACCTTGGACATCTCAAAGAGAAACCAAAAACCTTACCACTGTTAGATTTTTATGCTTAATACTTAACGTAAATAACCACAAGATATCAAATAAAGTTGCAATATAAAATATATAATAATGGAAATATATTAATCACATAAAACTCATAAATAAATTTTGTAACAACTCATGAAATGGATACTAACAAATGCTCACAAATATAGTAACATGATAAATAATAAAGGTCATATACACCATACTCCAACTCTCACTCTATCTTCATCCTTTCACCACACACACACAACTCAACATGGTCACATATATATAATAGAGTGTGACTCTTCATATGGAATACTCTTGGCCTTCACTCTCCTTTGAGACTCTTCACTTTCCTATTCTAAGGACACATGTGCACTCTTACATAATGGACACTTGTGCACATCTACACTCACTACACTTGCACACTTAACTACATGACACTTGTGCATTTCTTACACATTATTACATTACATAAAATATTTACTCACACTCTAATCTAGGACACACTCCTAATCTAAAGATGTACCCAAGGTGATTTATTAGCATGTACCAAATAATGTAATATACTCCAACACCCCTTGTATTACATTATTTGGTTATTGAAGACTTTAGTCTTCAATATGGTATTTATCTTTTAACTCACTTTGCATTGTATGCCTCCTTGATCAAGTTCCTTCTCTTATTTTTTATCTTCATCATTGATGTCAATATTTATGCTTTCAAGTCATATCACGTTGTCATTAGATTCTTGTAAAAACATTTTCACTTTTCCTTTGTCCTTCATATCATAAGTTTTCTTCAATATAGAACCTTTTGAGCATTCACTTGAGGCATCATGATAATATCCTAAATTAAATGAACTTGAAAAATCAATATTGCATGAAGAATGAAATAATTTCTCTAATAAATATTCATAGAATTTTTCTTTATTCTTAAGGGATTCAACCAAATCCTTTTATTTCAGGTTTTTCTCTTTGTGATATTTAAGTGGAAGTAATTCCATGTATATTATACTAGCAATGTTTAAAGGTATCATAACATTATCTTTGTCATTTTAAATTACTTCAAACATTCTTGCATGCAGATAGTATTCTAATGTTTCAAAATTTTCTTCTAATGCTTCTTTGTAAATGAAACTTGAGACTAAGTCTAATTTTCCTTTAGACTTTTTAATCAAATTCTTGATTCCAAGTTTTATGATATTTCTTTTTTCTTCTTTGACAATGTTCTCTATATCATTCTTTAATGTGTTATTTGAAGTAGACATCCTTATTCCTCCTTAGTTTTTGGATGATAGACTAATAACACTTTTCAATTTTCAACCTTCCAAAAAAATATATTGTAAACCTTAAATCTCCAAATTTTGAATATATCATTTCTAAATTCTAAATTTCACAAACCTATGTTGATGTTGAATTCCTTATAACTCCCTAATTAAAAATTTATAAGTTTAGTAAAATATATTTGCAAATTTTGTATTCCTAATTTGATGTTGAAATCCTTATTTCTCCAAATCTCAAAACATTTGCAAATATTAAAATTGATTTACAAAATCAAATAAACTAATTACAAAACTTGTAATTAACTTCCCAAAACTTCAAATCAACTTTTCAAAAATTTACAAAATTTCTCAAAATGTAGTAATAAGATATCTAGGGTTTTGATTTTCCACTTATAAACCTTATACCTCCAATAATTCAATTAATCAATGTGGAAATGAATTAATTGCATTCAACTTTAAGAAAATTAAATATTATTCACTCCTTATAACTCCAACCTTTATAAAATCAAAGCTTAACTTAAATATTACCTCCAATATTCTAGGTAGATGCTAATTTTGATGAAATAGTCGGTCTCCACTGTTGACTCTTCAACAAGATTCTTTCTTTAAGGCGCTCACTTGAATTTGCATATGAATTGAAGGCTAAATGAATTTGATTTTATGCTATTTTCAGCCCATGCATTGAATGATTGTTCCAAAGTATTTTGACTCCCTCCAAAAATGTTTGGCACTCATTGTTCCAAGTGCCAAGTGGCACACAAAAGCTTTTGCTCTTTAACCAATGTTCCTTTGGTGCTCTAATTTTCTTGTACTCCTCATAACACTTGAGAGAAGTATTTTTTAACTTTGTCTTATATTATTCAATGCCAAGTGACACACAGTCTCTTTCACTTCTCTAATCAGTGATATTTGGTAATGTTCCACTATACTTGAAAATAATATTTACTCTTCTCTTCCAACGTATTCAACTCACTTTAGCATTCAGTTTCTACTACGCTTGGCCTTCTATGTTCTCTCTTATTCTTTGGAATTTTGTGTTCTATATTATCTCCTTAGTTATGGTCTTCCCCTTTAGCTTTTGTCTTATTGTTGTCTCCTCCATCCAATGCGGTGGCTCTTCCAATGGCCTTGCAGTCTCCTTTGTCCAATGTGGTGACTCTTCCAATGGCCTCTCCTCTCATGGTAGTTTATATACAGCTAAGGTGGTTTTTTTCCTCCAAAATGGTGGCTTCTCCTTCCATGTTAGGTAGCTTCTTTGGCTGCCACTTTTATTGTTTTACTTCAACATATTCTAACTCATTTTTGATGTAGCTTGGCCTATCCACAACTCAGCTTCAATGGGTGAGCTTTTTGTTGGCTTGAGGTCTCTATTTTCTACTGCTTATACTCCTTTTTCACTTACTTTTATGAATTTACTTTCTTAAACTTGTGCAAGCTCGAAGATGCTATTATCCCTTTAAGAATATGCACTTAACCTCATTTTAATAAAATATACACTATGAACATTTTTTAGTGCTTCTATTTGTAGCTTCTTTTCTTGTTGTTTTTAACTTGGAGTAATACTTGCAAAAAACTGATATTAATCAACTTATAACACCTTAACAAAAATACCTCTTTTAATATCAATTTGCAAACTTATTTTTTGCCTCCTTCCTAGCTTACTTTCTAGCTAGTTTTTCTCACCTTTTCGTTGTTCAAATTTGTTGTCAATGCCTTCAAATTTATAGCACCTTTGCTTCTCAAAATGCTGCCCATATTTTCTAAAATTTGCTGCTCCTAAATTTTCCCAAAAATCTACCTTCTTGCTATTAACTTGTTGCCTCAAAAATTGTTCTATATCCTTCCAAATGTTGTCAAAACATAGCTTCTATATTCTCCCAAATATTTTGTCCAAAATGTCTGCTTTCTCCTTCCAAAATTTTGTTAAGAATATCTGTAATATCTAGCTCTAGATCCTCTTCAAATGTTGTCCAAAAATCCAAATACTACCAATTCCTCCTTCACTTTGTTGTCCAAGTCTGCTTCTAACTCCTTAAATTTGCTACCTTAACTTGTTTTCAATTCCTCCTTCAATTAGCTATTCATTGACACTTCAAAAACTATCCAATAGTTCTCCAAATCATAGCTATATGTCTTCTCCAATTTGCTTTCGTGAAACTCTTCAAATTCTACCCTGTAATTCTGCAATATTCTCCTTCAAAAATCAACCTTCAAAACTTTAATGGTTATCTCCAAAAATATCAACTTATGGCCTCTTTATTTCCTCTTTATCCTCCTTATCTCTTGCTAAATTTTATCTTCAAATTTGGCCTCTTTGCTAGCCTCTTCTTCAAGAATATAAATGTCTTGAAGTCTTCAAAAAAACTTTCCAAAATTTAGCAAAGCTTCTTGCCAAATCCTTCCTGATTTCACAAATCCTTTTGGGCTTGTTGTTATATGGTGACAATTATCCCAATTTTTTATGTGATTACCTATTTTCAAGAGTTTCTTCTTCTTGTAATATTCTACCTCAAGCTTTCTAAAAATCTTCTCCAATGGCCACTTCTTCGATTTCTCAATAGGGTTTATCTATTCTCCTTCTTGCTCTGTCCAAAATTTAAGTGGACCTTTTCCTAGGTCTCCTTAATCTTCTCTCTCAAATCTCCTATATCCTTTCTCAAATATTCAATGAGACCTCTTCTCTTGGGTCTCCTTTTTCTCAATCTTCAATAGGGCTTTTCTAGCCTCTTCCTCTCTTCTCTCTTCAATCTGCTATGGGACCTCTTCTCTTGGGTCTCCTCAATCTTCAGTATTCAATATTCAATGGGAGCTCTTTGGGTCTCCTCAATATTCAATATTCTTTTTACAATATTTAAATTCTTCTATATTCAATTCTTTAAATTCTTCAATGAGACCTTTCTCTTAGGCCTTCAATCTCCAATATTTTGTTGCAATTCCAAAATCAATTCATGTGTGAGGAAAGCATATAGACTTTCATGAAATCAAAAGTAAAAAATTTCTCTATCTATTGTAGGAAGCTTCTCAACTTCTAAGAACTAATATTTTGTAATAAAATCTTAGACAACAACAATTAAATACATCCAAATCTCCAAAAATTTAAAATAAATAATCTTCACTAGTTCTTCAATCTAGTGGAAATAAATCTATGCTCAGTCCAAGTCTTCACGAGTTTTCCTACAACCCTATGGAAAGGCTCTAGCTAAATAGCAACTTTCAAATTCTATAAAAGAAATTTCTCTATCTCATATCAATCTCCCATGTGGCTCTAACACCACTATCAACTTTTGATACTTAATACTTAATTAAAATAACCACAAGATCTCAAATAAAATTACAATATAAAATATATGATAATGGCAATATATTAATCACATAAAAATCATAAATAACTTTTGTAACAACTCATAAAATGGACACTAACAAATGCTCACAAAAATAGTAACATGATATAGAATAAAGGTCATATACACCATACTCCAACTCTCACTCTATCTTCATCCTTTCACCACACACACACAACATAACACAGTCACATATATAATAGAGTGTGACTCTTCATATGGAATACTCTTGGCCTTCACTCTCCTTTGAGACTCTTCACTTTTATATTCTAAGGATATAGGTGCACTCTTACATAATAGACACTTGTGCACATATACACTCACTACACTTGCACACTTAACTACATGACACTTGTGCATTTCCTGCATATTATTACATTTCATAAAATATTTACTCACAATCTAATCTAGGACACACTTCTAATCTAAAGATGTACCCAAAGTGATACATTAGCATGTACCAAATAATATAATATACTCCAAAAGCCATTGTAGTTGCTTGCAACTCACAAATTATAGTTATTATTATAATATAAATTATTGCTAATTTTATCTTGTTTAAATTGCCTCAAACATAAGCATATATTTTGGATAAGAATAATCCTCCTCGGACCATCATATGACTTTCCCATAATAATATTAAACATTATTTTCCAACATTGTTGATTCAAAATCATTCTTGTAGTATTAAATCCTATATATATATATATGATGTTTGCATCCCTTAGTGGTTTTTGCCTTTTAAATCATAATGAGTATTTAATTCCTATACAATATTTTCAATATCTTTGTAAATTGTCTTGAAAGTAAAGAAGACCCCCTTTGCTTAAGTTTAGGGAGAAGCTTTTGCTTTCAAGAAATTACCTAAAAAACAAAAAAGATTAAAAAAATATTATTATTATACACGAAAAATATTTAAGACTTTTGACATTATACAAAAATATCTAAAAAAAAAAAATTAATACTTATTCCTTTTCTAATTATTTTTAAGATTAAAATAAATTCATTATATCATAACTGCTTACTACAATTATAACATTTCAATAATTATAAATATAATACTTCATAAAATTTGAATTTTAATCTCTTTATTAATTTTTATATTCTACCAGTAAATTTTTTTTATGTAATGTTTATTCCTTAATCATAGTAAAACTACATTAGGTGGAGTCAAGCAGCTACAGTATTTGTGAAAGGGGTGTAAACCTTAGGTGCAGTCAAGCAGCTATAGTCTTTGTAAAAGGTATGAAAATTCTAGGTGCATTCAAGCATTGAAGGAAGAGGGTTTTTTGTAGACTATCTCTTCATTTTGTGAGAAAGCCTCTTCGATCAGAAGAAATATCTCTCAAATATCTTCAAGTTCGTAGGTAGAGCTACCTAATGAACCTCTACCCTCTATCTAGATTTTGGAGGATGAATTTGGGTTGGATATGATTGATCATGAAGCTTGAACAATCATTTGCAAACTCAATGGAAAAATACCAGGCTTAGAGGAGCTCAAAGGACACATTCAATATTGATGGACCGGTACAGAAGTCCAAGTAGCTTTGCTACCTAAAAAATTCTTTTATGTTTCCTTTTTTATTTTAGCGGATAGAGATAGGGTAATGGATTTAGATATAATTGGTTTTTCGTAAAAAGGGGTGTCTAAATAAGACCTTGGACTCCTAGTTTCAACCTCTTTATAGAATAAGTTAATGGCTTCCTAGTCTGGGTGAATATTTATGCTTTCCCTATGGAGTTTTGGGGAGGGAATATATTCACCAAAATCAATAATGGCATTGGTGCATTCCAATATATGGATGCCCAAACAAAGGAAAATTTATCCAGTAAAATTAATATGAGTAAAGCAATATTGGCTATTTGGATGGATGTTTCAATTCCTAGGCCTCAATCCATTACTATCTCCTCAAGCAAAGGGAAATGGATCCAAAATATTGAATATGAAAACTTCTTCTTAAGATGTTATGGTTGTCAAAAATATGGCCACTTGAAGAAGATATTATCAGTCATCTGATCATGCTTTTATTCCTCCTTGATGGAGGAAAATCCCCTGCATGCGAATGATTCAAAACCTTTAAATATCATAGTTCAAAATAAAGAAGCTCATCTTCCAAATGCACAACTTGTCTAGAAGGAATCATGCAAGCAACATAAGACTCAACCCCAAAAGGAGAATTTGAATCAGATCATTGATAAAATCCAAATGGTTACTAAAGACCATCCAGACAATTCCATGGAAAATATTAGCACCTCAAATGGTATTCTTCAAGCTAATTATGAAACAATCGATGACAATTAGTTTTTTGAAAATGAAGATCCTACAAAATGTGTTACAACTAGATATTACCTCAGGAGCTTGAAGTAAAACAATGTCTTCTTAGATCGTACCACTCTAAAGCAGGAATAACCTTTGCAAGAAGAAAAATAATACAACTAATTGTCTCTTTGATGGATGATTGTTATGTTTATTTTCCTTCTATTTGTTGGAGTTATGTGTCATGTAAGGGTTGTTCTTGTTGTTAGTTCCTTTAAAAATAAAGAGTTGATTATGGAAACTTAGAAGTTTGAGAAAGATGGAGAATATCTTTGATAGAAAGGTAAATATGGGTATGCTTTAATTAACTTGTTAGAAATGTAATGAGAGCAATGTAATGTTTTTGTAATGGAAGAGGTCCCAATATAAGCCACACATAACTTATTAAAAAAATAATAATAATCAAGTTGTTATAATACCATAATATAGTCATAATATAATATAAATAAAATTTATTTCAAACTTATATAATCAGTTAGTATATATTATTTCCTTACAAATATTAAAAAAAATTGGGTTGTAATTAGCCTCACTTATATTCATAACCATTGTTAAATAAAATATTTGTTATATATAAATTATGAGGTTGATGAATGTAAATATTAAATGAAAATAAAAATATATATAACTAAACTAAGATCCAATTCACACCATTTTAGATATAAAACTAGAATATGGACAATACTTCAAGAGGCATGCTCAAAATATATGTCTTTTGCACAACAGACGTAGTGGAGACCAAAAACATTTTTTCATGGAATGTGAAGCCTAAAAGGACATTAGGATTACATATGAGAATACTCTAGAAGTGAACTCATTAAAGGAATTTTTTAAAGAATTGAGAATAGAAAAACGGAGAAACTTATCATCAAAATCAACTAAAGAAGAAACACACTCTAAAAGATGATAAGAGAATATTGAATTTTTGACTTTGTTAAACAATTTTTTTCTTAGATGTTAAACTTTGGAACTCTAAATAGGAGGTGTAAGGTTTAAATCCAAAAGGGAATAGAGTTGTACATCTACTTTATCTTATATTAAAGCTCTTCGTCCCATAGACTATTTCAATATTGTGGATGCAATTAAAACTATTTCATTATATTCCTTCATTTCATTTAAATTTATGTAAGCTATAAATGAAAATAAAGATAATATTAAAAATTAATTTGATGTTTTAAAATAAGGATAAATTGAGTGGATCTGACCACAAATAATCTTCAAATAAAAGATCCAAGGTTCAAAACTAATAGGATAAGTTTATACATCATTTCTAGTGATGAAAATCGAATCAAATAAACATATATTAGATAAACATATTTCATAAAAATTGCTCCATAAACCTATAATCTTGTAAATATTAAAAACTTATTTTCTTTGTAATGAAGAAAATTTGAATGCAAACTTAGCTCTTAGGGGGAAAGTAATTTGGAGATTTTACAGAGAGTCAAAGACACTAGGCAATATTTCTTCTAAGTATGTTGAACCAATGACCCAAGTTTAATATTTATTGCATTCTCTCTACCAAATGGTTCTGCAGTATAGGATGGTTTAAAAAAAATCAATTGATCTAGTGATTAAAGGTTTAAGATAGGTGGTGGAAACTGGTTAAAAAAAATTATTTGGATGGATACTTAGTGTGATCAAAAACCACTCTATTTAGATCTAATTTTGAAACCATCAATGATATTACTTCAAACAAATATGGTAATAGGGTTTCAAACATTTTGTACAAGGATCGGGAAGGAAGATACAAATGGAAAGAAGAATTTTTTACAACATTGATTCTTTCAAGGTGAGCCAAGGATAAGTTAATTTGGGAGTTGAATAGCTCAAGAGAATACACAACAAGAAGTGGATATAATGTAAAGCACCAACAAAATATGAATATTGCAAGAATATGGAGAGAAATTGTTGAGGATACTATATTACCTTAGGTTTATTTATAAGCCTAAGTTATTTTATTGCATTGTATTATGTGTGGCATAGTATGCCCACATTAGATATTATATTTCTTGCATTTGTATTTACATGAGGTATAGTATGCCCACATTGGATATGTGTTTGTTAGTTGTTAGGATGCTTTGTTAGACTGTTAGAGTTGCATTTGTCTTCTAGTAGTTCATGGTTTTGTTTGCATCCATTTGATTATTGTGGTTATCCCTTATTAGCATGTTGTAGGTTGTTATAACCCTCTAACCTCCGAGATTCTATTGCATGTATTATATATAACATTGCACAATAATGAATAATTAGCTTCACGTTTATAATTTTCATATCAATGGTAATCAGAGCTGAAGGATAGGTTGTGTAAGAAGGAAGGCAAAGTGCCAACTTCATTGCTAGGTGACTAGTTTTTTTTGCAGCTAATGCATCAAATCCTAGGTAGGTGTTGCAAGAAATTGGCTTGATGTCAGTTGTAACATCCATATTTGTGAAGCTCCTGATGTGGTAGAGGGTTAAAAATTACCCCTACACTGAATACCCCTAATAAAATATTAGAGGCTAACCAGGCTTACCTTAATAAAGGAAAGAAAAAAATTATTTGCTTTAAATATCAGAGAGAAGAATGGATGACATATTTGAGGATCAATTGCACAAGTTGAGGCCAATTTTTGGCCAAGGGGAGGCATTGGCACCCCTTACCAGGAGAGCACAAGATTGCCAAAAAAGTGCACAAGGTTTTGGTGGTGGAAAGAACCAGATAGGCACTCCATTGTTCATGATCAGTGGAGAATTTTGGAGATTGATTTATTTTTGGGGTGATCGATTTTTCATCTGTGTCAAGCAGTAAAAGCAGCCCAAAAGGCCACTTTCCCTTATCGATTGACAAAGGGAGGGTTACCCTACCATTGTTGCACTACCCCTCCTTATCCTTCCACTTTCCCTTACTCCTCCACCTCCTATTTATTCCTCCACCAACCACCTCCTCCCCTCTTTTCTTCCCCTCTTCCCACTTTACAGGTCACACTCCGATCTGTTACAAATGATGCTAATAGAAGGCTGACATCACCCGATCGGTTCTTGTTCGACACAAGGATAATCCACTTCAACCGACCAAGAGGTAGCTCCTCTTCCCTCCTACCATCCTTCACATTTGATCTTAGGCATAGGAGACTAACAACGCAGATCAAGCAACGCAGGCGACGTTGCAGAAACTTGCAAGCATAACAAGAATTTTTTTTAGGAAAAATAAAATCAATTTTCTAAGGTTTAAAAATAAAACAATTAGATCATGGGATTCAAGCCCTAATTTCACTCCCAATCAGTTGAAGCCACGTGGATTCATCAACACATCGAAGGAATCCACAGCAACCAATCATTTACGGATATGTTGTAGCAAGGATTTTCATATTGGAGGTTGTTTTGCATCCTCGTTGTTTGGCAACCTTTCCAAACTTTGATGACATATTTTGCTTCCTAACGATGACATTCTTGATTTTTGAGTGTTTTGCATTTTGGTAGTTCACGACGTCAATTTACAATCCCAACGACATTTCCTGCATAGATTTTCTAGTTTTTTTATTGTAAATCATGCTTCCCAACATTTGCAGGTACAAAAATCATGATTTCGACCATTCCTTAGCAATTTTGACGTCTCGACGATGATTTTTACATTTTTCGATAACTACAGCCTTTTTTTTAATAGCAATTTCCAAATAATATCATTGCCAGGCAAGAGAAGTGTGTTTTAACTTTTTTCTACAAGACAATAGTTCCACATTGCCCGTGTTGTAGGTTGTGGGGTCCTTTTAAGCGCTAGAGTGCTAGGTGTTTGGTGAACACCTCTCGGTGCTCACCCTTGAGCGTGCCACCATGCGCATGCATCAATTGATGGTGCGGCTCCCGAGGATCCTATTAAACATTGCTTGACCCAATGGTTATCCCTGTGTGCCAATTGTTGGGCACTTTAGCAAACAGTGGTCAAATATGTGCTAGTTGTTGGGCACTCCGAAGGACTATTGTATGAACATCATATAGTGTTTGACCATGAAGGAAAGTTGACTTGCCATTGAATTGTGCGCAGTTAACAATGCCAACTACCCGTTGATCGGGAACTGAAAAACAAAAAATTTACTGTAGAAAATCAGAATTTGCCACCCAAAACAGATTTCCTCCTCTTTTTTGAAAATTTGAATTTGATTTTTTGTCGCTAGTTTTCAAAAATTTTGTCGTTGGAGCCAAAATTTCAAAATTCAAACTCAAATTTTGCTGCCCAAAACAACGAAGGTGAAATTCCTTCATTTTTTTTGCAATTTTTAGCAAGAATTTTTACCTCAATTTCTTTTTATTTTTGCCTCCCAAAGCTTAATTTTTTGCAAATTAAAGGTGGAAATTTTCACATTTTAGTGTTGATTTTTATTTTACCACTTCAAGTCGAAGGGTAATTTCTTGTAATCCTACATTTACTGTAAAAGCACTATAATAGCCCCTTTTTGCAAATTGTAAAGGCAAAGTTTTTGTAAATCTAGGTTAATTTTTTCTTTAGGAATTTCACAAATTGTCCTAAGCAATTGCCTAGATAGTTCTTGCAAACACATTAGATTTCTCCTAGTATAGCATATACTCGTAAATAAATGGTTGCTGACCTCAAAACAAACATGGAAATTACTGTTGTAGTAGATGTTTTGATAGATAAAGTGAAAGATATTATTATCCAATTGACTCTTGGTGATGTCAAAATGTATAACAAAATTGCCAACAAGGTAAAATGTGAGGTTAAATTGTATGACATATCAAGGTATCATGATGTCTTGTCTACTTGGATTTTGAATATGCAAACTTGGTTTACCTATGCTAAAATTCCTAAAGATAAACAAGTTTCTTTTGTCATAGTCAAAATCACAACCTTAGAAAAATTTTTGATTGTAGAAATACAAAGCCACAATGCTGCCATGACTTTTAAAGAATTGATCCAAATTATTAAGAACACATTTTCCCACCAAACTATCAAAGTGATCTCATGACCACGTGGTATAGGTTGAGGCAAGCATGTAGTATGTCAGTTGCAAATTACATTTTTCAATTCAATAGGCTAAGGGTTCTTCTTGGTGTGAAAGATTCAGAAGAGGATTTGATTAACAATTTCACTCATGGATTGCAAGATTAGATTTTTAGGAAAATCAAATTCAATGATTTCCTCACTTTGGATGTGGCATTCAAGCATGTCATTCTACCAGAGGAGAAAGTTAGTGCCTCTCACAAATATCGACAGGACAACAATTCCAAAGGCACGAATCAACATCAACAAAAGGTGAATAACACTTCTCATTATTCTTATTCTTCTTCTCCTACCACTTCACCTAAAGCACATTCTTCTTCTTATCGCTCTAAATATTCTTCTTCTTCAACATTGTATTGTAATTTTTGTAAAAATCATGGTCATATAAAATCTAGATATTTTACAGTTGAAAGAATGGAGAAGAAGTCCCTATTTATAAAGCCTAAAAATGAGGAACCACAAGATGGTCCCATTATGACTACAAGGACAGAAGAAGAATATCCTGCTTTGAAGGTTAAACTAAACAAAGTTACCCTCATGTCAAATGTTTTTGCACAAAGGGGTTGTGATCATTTGTTTGTCATTAGATCCCACCTTAATCATGATTTTTATGTGGAATGTATCATAGATAACGGGTCACAGAAGAATCTCATTGAGATGACCATTGTCGAGAATTTTAAGCTTCCCACAAAGCCACATCCTCAACCCTATGCACTTGGGTGGAAGGATGTAGACTCTACATCCAACACCACACACACTTTCACCTTATATTTTTCTTTTGGTGATAATTTTGTAGATAAGGTATGGTGTGATGTCACTGAGATGGATTATTGTGGACTATTTTTTTGTAAGCCCTATCAATTTGATAGAAATGTAGTGTGTTATGCTAAAAATAACACATACACCTTGGAATTGCATGATAAAATATATTTGATACAAAGCACTACACCCACATAAAATTTGATGCTAAGTTGTAGGTAAGCTCACAAGCCATTAATTCAAGCACTTGTATTGACTCCTACTTGCATAAGTCCCACATAGGATAAATAACAAGCACCTCCAAAGACTCATGATAAAGAAGAAGCTTCACTTCCACAAATTGAACAATCACAAGAGCTCATGGTTAAGGAACCCATCACTCTCACTCATGAGAAAGATACCAACCATTCCATTGACATCATTTTAGGTACATCTATGAACACACAACCACTTTCTCCACAAAATTTAACTTTAGCATTACCCTCTTCCTCCATTACACATATAAAAAAGGATAAAGATAAGGTAAATTTCTTCATACAGCACTAATAGAGCCTTCAGGTCAAGATAACACAGTTTTTACATAATACTCGGTAGGAATAGCAAAGTGTGATGAGTAAGAATCATATTCCTCATCCATTATAAGTTGGTGATAGAGTTTGACTCCCTTTGGATAAGCGATATTTTTCATATATGTCATATTAGGACCCTCCTTTGGCACCTGCACCTGTCATCAATTCTACAGGAGTAGTGGCACTTGGCCTTCAGCTTTTGCTCATTACAGATAGATTTTTTGACATGAAGACTCATCACACTCGATAGGGTTCTTCCACTTCTTACCTTGTCGCCCACCATGGTCACTTTCCACATATGGCTCATTGGATTCCTCACCATCATATGGCCTATGAATTTCCATATTTTTTGAGAGCATTGGGGTCCAATGCTTCTATGGTTGGAAGGAGTGTTGAGGATACTATATTACCTTAGGTTTATTTATAAGCCTAAGTTATTTTATTGCATTGTATTATGTGTGGCATAGTATACCCACATTGGATATTATATTTCTTGCATTTGTATTTACATGAGGCATAGTATGCCCACGTTGGATATGCATTGGTTAGTTGTTAGGATGCTTTGTTAGATTGTTAGAGTTGCATTTGTCTTCTAGCAGTTCATGGCTTTGTTTACATCCAGTTGGTTATTGTGGTTATCCTTGCTTAGCATGTTGTTGCAGGTTGTTATAACCCTCTAACCTCCAAGATTCTATTACATGTATTATATATAGCATTGCACATAATGAATAATCAACTTCACGTTAAGACTTTCCATATCAGATATTTTGGATAGCCCAAGCATTCCTAAAGTCAATATGTTTGTTTGGCTAGTAGGTCATATAAAAAATTTATCTTGATATAACCTTATGAAAAGGGGTTTTCATGGCCCCTTACAATGTGTTCTTTGTAAAAAGAGGAGGAGATTATAGACAATCTCTTGGGATATTGCTCAATAGTCTAGAAACTATAGCAATGGATTTGGTAAATGCATGGTAATGAATGACAAAATTGAAGAATGGTTAAAGAAATGGCAAAGAATTTTTAAAAGTGAGACTTCACAAAAAATCTAGGATATATCAAAATTTACAATACTTTATATTGTATGTCTAGAAAGGAATGGAAGAATATTGAAAGGAAAATAAATCAATTTAGTGATAATGAAAAGAAAATTTTGTTAGCCATAGAGGAGTCTAAAACAACCCTATCAACTCACCCAATCCCTAATCTAGAAGCAGAGAGCCTTGATAGATAGATTCAAGTCATCACATGGAGTTATGATGTTGGGTACAAGAGAAAAAAAAAAAGGCATAGAATATAAAGTGGAAACCACTAGATGTGGAGTTGGTCAAATCTAATTTTGATGAAGCATCTAAAGGAATTCCATGACTAGTAAGAGGAGGAATAATTAGAAATAATAGAGGAGAGACTTTCATTAGTGGATTTAAGACAAATAATGAAGTTGAAGTTTGGGTGACTTTGGAAGGGTTAAAAATATGCAAAAAAATAAAATGGAACAGAAGATGGATGGAATGTGATTCCCTTATAATAGTAAATGCAATTTTTAGGAGAACAAAGGCTCCATGGAACATACAAGACATAATTGTAGAAATTCAAGAGAGTTTGAAGAAATCAGGTTTACACATACTTTAAGGGTAGGAATAAAACGTGCAAATAGGCTAGCCAATAGAGGGGTTATAAGTGAGGATCATGAAGTTAAATCCTCTTTTCCATTGTTAAATGAAGTAGTAATTTTAGCTAAATCTAACAAGAAAATCTAATTGTCTGATTCAAATAATGCTTAATATTTACTTTAATGTTTTCCATTGGTAATATATGTGTACCGATCTAAAAAGCATACACCTAGTAATACATTAATTGAAATCAATCATTAAAGCAATAAATGAAAGACAAGATTGCATATGACAAGAAAGTGAATGTTTCTTTTATTAATCTTGAATCAAATCTCGATTACAATCATGCCCCTCTTAGGGTCACCCAAATTTTGATACAATTAACATAATTTGAAAGCCCCAACGAGGTAGGTGCAATACGCAGACTTTCTAAATGGACATGAACTGCTCCAAGGTGTTGATGACCTTCTTCTCCATGATTAGAGGCATTTGATGCTTTGCATATCAAAACCTTGTTAGTCCTACGTGCAATAAACAACAAGAAGCAATTAGCAACAAAGGAGGCCTCTCTTGATGAGGCTTTTAGGAGGTATTTGCATAAAATGTAGCATAACTAGCATGAAATCAAGAAAACGCAAGAAACATACTAAACTTATATTAAGCCTAAAAATATTGCTACAAACATATAAGTAAAAGTGGATCTAGCTATCTATTGAATTAATTACGAAATTGAAAGCATGGAAACATGAAAAGAACCATTAGTGCCATAATTGCAAAAGTGAAATAAAATGACTAACAACTCTAATTGCACCAGTAAAAGTCTCTACTAAAGCAAATTAACATGATATATGTCTAATATAATGCAATTAAATAAATCCTACAACTAGAAAACAAGGAAACTGAAGATGACAACCTGACCGCAGGTCTGATGCATGGTGAGCACTATCCATCACGACTGATAGCCGTTGCTGAGCTTGAAATATTTTTCCCTCCTAATTTGGTATCCAATCTTCAATTCTCCTTGAGGAATTGATGATCAAGGGTCGCAATTGTATCCTCTGACAAATTTTGTGGTTGAATTTCTCAGTTGGTCCATGGATTGCACAAATTCATGTTTCTTGAATCTCCTAGTCTCCTAGGACCTCCATGTCAAGTGATTTCCAATTGGGCAGCAAAAGTGTTCCTCTCAATGCATGTAAGTGAGTATGCAATTTGGCAGGGCTTCGCTGCATTTCAACTTGATATTTATCTATATTTTTTCCCATTCGAAGGGGGGTTTTATAACACTTGCCAAGGGCTAGGGGTGGCTTCATGAGGAACCCAAGAACAAGAATGGGTGGTTGAGCTTGTTGTATGGAAGGATATGGAACCTTCCTCACTCAAACTGCTCCAATATGCATCCAATTGGCCATTTGAACCAACTTTGAATCAGTCAAATATCAACTGACTTTGATGTCTAACCACGGCTGACAAGCGCGGTCAACTTTGCTAACCGTGGGTATCAGTAGCGGTTAGCACTGACTAGGCAAAGGTACCCAAATGAGTGGTAAAAACCACTACTATACCTTGGTATCTATCCAAGGTCTTCCATATGGTCTTCTAGCATGTCCCATATGAGTAGTCGCCTCGACATGATGCATTTTAGGTGTCTACAGATGCCCCTTTAGAGATGCATTATGAGATCGAACATTGCTGAGCAAAAATAAACCTCCTAAAACAATGTTGTAGGTTGGATGATGATCATTTTTCTTATCAACATTAGATGCCCAAGTCTTTCAAAGAAGACACGCATCCTAGAATCATTACTTCCAATTGGATGAAAGGCTTAAATTTGAAAAAGCTTTAGCAAGCTCCAGCGTCGATCGGTCAGCTCAGGGCTACTATAGGCTTTCACACCATATAGATTTCAAAAGGAGGAGAGCTACTAACTTAACTGTCATATTTGTTTTTTGCCCTAGCAGATTGTAAGCTTATGATAGTAGTTGACAATGATTCGTAAGAAGAACACAATTTTGACAAGATCTAGGGATCTATGATCAAGGGATATTTTGTTGACTTTGATTATGATTTGATATTATGACTACCCCCTCAAGCGATGAGTCAACGATGGTAATGACAATTAATGAAGTGACGAGTCGCTTGACCACTATGAATGATCTTGAACAAATTAAGATTTAGCATTTGGATTATTGGCAAGACCTAATCAGTTATGATTGCAACTATTAATAGTAATTATCTATTTCTATACCATGGAGCGGTCCAACCACGAAGGTCTTCTTAGGGAATCAAAATGAGGACAATGTCAATTAGGCTTATGTTGAATCATATTGTTGATGATCTACTGAAAATATCATAGGATAATTACAATGAATATCTCGTTTCCCTGGAGCAGTCTAGCCGCTTGGGCCTTCTTAGGGATTGAAATGAAGCATGTAATTTAGTGATGACTAATTTATCCCAAATTTCCTTATGGTAATTTACTCATCTTGTTGGATTGCATGGAGTGCAAGTCGCTGCAACCACCAAGTGTATAGGGTAAATAACTAAATACGAGGTGCATTTGGATATTAATGTTATCTGATTTTTTCTTTAATTTTGAATTATCTGGTCTGGTGGGTTTTTTTAATTTGTTATTTTACAACTCTCCACGATGGGAATTGGGAGCATTTATTGCATTTTGTTGACCGCGTCTATCAGAAGCGGTTAAAAATTTTAATTTTCGTGACCGCAAATTAGACCCACGGGCGGAAAACCCTAATTCAAGGACCGCAGTTGTCAAACACGGTCTGAACCAAATTTGAAAAATATATAAAGCTTTTCCCATTTGAAAATTTTCATTATTTACCTGAAACTGACAGTAAAACTAAGAGATCTAAGAGGTAAAAAGTGAATTATGACATAGAACGCTACTACAAACCTCGGTGATTCCCTTTTATCCACACCGATGACTGACCAACCGAAAGCTTTGACCAACGGGAGAGTCAGTGCTTCCAAGGTAACACACAAACTAATACCACACTTGCAAATTATCAGATTAAAATTAACCAAACTAAGCAATTGGTTAAATGAACCACATTAAACTATTGGTAATGAACCTCACCCTAGTTAGGTTTAGCATAGGTTAGGTTAGAGGGGAGGATTTTAATTTCAGGATTATTTTGGGATGGAAATGACCCTAAAAAGGTCATGTTCCCTAGCCGCAGGTGGTAGACGCAGTTCCCAATTGGAAAATTGGGGACCGTGGTTGTCAGTTGCAGCAGGATTTAAATACCAATGGTCACATTTTTGATCGCCTCATCGACCATGGTTCTGACTCGTGACGCGTTGAATTTAGAAAAAATTTCATTTTTTTCTTTGAATTTTCAGGAATTAATGTGTTTTATTGCAATTTTGAAGTGCTTTTATTTGATTTTTTGAAAAAATTTCATGTTTTTGCATTTTCATGAGATTTTCTAATTTATTTATCATTTTTTAGTCATTTTTAATTGTTTTTCTTATTTATTTGATTGCTTTCACTCAAACCTTGAAGAAAAAATCAAGGGAGACTGATCTTCTTCATAACTTATACCGCACTCTCACTAATTTGGAGCAGGATTGGTTTGCTATCATGGGGTTTCAATACATCTTGGACCTCCCCACCATGAGATATGATCAGGCGTATATGACTGCATTGGCCCGTTGTTGGGATGCACGGACCAATACATTTCACCTTTCGACGGGTGAAATGACTATTACTCTCGAGGATGTCTATCGCATATTTCACCTACCTATTGATGGTGAGGCCATCACCTCATCTCCTACCATGGCAAGGAAGGTCATGTTTGATGTGATCTTTGGTAGACAAAGCATCGAGGCTCAGGGCTGCATTGACCATGGGGGCATCCACATAGAGGTGTGGTACCAGGACAGATATTTTTCACAATGAGAGGCCATATTTATGCACTTGATTATACAAATAATCCTCCCATATTCATAAGGTATGAAGTTCCCTTGGAACCTCCTGGATAGGACCAAGGAGGTTATGATCAGCTCGACTGAGCGACCTCTTATTATGGCATGGGAGATTACTCTTCTAGCGTAGCTCTATCATGAGTTGTACCAGATTACATGCCACAGTAGAGTGGGCATTGTATGTAGCCTACTTCTTCATATTTGGGGCTAGCAACATATTTTGATAGAGTACCCCATATATTTACCTTTGGGTATCATTGCAATTGATGTGGCTCATCAGTGTTATGCAGCATGTTGGCCTTGGGTGCCCACTATCTATAGATGTTTGGTCTTAGAGAGGGACCTGACATGGTCCTAGGTGGCTTCACTAGGGAATTTTGATGATGACTTTCAAAAGCTAGGCCTGGCAGATAGACACTACTATTGACTATCATGCATGGTGGACTAGCCTATAGTGGCACAAAGAGGGACCTCTAGGCCAACCAGTAGACATATTTGTAGCAGAGGGCTTAGAGATGGACCCTAATGGACGTAGGGTTCATTAGAGGACTAAGGGTACATGGGGTGTAGGGGATGCTATAGAGAAGGGCCTACAAGCAAATGTAGAGGAGGAGGCATCTGAGGATGGTGAGGCACCTCCTAACAGCAAGGTTGGATAGTTGAGGGCATAGGTTGCCAGCCTCCAAACTCAGATTGGGATACTTTGCACCTGGATCCTGCACAAGGACACCATTATAACCACTCTAGAGGTGAAGCTATCTCATGGCCAGAGCCAGTGGCACAGTTATGAGGAGGAGAGGGCAGCTCTCTGAGTATAGGTGGCTACAACAGACATCAATATTGAGAAGATCACTGGCCAGCATGATCTTCTACAAGCGATGCTAGACATAGTGACTGTTGAGTGGGACCTATGCAGGGTAGTGAGGGTAGCTCCCTCACCTACACAAGCTATCATGGCACCTCCTACGGTACCATCTACTCCAAGGCTTGTAGGTTTTGACCCAATGGCAGAGATTAGGAGGCTATGTACCCCCGTAGAGGAGGGTAATGACCAGCATATAGAATATGTAGCTCACAACGTAGCTAGAGGGTATTATCAGGCTGCTAGGTGGGTAGGTTCTGGAGAGGACCACTACTACAAGGTCACATCAGAGAAGGACCAAGACCAAGGAGATAGGGTAGTCTAGTGCATGATCTAGACATATGACTGCATCACGTGTAGATTACAGTTGGTACATACCGAGCGCAGGATCCATAGTAGGACCCACAACAGGCTCCAGAGCGGGCCCCTAGGAATGCGGTTGAGAGAGACAAAGAGAGCTCCAACATAAGGGGATCAGGGGGTGCCGACCAAGGCTAGCACATTATCATGGCATAGATTTTACCACTTGTTATATCATTTTGGTGTAAGTTCTGAGGACCTACACAGCTATAGCCTGCAAGAATATTGATGTACCCTGCTATGATGTACATTTGACACACATATATATAATATGATAGTTCATCTCATTACATGTGTACTTTATTTTTGGTGTTTTATGTTTATGTTATGCACATGGATGCAATGCTTATATTTATTTAATGCTATATGATGTGATGTATGGATGACGTTCACTAGATAGCTATGTGATAGATGATTAGATGTTATGAGTTACGTATGTGTAGCACCCTAAAATTGGCGCAGTCAAAATTATAATAATTACATTCACCTTAGTAAATAATTTAAAATTCAAATTTAACCTCCCAAACCGCCCGTTAACCGCCGGGAAACCCGTTTCCTCTTTTTTTGTGTCATTTTTAGAGGTTTTTTTGACCGTTGGACGATATCGTCGTCGATTAGACGATATCGCCCAGATTTGATGATTTCGTCTAGACTAGAACGTCCAGACGATTTTGTCGCAAAACTGAATTTGCATAGTTGGAATCCGTTCCAACGGGTCTCCAATCCGGGCAGAAGCGTGTCTGAACTGTTGGGACCCTCCCCCGTTGGAGATCTCCCAAATTGGGAAGATCTCCAACCTCCCAACAACTCTCCCTAAGCCTATTTAAACTCTAAGATTTTCCCTCCCCAACCCCTAGCTAAATTTATCTGCAAACTGAATCCCTCTGTACTAAAAAATCATAATCTATCTTTTGCACTAGTCCTATAGCCATTTTTTGCAGGTACACCACTAATTTTCAGCCAAAGCCAGCACCCATCGCTGCCGACGAACCTATCAAGAGCGGAGACAATCTCATCAAATTCGAGACGATTTCGTACTGATGCGAGACGATCTCGACTGCAGTCCACATCGAGGCAATCACTGCCTAGAGTTTGCTTTTCTCAACTTTGTCTCTGTTATTTTGTTTTGCAAATTAGATAATCTATTTAGTTTTTATCCTATTTTGCATCTGGATTTCACCCATCTAGTCTAGATTGCATGTTAAGCTCATAATCTGCCATTAAAGTACAGTAACTTGCTTTAATTTTTTTTTAAATATTTTTCAGTATTCATATTGCAATTTTATGTAATTTACCTTTGTCTGCACAGTAGAATTTTTTTGTATTTTGCATCTGTTTACTGTTTTGCAGGTCTCTGACGAATTCGTCAGACGAATTCGTCAGATCTCAGACGATTCTATCAGTCTCAGACGATTCTATCAGTCTCAGACGATTCTGTCAGATTCCAGATGAATCTATCAGATTTCGGATGATTCTATCAGATTGCAGGCAATTCTGTAGAATTCCAGACGATCCAGACTGCATCAACCGCCAGAATCTTCTTCAGACATCCGGATCAGGTATTCCCCATTTTCAAAAAATCACAAAAATACACCCCCCTTGAGAGGCGGGACCTTCATGAAGTCCTCTCGTCCGAGGTACCGCACCATCCTTTTCCCATCCTCCTTCCGGGTGTGGATCCAATAGCCTGAAGGTAGGGATGTGAAAAATTTGGAGCGATACATTTTGGTGAACCCGACGTGAATGCATCATAACCTTTTGAAAACCAAAAACAAAAACAAACAAAAAATTAGAACAACTAAAACTTAGATGCATTTTAAAACATTTAAGGTTCAAAATCATGTTTAGATGATAGCTCCTAAAAAGAGGGTAGCAGTTACTATAAACGTAGAAAACCAATTGGCAGCTATAGAAGTTAATTTTGTCCTTAATATCCCTGAAACAAGTAGAAATCAATCCTTGTGGAACGAACTTGACAGGAGACTTAGTATCATTTCATCTAGGTCCACACAACTTAAACAGATTAAGAGGCTAGTCTTGGATAGAATCCTGGATCCTCATCAGTTAGTTTTTTATCATGAACTTCAGAGATCCTGCCATAGATGGTTAGCCTATAGGAGAGCTTTAGTATCTTCAAAATTATTCATCTTCGAGGAATACCTCGAGAACGCAGACATTGTACACCGATTCCTAGGCCTTGTAGAAGACCAAGAGGTTGTTCTTACAGATAGGGAAAGATGGAATAGATTTCCGCATGCTGTGCTATATCGATAGTATTGCCATGAGCTTTACTTTTATCAACCAGCATCTGAGATAGACAATATCACCATAGCCCTTTTCATCAAGTTCTTAAAAGAAAACTTTCAATTTGAAGAAGAACATTTCATGACTCCTGAACAACTTGAACCTATTAATGATATTCATAAGTTATTCATAGAAGATTAGTTCATTTACTTTTAGTTTTATTATTATTGTGTGCATTTATTGTTTCATTTGCTGTCTTTATTATATTGTTTCAAAGAAAAACTAAAAAAAAAAAAAATCAAAAACAACATAGTAAAAACTTAAACATTTCATTTCAAATATTGCATTAGGTATATATATAAATATATACCTTTTAATTTGTTGCATATATATATATAAATATATATATATTTGCTGAAATCAAAACTTAGCACCATGACTAGACTTAGGAATGGTAAAGAAACTTTAGGGGAAGGAGAAGATTGGTTGCAAGATACAACTGAAAACCCAAATGTCCTTCTTGGAGATACAAATCCGGAAGGAGAAACTCTAGGTCAATCAGATGAAGACTTAGGTGAAGATAAGGAACAAGAAGGAAATGTTAAAGAGAATGAATCCTCATCCCCTAGAATAGCTCCCAATGGAGCCATCGCTTTTGACAATGCAGAACATTTTCAAAAATTTCTCAATCAGAATATCGACATCCTTAATGTAGCAGTCTGTATTGATAGAGGGGAAGTTAGTGATGCTCAAGCAGCTATAGAATGGGCGCTTTATATACACACTAATCCTTTATCTTTTGTTGATCAAGAGAGTGATAAGGGTGGACCATCCAATATGGATATGGTCACTATAGCCCAAGCCATGTCAAAAAAATAGGTTACCCAACCTCCTAAGGAACCTGTTACTCAACCTAAAACCACTCCTGCACAAAAGAAAATTCCCTTCACTACTTTGTTCCGCCAAACTATTGAGCAAAATGCTTTAAATAAACAGAAATCTAAAACAAAGCCAAATACAAATTTTCAACAATCTGGAACACAACATAATCCAACTTCAAAATTCCTCCATAACATTTTTCCTACTAATGTTTTACACAATAGTAACATGGCATCTAATCTACATGTTCCTCCATCCTATGCTCATAAAAATCATGTCAATGCCCTACCGAATCAATATGGGGGGAAAACTAGTAATCTGGAAGCTATGGTGAAACAATTGGCTTCACGTATGGACCAGATAGATCCCTACCATCCCTCGTACAATTATCGAGAGATTTGTAGCCAACCATTGGATCCCATAGTGGTAGCTCAACCATACCCTAAACATTTTCCCATGCCCGTCCTGCCTATATATAAAGGGACCGAAGATCCCATAGAACATCTTCGCATGTTTAGGATAGCATGTCATGACATATCGCATGACGACTTGCTATTACTAAAAATGTTCCCCAAAAGTTTAGGTGGAATGGCATTAGAGTGGTACTATCAATTGCCCACTCACTCCTTAAGAAACTTTGAAGAAACAATTTGAATCATTTGTTCATCAATTTAGTGCCTACATCGAGAGACATGTAACTATTAAAGACCTATACAATTTAAAACAAGATAAAGATGAATGTTTTGCTGATTTCTTGGCTAGATGGAGGCAATTGATAGGAAAATTGCACTTTGTGCTACCCTATAGGGAAATGCTAGACATTTTCATCAATAATTTACAAGAACAACTTTCTTATGAGCTATCAACAGCTACTTTGACTACCTTCGATCAAGCTATAGACTTAGCTCGAAGAGTAGAAGATGCCCTCATTAGGAGAGGCCAACTTAGGAAGAAGGATGATGAGAAAACATCTAGAAATCAATATAAAAACAAACAGGTTGTTGGTGATGGAGTCACTGACAGCAAAAATGTTGCTAATGTCAATGCAACAAAGACAACAGAAAAATTCATATTGAAACCTCCTGATAAGCCTCCTCGAGAATTCACTAGATTAAACCAACCCTTGTCAACCATTTTACCTCAATTGCTTGAAAGAGGTTTAATCCAATTACCAGCTATCCAGGAACTCGACCCAAGTATACCCAGATATAGAGCTGATTTGCACTTGTGACTTTCATAGAGGACCTGGACATTCTACCAACGCTTGTAAGAGATTGAAACATAAAATACAAGATTTGATTGACAATAATGAAATGGAAGTGCAAGCCTTCCAACCTAGACAAAACCCTCCTAATAATGCCCAAAAGACTGTTCCCCAAAATCAAAATCAAAATGCCAATCAAACTTTAGACATATTTCAACACCCTTTACCAAGACATGGTAAAGAGGTAGCCAATCAAATCGAACATCATAATGTTCCCCCTCCTACTCGATATGTAGGAACCATTAGCGGACAATTACCTGTTCAGGATTCTCAAACATTTGACACAACCTTATCCCTGGTTACAACCAGGCCCTTACATAATTTTCAAACTTCTGATTCTAGTGATATAGAATCAGATAGTGAAAGTGAAGTAGACACTATTCAATCGAATAGTTTTGAAAATGAATCAGATCCTATTCAACCTATCACAGATGCTAATGTTCCAGAAGAACCATTTCCTAGAAGAGTCACTACTCGACCTTCTTCTAATGTAGTCCTTCCCTATGAACAAGCCATAAATTCTCAACCGAGACCGTTTCAACGTCGTCACTATAACATTGTAGGTACCATCGGAGTCGTTACTTGACAACAAGCTCAAAACTCCCAACAAGAACCAAACCGAACGATGGATCAGCTCCATTCATTTTGAAAAACCCAAATAAAGGGAATCATGCTCCTATTGTTCAACCTAAACCCCCTTACAGCATTAATGAACAATTTTCTAATACCACGGCCAGAATTTCCCTCTTAGATTTATTAAGATCCTCTCCCACACATAGGGATGAGTTGATGCTTACATTGAGCCAAATGATGGTACCTCAAAACATTCAACCTGAAGCTATGGCCAATACTATCATCACTCGAGAGATTGATTGTATTGACTTTCGGGATAAAGATATCCCACAACACGGTTTACACAAGGATAATCCCTTGTACATTATTGCTCTAATTGGAGATGTAGTTGTCAAACGAGTCTTGATTGATAATGGCTCATCTCTAAACATTTGCACCTTTGACTTCTACCAACGATTTGGTTTTAGAAGTGATGAAATGAAGAAAACTGATATGATTATCAAAGCTTTTAATGACGAAACACAAGAAACGTGTGGAGTCATTACCCTCCCATTACAAGTTGGTCCTAGAACCCTAGAAACAACCGTGTTTATTGTACATTGCCCAGCATCGTACAATATACTTTTGGGTCGCCCTTGGATTAACGCCATGCGAGCAGTCCCGTCAACTTTACACCAATGTGTGAAATTTGAGTTTAAAAATCAGTTGGTCACTATTCATGGTGACCCTAGACCTTTTGATATGTGTGCTTTGGCAGAACCCGTTGGAGTGCAATTTTGCCCTGCTCTGTCATCCACACATTCTAGTTCTTCTTTTTCATCTAAAACTGTGAAACATAAACCCATAACTTCATCTATTCCTCCTCCATTAACTTCATCTTCCTATATAGACCAACAACCTTCTAAACAAATTTTAGAATCTCAAAAGGATCTCAAATCTACAACTAATCCTTCAACTATTATTCCTATAAATTCAAAACCTTTAGACACATCCATCATACCTTCCACATCTCAAGACATAAGTAATAAACCTTCTACATCTTATGCCCTTTCTGATGAACTTTTACCAAATTTATCTACAACCTTAATATAAAGAAAAAATGAACGCTTTCATGCAAGATTCAAACCTTTTAAATAATTTGCCGCCCTCTCCTCGTACTTTGGGCCTCCCACAACCTTTGGGAAGTACTTACCAAGTCGGGAGTTGTGCCTTCATTTATAAAGGATATGACTGGGGAAGAATCCCTCGAAATATCAAAACTCATCATGAGGGATATGCTCGGTGTTATTTTACCAATGATTATATTAAAGCTAAACCCATGATGCTTAAAATGGGATATAAAGGGAAAGGCTTAGGACCTTTCCAAAATGGCATGAAAGAGCCTTTCGAGGTAGAACCGTGGCCTGCCCGCTGTGGTGTGGGCCTATTTCCTAGTAAGGGACAACCCTTTCCTTTTGAGGATGATGCTCATCTCATATGCTATCAAGATTATTTGGATAGGCATGTTGATTTGCCTTGTAAAAATCAGTCATTTTCATGCAACATGCTATCCATAGCCTACCCAGAAATGATTGTTGACCCCGATGAAGAATTGGAAGGAGATATCTTCCATGATGTCTCTGTTGAAGAGATGTTGCACAATGGATTTTATTTTGATGGTTCTATACCAACCATAGCTCAGCTTGAGACCACTAATCCTCAAGATGACTTATCTAAATTAACTTTACAAGAATTACAAGAGTTGGGCGTTTCACCCGCCCCACCTAATTTTGAAAGAGATCTACACATGGAGGTAGAAAATGTCATTAAAATTAATATTGGAGCCGAGGACAATCCTCACATAATCAATATTGGAGCGAGAACTAAGTCAAGACAAACAAGAACAATACATTGCATTCCTTAAAGAGTACGAAGATGTCTTCGCTTGGACATATGAAGATATGCCAGGTCTAGACCCTTATGTAGTCATGCATCATCTAGTGGTCCATCCGGATGCTAAACCGGTTAAACAAAAACTCAGAAAAATGCATCCCAAAGTGGCTCTGCTAGTCAAAGGGGAATTAGAAAAACTCCTGAATGTTATCTTCATACAAGCTATTGATTATGCTTGAATGGATCTCAAATGTAGTTCCAGTCACTAAGAAAGAAGCTACCAAAGTTAGGGTTTGCACCGATTTTAGAGATATTAACGTTGCATGCCCTAAAGATGACTTTCCTCTTCCAAATATGGATCAAATCATTGACTTTACTACCGAAAGTGGGATGATGTCCTTAATGGATGGATTCTCCGATTATAATCAGATTAGGATAGCTCCTGAAGACCAGGCTAAAACAGCCTTTATTACCCCCTAGGGTACCTTTTCTTTGGAAAGTGATGCCATTTGGCTTAAAGAACGCCGGTGCAACTTATCAACGGGCTATGACCTACATTTTTCATGATATGATGCATGATATCTTACATGATTATGTAGATGATATTATAGCTCGCTCTCTTATTGAAAATAATCATTTAGATGATTTAAGAAAAGTTTTTAATCGATTACGAGAATATCTCATTCGATTAAATCCAGCAAAATGCATATTCGGAGTTAAATCCGGTAAACTATTAGGGGTTTTAGTTTCTTTACGTGGTATCGAAATTGACCCTCTCAAAATTGCGGCCATCACAGATATGCCCGCACCCACTAATATATCTGAACTACGAAGTTTACAAGGTAAACTTCAAGCTATCCGTCGCTTCATTGATAAGTTGGCGGACAAAAGCTGGTCCCTTTCTTAAGCTCCTTAAGAAGGACATCCCCTTTAATTGGGACACGAGAATGTAGAGAAGCTTTTGAACTTCTCAAACAATATCTCCTTAACCCTCCGGTGCTTTCACCGCCTAAATCTGATCGCCCATTTCTTCTATATATTTCTGCTTTAGATTCTGCCTTAGGAGCTATGTTAGCTCAACTTGATGATGAAAAGCGAGAACGTGCTAATTATTACATTAGCCAAACTTTCATCAGTTATGAAACCCGCTATACGAGCGTTAGAGAAGTTATGTCTAGCGATCGTGTTTGCTACGCAAAAATTACGACATTACATGCTTAGCCAAAAAATGTATGTCATTGCCAAATATGATCCTTTAAGATATCTCATGAGTCGACCTTATTTATCGGGTCGCACAGCCAAGTGGGTTCTTGCTCTAAGCGAGTTTGATCTCACCTTCATAGGACAGAAGTCTGTTAAGGGTCAAATCATAGCAGATCAATTAGCTGCTGCACCCTTAGAGTCTACTCATCCTCTCATCATCGAGTTTCTTGATGAATGCCTTCAATTAGAGGTAGACCATCCTGAACAATGGTCCTTATACTTTGATGGAGCCCGATGTATGAGTGGGGCTGAGTGCGGGTATTATTTTAATATCTCTCGCAAAAACATCTTATTCCTCTGTCCTTCAAACTGACCTTTGCTTGCACCAACAATACTTGCTGAGTATGAAGCTCTAATCCTTGGATTACGAGTTGCTTTAGCGCTAAAAATTAAAAACCTCTTAGTTTTTGGGGATTCCCAATTGGTTATAAACCAAATTAATGAAGTTTATCAGACCAGAGATGATAAACTTCGCCCATATAAGGCCTATGTTTTACAACTAATGTCCTTGTTTGATCAAGTTACTTTGGAAGCCATTCCTCGAACTAGCAACCGTGCAGCCGACGCCATGGCCGTCGCTGCATCTCTCTTGCCCTTGGAGTTAGACGAGCGAATATGCGACTATCATTATTCGTCGACTCCAGGAACCTGCCTCAAATAAGTCATGCTTAGAGCCTTTGGATGTGTTTCTAATCAATGAAACTACTCCTGAACCTTGGTATACAGACATATTTGATTTCCTCCAAAATGGGACTTTCCCTACTAATTCTAATAGAAACCAGCGTCGGTTATTACGTCGACGAGCAAGTCGATTTGTAATAATTGGCAATACTTTGTATAGGAGATCTTTTGAAGGTATCCTATTAAGATGTTTAAATTCAGATGAGTCTAAATCAGCCTTGAGTGAAGCCCACGATGGATCTTGTGGAGGACACTTTAGTGGTAGTGTCATTGCTAAAAAGCTCCTTCGGATAGGATACTTTTGGCCTACCATGGAAACGGATGCACATGAGTATGTGCGCCATTGCGACAAGTGTCAAAAACATGCTGACCTTGTCCATGCGCTTGCACAAGAGCTGCAGGCTATTTCGTCTCCTTGGCCCTTTTCTAAATGGGGCTTGGATATTATTGGTAAAATCAATCCTGTGTCTTCTGATGGACATAAGTTCATCATAACCGCCACTGAGTATTTCACGAAGTGGGTTGAAGCTATGCCTTTAGCTTCCTGCACTGGTTCACAAGTCTCTAAATTCATTTTTAATCAAATCATTTGCAGGTTCGAAATTCCTGCCAATCTCATCTCTGATAATGGAACTCCTTTCAAAAATAAAGATGTTAAGAAATTATGCCAAAAATACAAGATTCAACACCGCTGGTCTACTCCCTATTATCCTCAGGGTAATGGTCAAGCAGAAGCTTCTAACAAAACTTTAATCAAAATTCTCAAAATATTGGTCAATAAAGCGGCCGTGATCGGCATATTCAATTATATCCGACCTTGTGGGCTTATCGAACTAGTGTTCGGACTCCCACGGGCACTTCACCATTTGTTTTGGTATATGGTGCCGAAGCGGTTTTTCCATTTGAATTGGAAGTTCCTTCTTTGGCTCTGCTACTTCAAGACACTGAAGTAGGAGATGAATATCGTGTTGGCAGACTCGATCACTTGGAACTCCTAGATGAAAAATGCATCAATGCTTTGGAGCATCTCCGTGCATACCAAAACAAGCTTAAAAGAGCATATAATAAGAAAGTTCGTCATCGATCCTTTGAGATTGGCGACCTTGTTCTAAAAGAAAATCAAAAAAATACAAATGCAACCAAAGAACTTAAAGGTAAATTTGAGCCCAACCGGCTCGGACCATACATCATTACTTGCAAAATTTGAATCTGGAGCATATAAATTATCTACCTTAGATGGTAAAGAACTTAAAGAACCCATGAATATTTTACATCTCAAACGTTACTATGCATAAATTTGGTCATTTCATCCATGTATATATTTGTTCAAAGTTACTCTCTTATATTTCTTTCAATTTATAAAAAAAAAAATCAAAAACATTCATAATCATCCAAAAATCTTCAAAAACTATCTATTGCATTTATTTAAAGCACTTGTTAAGTTCTTTTTGCTCAAAAACAAAAATCTAAATAAAAATCTAAAAACAGCTATATGCTTGACTCTTTCGAAACCAAAACAATATACAGAAGAAAGAGAGAGTCAACATTCTCCCAACTTCTAAAAAATCATGTATATATATTTTCTTACAATTATTGCGAGTTATATGTTTCAACTTATTTTGGATACAATTAGCATTTATTTGGCATCCCTCACTTGCACACTCACAACAATAAATATCTTGATTTTATCTGGCATGATTACTAATCTCTCTTATATCAAAGTTCACAAAATTCAATTAAATAAAGTTTGAGCATAGAGAATTGATCTTGTTATTTACTTAAACCAAGCACATCTTTTCACAATAAAATGATTATATTTGTAATTTCCATGTTTTGCTACATAGTAGAACTGATTTCTTGGGTGAAAAGTTTCCCCTACTATCCTATCATGCACATGGTCTAGAATCTTTGAGAATTGGCAAAAGGACAAGCTCACCCCTACCCAGAATAAAAATCCCTTGCTCTACAGCTAATCTGAGCAAGTATCCCTAGCACGAAAAAGAAAAAAAAAAAAGTTCAAGAAAGAAAAAAGAGAAAAGAAAAATGTTATTTCAGCAATATTCCAAGCATTATCAAGCAAAAGAAATACAAAAAGAAAAAGAAACAAAGTTCAAAAGAAAGCAAGAAAGCAATAAAATCCCTTTCCCTACCCTTTGAAAAGAAAAGAAGGGTTGATGAGCTTGAATCCCTGGAATTCTCAATTATTCGAAAGCGTGAGGTAAGCCCCATAACAGGTGGTTTGTGCCCAATCTGCTTGGCCTTGGGTAACTCCTAGCGTGGCGATATGTCCGTCACATTAGCGACCTTCTTTTGTACGAGACCTATGTCTCGCTTATGGATTAGCTAGCTCTTGATAATCCGATCTACATAGTAGTCTAATATGGTTATATGCATCTACATCATGGTTAATGAACACTTATTTGGTTTCTTCAAATCACTTGTATCATAGTATCTTGCTCAAACCTGGTAAATGAACAATACAATTGCACACACATTTGTATTTGAGAGATTTTGTCTATCATTATGATAAATCAAGATTGGAAATGAATTCACATATGCACATGGGATTCCTTATAAATCTAATTTTTGTCTTCAAAATACTTTGAAATATTATTTTTGCAACTTGTTTGGAATAATCAAGTACAATTATTTTTCATAAAGACAACTATATAATAGAAAAATCACAAATTTCTTTCAAAACATATCATACATATCATATCGACTTTCGCGACGATGGTATAGTTTCAAAACCAAAATTGAAATTATATGCCTAGCGCAAGTCCTCATTTTCATATTTTCTGTTCATCAAAAATCAACCATGCAATAAAACTATTTTCTTTGATTTTCGCGATGATGGTATAAGTCTATACCTACATATTCTATGCCTAGCGCAAGCCATTGTAACAATTGTTATTCCCATTTATCAAAAATCATAAAAACCATATGACTTCATCTTATACAAATTATGTTTTTTTGCAAAAGCAAACACATTTTCATTATTTCATGTCATTATGTCAACCTTCAAATTTTGCAATGATGGTATAATTCCTAGGGAATTATCTAAAAATTTTATCACACTTAGGAATTTATGCCTAGCAAACATCTTTTTTTTTTTTTTTAAATCATTTTAAAAAATTATTTCATGCACAAATATTTTTTATGAAAATCTGAAAACAAACCAACCATCATCATCATCATTTGCATCATTACATCAAAGTCTTAAGACAGTCTCTTAAGCACTCTTTTCCTTTTAACAATATTTCTACAATGGGATTAGCTTGACGACCGAGTGAGCAGCGACTCCGTGAAATGGTCTATAATAGCGACAATGTCCTTTGAAATTATTGTTAGAAGTCTCTTTTTATTTTTATCACATTTTTATTACAAACAACCATTTTGTTACATCAGATTATTTCATTTAAATATTTTATAGCATGACATTCAAATCGTAATATTCCCAACGACATAATTACATGAATCCTCAAATGAATTATCAAAATCAATCAATTACAACATCTAAAAGCATCATACAAATCATAACACACTAGTCATATGATCAAAAATATCTCATATATATATATATATATATATATATATATATATATCAACATATGTACATCATCAAAACTGGATTGGTATGCCACAATCTGTACCTCGGCATACTCAATCCTCTATCAATACAAATATAGTACAATGTCAACATCAGTGTCCAGCTCTCTAGCCTCGAGATCCCCTCGAGCTCTCTGCCTCATCTCCTCCCCCGCCCGGAGGTGGACGAGGTGGCCCCATCGCAGTCTGAGTAGTCCTAGTCCTCGATCGGGACGTGGTCCTAGATGACCCGATCCTGATCGGATCTGCGATGTTAGCTGGCAGGGGTAGTCTATCCTCCGTCGACACCAGCTGATAGTACAGTGTCTGATAGAAAGTCAACTGGGCGATAGCCCGTGTCAACTCTCCTGAGCTCGCCCCTCCGCCCCGTGCCCTGAGGCGTGCAATCTCGTCTCGTAGCTGTGACACCTCAGCATGGTGTCGTGCAGCTGCATCCTGTAATGTCTGCACCTGAGTCTGCAGACGATCCCTCTCTGCCCGGAGAGTAGCCATCTCGCTACTCTCTCCTGTATCCATGCCCTTGCCCTTATCGGGCGATGGTGGCCTCTATGGAGATGGGGGTCTCGCCTCCCTCCTCTCCCTCTCTCTCTGTCGTGGCCGCTCCTGTGCCTGTGGTCTCCTCTGCTCTCTCCCGTCGTGACCCTGGGCTGCCTCTATCATCGCCTGGCGCCGCCTCCCTATCCGACGCATGACTGCGTGGATCGGACCCTGTGCCCTCGTCATCCGAGGAGGGTGGATGCCTGCATACCAGGCATCGTAGCCATCGGCTACTCCTACGTCGTCCCCATCCACTGGCTGAATGGGGGCATCATCTGAGTCCTGGCTCCAGGAATCGCTGCATGTCCGGAGCCCCGCTAACCGTAGTATTATCCCGGACGGTCCGGGAAAACTCATAATCCCCGAGAGATGGGATCCCCTCATCGTAGACCGAACTATCGCAAAACTTGGTCGTAGCGGTGGAGCTCCACCTCTCCCCTCTCCATCCTCAGCCAGCAGACTCACCCTGATGCGAGCCAGCTCCTGTCCGTCCTCTGCCCACCCTGGATGCTGCCTCCATGGCCTCCAGGTGATCTGGTCTAGGACCAAATCATCTAGCAGTCTCCGGGACATCGAAAGGTCTATCCGCCGCTGTGACCCTCTCCGGAGCCACCAGTAGAAGACTCGGGGCCTCTCCCCGTCTATCCCTGTCAGTGGAAGCCCTACCGGCCTCCGCACCGCAATGTGCTCCCAGCACCAAACCTGTAGTAGCGATGTCATCACCAGACATCGCCCGCCCTTGTACACGACCCCGTAAAGGATCTTGTACAGCCGGCATAGTACAAAGCTGCCCCATGAGAACCTGTAGCCGTGGTCCCGCATGTCGCAGATCACATCTGCGAGCATCCACGGCACCCTGCACCCGCTCTGGTGGCACAGAAGAAGTCCACCAACTACCCCAGCCAAAACCCGTGTGAGTCTAGATGCCCCAGGCATCTGGCGTAGTGCCTCGATATTAACTCTGCCCTTCTCCAGGGCGAAGCTCGGGTCACCACACAGCCGTCCCATCGCGTGGCCCTGATTGGCCGCCGGTGTGATCATCCGTCCTTGTATGGGGATTCTCAAAATCCTCCATACATCCTCTAGTGTGGGAGTCATCTCCCCTGTCGGTAATCGAAAACAGGAAGACCCCGGATACCATCTCTCTGCTAGGGCTGTCAGTAGCCCCATGTCTGTGGAAACCTGTGGCATCTCTACCACATGCTGCAATCCGGCCTGTGCCAGCAGATCCCGCTCTGCTCGGGTGAGAGCGGCCAAGTCGTCTCTCAATCCGCCGTATTTCCACTCTCTCGCTTTTTAGTAATCCTCTCTCGCAAACATAAACAACAAAACAACAAACAATCATTAATAACAATTCAAGTAAATCAATAATGCAACTTAAAGTTCAATTTCATGTAATTGATGATATCGCCCACTATTGGACGATATCGTCCCCAATTTGAGCATAATCGTCTCCGATTTCGCAGTTCGAAATCGTCTCTAATTTGATGAAATCGTCCCCCTTTCGACGATTTCGCCCTCGGGCGAAATTGTCGAAATTGAGACGATTTCGTCGAAATCGGGACGATTTCGTCTCGACGACGTCGACGGCCAAAAACGGCCGCGATGCTCCAAATTCACCTAAAAATCCATCTAAAAAGCATGTAAAATCAAATTAAATCAATCTAAGTTCAGTCTAGACCCTTACCCGTAGACCGCGGCGGACCTCTGCAGATCTGTGCGCTGTCTCAACCATTTTTGCTCCAGAGCTCTAAAAACGGTAAAAATGAACAGTAACAATGAATTAGGGTTTTACCCTATTTTTCTTCATTTTATTCAAAATAATTCAATAATTTTTTGCTTTTCCGCGTTTTTACCTCAAACGTTCGATTTGGGTAAAAACACGGAGGGGGCACCATAGTAAGCTGTCGTACGATTCGACCAAGAATCGTCGCCTAAAAATGGGTATAATTTTTTGCTTTCTCGTAGATCGAGAAGAACTCATCTTTAACGCATTTTCTTCGAAAAATTCGCTAAAGAGGGGGCAAAATGTAGCACCCTAAAATTGGCGCAGTAAAATTGGAATAATTACATTCACCTTAGTAAATAAATTTAAATTCAAATTTAACCTCCCAAACCACCCGTTAACCGCCGAGAAACCCGTTTCCCCTTTTTTCGCGCCATTTTTAGAGGTTGTTTTGACCGTTGGACGATATCGTCGCCGATCAGACGATATCGCCCCAGATTTGACGATTTCGTCTGGACTAGAACGTCCAGACGATTTTGTCGCAAAGCGAATTTGCATAGTTGGAATCCGTTCCAACGGGTCTCCAATCCGGGCAGAAGCGTGTCTGCACCGTTGGGACCCTCCCCCGTTGGAGATCTCCCAAATTGGGAAGATCTCCAACCTCCCAACAACTCTCCCTAAGCCTATTTAAACTCTAAGATTTTCCCTCCCCAACCCCCGGCTGAATTTATCCGCAAACCGAATCCTCTCGTACTAAAACATCATAATCTATCTTTTGCACTAGTCCTATAGCCATTTTTTTGCAGGTACACCACTGATTTTCAGCCGGAGCCAGCACCCATCGCCGCCGACGAACCTTGTCAAGATCGGAGACGATCTCATCAAATTCGAGACGATTTCGTACTGATGCGAGACGATCTCGACCGCAGTCCACATCGAGGCAATCAGTGCACGGAGTTTGCTTTTCTCAACTTTGTCTCTGTTATTTTGTTTTGCAAATTAGATAATCTATTTAGTTTTTATCCTATTTTGCATTCGGAGTTCACCCATCTAGTCTAGATTGCATGTTAAGCTCATTATCTACCATTAAAGTACAGTAATTTGCTTTAAATTCTATTTTTAAATATTTTTCAGTATTCATATTGCAATTTTATGTAATTTACCTCTGTCTGCACAGTAGAATTTTTTTGTATTTTGCATCTGTTTGCTGTTTTGCAGGTCTCTGATGAATTCGTCTGACGAATTCGTCAGATCTCAGACGATTCTATCAGTCTCAGACGATTCTGTCAGATTCCAGACGAATCTGTCAGATTTCGGACGATTCTGTCAGATTGCAGGCGATTCTGTAGAATTCCAGACGATCCAGACTGCATCAACCACCAGAATCTTCTTCAGACATCCGGATCAGGTATTCCCCATTTTCCTCCTGTAAATTCTCTGTTTTTTGCTTTCAAAATCTGTTTTATGTATTCATTGAAAGTTGCATTTTCATATAGATTAAGTTAGATTCATTCGGCCAAACCTAGGATGAATGCTTAAAGGATAAAACGAACTCATCTAAACACATTCCAAAACCTAGGCGTGGAAACTGCCGCCAAATGTTTCTTGGTGAACCCACCATCCATCGAAAAATCACCAAAATACACCTCCCTTGAGAGGCGGGACCTTCGTGAAGTCCTCTCGTCCGAGGTACCGCACCATCCTTTTCCCATCCTCCTTCCGGGCACGGATCCAATAGCCTGAAGGTAGGGATGCGAAAAATTTGGAGCGATACAGTATGTAGATGGACTACTTATGATGGATGCATATGAATTCCATATTTTGATGTTAAATGCATGTATACTTTGCTTCACTTGTATGCATTTAATTTATGTTGTTATGACATAGTTTATGCCATGTATGTATTGCATAAATTTTTTATGATAATATATGGAAATGAACATGTATGCTTTAATCACTAAAAAATAATGTATTTATGTAATATGGATTTAAAAATCTAATGGATGACACCACAGAATGTATAACAATCATGGATTGTAATTGCTATATCTTATCATAAGAATTAATCAATTGGACACACATATGTGAGATGCAATGATGTATTATTTCTATTCATAAGTTCTTGCAAGTTAAAATAATATGTGTAACATAGTCAGTCGCCATTTAAATATCATTTCAAACATCCATCTGGTATCTAACCTATATTATGAACAATATTTAATAAATAAAATCTTATAAAAATAATTTTGATATTTGATGATTGCATTGAAAATTGGTTGTTCCTATTTGAAAATTTTTGAGGTTTTCCATGAGACTCAAACACCCTAGTTGACTTATCAAAAGTTGTATACTAACCATACTAGGCTTCTTAAACATAAGGCTCTCACTAGGATAGACCCTAAATTTTCATTATCCCTGTGTGTGCAAATGAGTACATTTAGATAAGGTATAAGCATACCTGAATGTCAGGCGGTATTCTTTCATCCCATTGCTAATATTGGGGATCCTCAAATGTGCACCTCATCCTAGGTTTGGATTCAGTTAGACTAGACCACTAGGCAATCCGGGCCACCTAAAGCTAGCTCACTTGTAAATTGCTTAGAACTACCCCTTCAATGACATGAGAGATTCTTTCAACCCATTGCTAATATTGAGGATCACTCTATGGCTTTCAAGCATTGATCATTCTAGGGATTCAAGCTCACCCCCTTCTTTTCTTCAATTTATTAGGATACTTGCTCATATATAGTGACAAAAATCACTATTTATTTTGTACTTCTCTTTTAGTGATAAAAACCATTGTTTATTTTGTACTTTTCTTTTTTTTTCTTTGAGCAAGGGATTTGATACTGATAGGATTTCTTTGATAAAACTTGATCTTGATTTTATTTTACTTCTGAGGATTTAACTTTGGGAGTTTCACTTTGGTATATCTTTTAGGGATATCACTCTGGGATATTGCTCCTTCATTTGTAAGCAAGGTATTTATTCG
Organism: Wollemia nobilis; assembly: GCA_028583015.1. NCBI lineage: Eukaryota > Viridiplantae > Streptophyta > Pinopsida > Araucariales > Araucariaceae > Wollemia > Wollemia nobilis. The sequence goes on along the minus strand of JAQPPZ010016480.1, from coordinate 2,700,254 downwards.
GGTAGGGGGTGAACTTGTCCTTTTGCCAATGACCTCTACTCTAGACCATTTTGCCTCACAAAATAAGCAAGTAACAAAACCTTTCGCCTAAGGTGACCCAGACCACTTTTTTAGTTTTCATCCTTCCTTACCCTAAGTAGGATTGTTTAAATGTGTTTGATTAGTGATAGGATTCTGATATGTTAAGTGCTATCACAACTAGACCTCATCTATAAAATCAAAGTAAGATTTTTACCAAACTCTTGAGAAGACCACTAGGTATGGTTGAATGACCGAAAAACCCTAGTATATTCCTCATAGCAACAAGAGGGGTTGTGTTGAAAAAGACAGTTAATCACAAGGGTGAATGGATGATAATGATGCAATGATGCATGATTGAAACACAAATGTGGTGTCATTTATCATATTGTAAACACAATTCATCCTAATGCAATGTGCGACGGATGGAAATGCCTAATGCAATGCAAAATGAAATGCATGTGCAAAAATGATAATGCAAAATGCAAATGAGATGCAAAAATGTAAAATGAAATGCAATATATATATATATATATATATATATATATATATATATATATATAGATTTTATTGCTTTTTATTATTTTTTTGGATTTTACCTTTTGACCAAGGGATTTTTAAAAACCATTGGAGCCTTTTGTGCTTTGACCAAAGAGGTTATAGATGCCTTTGGGTCCTTTTTGGAATTGACCAAAGAGCTTACATATTCCTTTGGAGCATTTTACTGGGATGACCAAAGGGCTTACAGATGCCTTTGGGGTCTTTTTTTAAAATTGACCAAAGGCCTTATTATGGTTTTAGGCATAAAACGCTTTAAGATGAAGAAAATTGAGAGGTTCAGGCTCTTCAACTCCTTCGAGTGATTTCAAGCGATATGTCCCAGGTCCAATATTCTCAAAGATCATATAAGGACCGAACTAGTTAGCCACAAATTTCTCTCGTAGTTTTGGTGATAAATTTGAGTTATGTTGGTTCTCTTTTAGCACAAGATCACCAACCTCAAAGTCTCTCAGATGGACTTTTTTATTGTAAGATCATTTTAAGCACTCCTGATAAATGCAAAGGTGCTCAAGGGCATTCCCATGACTTTCATCAAGTAGCGTCAGTTGATCTAAGTGAGTTTGTCGTGCAATGTCATCATCAATGAACTCTTTAAATGCGACACACAACACTCAAATTTACAATTCTAAGGGTATAATGGCCTCAGTGCCATATACTAGTGAAAATAGAGTTGCCCCAGTGGGTGTCCGAATGCTAGTCCTGTAAGCCCATAATGCAAGGGGTAGCTGGATGTGCCAATATTTATGGTGCTCTTGTACCGTATTTTTCAAGATGGAGACCATTGTCTTGTTTGAAGCTTTAGCTTACCCATTTGCTTGCAGATAATATGGAGTCACAAAACTGTGTTTGATTCTATACTTAGACATCAAATCTTTCACAATTTTGTTTTTGAATGATGTTCATTATCCAAAATTATCTTGGATGATATCCCAAAATGACTTATGATATTAGTGAGTATGAACTCAGCAATACGTGCTCCAGTTTTCATTGTTAAGGGAATGGCTTCCACCCATTTAGTAAAATACTCAGTAGCCATAATAATGAATGTATGTCGGCCTGATGATGGAGGAGAGATCTTACCAATGAGATCAAATCCCCACTGAGCAAATGATCAAGTCGCTTGAATGGGTTGTAAGGCCTATGATGGCAAGTGCATAATATTAGCATGATGTTGGCATTTAACGTATATCCTAACATACACATTGCAATCCTTCTCCATAGTGGACCAATAATAACACAAGTAAAGGATGCACTTGACGATAGCCATGTCATTGAAATGGCCACCGCATGTACCATCGTGACCTTGAGAAATTACCCAAGATGACTCTTAGAGCTCAAGACAATGAAGGAGAACTTCATTGTAGCTTCTACAGTACAAGATGTCTGCTAACAAGACATACTTTCTTGCTTTTTGTTTAAATGTGTGTTTCATGGCACACGACAATCCCTGAGGGATTATACCAAGTCTAAGAAATTCATGTATCTGTGACATCGAGTTATGATAAGCTTTGGCTTCGACTGACAAGACAACATATTCCCCTACAGTTCTACATTTACAAATGTAGACTAGGAAACAACCTTGTGGTGAATGGTAGTACCACTCCCCGTCGGATCCTACAAGATCAAAGACCCCCAAGAGGCTCTCTTGAGAAATTCTCTGGCTCTGTAGAACCATTCATGGTTTGGTTCTGCATGAATCATGTTGATTGACTCTTTGTTATCCAATGTTTCACGCTGCACAACTGAGTGTGAAAATATTTTTACATGAATGGTAGTAAAATTGGCAAACATATTTTGAGGGATTAAAGATCCCGAAGATGCCATTGTGTCTACAAATCTATTAGACAAATGAGGGATTGCCTTGATGTCATACCATTTTAGTTGAGCTAGATAAATTTCAACAAGATCCTTGTAAGATTTCAATACCAAACATCGGTATTGAAATAATCCCTTAACTTGGTTAACAATGAGAAGGGAATCACCAAAGATATTTAACCTTTTGATATTTATGGCGATAGTTGTTTGGAGATCCAAAATTAGGGCTTCGTATTTAGCATTATTTTTAGTGCAAGGAAAGTCCAACTTGAACGATAAGGGCATTGGAGCTCCTTGTGGTGTGAACAACACTATTCTTGCACCACCCCCTTGCTCACACTTTGAACCATCGAAGAACAAGGTCATATCAACTTTGTTATTCGATTCCTCAGATTTGAGTGCTTCTGATAAGGAAAATATTGCATCATCAAGAAGCTCTATGGTGAGGGTCCTACTATTCTCGAGAGGCACCTAATCCAGTTGATAAGCTATGACTTGATTCTTAATAGAATTTTGGCTTATAAATTCCAAATCAAATTCTATCAGTAGCATGATCCACTTCGTAGTATGTGTATTATGATATGTCTTGCTCATCATTTACTACAAAGGATTTTGTTTTGATATGACATACATCGTATGACTTAATATATAGTGCCATAATTTCTTTGTAGCAAATACTATCGCTAAACACAGCTTTTCCATGTATGCATATCCTAGCTCGTAACTCACCAAGGTTCGAAAAATGTAATATATGGCTTGTTCTTTTTTTTGCACATTCTGTTGGGCTAAAATAGTTCCCAATGCAAAGTCAGTCATCGATATATATAGCAATAATGGTACATCTGGCCTTGGTGGAGCTATAACCGGTGGCATCGTCAGGTATTGCTTAATCTTAGCAAAGGCTACTTGATAGTCCTTGTCCCATTTGAATGGGACCCCCTTGTGTAGCAGTTGATTCATGGGTCGATATTTATCCAATAATTGTGCAATAAATCGCTTTATGGATGCTACTTTGCCCTGTAGGCTTCTTAATTTCTTGATATTCATGGGAGGACACATTTCTAAAATAGCCTTGATCTTTGTTGGGTCAACTTCGATGCCTCATTTTGAAACGATGAATCCTAAGAGCTTTCTTGAAGTTACATGAAATACGCACTTCTTAGGATTCAACCTAACATTATTCTCTATCAGGCGATCAAAGACTTTTCTCAGGACCTCAGCATGCTTTTCACGTAGCAATGACTTTGCCAACAAGTCATCAATATAATCTTCTAAGATCTTATGCATGTAGTCATGAAAGATATATGTCATAGCCCATTGATATGTAGCACCAGCATTCTTCAAGCCAAATGGCATAACCTTGTAACATAATGTCCCCCATGGCATTATGAATGTGGTTTTATGTTGGTCTTCGGGCTTAATCCAAATTTGATTGTAACCAAAAAATCGTCCATTAAGGAGAGCATCTCATGAACCACAGTTGCATCTACAAGAGCATCTATGTTTGGCAACAAAAATGAATCCTTTGGTGTTACCCTATTTAGGTCTTTGAAATCTCTACAGATACGGATTATTCCATCAGGTTTTTCTACAGGCACCATGTTTGATACCCATTCTGGATAGTCGATGGAAATGACAAAATATACATCCAACAGATTTTGACTCATCCGTAACCATTAAGGCTATTGTTGGATGCATCTTCCTGAGTTTCTTCTTGACTGGCTTCTTTGATAGATCTAGTGAAAGGTTATGAGTAACCAATTTTGGATCTAGACCCAGCACATCCTTATAAGTCCAAGAAAAGAGATTGTGTTTCTCTTTCAATAGATGGATGAGGTTGGCATTCTCGTTAGGAATCAAAATTTATCCAAATTTAACCTTCTTAGGATTAGTGGGATCATTACTGATATCCACTTCAAATTTTTCCTCTACTGACATATGGGATCCCTCCTCAAGCTGATGAGGCATAGGGATCAAGTGGATGTCATCTGTTGGGTTTATAAGTTCTTCATTGGAAGTATCCACAACATGATAGACATCATGTGCACATCCTAGTGCAAAATGGAAAGGTTGCAGCATTTCTTTGTTAGGGAAGAAATCTTCGGGCTCTAGGGTGAATCAGCGTGATACCAATCAATAGCATCTACATTAAGATACAATGTCTTGGAAGGGTTGCGGAGTGGAGTGGACAAATTAATGGAGATCATATTTATGGAATGGATCATGTCTCCAAGACCACGTGCACGTGACTCAACATTAGGAAAACTTCCATCCCCAAGATGTGGTTCTAGGGGTATGGGGATATCTGTATCCGGTCCATGAACGAACTGTCGGATTGGAAAACACCATGTGATAAATCACATTAAGATTTGATGATTTTCCCCTAAGGCGAGGATGGAGATTGATATCTCTGTACATCTCCTTAGTAGTATATGGCGTAAGTAGGGAGGTCCTAAATAGGCTCTCTCTATTTCATACTCATCATCACTATTATAATAAGGATCCTCACCTCTACCTAATGTAATCAGGAGATGCTCCAAATAAGCCCCCATGTAGACTATTTCTTGATAGCCATCATCATCATCACAGGGCTCTTTGTTCATAGTTATTGATTCCAAAGGTAAAAGATGATGCAAGAGTGTAGGGACCAAGTAGGCCAACTTGGTTTCATCTTAGGATTACTTATTGCTTGAGGATAACTCAGTGTCATCTGTTCCAAAATCGTAGTCTGGTCCATCGCTTTCGATGATGGATATTGCATGCACGTCCCTAGAAGCAACTTTTGATTCAGCATCCATAGTTATGTCTAGGCTCTGTATGTGCATACCAATATCATTGGTATCTCCACAAATTTTATTATCCAAGTTGACTCTTGGAATGTGTTCTGGGTCAGTCTCCACCAAGATGTTTGCATGATATCTCTTAGGTGGCTCTATAGTGACATAGGTCACTATCCGATTATCCCTCTAAAATGTGGAAGGATTAGGGTGATAAGGATTGAAGTCAACTTCCCCCTTATATTGAGGTACATATGGTCTAAATATGCTAGGAGAAGTTCATCATGTCCTCGAATATAGTATCCTAACCCGAAATTGTCAGTTGGCAACTGATATTACGGTTCATATGGCCTTCTATGCCCTTGCTCGAATAATTTAAGATTGCAACCATGTCAATGGTAACGCTCGAAGTATCGTATGACATATTTTGAGTTAGAGAAATAAATAACGTTCACATTGAATGGTTTATTATCATCCTTATCCATGGGTGTAGGAGATGTAAACTGGTCTAGCCCTCCATAGATGAAGTTGGTTTGGTTAGGCGGCACCCCTAATGGTTCCACCATCCCTAATGGAAGGTGATGGGCTCACAGTTGGCCCATGTCCTATGTAGTATCAATAATTGGTGTGAGCATCACATTCTATATGATATATTCCCCTATTCCAGGATTAACCAATTGGATGGTCACCTGCAGTGTATATGACCCTGCTAAAGATGTAGGTGAAGCAGGATGAGGTGTCTCTTCAACTTCTCCTTCAATTTCCTCTACTTCCATGGGAGTAGGGGCTTCAATGATAACTATCTTGGGTGTTTGTTTTATCTCTTTTTTCGTCCATCTTTGATTTCAACTTCTTATCATCCCAATGCATCATAGATGCAAACGGTTTGGTAGAAGCAGCTATTGTGTGCTCTGATCATTGAGATGTGGATGTTGTAGGTTTAGCATACACTTCTTTGATCTTACCTCTTGGCTCTTTGATCGATGACACTAGCCGCACATCCATGTGCATTGAGGGAAGCACGAATTCCCTTGGAAAATCTGCTAGATTCACATATTTAAAGGGTTCTTCATCTAAAGGCACCATGTGAACCTGTCCCTCATGAACATATTTGATACATTGATGTAGAATAGAAGGGATGCAATGCATTTCTTTGATCCAAGGCCTCCCTAGAAGTATGTTATATTGCATAGCACATTCAATTACATGACACATCATCGGGATGGTCTTCAGTCCTACCTGGATAGGTAAAACTATAGTACCAACCGTTGAGCATAATGCATCATTGAAAGCTCTCAACGTGAAGGTATAAGGGATGATATGCATCTTGGGCAACTTCAAGTGAGTTAACGCCTTGGTATTTATGATATTGATTGATGACCCCGTGTCAATAAAAACCCACTTGAATGGTTTGTGATTCACACACGCGATAATATGCAATGATGGGTTTGCTATAATAGTGGAAACCATCTTGACTTCATGATCATGAAATTGTATGATTGATTCTTGACACTGTTTCACGTGCCCCATGAAGTTTTTAAATGCTTTAGGATCCTGAGGTTACACTTCTATGGACTTTAGGATGTCCATAAGTGTCTCCCTGTGCTTGGAAGAATGTTGAATCAGCTCATAAATTGACAACTTCGTTGGAGTCATCTGTAGGTTTTGTACTAACCTACTCTTGATGGTCACCACCAGTCTAGTTGGTGGGCCTGGCACATGTTGGTCTGGCCTTGAAGGAGGCACAACTTGGGCTCTAATGGTTGTTGGAGGTTGATTTGGTCATTCATACCTCGCATGCCTTGTGATAATGTTGACCATTCCGATGAACCCATGGGTTGGTGGTTTGATGCGTACTTGGTTGACTTGGCCAATATTATTCTTTGGTACCTCATGATTTGGTAGAGGATTTTTGTAAATTCCCATATTTTTATTGTTAGGTGCTTGTGGGTTGTCGAAAAGAAGCATACATATTTCGATCATATTTTGCACAATATGTTTGAAAGACCAACATACCTCAATGTCATGGCCTTTCGATCGATGAAAGATGCAATATTGATCATCCTTGTAGCCCTTAGACTTAGTCTGATTAGGGTCTATTAACTTGACATCGAGTAAGTGTATAGCCTTCACCTCGCAAAACTGATGAAAAATCAAAGCCAACGACTCTGATAACTGAGTAAATATGTGAGGTGTGTGTTTTTCCTGATTTTTACTGCTTTGATTATTGTTGTGCTACTCATATTGTGTAGGAGGAGGTTGGGCTTGATAGTTTCATTTTTGCTGCCCATTATCCCCTTTTTGAAGGTTCAAAACCACCTGATTAATGTGGGCCAGCTTGACCTATTGTCTCTCTATAATTTTCTTGTGCCACTCCTTAATTCTAAGCTTCAAGTTACCCTCCTGTAACTTGATGTCCTCTATCACCTTGGCTTGTGCCAAAGCCTCTTCGAATATCTAGTACTACTACAACTGTAGCAACAATGAAATATGGTTGGCATAACTCTTCGTGAACATTCGAGTTAATTCAGAGTATGGTATGGAGAATGGCAACTTTGCCATCATTTTCCTCCATAATTTTCCATAATCCATCACTGGCTTATCATTGTGTTGCGTTAAAGAATCCAGGTCAGATAAGTTTACCTTTTTATTGATGCCAAAGGAGAAGCGTTCAAGAAATGCATCGACTAGTTGTTTGAAAATAGTGATGATGTGCCTCTTTAATTTGTTGAAACACTCCCAAGCTGGGTCTGAGAGAATTGTAATGAAGGTGTGTAGGAGCAAAGCATCGTTGCTCTCAATATAAAAGCACATATCTAGGAAACTCGTTACATGCTCTTGTGTGTCTTCCTCTCCTTGAAACTTTTCCAGTCTAGGCATCTTGAAATTCTCAGGATAGGTCGGAATAGGCACTGACGTGCATAGAGGTTCATTATGGATTTTGTTCAAGGTAAGCTTTTAATAAGTGGGTCCTTGCTTCTCTATGGTTTGGACCTTCTCTGCTAAGGCCTTATATGCCTACAAGGAAAGGAACTCCTCTTCTCAAGATTACCTTAGAGGCACCTTCGGAGGCAAATTCTTCCTCTGTCAAGGTGGTGGACTAGGCTTGTCCTCCTCAAATTGGGATATTTCTAGATATTCTTGTTCTAATTACTCTCCCACTTCTTCCTCATACTGCCTATGATCACATTGTTCAAATATTGGGTACCGATCTCTATGCTAAATCATACGATAAGTATGTGTGTCTATGTACTCAGGGTATAACTCAGGCTGTGAAGCCACTCGTCTATCGACACGCTCCCTGGTCTCATTATGAGGAGGTAAATCAATGCTAGCCAATCGATCCTCTCTCTCAACTGGCTCCTTTTGATCAAGGATGTGTTGTTCACGCATGCATTGTTCATATAATTTTTGTCTTATGAACCTTTGCCTCTAAGAGTTCTCATTTTTGAGGTGCTCTTTCTCTACGCAAACATCCTCCAATTGGTCTTGGAGAATCTGTCGTCTCTATTCTGACACCAGTCTATGATATCTATCAACATGATCGGCCTCTAAGACCTCTAGTGTGTGCACTCTGTTCAAGTGACTTTATGGATGCACGAGGAATATGGTCATGGTAAATGCCACCATGTGCAAAACCCTCATGCTAAGAAGTCCCATGCTCTGATCTATGTCTAGAGGAGTGTCTAGTACTTCCTCTAATCGAGGTATTTTCTACGAAATCCCCTCTTGTAGAATTATCTCCTATAATACTCATTGAACAACATCTAGGAGGATTTTGTGATTGAGGGTATTCTACATCATGTTGTGCATTAGGTGGATCTTGGGCTTCGATCTCAATTCTATGCCCAGATCGACCCTTTCGTGTTTGCACCATGATGTGTATCCTATGTTTATATTTAACTTTTATTAACATGCAAATAATACAATGATTATTATCTCTTTTTAAAGTTTTAAAATGAGCCCTAGAGTGTTTGATGTGTTTTGCAAATGTGTTGTATCAATATATATCTCATCGTGTTTTTAATATGTTGATGACTTTCTCAATTTTTAAAGGGATTTCACCTGTATACTCGTAGCTTGACAACCTGGCTATGAACTCCAGGTCATCCCCTCGAAATGTGGTGATGAGGTCCACACCCGGGCAGGGAGCACAGGTCCTCCTAGATCCTCACCTGTTTTCACCCAGTCAACGTTATACCCTTCGAAGAGAAGCACATGCAAATTTTATGGGCTACAAAAGGTTCTTGGATCCGGTATTGGTCTAGAACATAACGTACGTGGGATTTGGGCCAACGGATGGAAATCACTGCCATCGTCGTTGAAACCGTACTAGTGGTTGGATGTGACTTCCAAATCACTAGCGTTTACAATGTGTCATGGTGTGTGTGGTTCCTTTTAATTTGCACGAACGAAAAATGCATAATACAACATTCAAATGATTCTCTTCTATATGCAATACAAAAAAAGGAATATTTCAAATTAATAAAGAATGCATGATTAGTTTTACATGATATTTTGACAATGCATACTAGTGTTGGTAGGCCACTAATCAAACCTCAAGCAAGCAAACAAAGCATAAAAAAGGTTCTAGAATGCTAGAGACTAGTGCGGACTGCACTCAGAGTTCCATTGTTCCTAGCAGTGCCTAGTAAATACCTAAAAATAGAAATACCTAAGGACTCATATGCATATTGCTAATTTTGTTGTCTTCCCTAATTAGTCTAATATTTTTGCATTCTTGAAATTTACAGAGAGTAAAAATAGAAATAGAAGGTGATAGTGGCACCTACCTTAGGTCCACATTTAATTAAGATTTACTCCTATATTGTCTGGTTTATCAGATGCTAACCACATATCTGTAATGTGATGACCATTATTTCCTACAGGTGTCAACTGTGGCGACAACTTTTGATCGCGGCTATCAACCGCAATGAGCACCTGTCATCAAAAAACCAAAAAAATTAGTTTTCAACGACATGAAATGTGGAGGTCCCATCGTTATCACCTTCTGTACCGATCTAAAAAGCATACACCTAGTGATACATTAATCGAAATCAATCATTAAAGTAATAAATGAAAGACAAGATTGCATATGAAAATAAAGTGAATATTTCTTTTATTAATCTTGAATCAAATCTCGATTACAATCATGCCCCTCTTAGGGTCACCCAAATTTTGATACAATTAACACAATTTGAAATCCCCAATGGGGTAGGTATAATATGCAAACTTTCTAAATGGACACGAACTGCTCCAAGGTGTCGATGACCTTATTATCCATGATTAGATGCATTTGCAGCCTTACATATCAAAACCCTATTAGTCCTATGTGCAATAAACAACAAGAAGGAATTAGCAACAAAGGAGGCCTCTCTTGATGAGGCTTTTAGGAGGTATTTGCATAAAAGGTAGCATAACTAGCATGAAATCAAGAAAGCGCAAGAAACATACTAAACTTATATTAAACCTAAAAATATTGCTACAAACATATAAGCAAAAGCATATCTAGCTATCTATTGAATTAATTACAAAATTGAAAGCATGGAAGCATGAAAAGAACCATTAGTGCCATAATTGCAAAGTGAAAGAAAATGACTAACAAATTTAATTGCACTGGTCAAAGTCTCTACTAAAGAAAATTAACATGATATATGTCTAATATAATGCAATTAAACAAATCCTACAACTAGAAAACAAGGAAACTGAAGATGACAACCTGACCGTAGGTCTGACGCGCAGTGAGCACTATCCACCACGACTGATATCCACGGTTGAGCTTGAAATGTTTTTGCCCTCCTAATTTGGTGTTCAATATTCAATTCTGCTTGAGGAATTGATGATCAAGGGTCACCATTGTATCCTATTATATATTTGGTGGTTGAATTGCTCAGTTGGTGCATGGATTGCACAAATTCATGTTTCTTGAATCTCCTAGGCTCCTAGGACCTCCATGGCAAGTGATCTCCAATTGGGCAGCAAAAGTGTTCCTCTCAATGCATGTAAGTGAGTATGAAATTTGATGGGCTTCGTTGCATTTCAACTCGAGATTCATCTATATTTTATCCCATTTGGAGGGGGGTTTTATAACACTTGCCAAGGGCTAGGGGTGGCTTCATGAGGAAGCCAAGAACAATATTGGGTGGTTGAGCTTGTTGGATGGAAGGATCCGAAACCTTCCTCACTCAAACCGCTCCAATCCGCAACCAATTGGTCATTTGAACCAACTTTGAATTGGTCAAAGGCCAACTTACTTTGATGTCTAATCACGGCTAACAAGCGCGGTCAGCTCTACTAACCATGGGTGTCAGCAGCGGTTAGCACTGACTAGGCAAAGGTGCCCAAATGAGTGGTAAAAACCATTGCTATACCTTGGTATATGTCCAAGGTCTTCCATATGGTCTTCTAGCATGTCCCATATGAGTAGTTGTCTCAACATGACGCGTTTTAGGTGTCTACAATTTTATTTTATAACATTAATGTGCTTTCATATAAACTATTTATTATAAATTTTGTGGTTTCACTTGTGCTTTAGGAAGAAAACTAGCAATCTAGATCTTGTAAAGCGGACTATGATACTACGATGTTTTGGAAATATTACTCTACTAAGATGTAATGCATATATAGTAGAGGTGAAGTTTTGGTATTGTGAACTCTACTGTAGAAAAATGTTAAGAAGGATGTTTAATTCTAGAATATGTGTAAAGAAAATTGAAAAATATTTAGAAAATGAAAATCAAGAATTCAAATATTTTATGTAAAATGATGTAGGTTTCTAGCTATATCAACTCAATTAATATGAGAATTGAATTTATTTCTAAACTGTCAAAATCTTAAAAAAAACGCCATGATTTATCAAGGATGGAGGACCCAAGTACAACCCCTTGTTCACCAAAAAAAAATTATAATTATAATCAAAATTAAATCTTATAAAATATATATGATATTTAAAATAACATGAAGTAAATAGTCCATTTAAAAAAAAAAACAAATTACTATAAGAAAGATTAAAATATTTTTTAAAAATACAAAGCATGATAATTAGCTAGAAAACTTTAACCTTTAACAAGTACTTAAGAGGGGTTGAAATTTTAAAGTATTGGCTTAGGGCCATATGCCATTTTATGATTTTACCTATTTTTTCCTATTCTTTGTTGCTCCTAATTTCCCTGAATAAGGACAGTAACCAAATTTCAGCTAAAATCAAACTTTCCCATGGAATGAGATGCCCCCTATGTGGTGAATATTTAGATGTATATATTAAGCATATAGTTATATGTATCCATATTAAAATTTTAAATAGAATAAAGGCAAGCAGGATGTATATGTGTATAGTCTAGAAAGGATAGGTTGGTTGGTAGCAGCTGAGTCAGTAGGCTGTTCCAGTTTGTTTTTTGGAGGGGTCCTATTGACTTCATATTTACTTAGCATGCTAGGGATTATAGAGTTTCCTTGTGCTATTTTTATTTAAATATATATATGTATATTATATATAATTGAGATAAAAAAATTTCTTTTTTTGTAGAAAACACCCTTTTGGGGTGCCACTTTTAAGTAAGACCCTAGGAGGTAGAGGTATCTATTCCACAAAAATATGCCTAGGGCTTTCACTTGGCTTGCCCCCTTCAGCACACTCAAAGAGCATGCCTAAAACAACAAAATTACAAACAACAAAAACATAACAAAAATAACATAAAAACACACACGCTGAAACATTAAATAAAGAAAAAATATATTACAACTTTGGCCAAACCATTCCAATAGGTATTTTAGCCAAAAATCAAGATAGGAAACATAAAAAGATCTTTCTAAGCTAGAGAACTAAAATACCTTGACTGAACCAATTAGAAGCTAATACAAAGAAAAAAGGAACCAGGTACCTCTAATACTAGAGCCATCCAGAGAAAGGATAGAAAGAATATCATCCATGATTTGCTAATTCCACCATCTAGGAGGGTGGTCATAGCAAGTAAGATCAACTTAGTATAATTCCCAAATAGCTAAAGCACCAAAAATCCTATTTTGACAAACTCCCTTTGATTCCTCTAATATTCCAAGTGATGATCTTCATTAATAACGGGACTAAACATATTTTTAAGGGTATTAATCGTATCTTCCTCTACAATATTTTCACCTTCTTTTACCATATGATGTTGATTAGTCTTGCGGCATACCTTTTGGTTAGTGTTCATCTTCATTTTTTTATCAGTTTCTTGTCTTACCCCAAGTGAACTTGTGATAGCTTCTAACCCTGACGTATGCATATACAAAACCAAAGTGTTATTGGAAGGTTCAACAAAGTCTATCTTGGGGGTTGAACTTTTTGAATTTCTAGCATTTAAAAGATTGTTCTTATTGTCTATGTTTTATCCCTTATTTCTTTGTTGAAAACCGTTGATTTCTTGGTTTATCTTTGAGTCATTCTCTGCAACTTTAAACCATGTTTCTAAGATTTGTGTCTCCATTATGTCCTCTTCCTCACCTAAGAGGTTATTTGTAGAAAGAATTCCAAACATATTAGTTGACAACATCACTTGATCCTTCATAACTGGATTTTTTTAGTGTTTTTATTTTTAGGTATTTTGAAACCTGCTAATTTTGTGTCCTCTTTCTTTTGATCTAGAATATTATTTGTATAGACACTAGCCAAATGACCATATTCATGACATTTTACAACAAAAAGGAATGTTCTCATAGTCCACCACCTACTCCCAAGTACCCTCTATAAATTGTAATGAGATATTATTTGGAAGGGGTTTTTCAAAATCCATTAAGACACAAATTCAAGCATAAATTATGTGTTCACATTTGTGTGTACAATTAGCAATCATTATAAAAATTCCAAGGAAGCTTTTTATTATAGAAAATACAGTCAAATTCTAGAATTCAATAGGGAGGCCAAAGAGTCTAACCCACACAAGTCCTATAAAAGGCATCTCTTCTTTGACTTTAAATTTAGTATGCCAAGGCTTCATGAAAAGCCTTGCCCTTCCAAAGAACCAGGGTCCCCCTTGAAATATTTTTTCTTTGTATTTATCATTAGCAAAAATAACAAGAGAATAACCATTGGGATAAACAAAGATTTGTGTCTCACCTTTTGTTTTCCAATATTTTGTAGCCCGCACTTTAAAAGCAAATAGGCTTAGATGGAACCCAATAAATGACAAAGCAGTCATCTTCTCTCCAAATATTCTATGTCATCCTAAATGTCACCCATTTTTAGCTTAACTATTGGGGTTCCATCAGCTGCTCTTAGACATCTCAACTCAGTTTTCTTGGGATCAATCTTAGGCATTCTTAGAGGTCTATGAGAAGCCTTAAGATTAATGTTAGCATTTGTCTAGGATTATCCACCATGGAGGGCATCCCTAAAAATCATTTTTGGGCTGAATCCTTAAAATATTTATCCTTGAAAGGGGTTTCCATAGTGGATCTCTTTTGGGGGTGTTCCTTAGCATGGGGATTGCTTGAGTTTTGAGCCATTTATTTTCCTAATGAGGCTTCTCTTATTTGATCTACAAATTGAAACTTGCTTCTGGGATCTTTAATCCATGCCTTGGATATAGAGGAAAGGTGTGATTTTTATTTTTTCCTTAGGCAACAAATTGGAAGTAGTTTTTATTCAAGTCCATAGCATAAATTTTTATTGAATGATAGATTCCTAATCCATAGTGGTTCTCCTACAACATATTCTATGTTTATCTTGAGCAGAAACAACAACAAAAATTGGTTGCTAGGGTCTACAGGCCCAGAAATACAACCTCTATTATCGCTTGTGCTCTACCCATAGTTGAAACCCTCACACAGTTGCCTTCAAAACCCTTAATTGGGATCAAAATTTCAAATTAAAATCAAATCAAATAATATATATATATATATATATATATATATATTTACATGGTGGAATCGGTAGCCACCACGAATCTGGGCAGGTTGTCCAGCTTTTATAGCCACCACAGTATTCAGCATTGTCCTCCCCGAAAGCCGCCACACAAATCTTCGCACAATCCGCCCCTATAACCGCCATGCCACAATCATTTTAAACCTTTTACGTCGCTGAAAGCACCAAGAAAGGGACAAGCATTCAATCCGACGAGGCCCGAGATTTGAACCTTGGACCTCCGCCCCCCTTATGGGTTTTGGATGAACCAATTGGTCTACACCTCGAACCTATAATATATTTATATTAAATATGATATTTTTTAATTTTAGTTGAATGTAAATTAAATAATTAACAATAAATATTAGATCATTACTATGTAGTGGTATTATAGGTATTATAATAATTTGACTATTATACATATATTGTTTGGAAAGATTCAAATCTAATTTTTATTTAATATTAAAAATTTAATTGAAATAATGCTATTTGTTGTTATTCTTCTATTGTATTTCTATTAAAATAGTAAAATGTTACATTTGTTAGGTCAATTAAACGATATCCAACTTGCATTTTATCAAATATTTTTTATTTATCTTTTAGTCAAATATATTCTTCATCTTCCTCAAAGTCCATGTTTCCACCATAAGCTCATTGACATCATTTTCATTAACTGATAAAATCTCACCAAGCCAGTTGCCTTCTAAAATTTGAATTTCATCAAGACAAAGACAAAGATCAATGTTACAATTGACTACATTATTTGCTATTTAATTTCCTTCTCTATAGATATGGTCACGTTTCCAATAGATTATCTTCAATAATAGATAATAGATGATGAACATTAACAATAACATCATTTTTTATATAATCTCCATATTCATTTTTGTTGATAACATAAATGATAATTTGTGAATCCTCCTCAATTAAAATATATTTCCATCCTTTTTTAATTACAATTTTAATCCTTGTAAGAAGTGCCCTAGCCTCTACATAGTGTTAGTTGAATTTTTGTATGATTCTGAGTGATGATATTTTTTCTCTTGTTATTTTGAAAAACACCACATCCACTAACTTTTTTGCATTTTATTTAGAAGCACCATCAATTTTTTTTTTTTATAAATTTAAGTTTTAAACATTTCCAATTTAACATAGATCAAAGGAGATCCTTTTGTTTTAATGTCATTGTTGCATATGACTCTTCCATGTATATTAAATTCATGTAACCAAGTAGTTAGCACCTCTTTTTCTGCACTTGAGACTTCTCATGATGAGCAACATATCTATAAACATTCAACAAGAGAGGTAATATTGTGATGTCTAAACTTGGGCATGATTTTGAGATCTATTATTTAAAATTCTATTATCCCTTTCAAGCTATAAAAAACCAAAAAAAAATTGTAGGACTAATGAACCACATAATACATAATGCTTTAGTGTTGAAATAATTAATCCAATATTTCATCAACTCTTTCAATGTTGATGGAGCTATCAAATATATTCTCATTTTTTTCAAAAAGTAAACCATAATTATGTAATCAAAGGAACAATGAAGAAGTAAATGATTGGTGTTTCTAAATCCTTCTCATACAAGGCACATTTGAAAGGTCCTTGATATCCTCTTCTTTATAGACTCTTTCCTGTATAAATCTTACTTTAAATTGCTAACCAAAAGAATGTAAAGGTTTTAAAGAGAGCATCTAGTGACCAAACATTATTCCAATGGAAATATTTGGGAGTAGAAAATTTCAATAGCTCTAAATCCTCATATACTAACTTGATTGAGTATCCATCATATTTTTATAGATTCCAAACCAACTCATCCTTTCATGTGGAAATAGACAAATAAAACTTTTGAAGCATTATATGAAGCTCATCTACAATTGTTTGAGTTCCTCTTTTTCAACTAGGTTACTAATAGAAATCCATAATTTGGGGTTCTTGTTTGAATTAATATAATATTTTTACCTTTGTACCTTTATAAGCTAGGCATGCTCAAGCCAATGGTTTATATTTTGAATGAAACATAATGGGATAAAGTTTCAACCAAGCATCAAACCAAAAATTTGCATAATTCCCTTCATTGACTTACCATCTAATATGTTTCTTAATCAATTGCAAACTATATGATATGAAGTTCCATGTTGGTGATTATTTGGATAGGATTATTTTCCTAAATAATTGCATTGCATCAAGAGAACCTATATACTCTTGAAGTAATATTATTTCCCAACTTTTTCCTTGATCTTTGAATAATCTCCACCCAAGTTTTACCCTTAAGGAAAAAATCATAATTTGTAATTCTTCAAGCCTAATCCTCCAATATTCTTTTCGTTACAAACCCTTTCTTATTTACAAAGAGGAAACCTAATTTTTTTCTTATATCTTTTCCAAATAAAATTTCCTTGAATCTTATCAATTACTGATGTTATACCCACTAGCAATCTTAAAAGTGACATCATATAAATAGATATGGATTGCAATGTAGTCTTTATGAGTTGTAGCCTTCCCACCATATTCAAGAAATTACCTTTCCAACCTACCAAATAAGCTTTCATTCTATACAAACAAGAAAATATTTTTATTTACTTTATGAGACAAAGGAATACCCAATTAGGTTGAAGGAAATTTTTTAATTTTAAACGCTAAAATATCCATAATAATTTATTGTAAATCTAGGGCAATGATAATGAGAAAAATATTAGATTTTGTAGTACTAACCAACTATCTAGTAAATTTATCATAGCATAATACAATTTATTTAAACTCAATGGTCTCACTACCTAGGGGATGGCCCAAAAGAAAAGTATCATCAATAAATTAAGGATGAGATTAAAAAGGACTATTTTTTGCAACCTAAATACCTTTGATTTTCCCTTCCATTTTCGTCGTTGACAAAGCTCTTCCTAATGTCTCCATAAGAATAATAAATAGATAAGGATATAGTGGATCACCTTAGCAAAGTCCACAAGATGACTTCAAAGTAATTAGTAGAACCATTGATCAAGCTAAAATATTTTGAAGTGATATAACAATATTTAATCCATTCACACCAACCTTGACCAACACTAATTTTATTTAGAATACCATGTAAAAAACTCCAACAAACCCTATCAAATTCTTTATTCACATCTAATTTCATAAACATACTTTTTTTCATTGAATAAATAGAATGTGTGGCCTCCTATGTTATCATTACACCATAAATAATTTCTTTATCTCAAACAAAACTACCTTGCTCCTTTGAGGTAACACAATCTACAATGTTTTTCAACCTCTTTCCCATAATTCTTGAAAAGATCATATTACAAAAGCTTAATGGATGAAAACTATCAAAATATTTTGCATTATCTTTCTTAGGAACCATCCTAATAAAAGTGGTACTGATCTCACTTATTGTAGCCTTCATTTTCCTAGCCTCTTCAACTGCAAGCAACATATCAATCTTCAATAAATCCTAAAAATTTGAAAGAAAATTGCAGGAAATTCATTGGGACCAAGTGCCTTTTTAATATGGAAAGAGAAAACTACTGCATGTAACTCCACCATAGATATATTCTTCATAAAGGTTTTATTTTATCCTTGTGTGATAATTGATGGAATTTTTTACAAAAGATTGCATTGTGCCTTCTTATCTTACCCAATATTTGACAAAATATTTTTGAAATAAGTTATTGCTTCCTTCCTAATATCTTCTTCTTCCTAAAAATTTCTTCCATTTGGAGTTAGAATATTTTATTGCAATAAATATTAAAAAAAAATTGTTTTCACATAAAAAAATTGGGTATTTCTATCTCCTTCCTTGGGCCATCTCCCTAGATCATTGGAATCAATATGATTCCTTTTCCAATACATTATGATAGTTAGAAAGTAATTTTTTTTCTTGCACATAAGAATCCTAGTCTATTCCACTTATTTCTACAATTTCTTGTAAATTTTTGAGCTTGGATTCAATTCACTTATTTTCTTTAAAAATGTTACCAAAATATTTGTCATTCTAAATCTTCATTTGCTCCTTTAAATGTTTCATCTTTTGAACAAAATTGTACATACATGATCCTTCAAAATTTGCTTCATCCCACCATAACATAACCATGTGAAAGAAATCAAGGTATTGGAGCAACATCAACTAGAAGAAAAATAAATTTAGATAACAATTATTAGATAAATCACAAGTCAAAAGAATGGGTTTGTGATATGATCCTACTCACAATAAAATATCTAAAGAGATTGTATACTCTATTTGTAACCATGTATTGGATAACAAGAATCTATCCAATATTTTTGTTATATGAGTTTACCCAATGCATCTATTATCCCATGTATATTGAAAATTTGAAGGAATAACATCTCAAATTCCATTTGAATTGATTAATGAAGCAAAATTTTACATTGAATTAGACCATCTATGCGTACCACCCTTCTTTTCAAAAGAAATAGAACTATGTTGAAGTCATCCCCAAGAATCCATAGATCACAATTATGAATCATCATTATGTTTAACAAAAATATGCTAAGGTTTTTTGGATCCTCAAAATACAACTTGAGATTACCCCTAATTTTCAAATTTTGGTGCCCTATGGAGTCCTTGATTTAGGTTGTTTTGTTTTTATGTCTAGGCCAAGATTGACTTCTCTTTTAATTTTGTGGTCCTTCCAAAATTTGCAATAATCCCCTAGTCGGTCTCCTTTTTAATAATCCTTTTTGTCTCTGGTCCTTTATCTCATTCTATATATATATATATATATATATATATATATATATATATATATATATATATATATCTATATATATATATATATATATATATATATATATATATATATATATATATATATATATATATATATATATATATAGATATATATATATATATAGAGAGAGATAGAGAGAGATAGATAGATAGATATATATGTATGTATGTATATGTATATGTCAAGTGGTCGAGACTTATTAGATTCTAAAGGTACTATAAATTTTTGGGCCCCCCTTTTTCTTCCTAAGGAGGCACTCAAAATCCTAATTTTTGATCCATTATGAAATTTTCTAGCCACTACACCTTATCTGCTAGTTGTTACCCCTTCAATATCCTTGGCTACCTTCCCCTCCATTCTCCATATTATTCCCTAAGGTTTATTTATTTTTGGCTCCCCAAGCCTTTTCCCTAAGGTTTATTTATTTTTAGCTCCCCAAGCCTTTTCCCTAAGGTTTATTGATTTTTTGGCTCCCCAAGCCTTTTCCATGGTTGTGTCACCCTTTTCCTAAATATTTATTTTTGTGTTATTTTTATTAAATATTTAAAACATTTCCCCTCACCTTGACTTCATCTTGCATAGGTCAATACAGTGCACACGCCCACCATAAATTGACGGTGTGCATCTACGAGGACACAATATGGCCAACTCATATTGGGCTATGTGGATTCCACTAGGCCTAATCCATGGTTGACCTTCCAAAAAAATTTAATGAGATGGTGAGAAATTGGAAGATTTAGGTGCACAGATTCAACAGTGTAGGAGAGGGCATGCAAATCAAAGCACTCTAACCCAGGTGCAACACATGGTGATAGGTGATTTACTGGTTCAGGCATACAATTGATCAATGGTTCATAACATGTCAAATGATCCAATGGAGTGGGTTACAATGCAGATGGTAAAAAATAATCAAGCTACGATCGCCACATGGTGAAATGTGATCAATCGGTTCAAGCACATGCAATAATGGAACTTTTCTTTTGGTTAACATTGATACTTTAATATCACACTTAGTGTGGACTAGTCCTTATGGGGTTTAAAGGCATGGAGGCACCCATAATGGATTGACCACCTCACAGTGGTCAAGGTGGCCTCCCACACAAGGGCCGCCTAGACGAGACCACACAAGAGGCACTAGTTGGCGACACTAGCACAAGGGACCCACGCGGGCAGCCCAAGAACCTAATGGCCCCAGTTGAACAAGAAGGCTCAAGAGATCGCCTGAAATGTCTATATTTATTTTTTACATGACAATTAATTATTTTTATGGATATCGATTTATTAAAAATGGGGGGAAATATTTTAATTTGAGCATCTTTTAATAGCCCAAAGTTGTTATAATTATGGGACAAATATGAAGTCATTTATAGTAGGCAAGAGTGGAGGCAACTATAAATATGTGATAATTTTCAAGCTTTAAATGGAGGTAGTTTTAAACAACTAAGACCACTATCAAGTCGTAAATGAGTGCCACAACAAACGTAATCGATAGCATGGACTAGATATGGAGACAATTGTAGGAGTTATGGGCCATCACCTAGCTTTGAAAATAAGTGGTAATTATGGGCTAGCATGGAGGTAGTTGCAGTTATAACAATTATGGGCCATCATCAAGCTTTGAACAATTGAGATCAATAATCAAGCTATATGAAGAAGATGCATCAACCAAAGAAGGGATAAATTTTTGCATAGTAAAATTTTGCAAGAGGTATACCAAAGTGCATATCCTTTATCAGTTGTATTTTCTTTTCTATGTCTTGTTTAGTCACCCCTCTTTCTTCTCCATTATTGTGCAAGTTTTTGCTAAGAAGCTACCTAGTTACTAAGATCATTTCCAGTGGTTGAGACCAGAAGCTAGGAGACTCTTTGCTACATAATTTGAACAAAGAGTTGAAGTTCTCTGTTGCATCATTTGAATGGATAACTTATTTGTATTTTTTTAGTGAGATCTAGTTATCTTGATCAGACTCTTATTGTAATGATCTTTTGCATTAATACAATCCTTCTTCCTCCTTTCAACATTTTTGTGTGCAATTTTGTTTATCGTCCTATTTACATGTTACATCATTTGAATGTGTAAATGGCACCTTCCTTCACTGGCATGTTCAATCACTTTGTTGCATTATTTGAGCGAATATGGTTAGCTTAGTTTTTATCTTCTTCTCTTTCTTTCCATTTTATATCAATGTTTTAAGCCTTTCTACAATTTCCCAAGGGATAAGGCATCGATCTATTGATTGAAGCACTAGCTGGGAGTTACTTTGAAGCTTGGTCAAATTGGCAAAATGACCATATTTCAAACACTAAAAAAAACATCAAAAGGATAAAATCGCCAAAAGTGCTAAACTAGGGCCCCTTAAAATTTTGTAAGGGATACAAAAACACTAATAGTTCATCCATATCTACCATGGTTTTCCCTATATAATCATTTTCTAGAGTGCATCTATCAAGTAATTCTCTCTCACCAAAGCAACATAAAAGGTTGCTAGACCGTTCAAATAGTTTGTTAAATGGCTTAAAGGTCTTTCCCATGCACTAAAGCCCACCCAAGGCTTATTGGACAAGTGGGGGTGATTTTTCAATGTTCAAATTATTTTTCTTAGATTCAAAAATATTGCAGACTAACATAATAATTTATGTTAGACCAGTGCCAAAATAAAGAATCTAAAGTAGAGAAGGAAATGAATTTTTATAAAAATCCATAAAATATAATAAGGGTTTAGAAAACCCTCAAAAATTCAATCTAACAAATTCAGCAAAACTATTTCTTTAGGGCATCACTAGAAACATCCATCAAAAGTAGTTAATCAAACAAACAGATTGAGTGTTAAAGTGGGAAAACATGGTGAACCTATTGGTGAATATTTTTGTTAAGCCAATTAGCCATCCCCGCACAAGAGATCCTCACAATACCAATTTCCATTAGGATTTTTAAGGCAAAACCCTACAAACTATCAAACAATATATGCATAAAAAACTACTTTAAATGTGATCTCTATGCGTAATTGAATGAATTTGCTCCATCCCCGCTCTGATACCATGATGGCTTTTATAATGCTTTTCAAAAGTCACATGAAGCATAACATTAACCATAAGCATGTGCAAGAGAATAGAGAAGTGAAATAGAAAGATCAAAAAGACAAAAGAATAGGGGTGGGTGTCAGTAGACATCCCACAATATAATAAATCACTTACTAACAAACTAATACAATGGTTCAATGGTTGGGGGTATTTATAATAGAAACCTAATACCCAAATTACAATTACAATTACATTAACTAATATTTACATAAGGCTCAAGTTTTAGTTAAGGTTAACCATCCAAGTGGTTTAATCATTCTCGCACAACATGATTGTTTGCTAGCTAATATAATATTTTCATAGGCTTGCATCGAAGGTTGCTCATAGGCTTACATCATCATCTATTTAAGTTGACCAATAAGGTCAAATTACTATATCTTCCAACATGAAACTCCATAATATTGATCAAATACTCCTCAGACAAAGTACCCATAAAGGAACAAGCATTTTTGAGGAAGTCACTCATTTGTTCCTCACACAGTAGCCTCTTACATCTCCTTCAATACCATCTCATTCACACATGCAACATTCACCATTCCCTTTCATGCATTCCTTGTCAACCTTCTTCCTTCTCCTGAGAGACTCTCATCCAAGGAGCTTGCATTCCACCATTCTCACCTTCAACTTTCAATTCTATATGATAATAGCCTCACTATGACCATTGAGGAAGGAACTCCTAAAAGAGGACCACATTTTCTCATTAATAATGCTCATATTGCATATATAGAATTTGTACCAAACTAGATGACACCTTTGAAATTGCTATTTGTAGAGATGTGTTTTTCCACACAAACCTCTAATATGGAGGATCCATGGTTGAAACATAACCTTTCACCATAAGAATATGCTCCTCATCCTCTTTCTCTCTATATATTTTAGTCTCAAATTGCCAATATACCAAGGAGTGACCTAACAAATCATATCAATTGGGTGGTTTATTAAGGATCAAATCCAGTCACATTCAATGACTATACATGTCCTTCCAAAACCTCCATCACAATATAAACAAATAAAATTAAACCATAGACATAACTAACCTATTTTAAATAGATTCAAAATTCCATATCCATAACTTCCTAGCTAATAATATGCCTCAATGAGCTTAAGGCAACTCAAATCTTAGATTACCACTCACCTTTAAGAGTTGGCACAAATTATGGCCTACCATGGTAGTAATAGAGACACCCTAGCTCCCGAGGGGCTAGGTGGATTGGTAAGTGCTTTTTTGGCCAAGCACTTACCAAGAAGACACCTAGGTTCAAATCTCAGGGGCAACCTTTTTACAAAGGTAGTAGTCTGATTTGAATCCTTTGAGTGCACACTAGATCGATGATGATGGTACAAATCTCAAACGACTGGTGGTCCCCTCCACACTGGGTCAACAATAACAAGATAAAATAGGTTTGGTTGGAGCAACCCCTGTGGTTTGAACCTTGTGCTTGTCAATTACTAAAAATAGTTTGGTTGTGACTAACTCTCCTATGTAACCAAAAAAAAAGTAATAAAGACACCCTACCTCCAAGTGAAATTTTTGTAGGTGATTCTTCATTTTAAGGTGATGGATTATGCTAATCAAAGTAGGATTACTATTCTCCTCTAGGTCTTACGCTTTTCAAAGAAAAACCTTGATTAAGCCACACATGTAAAATTGAAGCTTGCTTTAAAAGAAAAATTAGGAGGGGAAAATTGACATTTAGTCTTAATAAGATCTTGTAGGAAGAATTGGTATTTTTTATTAGATTTGCAATAATGGCCATGGATATACTTTTTTACTTGGCCATGGACTATATACTTTGCTCTTAATTAGTTTAGCTTTGTTGACTTTTGGTTTTTACAATATTATTAATTATTATTTTTTTTAATTAATTATATGATACATAAATAATTCTTATATTTTGCAAATTTTTAATTATTATTATTTTTTAAATTGATTATGATATAGAAATAGTTCTTATATTGCATGATTGACTTTATTATTATTTCTTCTTAATTAATTATATGGGATTGAAACGACCCACTTCCACTTCCACCTCCACCCTCACCCGTATTACATCATCACCACGAAGTGGTATTGGTATTACAATACAACTTGCATACTCGTATTACATCATCACCACAAAGTGGTATTGGTATTACAACACAACTTGCATACCCGTATTATATCATCACTTGGTATTGGTATTACAATACAACTTGCATACCCGTATTACATCGCGAAGTAATATTGGTATTACAAGAGAGCTTGCATATTGTATTACATCATCACCACCAAGTGGTATTGGTATTACAACACAGCTTGGAAACATGTATTATATCATCACCACCAAGTGATATTGGCATTATATCATCACCACCAAGTGATATTGGTATTACAACAAAGCTTGGATACTTGTATTACATTATCACCACCAAGTAGTAATGGTATTACAAGAGAGCTTGCTTGAATATTATCCATGTGTCCCTCACCAAAACTCAAACTTGGATCTTCTCCTTGACGTACTTCATAACATTTTTCAAAAATATCAAAAAGCCTATTATCTAATATTTTCTACAATCTTCACAATACTAAAACTCTATCTCTACTTCAAAACTCAAACTTGGATCTCCTCCTAGCTATACTTCATAACATTTTACAACCATGACCTTTACCTCTACTTTCTAATACTAAAAACCTATAAAATAAATAAATTATTAATTTTATGGCCACAAAAATACCCCTATAAAAAAAAATCAGCCCTCCACCTATGTCTTCAACGTTGATAAATAGAAAAACAGCTTTCGGCGTCGCATAAACATTCAACAGATAAAAAAATATGATACAAAAGGAAATCGGCTTTCCATGTCGCATAAATATTCAACAGATAAAACAAATCTGATACAAAAGAAAATCGGGGCATATTTTTACACATCTCCATCCAATTGATCCTTAATAAACCACCCAATTGATAAAACAAATCTGATACAAAAATTGAAAACACATATTTCGCTACAGAATAGCTACTCACAAAGGTAATTGGAAAGAAACCCCTTGAAAGGATAAGGTCTTTAATGCGTCTTATTTTACGGTTAAATCTATTCCATTACCCAAAACTGGAAAGCTTGGCAATTAATTTCCCATTTATTGGCTTGAAAGTCTGACTCCTTGAGACATGGTCTGAACATCAATCTAAAAAATCTTTGGTGGAATAAACTTATCCTCCATAATGATAAACCTTTAGCTTTATGTAGTGCTATTCATGGTCTAGATTTTTTGAAGAAAGGAATTAATAGAATTAGAGATATATGGGATCCGGGTAACTGCTCAATTCTTACCTAGAACCAGATCTACAATTATTGTTCCCTTCTCTCTAGGTTCAAAGAGTCCTATGGCTTAGTTGTGGCTTCCATCCCTTGTGAGGTCCTAATAAAATTGGGAACAACTGCCCATAATATATGGAATGACTAGAGATGGCTTAATGGTCATAGAATCTCTTTCATTACTTCTAGTTGGATATACAAAAATATTTTGTCCTTCTTTAGACTCTAAGCTCAATGTCAAGTGACAAGTGAATTTTACCAATGCCCAATTGCAATCTCTTGCTACTCAACTTTGGAAAGTTTGGATGGTGGATTTTGCATTAAAAACTTCCAACTTCTGAAAGTTTGACCTCGATTTTAAACATTTTCCCTCAATGCAATTTTTATAATGATTTAAAAACTTTTATTCACTTGTTTTGGTTTTGTGACAAACAATTTTGGGATGTCTTCTACACTTTTCTTTTTCCCTCTTTCACTAGATCTTGGAAGCTTTCTTTGCTTGGTTTTTCTCAACTGGATCAGTGCCCCAAACTTTGGGATGTTTGTAGACTCATCCTTCTCAAGCACATTTGGAAGTGCAGATGCAAAAAGGTGTTTACTGTATCTACTCCTCCATGGGATATAGTTTTAGAAGACTTGACCTTTGATTTTGTTACATGCATTCATTTCCAAGTTTATGGGACTTCCAGCACATGATGTTATTGACAGACTTCATCAACTTTATCATATGGTTCAAGATCTTCTGAAGGTCCAACATGTCCAATAGGAAACTAAAAAGAAGGCAATTAACAATGATGAGCAAGTTTAGGTTTTGATTATTTCTATTTCTTCTTTGAAGACTTCAAAAGATATCACGGAAGACACACCCATAATTTCTCCATATAACAGGCTCTCCCACAAATGAGTGTTGATATCTGGTGTATTGCAACAAGATATAGCTATAATATTTTTGTTGCTATTAACTTCTATTCTTATATATATATATATATATGAAAATCAATAAAAGTTGCGAAGGATTAGGGTTTTTTCCTAAAAAACCGTCTCATATTTTAGGAGCCATATATTCACGAAGAGTTATCAAACTTAGCTAATTCTTGGACCAATGTGTGCAAAATTTGAATAGGTCATATGCAAAAATCTGAGAAATATTGAGGTATATATGACCTTGTGAAGTCAACCATTCTAAACAAGGGTAGTGACAATTTTTTAAATCGCAAAAAATGAAATTGCAAAGTGCGAAGGATTAGGGTTTTTTCCTAAAAAATGTCTCATATTTTAGGAGCTATATCTTTGTGAAGAGTTATTCGATTCAACTGATTCTTGGACCAACTTGTGCAAAATTTGAATAGCTTTAAAATGAGTGGTCATATGCAAAAATTTGAGCAATATTAAAGGAGATACAATCTTGTGAAGTCAACCATCCGAAACAAGGGCAATGATGATTTTTCAAGCGGTGAAAAACGAAATTGCAATTATTTGCCAACTAGGTTTTGAACGATGGGAAGAGCAATGAAGGGCTAGGAATTTAGCGAAGCAAGACATTCTATCTGGACAGAATTTTTCAGCTAAGTTCTTTTTTGCCTTTCTTTATCTTAGAAATTGTGCATGAAAATTTTATAAATTTTTTATCAAATATTATATATGTTTTAGAACTTTATGATAAATTTTATTAGATTTTGAGTTTTAGTTTCCTTTCCATCGATCGATTTCTTGTTAAATCCTTAGAATAATCCCTAGCGGTAGAGGTTAGTGAGCACACCTTAGAAAGATCCTCATTGTTCCAAGATAGGGCTATTTTTGGTAAATTTAATGGGTATTGGCCAGGGGCTTCAACCTTGAGAAAATAGATTGATAGGAGTTGGAAGTCTTCAGGAGTGATTCTATCATTTCTTCCCAAAGGTTTCTTTCTATCCATTTTTTATTCTAGGGAAGAAAGAGAAAGAATCCTAAAAGGGGGTCCTTGGTTTATGGGCTCTTCCTTACTCATTGGTATGAAGGCTTTTCACCTGAAAATATAAATTTATCCCTAGTACCAGTTTGGGTTAGGATGTTTGGATTTTCCATTAAATTTTGGGAAATAGATACCTTCAAAGCAATAGGCAACTCTTTAGGATAATTCCTTGAGATTTTAGATACAACAAAAGATGGATTTTTGGCTATTTATGCTCGAATATTGGTCATGATTGATATAAGTAAAGCTTTACCATAATCAATCATTCTTAAGTATGGGGATAATATGTGGACCCAAAATATAGATTATGAAAATATATCTTTTAGATGTAGAATATGTCATGAGGTGGGGCATATTGAGAGATCATGCCCTAAGAAGAGCCCAACATAATCATTTGTAGAAAATTGTAAGAGAAATTTACAAATGGTTATGGATAAAGATGGTTTTCAACTTCCAAAAAATAGATCTAGGAAAATAAAAGAAAAAGAAAAATGGAGACCAATAAGAAAGGATACTGGAAGAAATTCCAATTCTTTTGAGGCTTTAGCCTATGAAGAAAAAGTAGATCAAAACTTAGAGGACACATGACAACAATTTCAAAACTTAGAGGACACATGACAACAATTTCAACATATTAGCAAGGAACCATCTATTCAATATGATCCTAATTTAAGGAAGAACATTCCTGATGAACCCAAGGAATGTGTTTCATCAAATTTTGAGGACTCTCTTGAAGTACCATGCACCATTCAAGAGGGAATAATTGGTAAAGAGAATGCAGTTTTAGAAGGTAATACCTCTACCATTAATAAGAAATACCAGAAAATGAGCAGGATAAGTCAAAAGCTTCTATAATAAAGTCAAGAGAGGATAAATATATTGAAAAACAAAATGGTGAAAGAATATTGAGGAATAGAATAATAAGGCCTACTCCTGATATAGGCAAGGCAAAAAGAGGAAAACGCTTAAATTATCAAGCAAGAACTAGGGAAGCAAGAGCTAACATAGAGAAAGGAACACAAACTAAGTTGGTTGAACTTCCCTTTACCAAAAAACAAAATGATATTGGTAATACGCAAGAGGGACCAAAAGCCCCGAATGAGACATGATTATCACATAATGAAATATAAGGAGTGATAATGCCCCCTCAAAGCATAGGTGTATTAGGGACCTATGTTTGAGTAATAAACCTGATATTCTCTGTATCCAGGAAACTAAAATGACAAAAGAAGTTTCAAAAACTATGAAAGCAGTTTGGGCAAGATGTGAATGGGATGCTATGGATTCTGAAGGAGCAACAAGGGGAATTATAACTTGTTGGAATCCTTCTAGAAACTCTTGTGTAACCATTCATAAAACTAGGCATTGTATAGCCTCTTTAGTCACTTGCTACTTTGCTAATATTGCTTCATCCTTATCAATGTGTATGGTCGTACAACTCAGTTAGGTATATTAGAATTTTAGAGTGGGATTAAGGCCTTTATGATAAATAAAGACCAAGAAACCCATTCCATGATCATTCGATATTTTAATGCCATTACCAAGTTGAATGAAAAATTTGGGGAAATTAGGAAATTGACCCAAAGTATGAAAAATTTCTTAGCTTTTATTCAAAACAATAATCTTTGGGAAGTTGAGTTTGAAGAAGACAA
The DNA here is from genome assembly GCA_028583015.1 of Wollemia nobilis. Taxonomy (NCBI): domain Eukaryota; kingdom Viridiplantae; phylum Streptophyta; class Pinopsida; order Araucariales; family Araucariaceae; genus Wollemia; species Wollemia nobilis. Next base: position 2,670,468 of record JAQPPZ010016480.1, on the reverse strand, counting down.
CTATACTTGGACCAAAAACATGAGAGGCCAAAACCTAATAGCAAAAAAATTAGATAGATGCATTCTCTCATATCATTGGCTAGATGAAGGAACTTGTGCTAAAATTAATACCTTAACAAGGATTGGTTTAGATCATTGGCCAATAAGAGTTAAAATGATGGTTAGTGAATTCAAAAAAATACCATATTTTAAATATGAGCAGATGTGGGAAGACCATCCTCAATGTGTTGATATGATAGCTCAAACATGGAATTCTTTAGGTAATGGTGGGTTGTATGCTCTTCCAAACCAAATTAAAGCTATGACATCTAGATTAAAAGAATGGAACAAGAACATCTTTGAAAACATTTTTGAGAATAAAGAAGAACTAAAAGATAAACTCTCAAAATTCCAAAAAGGTGATGAAAATAATACAAGATCAGAGGAAAGGGAGTTGCTCAGTGAATATCATAATATTTTGAGTAAGGAAGATAAATTCTGGAGATTAAAATCAAGACAGACTTGGTTAAAATAAGGAGATAAAAATACAAAGTTTTTTCATAGGATGGCTATAGTACAAAGATCTTCTTCTAGAATTGGTAGAATTAAATCAATAGAAGGGGTTTGGATTGAAGATCAAAGTGAAATTAGAAAAGAGGCTAAGTATTTTTTTCATAATATTCTAGGTTCAGAGGAGACTGAAGTTCTTAATGATAAACTTCTTCAAGATGTTCCTTCAGTTATAACAAATGAAGACAATAGGAAACTGATGGAGCCTATTACTCTAGAAAAAGTTCATTTAGCTCTTTTCTTTTTTAATAAGGATAAATACCGTGGTCTAGATGGGCTTTTTGCAGCTTTTTACCAACATAATTAGGATATAGTGAAGGATTCTTTATTGGTGGTAGTGGAACAGTCTAGGGTAAAACAATATGTTCCTTATAAAATAAATGAACTTATCTTACCCTAATTCCAAAAAAGAAGGATGTTGAATTGTTTGATTCTTTTAGATCCATAAGCCTATGTAATATGGCTTATAAGATTATTTCCAAAGTAATGGCGAATAGATTAAGGTTATTTTTAGATAAAATTATTTCAGAAGAGCAAGGAGGTTTTGTGAAAGGGAGACAAATTTTGGATGGGATCATAGTAGCTCATGAAGTTATACATGCAACAGCTTCAAGAAAAGAGAAAGCTATGATCTTAAAACTTGATATGAGTAAAGCCTATGATAGGGTTAAATGGAATTTTATTTTTGTAGCTTTAGATAAGTTTAGTTTTGGGAAGAAATGGGTTAAATGGATTAAAGCTTCTGTCTCTACAATTTCTTACTCACTATTGGTCAATGGGTTAGTGACAGATTCTTTTAGAGCGAAGAGAGACCTTCGAAAAGGAGATCCTCTATCTCCTTATTTATTCATTATTATGGCAAAAGTTTTGAGTAGGAACTTAAAGAAGGCTTACAAATATGGGTTTATAAGTGGACTTAAGGTTAGTAATAACATCGATAACATCACCCATCAACAGTTTGTAGATGATACAACCCTTTTGGAAGGGCAAGGATAAATGAGGCCGAGCTTTGAATAACTTTTTAAAAGAGTACGAAAGAGCTTAAGGGCAAAAAATTAACAGGACTAAATTTAAAATTTACTTTCTTAACACTCCTGCTAATATCAAAGAAAGAATTTGTAGGTTGCTTCAAATGGAGGAGGCAAATTTACCAACAACTTATCTAGGGATGCCTTTATTTAAAGGGAGAATGAGGATAGATTTATGGAATCCAGTTAGTAGTAAAGTTCAAAATAAACTTCTAGCTTGGAAAGGTAGATGGTTATCATTAGGAGGAAGAGTGTAGTTAATTAAGTCAGTCTTACAAGCCATTCCAACATATTATATGTCTTTGTATTCTATGCCAAAATCAGTTGAATTTTTTTTAATATTTATTATGTGATCATTTTTATGGTCAGGTTTACATGATAAAAGGAAAATTTCTTTGGTGAAATGGAGCAAGTTGTGTGATGACAAAACTAGGGGAGGTCTTGGTTTAAGAGCTCTTATAGATGCAAACTTAGCTCTTAGGGGAAAATTTATCTAGATATTGTACAAAGAGAGTCAAAGACAATGGGCAATAATTCTTCTAAGTATGTTGATCCCAATGACCCAAGTTTAATATTTACTGCTTTCTCTCCTCCAAATGGTTCTGCTCTTTGGAATGGTTTAAAAAATTCTATTGATCTTATGATTAAAGGTTTAAGATGGGTGGTGGGAGCTGGAGAAAAAATTTCTATTTGGATGGATACTTGGTGTGATAAAAAACCACTAAATTTAGATCTATTTTTGAAACCTTGGATGAGATTGCTTCAAGACAAATACGGTGATAGGGTTTCAAACATTTTGTACAAGGATCAAGAAGGAAGATACAAATGGAAAGAAGATTTTTTTACAAGTATACAAGACATTGATGCTAGGAGGCAATTGAGTAGAAAGATAACAACTGTAATTATTTTGAGAGGTGTCGAGGATAAATTGATTTGAGAGTTGAATAGCTCAGGAGAATACACAATAAGAAGTGGATATAATGTTCAACACCAACATAATAATAATATCACTAGAATTTGAAGAGATATTTGGGATAGCCCAAGCATTCCTAAAGTCAAAATGTTTGTTTGGCTAGTAGGTCATAGAAGAATTTTATCCTGGGATATCCTTATGAAAAGGGGTTTTCATGGCCCCGCTAAATGTGTTTTCTGTAATAAGGAGGAGGAGAGTATTCACCATCTCTTAGGACATTGCTCAATTTTCTGGACTCTATGGCAATGGATTCTTAATATGTTTGATAAATGCATGGTGAAATAGTAAAATTGAAGATTGGTTAAAGCAATGGTAGAACACTTATAAAAGTAAGGCTTTACAGACAATATGGGATATATCAAAAGATACAATACCTTGGACTATATGGCTAGAAAGGAATAGAAGAAAGGAAAGAAAAACAGTTTAGAGATAATGAAAAAGAAGATATGTTTAGCCATAGAGGAGTCTAAACCAACCCTATCAACTCACCCAATCTCTAATTTGGAAGCAGAGAGTCTTGATAGATGGAGTAAAGTCATTAAATGGAATTATGATATTGGGTACAAGAGAAGAAAAAATAAGGTAAAGAATATAAAGTGGAAACCACCAGATTTGGAGTGGGTTAAGTTGAATTTTGATGGAGCATCTAAAGGAAACCCAAGACGAGGAGCAGGAATAATTAGAAATAATATAGGAGAGATTTTGTCTCATTATGCTTTCAATTGTGGATTTAAGACAAATAATGAAGTTGAAGCTTGGGCGACTTTAGAAGGGTTAAACATATGTAAACAAATGAAATGGAATAGAGTTTTTATGGAAGGTGATTCTCTCATAGTAATAAATGCAATTTTGAGGAAAGCAAAGGTTGCATGGAACATACAAGAGATAATTGTGGAAATTCAAGATCTTGCTAAAGAGTTTGAAGAAATCGGGGTTTACACATATATTAAGAGAAGGAAAAAAATGTGCAGATAAGCTATCCAATAGAGGGGTTTTGGTTGAGGATCGTGAAGTTAACATCTCCTTTCTATGGTTAGAGGAAGTGGAAAGTTTAGTTGAAGCTAGAAAAAATTGTTGATTGCCTAAATTATTTAATGATTAATATTTACTTTAATGTTTTCCATCGGTAATATCTATTTTATTTTGTAACAATAATGTGTGTTCATTTAGACTATTTATTACAATTTTTGTGGTTGTACTTTTGTTTCAGAAAGGAAACTAGCGATCCAGATTTGGTAAAGCGGACTATGTCAGTGCAATGTTTTAGAAATATTACTCTACTAAGATGCAAGACATAGATAGTAGAGGTGAAGTTTTGGCATTGTGAAGGCTACTATAGGAAAATGTCAAAAAAGATGCTAAATTCTGGAGTAATTGTATTCATACAAAAATTTAAAAAGATCCAGAAAATGAAAATCAAGAATTCAAACATTTTATGTAAAATGATGCAGGTTTCTAACTATAACGTCTCAATTGAGATGAAAAGTATATCTATTTATAAGCTCTAAAGAAAAGAGATGTAATTTGTTAAAGGTAAAGGACCCGAGTACAACCCCTTTTATCAATCAAAATATTATATATATATATATATATATATATATATATATATATATATATATATATATATATATATATATATATAGATGGATGCTTTACTCTTTATCCACTTCATTTTGTTTTTTGGCTAGTGAACACTGTTAGCACCATAATATTAATATAATTTTAATTTAAAAAAAAAAAATCAGAATTTTTATATTCTTCAACTTATTTGATCATAAACTTTGACTTTAGGTCCACTAAAATCAAATTCTTTTTTCTAGCTGATTACATGGGATTGAGACGGCCCCATCCGTATTACATCATTATCATATTACTATATAGTGATAGTACAACATATTATCCATGTAACACTTGCCAAAGATTTGAACCTTGGTTTGCTCCTTAAATGTTGAGGAATTTAACTGGTTGAACTAATACCAATAAATTTACACAGGTCTAAGAGGTTCCTAGTCCCCTCATACTAAATTGGGTTTAAACCTTAATTTTTTTTAAACAAAAACAAAGCCCATACCATTGCTAATAAATTCATATTCTTATTATATTATTTATTTTATTTTAAAACAATCATCAAATATAAAATATAACCCAATTAACCACAAGGTCTGAGGACCCACTAAAAAGCATAGAAAATTTCAATTCCTTTCGTATAATACAAAAAAAAAAAAAACAACTATTATCTCCTTTTTAAGAAAGTATAACAAGTGAGGCGACTGATTAAACTCTGGACTCTTGTTTATTTTCAAATGTAGATTTTGATATATTGTTACTGGTAATACTTTGAGCCTGAGAGCTAATTGTTTGGCTGTTACTCACCAAAAGTGACAGGAAGAACCCACAGCTGCTAGATTAAACAATAGAGAGGTACTTTTGTGAGCTTTGTTAGATTTGAGAACCATGGTTTTAAATCTGAAGACATCTATCACATTTAAACGTTCAAAAAAAATTAATTAAAAAAAATAAGTTTATGGTAGTATTTTATTTTATTTTATTTTATTTTGGCACCAAGAAGAAAGAAAAATTAGTGGTCATGGGATAATGGCTGTAGTGTTGGAATTGTCCTCTGTTTTTAACCATCAGACTTCCTGTAAATTTAAAGATTACAAACAAATTTATGCACGCTTCCTTACGCATCTTTGTGTTGATAACAAAGTAGAAAATTCTAACGCGACTGTTAACACCAATAACAAACAACATGAAAATCCATCTCTGGTTCCGGTTGATTTCGGTAGATCTACGTTCGCTTCGCTCTTGCAGGACTGTAAGGATGTTATGTCACTCAATCAAGTCCACAGCCAAATACTTGCAGTTGGGCTAGAACAAGACATTTTTTTGGGCACCAAACTTGTGAACATGTATGCCAAGCGTGGTAGTATGGACTATGCACGCCAAGTGTTTGACAAAATGCCTGAACGAAATGTTTTCTTGTGGAATGCTCTCATTAGAGGGTATGCCTGGAACGGACCATGGGATGAAGCCCTGACACTTTATTATCAAATGCAAGAGGTTGGCATACAGCCGGACAAGTATACCTTTCCTGTTGTACTCAAGGCGTGTGCTGAGCTGTCGATGCTGGAAGAGGGCAAGGTGATCCATGATGACATTGTTAAGGATAGGTTTGAGCTGGATATCTACGTAGGGAATTCTCTTATTGCAATGTATACAAAATGTGGGAGGATTGATCTTGCACGCCAAGTGTTTGACAAAATGTGTGAAAGAGACGTGGTCTCGTGGAATGCACTTATTGATGGGCTTGTGCAGAATGGACATGATAGTGAGGCATTGTTGCTGTTTGATGAGATGCAAGTGGAAGGATTTGAACCAGATCAGATCACTTTGGTGAGTGCGCTTCAAGCCTGTGGGCACATAGGAGCTTTGAGAGCTGGTAAGTGGATCCATGATTACATAATTAGGCAAGGATTTCTTTCAAATGTCGCTATCAGGAATTGTCTTGTGGCTATGTATTCCAAGTGTGGAGATCTTATTGTGGCACGAAAGGTGTTTGACGAGATGACTAGAAGTGATCTGGTGTCATGGAATGCAATGATTGCTGGCTATGCTCAGAATGGGTGCGCCACTGAGGCCTTGGAACTTTTTCAACAAATGCAGCTTGCAAGTGTTTTCCCTAATTCGGTTACTATGGTGAGTGTGTTCCAAGCATGTGCCCATTTAGCAGCTCTGCATCATGGTAAGGGTATTCATGGCTATGTAGTAAGAAGGGATTTTGAGTTTGATGTGATTTTGGCAACTGCTCTCATAGACATGTATGTGAAATGTGGGAATATGGGTATTGCAAGGAAGTTGTTTGACGGAATGTCTAGAAAAAATGAAGTTTGTTGGAATTCGATTATTGCTGGGCATGTCCAGAAAGGACAATTCAATGAAGCCTTGAAATTCTTTAACCAAATGGGGATGACAGACATGAAACCAAATTGTGTCACAGTCATAAGCGTGCTTCCAGCATTTGCTCGTTTAGCAGCTCTGCACCAAGGTAAGTGGTTCCATGGTTACATAGTAAAAATTGGTTTTGAGTTGGATATAGCTGTAGGAACTGCCCTTGTAGACATGTATGCCAAATGTGGAAGTATAGAGATAGCATGCCTACTGTTTGAGAACATGCCTAGTAGGAATGTGATTTCATGGAATGCAATGCTTGCTGCATATATCCAGAATGGACACGCTTATGAGGCCATGACACTATTCAATCAGATGCAACGAGAAAACTTCAAACCTGACATCGTCACTGCAGTAAGTATGGTCTCCGCGTGTGCTAATTTAGCCGGTCTGCATCAAGGTAAGTCTATCCATGGTTATCTGATTAAGAGTGGATTTGAGTCAAGTGTTGTTTTGGGTAATTCCATTATTGATATGTATACCAAGTGTGGTAGTATAGCAAACTCGCGCCAAATGTTTGATAAAATATATCAAAGAGATGTTGTGTCATGGAACACAATGATTTCAGGGTATGGCATGCATGGCCATGGTGAAGATGCTGTTCTGCTTTTTTCCCAAATGCAACACAGTGGCATCGATCCAGACTACATCACATTTATTTGTGTTCTGTCTGCTTGTAGTCATGCAGGTTTGGTGGAAAAGGGATGGGAATATTTTGAGTGCATGACTCGAGACTATTGCATCACACCTAAAGCGCAGCACTATGCATGCATGGTTGATCTTCTTGGTCGAGCTGGTTATCTAGATGAGGCAAAGGACTTAATTGAAAGGATGCCATATGAACCTGGTGCCAATGTGTGGGGGGCTTTGCTTGGTGCCTGCAGAATTCACCACAATATTCAACTAGGAGAATGTGTGGCAGAAAGACTCTTTCACTTAGAACCTGACAAAGCTGGATACTATGTATTGTTGTCAAATATATATGCTGTAGCTGGCAAATGGGATGATGTTTCAAAGATTAGAACGATGATGAAAGACAGGGGCATAAAAAAGACTCCAGGGTGCAGCCAGATTGAGGTAAATAAAAAACTTCATGCATTCATTGTTGGGGACAGGTCCCATCCTCAATCAGAGCAAATATATGCAATGTTGAAGAGTTTGGCTAAGCAGATGGAGGAGGCAGGGTATGTACCTAGCACAGATTTCGTGCTACATGACGTGGAGGAAGAGGTTAAGGAGGACATGCTCTATAGTCACAGTGAAAAACTAGCAATTGCCTTTGGGCTTATAAGTACAAACCCTGGGATGCCTATCAGGATCACAAAAAATCTCCGAGTCTGTGGTGACTGCCACAATGCCACAAAATTTATTACCAAGATTGCGAAGAGAGAAATAATTGTAAGGGATGCTAATCGTTTCCATCATTTTAAGGATGGATCATGTTCATGTGGGGATTATTGGTGATATTTGTACCAAGACTAACTGTTATCAAACCAAAAAAAGAGTTTGTAACCAATCACTGGCCAAAAATTTATACCAAATTCTTCATTGTATTCAAAAAGTACTAATATATAACTTTTTAACACCAACATTACATATATCAAGTGGCATTAGCTCAACTGGTTAGATTCCTCAATATTTAAAGAGGAGACCAAGGTTCAAATCTTGCCAAGAGATACATGGATAATATCTAAGCTTTGTTGTAATACCACTATGTGGTGATGATGTAATACGGGTGAGATCCGTTTCAATCCCATATAACCAATTGAAAAAAAAAACTAACATTACATATGTAATAATGCAATTGGAAAAACATATTGTATGATTTTTATATTTCATAGTTCACAATTTCAGTTCACCACTTGGTTGTATTCATAACTTTGCCCGGCATTGTGAGTCATCCATGGTATTTCCAAGAAACACTTTCTGCATTTATGGTACCGATTGCAGGTCCTTGTCACTTGCTGATCACCTGCCAACCTCCATCAGCATCCTGAAAAGCACCCTGTTGAATACAATGCACAACTTTTCAAGCTTCAGACTGTGATAAGGCCCCCTCAACATTTATAGGATATTTGATTTAATTTCATTTACAGTGCCAGTTTTAGTGTATCATACATAAAATAAATGGTCCGTGTCAATCCTAAATAACCAATTGAAAAAAAAAATCTAACGTTGCATATGTAATAATGCAATTAGAATAACATATTGTACAATTTTAATATTTCATAGTTCACAATTTCAGTTCACCACTTGGTTGTATTCATAACTTTGCCCGGCATTGTGAGTCATCCATGGTATTTCCAAGAAACACTTTCTGCATTTATGGTCCTGATTGCAGGTAAACAAACTTGTTGTCAATTGCTGATCACCTGCCAACCTCCATCAGCATCCTGAAATGCACCCTGTTGAATACAATGCACAACTTTCCAAGCTTCAGACTGTGATAAGGCCCCCTCAACATTTATTTTGTGTATGATACACTAAAACTGGCAATGTAAATGAAATTAAATCAAACATCCTATAATGCAAGAAGCCATAATTTCTTGCAGCCAAACTTCAGCAAGCAATATTTGGTGAAAAGGAAGTTATGAAAATAAAATCTGAACCAGAAAACTGACATCAGAAAACGACAGACAAACAACAGTAAAGAAGGAACTAGTCAGTGATTCAACAGTATGAAGCTCAAACATAATGCCATCTCTAAGTCCAAGATTCATCCAAGGCAACTCCTATGCCTTTTTCTTCATCCCTCACTGTTCTTAAAGATTTTTGGCTTCTCTTTTATCTTCCCTCAAGCCTATGCTCTTATTTTTAAATGTAACACATGTATAGTTCTACTAGAAAGCTGTTTTCTTTTAAAGAAAGCAAAATGTGGGATCATGTGTGCTACAAAAACTAGCCTCACTGGATTTGATCAATGCTCGTTCTTTTACCTGAATTTTATCTAAATCTGGCAGTTCCTTCCACCTGTCTAAATAAAGCTTATAGCTGCTGGTAAATATTTTTATATTCTTCTCTGTTTTTTATTGGCAATTACTTAATCCATCCATTTCTATAATCTTTGTTTCAATCTCCTCTTGGCTGTCCATTGTAAGTGTAAAATATTGGAAACATTGATGATTAAACTGACGTGAGATGCCCCTGGCAGGTCAACAGCATAGTGCTTCACAATTTCACATGGCTTAATCTTTTTCTGCGTTGACTTGTATGCATCCTTGGCAGATTGGTATTTTCACAGTTAAATCGTCACCTGATCGCTGTTTTGGAAAATCTTTTCCCTTCTGGAAAGATTGGAAGAGCTTAGCCAGCACCCAGGTCCACAAAACAGCAAAATTTTGTATGCAGCTGAGCAGATCATGCATTTGAAAATGCACAAATATTTCCGAGTTGGAAGATACAGCATGTATTTTCCATTATATTATAACACCAATTGTCACGATAACCTATTCAAAACCATACATGCAGGTATATGGTCTTATTTATGTGCAGTAGCCTCCAAAAGGTCAAGTTGTCGATGTCACAGGGATCAAATGTCTTTTGACCAAGAATGTTCTATGGTAGTTGACCAGACAGACTGTGATTTCAGATATGGTAGTTGTTTACCATCACCACGAAGTTTGCTTTCTTATATTTCAAGTTGCTTCTACAAACTTGTGTTTCACCTATGCTTGGATTCCTAAGTATGTTCTATAAATGTTTAAACACCTGCATTGATATTACAATTTACATGTAGACACTGGAATTACAAGCAAATATAACACGGAGAAAAGCTAGATTTTATTAATTTGAGTTTCTTTAATACTTTTCACGATTAATAATTTAATAATTGGAACAGTAAATCAGATTCAATGCCAAAAAATTAATAATTCAAGTAATAAATTTTAGATTCCAAATCAATACAAATCCTAGCCACTTAGAAAGGGTAAAGTCTCATAGTCACTCGGAGAGGGCGAAGTCTCATATGTGCAAAAGAGGCAGTAAGATTTAAAGATTCAAAGATGATTCCAACTACAACAAAACTCTTCCTATATATATCAATGAAAACCCTGACCCTAATGCTCAAGGGTTGACTGCATTAACTATGGTTTGAGCTAAAAATAATAAAGATAGCTGATGAGGCTATATTGTAGTCGTTACATAGCTCCTCCTAGAAAGTTGTGTCCTCAAAGTTGGAAATGATTGAAAATGCTCTTAGGCTCCCACGTTGCATCTTCTTTTAGAAGATCCTATCATTTGATGAGGAACTCCTAAATCTAGAAAGATCGCAGATTACAAACTCTAAACTGTGACACCGCTTTTTGGCTTGAGAGTGATTCACCCTTCTTCATCGAGTATTGGAAGCTTCGTATAGGACCACACCTTCTAGCCAATAACCTATTTAAGACAAGAAATATGAAAGATAGGAAGGATGCAGGAAAACGGTGGAAGCTCCAATCGATATGCCATTTCATCAATGCAACAAACCACCATGTAGGGGTCGTAAAAGCGAGAAGCCAACTTCTGACTAGACTTGGTCTTCAAGGACAATTACTTATAAGATTAGAGGTGCAAAAAGACCATATCCCCCACTGCAAATTATCACTTAGAATAATGCAAGTTCTAATATTGCTTCTTGTAATTTTGGGCTTGGGACAAATTATCTAGAAGGAGTTGTAGCACAAGTTGAAGTTGTTGCAACAAATCATCCACCTGGGCTACCTTAGAGAATCCTAGAGCACAGTCTACCACTAATGGAGGTTTTTGGCCATACAATGCCTCAAATGAGGACATTTTGAGCGGAGAATCGTAAGTGTTATACCACCATTCAGCTAAAGAGATCCAATGAACCTAATGATATTGTTTGTCTTGGGTGAAACAACAAATGTAAATAGCCGAACATTTGTTTACAATATCTATTTGGCCATTTGATTGAGGGTCATAAGAGGACAAATTTAATTGAGTACCACTAAGACAAAACAATTCCTTTCAAAAATTGCTAGTTGAGACAGGGTCAATCTCTGACAATGGACTTGGGCATGTCATGCAATTTGAAAGCAAAATGGAGGAACACCTTGGTAACCTTGTTGTCTATGAAGGGATGTTGAAGGGCACAACTATAAGCATATTTTTAAAGGCATCCACTACCACAAAGATCATTGTTTTCCCCTCAGATTTGGAAAGGCCCTCAATGAAATCCATGGAAATGTGCTTCCATTAACTATCAAGAATAGGCAAGGTTTGCAACAAACCAAGAGATTTAATAATTTTCCTTTTTTTTGCTGGCATACCTCACATTTAGCCACAAATGCCTTGGCATATATCTTTAATCATTTCCAAGAAAAGGTTTACTTCACCCGTTGGGACGTTTTTAAGAATCTGGAATGACCAACCAGAGGAGATGCATGCAATTCTTGGAGAACCTCATTAACATATGAGAAAGAAAAAGGTTGCAAAGAGCTAGACTCCACTTCATCGATGATGCTAGTAGTCTTTGGGTTAGAAAGTCAATCCTCCTGAAGCTATGAAAGCTATTACGGAAGAGGACTAAAGATGGCATTGGCAACAAAAATGTACTCAAGTTTGTGAGATAGAGCATTGACTTTCATATTCTCCTTCCCCTTCTTGTACTTGATGACAATCATATCTTAAGAGCTTTGTCAACCATTTATTTCATTCTAGACATGGGATATGTTCTAGGAGATGCTTAAGGCTACTATGTTCTTTCTTGATGACAAAGCATCACCCCAAAAAATAAGGTCGTCATTTCTCTACGACATACGAAACAACTAACATTTACTTTTCATAAGTGGATCGACCTCGACTCTAGTTGGAGAGTTGCTTGTTTTAAAGGTCGAGGGATGTCTATCCTGCATAAAAAAAAACTCTAATACCTATGCCTTAAGCATCACATTCAATGGAAAAGGGTTTGCTGAAATTAGGAGTGACCAAAATAGGGGTGGTAAATATAGTCTCCTTAAGGGTATGGAAGGCTTGGGAAGCTGATTTGGACCAAACAAAGGCATCTTTATTAGTGAGAGCAATGAGAGGAGTGACAATATTGACATAGTTGTGGATGAATTTCCTATAGTACCTAGTTAGACATAACAATACATGGAATTGCTTGAGGGATTTAGGTAGGGACCAATCTTGCATGGCTTTGATCTTGCTAGGATCCACCTTGGATTTCTAAGATACTATGTGTCCCAAGTATTCTACCTCATGGACCCCAAAGGAACACTTGGACCTTTTGACAAAGATTTTTACCTTCTATAAGAGGTGGAGAACTCGGTGCACATGAGATAAATGAGATTCACGGGTCTTGTTGTAAACTAAGATATCATTAAAGAAGACAAGTGCGAACTTGTAGAGAAAATAATGAAAGGCAAAATTCATGAGGCTATGGAAAGTGGAAGGAGCATTAGGAATACCATAGGGCATGACTAAGAACTCATAATGAATCTCATGCATGCAAAAAGTAATCTTAGATATATCCTCTTTTCTAACCCTAATTTTATGGAACCCAAAGCACAAGATAAGTTTTGTAAAGTATCTAGTGCCATGCAATTCATCCAACAAATAATCTATAATAGGGATAGGGAACTTATATTTGATGGTGATATTTTTGAGAGGTAAATTAGGACATATGTGCCAAGAGTTGTCCTTACACCGCACCATAACCACCAAAAGAGAATAATGATTGATACCTAGATAGATAATTTCTTTCTTCAACATTTCCTAGACTATCTTCTTAGTATCAGAATTTTGGGGCTGGGGATAGCAGTAAGGACAAAAATTTGAAGGTCAACTACCCAAAACTAGGTGGATGGCATGATCATGTGCACTTTAGGGGAAGACCCATGGGTTCACCAAAGACATATGTATAACAATTCTAAATAGTCTACAAGTTTAAAGGAAGAGCTAGAAGAAGCAACTTCAAAGATTGAACTTTCATGCAATTGACCTCAACAAAGAATCCACCATTGTGTTTCTTCAATATATTTTTCATGATGTGGGAACTAACCACCTTGAAAGGAGGAGGTTGGATTTCTTGGGAACAAATGACTTTACCATTCTTCATCTATTTGAGATATAATCATTGTATATTAATAGTAACATTACCAACACGGGGTAGCCATTGTGCACCCAAAATGATATCTATACTCCTCAAATGTATGGTAAAGAGATGGCTAGACCAAGTATAATCACCCATCTAGAGGTTTAACCTTAATCATTTGAACCACACATTGAGTTGTACCCTCCTTTGTAATCAATACCTAAAATTTGCTCTTGGTCAAAGTGTTGATATGTAATCCCAAGTATTGTTGTTTTACTATCAGTAAAATTATGTATGCTACCTAAATCAATCAACATATTTACATGCTAACATTTGATGAATACTTGGATCTTAATGGTATGAGTCTAGTATCCCATTAGAAAAAATGCAGAGAGAGCCATGGTATCAGCCTCGTGCTCAAAATATGTTACTTCAATCAATGTCTCCTACCGTGAGGAATCTTCATCTACATCTGTTGACATTGTTGCTTCCTCACCTTCTAATTGAAAGTTACAACGTTCTTTATAGGCCTAATCTTAGGGATGACATGAATTACATTTGTAATAGAAGAATTGTTTGGGATACTTATTATTTCAGTTATTGAAGTAAGGTTATCAAGGATTGAAATCACATTATGGTTAGAGATAGGATAACTAAAGCTTTTTTCTATCGCCATGACCACATGTTCAACATCCTTGAGGGTGTATGTATTATTCATGTTGACTTCTCACTAAATTTTATCCTTAAGGCCATGTCAAAAGGTTAATACCACCACCATTGGATCTAATTGATAGGTGTAAGTGAGCAGACTTGTGAACTCTACACAATAATCCTCAACCAATTATTTGTTTGGTTTACCTCAAGTAGGCCACATACAAATTAGAATATTATTTGTTAAACTTATGGAGGAACAATGCATTGAACTTGGGCCACATAAGAGAGATCTCATGTTAGCATATCTCCCATAATAACCACTCATAAGCATGAGTTCCCAACTTAGTATAAATTAATGTAACATGACCTTATTTAAGAATATGCTATAGACAAATGATGTTATCCATCTTAGTTAGCCATCCATATGGATCTACACCCCAAAGGTTAGGATGTCGACACGTGGAATAGGAACATCATGAGGTCAAGAAAATAAATTAACATCACCTCCTATAAAAACATTAAGATCAATAGAAAATATTGAGTTAAAATCACCCATACCTAGAAGAGTGCCCATGGTAGCATAGGGAGCCATGTGATTGTAATAGAAAACTAGAGGTTTGTTATCAAATTATGGATGTTGGTCAGGGTTATGTATAGCGACGAAACTTTGCCATTTGGGTGAAAAGTATAATTTTTGAAAATTCAAATTTGCAAAATTTAGGGTACCCGAACATCGACCATTTAGTCAAAAAAAATTGAAACAAATAAATTTTAGGAGTTGGTTCACCGTGCTTTTATAAGAGAATCATGGTTTTTTTTTAAATCGTAAGCCATCCCGCCTAAATAAAGTACCCTTTTTGCCCTAAAATTTTAAAATTTCTAAATTATCCCACCCAACTCGCCAAGTATACCTCTATATATAATTAACACCTAGGCATACATTTTTATTTCAAGAATGTGTTCTACACCTGACGAATATTTTGACACAGTTCTACACAAGATTGAAACCTATTTTACGATTGATCGCCACCAATTCTACAACTAGATGAAACCTCTTTTGTAATCGTTCAAAACCAATTCTACAACATGAACCTCTTTTGCAACCGGATAGAACCACTTAAGCAACCGAACCTTGTTCTACAATTGTCCGAAACAACTTCTACAATAGGTACCTCTTATGCAACCGGATGGAACCACTTCTGCAGTCGAACCTTGTTCTACAATTGTTCGAAACCACTTTTGTAGTAGGAACCTCTTATGCATTCGAACAAAACCACTTCTATAGTCAGATCATGTTTTGCAACCGTCCTGAACCAATTCGACAACTGGAACATGTTGTGCAACTGGATGAAATCACTTATGTAGTCAGACCCTATTCCGCAACCAAACGGATCCATTTTTTAAGTGAGTCATATTCTACATTCGATCAGAACCATTTCTATAACCAAAACAATTTTCATCAGATCTCATTTCGCACCGGACCTCTTTCTACACCAGGTTCTCTGTCACTGCTATGCTTGTCATGTTCTTCTCTATTTTTCCATGTTCTGCATGTTATCCCATATATTCTCTCTTTTTGTTAAAACTCTTTCTGTTAAATCTTATATCCGAGCCCTCTTCTGCATTCAGATGGTCATTGCTCTGTTCCCATGTTTTATCTATTTTGCCCTGTTTTGAATGATTTAAAACTCTTTGATTCTTAGTTTCAATTCAGATATTTTTTTCCTTGCTAAGATTATACATGAGTAAATGCTTTGGTTCTCTAAAGATATTGATGCTCTATTTCTCCAAACACATTTTGATTCTCTATTTCTAGACCATTTTGTGCTATAATATAATATTTTTCGACATACATATCACCAATTATTTTTTGCTTAAAGAATATTTTTCTTAAATTGTTTTCAATTTGAATGTTAATTATCTTTGTGCTCTTTTAAGTTAAAGTGCTTTCACCATAAAAAAAATCAGTGTCATAAACTGATAAAATCACAATAAAGAATGGCAGGAAACAAGTACGTATAATCTATTACCCAAACAATTGTTTATTCTATTTACAATATTATATTAAGGCCTCCAGAATGTACACCCTCTTCAACATTTTAATACTCTAATAAATTGAAAAACATTTTTCGTAACAAGTAAAATGTCGCCCAGTGATGGTAAAAAAGGCACCAAATCTTCTTCTGAAAAGAGTATCCTCAAATATTTTAGCCAAACTTCAAAATACAACGAGCCAACGACATCCGTGCAAATTCAAGGTACAAATAATTTTTGACTTCCCAATATGTGCTTGATTGATGATTTGAATATTTTTCTGTAAATTTTTTTATCCAAGAATGATAAAAAATATTATGGTATGCTACTATGCAAAATACCCTGTCGATCCTGATATGCCTCCACTTGAAGATATTCCCCAACAAGAGATGCCTTTTAATGAAAATCTCTTTGAAAATGACATCCAACAAACACTTGAAGACAACACTCAAAATGACATCACAATTTAAAATAAAAGTGATAAATCAAAATCATTACAAGCTTCATTTGAATCTTCAAGCAAAAATTCCAAAAAAAGAAAAGCGTCTAACTGGATATTTGGAAGGGGATTTAAGAAAGAATGGGCAGAAATATTTTCCTTGCTTGAGCCTGTAATGATTGAGGATAACCAAATCGATGAAAAAGAATGTAGATGCAAAATTTGTAGTTGGAGACTTGGTAAGGATCATAGCCTTCAAAACAAGATTGATACAATTGAAAAACATGTTGGCACAACTTATGTAAAATTTATAAAAAGTAATGGTGAAGTTAGTAAAGAAGTTAAGTGGAAGGATGTATCATAATGTATGCATTTAAGATATGCTATAGAATATGACAATCACTTAAAGCAACAACAATCTTTTTAAGAAAGGTGGAACAATTGCAACCCAATTTCATAAAATACAGAAGACTATTTTAGCTTCAAAAAGTATGCAGTTTGTCGTTGTTTACAATATTATCAAGAAAGGTAGACCAATGTCCGATTTTATTGATTATAAGCAACTATTACACCTATTTAATGTGCAAAACCTTCCTAGTTCTCATTGGTCAAACAAAAGTGGTTGGAAAATGGCAAAATGTCTATCTTTGATTGAGAAAGAAGACCTAAGGGAGCAAGTAAAACTTGCCCGATTCATTTCACTTTCTATTGATGAGGTAACAATTGTGGACAACACATGTTGGATTTGCATGCATGTGTACACATTTCAAAATCATATTAGAAGGCTTATTTTGTTGGGAATACATAAGATGTTGAAAAGTTCAAATGTAGAAAACATTTATAATGTTATTATCAAAATTTTAAAGAATATTGCGGAAATGAATGATATAGACATAGCAACAAAGTTAATTTGCGTTGGATTTGATGGAACTACTATTATGCAAGGTCACAGGTCTGGTATTTGTGTTTGACTCCAAAGCACAGTTGCCCCATATATGATTTTCATTCATTGTATGGCTCAAATTTAATATTGCATATAAAAATGTGAGCACATTTTCAATTGTTGCTAAAGTGGAAAACCTTATTCGTGAAATTCATTATTATTTTTCATTAAGTCCAAAAAGGTTTGTAGAGTTTCAAAAATTTGCACTAGGAGTTACAAAAGGGAAAAATTGTTAAAATATGTGGATACAAGATGGATTTCATTGTATCAACCTGCTCAGATATTTTTTGCAGAATATCAATCATTTATGGGGTTTATGCATGCAAATCACAGGATAGTTGATAAGGTAAAAGATATATTGTTCCGTTTGACTAACTTGGAAACACTTTTGACCTTATGTGGTATTCTTGCAATGTTAAAAGAAATGATCAGATTAATTAATCTTGCACAAGAGAGATCCATATATATCGTTGATTTTATGACGATGAGAAAACAAATGTGTGCTTATTGATACATTATGTGTCTAAAGCAGATTTTACAGAACCTTTGTTTGATAGTTGGAATACATTGATAAACGTGAGCAATCCAAAAATCTTCTTAAAGTTTGACATCAATGATCATCTTTGTATTAATGTTCATGAAAAGATGGTACCTATTTATTATTTTGAAAGGCAATCAAGTATAGTTGTGGAATATTTTGAAGAAGTTCTTGTAACACATAGTAGATTTCATGTTATTATACAAAAAACAAAGTGTAATTTATAAAAAATAGCAAAATCTTTGATAAGTGAGATAAGAGATCAGTTTCATAGAGATGAGTTGCTCGAGGTCATGGGTGTGGTTAACCCCATGTTTTGGGGACCTCGTACTGAATAGAATTCTACAAATGAGTTGTTTATTAAATATATGGGTAACCTCATTGACTATCTCAGTAAGAGTGTGGAAGTCAATGGTGTTGAAATAAAATTTATACTCAACAGTGATCTTTTGAAATAACAGTCATCGCATTTTGGAAGAACAATGGTTATGCAATCATCACTTATGACAGGTGTCAATGAGGTTGGTTCCACTCCACGTTTTTGGCAAAAATTAAATCCAAGCAAAATCTTACAAGATATAATAAGTGAATACTTTCATTTATATGAATTATGTGAAACAATAATTTTGGGGCCAGTCAAAGATGAAAGAGTTTTCAGTGCACTTTCTTTTGTTAAATCTAAACTTCGCAACAGACTCGACAAAAAATTAGAAAATTGTTTAAGAATTTATGTGTCTTCATATCAATTGGATACAATTTCGTATGACAGAGCTTTGGCACACTAGAGTTCCCTGACAGACAGAAGAGGAACATCGAAAACGATCTATAACTACGATGATGATGCTTTCAGTGATCAGATGGTGGAGACAAATTTTTGCTATGCTTCATAATGATTCTAGACAAGCTAAAATGTTTTAGCTTCCATAATGATACTTTTCCATGATTTCATTGACATTGATAAACACAATAGTGTATTGATTTCACAAACTTCATAGAGTATTTCACAATATTGGTCAATATTTATAAGATTTTACAGATTGTTGTTTTATATCACATTAATGTTTCAAAAATTACATGTCATATCTTTTTGCAGTTTTTACAATTGTATGTTTATGTCATAGTGTCTCAACTCTCTTCATTGATAAATCTTTATGTTTCATGTTTTATATTTTATTATTGGTATATTAATGTTGATTTGTAATGTTATCTATAATGCTTTTGTTATTTAGATGAACATAGTGAACAATATTAGCCAAAAATAAACTAATTTTGCAACACATATTTATAAATGCAAGTAAACTAATAATGATGGAAAACACAAAATGAGAAAATGTCATTATCATTACTTATTACATTGTTCAAAATTTTTGACTACAGTCAACTTGATAGCATATTACATTTTCAAAATTTCAAACATTGGATTGGTGCTTGGTTGCTTCACTATCGGTTGGAGTTGTCGATTCTTTTCCTTTGTCGGTATCTGTAACACTCTCTTTAGGTAGTGCTCCAACTCTCACCAGGTTTTCACGTACTTTCACAATACTTGTTATCAATTGCGCTTCTTTATTTGGATCTTCAAGTATTGTTGGAAGTGTTTCCTTTATTTTCTCAAGAACCATTTCCAGATCTTCTTTGAGATTCTCCTTGATGTATTTTTTCAAACGATTATTTTTTGATATTTTTGCTTGCATTTTATTTTTCATTTCCATTGCATTATTAAAAAATATCTTCGCCCTTTTAAGATTTGCGTCCATTGGTAGGAACCTAGGGTTCCTAGCACATAAATTGATAAATAAATAAATAAATAACCTAAAACTAAAAGAATCGCTTTTGGATTGTCGGGAAGTCCCTTCAATGTTTTAATAAATGTTTTATATAATATTTCATGGATGATCTTGAATGAATGGTTTGAACAATCATATATACCGACCTAACCTTAACCATCATGTCTCTTCACCACAATGGTTCATAATAATTAATATAATTAATTATTATGACTTATGCTAAGCCCAATAATATAATATAATAATTAATTATATATTATATTATAAACTATACTACATGATATTAAATTATTATTATATTATTATTATTAATAAAGGTTAGGATATAAAATCCTAACATGCCACCCTTCCTCGAAAAACTTTGTCCTCAAAGTTTAGAAAGACTGGGAAAATAATCTTCAGCACTTTATTCTTTGGAAGGCTCAGTTTGTAGGGTAGATAGTAGCATTGTGGACTTTGTTGATAACAGTTACCATAGCTTAATGAAATCCTGGCACAAACCTTTAATAATATATTCCTTAATAATAATGGGAATTATATTATTTTTGTGGGCTACTTCACCGAGTTGCTAGTATTCAATATTTGGCAATAAGAGAGGACTATACGAGGCTTGTAGCATCCCAACAACAACAATATTTGGCTTATGAACACCCCTCGATAACGGTGCAATAGCTATCTTTTAACATTTGGTACGCATTTGTTGTATGTGCTATCTTGTAACGGTTCGTTTTAGCTTGTTGCTTCTTAATTAACTTGTGTCTTCTTGATCAAACATCTCCATTCCTTACTCAAGGAGGCCAATAATGTCGTGGTGCTTCGAATGCTATGTTCTTTATCCTAAATTTTAGCAAGTCAAGAAATAAGCACTGCATAATACACCTTACAGGATTTGTTTCGCCACAACAACTTAGCAACACTTCACCAAACAATCAATATTTGGGTCAAGAAAGAACGCTCTTGTCCAGTAATCAGTACGCGATGTAAGGTTGAACAGTATCATGTCAGTCAACCAAACACAACTTGAATTAGTTGTTGTACTAATATTCTTTATTTCTCTAGCAGTCTTGTATTTCCAGTTGTAATAAATGTCTTCCAATTGTTATTTACCTCTCTTAAATGGTTCGATTACTTCATTCGCAGTGATAAGACACTGCACTCTCCGTCCAATTTGACACAACTATAATTTTATTACCGTTAGCCTACTTTGAACTTCCTCCACATGCATTGAAAGTATCTTGTAGTGGTTCGTTCTCTTCCCTAGGCACGTAGATATTTTGAAGCTCTCTCGTTTGGCAATTTGGTAGCAACTTTTTTTTTTTAACGACATCGTACGTAAAAAATAGACCTCCTTTTAATGCTTTCAATCCTTAGGGTTTAAAATGGCTAGTCAATTGTTTCGCCAATCAAATGTGTTGGCTAATTTAAGCAATTAGGGATTCTAAAATACTGCAACCACATGATTAATTCGAAGGTGATGAACCAATATATCTCCTATGCTCCTAATGTTTTACTGCATGTTTGAAACATAATTCCAACCACTTGTTAGTTTATCTTCAGTAGTGCAACTTTGACTAGCTATATTTTTAGCATTGTTGGCATTTCCATAGGCCCACCCATTAATAAATGAACTACTGGTACCGACATGGCTTCATATGTTTCAAAATTTGTAGTTAGAACTATTTCGAAAAACCTGATAATCAGGTAAATTTGGAGCTGCCATAAGATTTATCCGTTCACCCTAATAAATATATGATTCAATATATATGATTCAATATTCATGTTATTTTGGTCAGATATATTTCCCAAATCAAATATTTCTGTCATTGGATGCATTGTGGTCCTTTGGCCTTGCATTATACCCTGTAATAGTCTCTTCCAGGTCCAAAATTTGGGCAACAAATGATGTTGTTTATAACATATTTGTAATTAATTTCAACCTGACATGTCACATGTGTCAATCATTTGAACAACATATTGTTTTTTGAAGCTGAGTAGCAATATCATATCCACCAGCGATTGTCTTCTATCATTTTTCGTAAAATAATCTTCTAACAGACAGTGTTGTGGAAACTCTCGAAAATGTGACCGAGTGTTTTGTGATCGGGAAACAAATAAAATTTTCACCAAATTTTATGGGGGGTGGTTCATGCGTTCATGAAATTTTTCCTTTGGAAAAGTATGAACAGAAGAACATCCTTATTATCGGGTACACTCTTCCCCTCATTAACAATGACTGTTCCCAGATTTGGGGAGAAATTGAGGTTGGGTTATATCGCTTGATAGATATATTCTTTGATCTTCTAGAACCCACACGCTGTGACCTCCCTCGGCTCTTATAAGAAAAAAAAATACGAGACATATGAGAGCTAGAAAACAGGTTTCCTTTGTTTGATGGATGGGTGTCCAGGATTACCTGCGATCAAAAATTTTCACTGCTAAGACTCTAAGAAACGCAGTTTCAGAGCTCCAAATGGATAAATACAACAGGTAAATTTCCGCAACCATTGCTAAAATCAACATTGTGTGTATCCAGATATCCAGACTACCCATTTGATGGATTGTGGTCTCCTAGTTCTATAGAATTCCTAAATATAATGAGTAACATGAACTTCTCCACACGAGTGGCATATGATGAACCATCGTCGCTTATCATACAAACTAAACAAATGAGCTACTTCAGTTGCCACTTTCTCCAAATCATGGAGGCCATTTTGACCAATCTCGTTGGCAGGCGTAAGTTTCTATTAATAAGATCTTTGCGGACAAGGTTATAGAAGTTATAAATCCAGAAGTTGATTATGTTTGGGTTCATAATTACCATTTCATGGTATGTTAAAATTATGGATGATATTTCCAACTAGTTATAAGTTGCAAGGAGAGAATGCATTTCCAGTTGCAGTGCTGCCTCGAAAGATGAGTACTAAACTTTCTCGCTTTCTCGATATGAGTAAGTGTTGGGTGGTGCGTCTTCCCAATGAAATTGGAGAACTATTCAATCTAGAAGAGTTATATTTGTCTGGGTGTAATCTAATAGAGCTTCCTCAATGTTTGGGTAATCTTATCAAGCTGAAAGTTCTTGACATCGGTGAAAATGATATAAGCAGTTTTCCAGCAAATTTTCATCAGTTGAAATCACTAGTACATTTATGTGCAGACCAAAATGACAAACTTGAGGAATTGTCAGCCCTTTCAAATAGTCTCATTAAACTTAATATCTATTTGTTGTTGTACAAATCTGTAAGAAGTGTCCACCATTTCACATTTGAAAAAATTGAAGGTCCTTGATGTCTCTTTCTGCACAAGTCTCACGAAACTTCCATCGTTGAACTCCATGTATTCTTTTAAAAAAAAATTCACATTGTGTAATTGTGGTATCTGGGAATTGCCATCTCTTCTAGAAAGTCTTGTTGATCTCAAAGTTGCACACTGCTACAATCTACGAAATTTTTTATCTTGTTTAGTTGGTTGGGCATCAAATGTAGAAGTTGGTGGTGGCCAAGGAGGTGGCCTCTCAGAACATAGACGCCATGTGATTATGTATGCATGAATCTCCTTTCTATTCTTCAAAGTAGATACATCGGTGCATATGGATAGAACACTCGAAATAGTGACTGAATCTGATTTCAAGTATGTCTTTTCTATTTGACAGAATAGGTCAATAGCTTTACAACAACATTTTTTTGGGGTATAAGATTTCAAAAATGTTCTTGTAGTAGCACACGAATTCCAAGAAAAATGTACATTGTGGCCGTACTTAGTTTCCCAGCTACCTGTAATTATTTTTTGTATTGAAGTTTTTTTATGGTTTTTATAATTTTTATTCGGAAGTGGAATAGGTATTTTTTGGAGTTCTATGGTTATGGGCTCATCCAGAGAAACAATTAATTTAGGGTTTGGAGCAATATGTTCAGTTGCATTTTTTTCATTCTTGGGAAGAGCAATGGGTACCAATTGGGATTTCATGGCTACGGGTTCTTCCTCCTCTACCTGAGATTCCATGGCTAGGGTCTCCTCTTGCATTTCCATTAAATATTGTATAATACGATCAGAACGTTCCATTTGTTTTTTTTGTTTTTGTTCAATCATTCTTCTAATTTTTGCAATGTCATTTTTCATTTCCTTGACCAATATGGTTGGATCCATAAGGCTACGATACCAGATGGTAGGAACCTAGGGTTCCTAGCACATAAATTGATAAATAAATAAATAAATAACCTAAAACTAAAAGAATCGCTTTTGGATTGTCGGGAAGTCCCTTCAATGTTTTAATAAATGTTTTATATAATATTTCATGGATGATCTTGAATGAATGGTTTGAACAATCATATATACCGACCTAACCTTAACCATCATGTCTCTTCACCACAATGGTTCATAATAATTAATATAATTAATTATTATGACTTATGCTAAGCCCAATAATATAATATAATAATTAATTATTATATTATAAACTATACTACATGATATTAAATTATTATTATATTATTATTATTAATAAAGGTTAGGATATAAAATCCTAACATCCATGCTCTTAACCTGTGTTTTTAAGTGTTCAAAATTTGACTACAAAAACAAAAGGGTTATATTGAAATTATTTCATATTTTCAAGAAATATAAAAATTTTATTGCAATACAAAATTGAAACATAAAAAGTTTTCTTACCTCAGCCATATCCCTTCCATCCTCAGCAACTGCAACTTTGTCCTTATTAGAAGCCCACTAGTTATAAAATGCTTGGGCTTCGACATTAATGTTCTCCAATCTACCAACAACAACATTCAAAATATCATCATCATAAATAAAATTAGACTAAACAGATCTTGATGTGGCCTGTTTTAGTAGGCCATCAAGATTTTTTGGTTCAAATTGAACCAAAGAATAAAGAGAATCCCTTTTTACATAATTTTTATATCGGGTATTGATTTCCCTTAAAAGGACCTTTGCCCGATATTCTCATTCCTTCAATTCCTTCAAATATTTTAACACAAACTGATTAATTATAACTTCTATAGTTTTAGCTAATAAAACATTTTCATTAAAATCTACAACATTGTCCCCAGTTTGAGGATCCTAAGGAGGGTTGACTCCTTGTGTTGATGGTAATGTTGTATCCTGATCTGTAGGGTCAATGGCTTCTTCTTGATCTTCTTTACCTCCCAACACATTTGTTGCCTTGAAGCCTACAATGTTGCCTTGTAAAAGATAATCCTAATCAAGTTGAATATTATCCATTCCAACTGTAAAAACTTTTGGTGTTTATGAATTTGTTGAAAATGTAAATTGTGACCATCCATACCCAAAACTTGGTGCTGGCATGTGTGATATCTATGGGTAAGAAAACCCATGCCCAAAAATTTGTGCAATGTCCTATGATCTCTATGAAAACCATCATTTTCCAACATCGATTTGCCCTCATATAGGCATTGTCGAAGGCTGTGCGGGTGCCTGTCGCTAATTTGGTGGAAGTGGTGGCTATGGTGAAACTAGTGAGTGTGATGCAATTGGTTGTTGTAATGGAGGTAGTGGCGGCATATGGCCTCTAACTTGTGATGGTACTTGTTGATTTTGAGAATCAACTAAAAATAGTCAAAAACATTTTGTTACAATTCTTCTAAAAATAAAAAAGATCTTAATTTAAATTAACTACACATAGATTTACCTAAATACGATGAAACATATTGAATTTGTGTTGCAATGGGGGAGGGGTTGGCCACACTAGATTTGGCTTGCACATTTTGTGTATACCTAGGTGTATGAGAAACCCCAGGAGTAGCTTCTTGGCTGGAATGTTTGTACGACCTCTGCAAAGGTGGTGCTTCAGAGCCCGTATCTTTAGAATTACTAGTTTATTCCGACCTATGATCCTTAGTGGCAGCAATCTATTTACTCCTTGTATTGTCTACCTTCCCTTGCATATAGATGAAAAGAAAATTTTAAAAAAGAGAATGTGATAAACTATAAAAGTATGTCAAGGTCAAAGATGTTATTACCTTCAATTTCTTTGTTGATATAGCAATATCATGTAGTGTTGCATGCACTATAGTTGGTATATGAGTAGTTTGAAAATTATGAAAACACTCATAATATAAAACTAAAAGAAAATTAATAGTGCCCACAATGGGTTGTGTCTTGTTGGTTACCATTTTCACCATGTGTAACTCGGACCTGATTCGATCCAAAATATAAGTGCATCAATAAAACTTTTGATTGTGCTCAGACTGAACAATATAAGTAAGTGCCCAAAGTGGAATTTCTGGTCTTCCCATCAAAATTAGTCTGGCCTAGAAAAATTGATAATGGACTTCAAAGTTTGATAATTTAAAATCGTTGATTGATAAATATTTTTTTGATTTGGTTGCAGAAGCTGCATAAACAAAATTAGATGTCAATTTACAAATTTGAAACATTGACCATTAATAAAATATAATTAACAAGATTTTTACCTACCAAATCTTTCGATGAGAGATCATACTTGCTTTTGAGGTGTGCTTTGTCATTTGGATACAACTGCAACCTAGTCAACACTTGAGAAAAACCAATTAATGGAAGACCTGTCAATCTATTATATCTCTAGGGGTGATGCTAAAAAGAATATTTCTATTTTGTACTTTAATATTCTCCGTAGCCCTATCATGATCATAACTAGCTATAATATGTTGCAGGAGGACT
This sequence comes from Wollemia nobilis, assembly GCA_028583015.1. Classification (NCBI taxonomy): domain Eukaryota; kingdom Viridiplantae; phylum Streptophyta; class Pinopsida; order Araucariales; family Araucariaceae; genus Wollemia; species Wollemia nobilis. The sequence goes on along the minus strand of JAQPPZ010016480.1, from coordinate 2,643,867 downwards.
TTATCTGTTCTAAATTATGGCATGGAAATGAGGGTTGTTAAACCTGGATTATTGAGCCACTTAAAGTCCACCCCTGGGGTTGTCATAAAATATGAAATTAAAGTGCAAGAAAAATTCTTGAATTTTGGTGCAGGGGTGGCCATCGCAAGAAGTTAGAAGTCAAAGAAAAAGGATTGGGAATCAAAAGGTTGATTGGAAAGGTTAGCTTTGGTTGTAGTATTCGTAGAAACAAAATGGAAAAAATGATAGTTGATGCCTTTTATAGATTGAAGAAACAATGTTGACACATGGCAACATTGTATTAGACATGCAGTGTTGTTTATTGAACGTGTGACATGTGGCAACCGAATTGGACCTTGTTTTACATGAGGTCCACTACCATGGAACCAGATATTTTTTGCATTTGTTACAATGTAGGATCAGATCCTATTCTACATATGATAGATGATCGAATCATATTGTGTGCTTGGTCTAAGATCGGGTCATATTATGCACCCGATGGGTGACCATACCATAGTATGTATCTAATACAAATTTGAATCATGTTATGCATTCGGTCCAAATTTGAATAAGATTATGCATTTGGTTTGAAACTAGATCTATTTATGCATCCGATCTAAATCTGGATCAGATTATGCATCCGATCCTAGATCGAATTATAGTATGCATCCGTTCGATGGTCAGATCATGTTATGCTTTCGGTCCAAAATTGGATCATATTATGCATCCAATCAATCACCAGATAATTATTTGATTTTGATTCGAAGCTTAATCATATTATGCATCTAATCCATAACCGGACTATATTATGGTTTTGGTCTGTAACTGGATCATATTATGCATCCAATCCATGATCAGATCATATTCTACATTCGGTCCATGACCGGATCTTCTAATGCATCTGATTCAATACCGAATCAAGATTTGTAAAGTGGTCAACATCACTAAACTCCTTTTTCACCTGGTCCGATCAAAACTTTGAAATTCACCATTTTTTACCATTTTTTTGAAAAATTAAGGTTATTCGCTATACCATCATACATGCAGTTGGCCAGGATTAATCGAGTTTTCACAACAGATTAGCCATTTTTTTACAAGTACCTTTCGAGTCCTATCTCTTATGCATAACCCTGATGTTGGTAGATGATAGTGTTCTAATATTGATGTCCCTTTGGATATGGTGCCTATTGTGTACCATGTGGTTGTTTCCCAATAACTTATTGAAACTCTTGGTTAAGGGAACACTCAATAGGGGTAGGGTTGAAATAGCTTAGTATGGACTTAATTTCTTCTTTATTTGGTCTTAAGATTCAATAATGGAGTTAACCAATTTCTCTTGATGCTTAAGATATATTCACACATATTTTCATAAACAAATAGAAGCAAACCATCCACTCAAATCTTATACAGAAAGTGTAAAAAGGGGCAAAAGAGAGAAAGATATAGTGGGCACTCATAGGAACCATAATAATAAATATATTCTTTATAGATAAGAATCACAACATTATAATACAATGGATGAAGTGGTGTGGGATATTTATACCAATACCAAAACCCCAATTACATAAACAAGTTTAATGTAAGTTGACATAATAAGAGGACTTAGTATTTATTACAATAATAAGGTAGGTTTTGAAGAACACAAGCTTATACTGAGAGGGGGTGAACAATATAAGACCACTTTTTACTTTCTTTCCAAACCAATATCAATTAATGTCCTTAATTGCAATAACCAAATATAGCAGTGTGCATTAATAACTCAGATAGCAATAGTAAGCAAGAGCACAAGTCACCATACACAATTGAGACACAAGATTTAACGTGGTTCCCCCAATGTGGGGTACTCCACAAGATAATATCCTTATAATATTTCACACAAAAATAAGGATCCTTATCCAATACAATGATTTCTTTGATCTGCTCAAAGCTAGGCAATAACAAGCTCACACAGAACTTGTCCAAATCTGCATAACAAGCTCACATAACTTGTCCAAAACTGCTCAACAAGCTCACATAGAACTTGTCCAAATTTCTTTGATCTGCTCAAAGCTAGGCAATAACAAGCTCACAAGAAACTTGTCAATCTGATAACAAGCTCACATAGAACTTGCTCAACAAGCTCACATAGAACTTGTCCAAATCTCTCAACAAGCTCACAAGAACTTGCTCAAATATTCCAACAAGCTCACTAAGAACTTGTCCAAATCTGCTCTAGCAAGCTCACCAAGAACTTGCTCAAATCTGCTCCAACAAGCTCACTAAGAACTTGTCCAAATCTGCTCTAGCAAGCTCACCAAGAACTTGCTCAAATCTACTCCAACAAGCTCACTAAGAACTTCATCAAATCTTCCCAAACTCCACAAATCTGCTAAAATTCTAAAAAAAAAAAAAAACTCTCCCCAAAATCTATCCCAAAGGCCTTCTCAAAGGCTCAATCAATCATGCTCAAGTAGTACTCAAATCTCATCCACAAATCTATGAAGGCAAGGCTCAAATATGAACTCAACAATGAATGGCAATGCACTCTACAATGGATGACAACAATGATCCACAATGATCTCAACTCAACTCAACTCAAATCAATCTCAACTCAAGTCAACTCATAGAAGCATAAAGAGAATTGTTAGAGACTCAATATGTTCTAAGCTCAATCTCAACTCAAATCAGAATTATAGAATAGTTTGTTTCATGGGACTTGAACAATCACCTCACACAATCACTTGACTAGGCTCAATCAACTCAACTCAACCAATCACCACAAGGGACAACTCTTTCTCACAAAACCCTAGTCCAAGCATGTATCAACCAACTCAAATGTTTCCAACAATGCTCAACCACAAATCTCACATAACAATGATACTCATGTTCTTTTCAAGTTCTTTACATAACCAATGGGCTTCAACAACTATGCTTATAAAACAAGGTTTAAACACAACTCTCAAACCAGAAAACCTTGAAGCATTCAACCAACCACTTTCGAAAAGGAAACCACAATCAATCCTTTTCACTCCAATGATATTTCAGAAATCAACCACCATAAACAATCAATAGGAGAATGTGCCCATACCTTTTTGATGCCAAGAAGTTGTCCACAAAATCTGCCACACTAAACACAACTTTCCTTTCCAATCTCAATAAGGGTTAGTGGACTTCAAATAATAATCACAAGATAAAGCATAACTCAATTTACACCTTTTTACTCCAACTTAATAAACACATCCACCAAAGTCCTTTTAATAAAAACCCTTATCAAAAATAATAATCAATAAACCTCTCAAAAATTATTTTATAACAACTCCTTATTTCTCCTAAATCTTAATTCTCAATTTCATGAACATCAAATTAAATCAACAACTCATCCACCTTTGAAATAATAATCACAACCCTTATAAAAACAAAGTTTAATTAAAAACTTTAATTATTCCTAACCACCTTATAACTCCAACTTAGGGCTTAACAAAATTAATTAGAGCAAAAATGTATTTACCTCCTCAAGGGGATTCGAACCCCCGACTTGCCCACACCACGAGCGCCTTAGCCACGGCTAAGGTTGCCACACGAGCTAGCCGCTCGTTCGAAAGGGAAAGGCACAACGTGCCTTAAAACATTTCCTCCCTTTCCACAAATCAAAAGCGCTTCGAGCGCTTTTCTTCCAACGCCTTCTGAACGTAGTCAAGGGGATTCGAAACCTTGACGTTTGTGCTGCCACACACCTTAGCCAAAATCCAATTGCCAATGCGCCACTCTACCCATGATGACTTTGGACTTCGACCAACCTTCGTTTATTCGTTGCTTCTACTTTCTAAAATATTTTTGCACGAGCTCAATTCGGATGCTTAGCCAACGATTATTAACCATGAGCAAGGATTAGTTTATGAACCTTAGGTATCCCCTTTATATAGCCTCCTTATTATTTTTGATGACGTCGACGAAAATCTTGCATATTTAATTTTAAATTTAAATTTAAATTTTAAATAATTAAAATTTAAACTAAATATTAAAAATTAAATATCTCCATCATCGGGGCACCTTTTTCGATGAAACGAAAGGCCAACTTGGGTTTTAAGAAAAACCCAGTTCAAATATGCCATCCATGGTTTTAAATAAAACCTTTTATTTTTCCTGCCTTGGTTTTCACAAAAACCCTGTATTTATCCATGCTTTCCAAAATATCATTTGGCCACCAAAACTCAATGTGATCCATGTGACATCAATGACAACATAAAATAACTCAAATTTCCAACAATCTCCCCCTTTGTCATTGATGGCAACACCTCTAATGCAAAAACCATAATCACTGCAAAAACCATCTCTGAGAATCAAAGTTGCTCCCCCTGACTCAATACTCTCTATGGAGGTTGCTCCCCCTAACTCAATGCTCTCCCCCTTACTCAAATCTCTCCCCCTTTGACATCAATGGCAAAAGGGACACCTATGGGGCTAAAATATATGACTCTTAAGCATAGCCCCCTCACCACCTTCTCTCTTGAGGTGATTAATTTTGGGGTGGGAGTACTTTTACTCCCATATTACATTGTTTCTTTCCTTTATCAACTTCCTTCCATGTTTTTCTGATATCCTTCTCTTGATCTTCTTGCCTTGAACCTGTTTGACCTTCTTGCCTTGAACTTGTTTGGAATTGAGTCCTACACCATTTTGCAATATGTCCAAAGTTATTGCAGTTAAAACACTTGATATTGTAGCCTTTGGATGGTGCCCATATCCTAAAATATTTCTTGAAATAATTTCCATATCCATTCCTTTCCTGAACCCTGTATTGTGAAGTTCTGTTTTCATGACCATTATGACCATGACTTCTGAATTGTGTAGCTCTAAAACCAAAACCATGTTGCTCATTTCCTTTGCACTGAGAAGCTCTATGACCAATCTTGTTACATGAGAAGCAATGTCCCTGAAAACCATACCTTCTTCCTTTGATGTTCCTTCTAGCAAAATCAAACTTCTTTGATCCATAGACCCCTAGTGTATAGCCCTGTGTCCAAATCCATTACAAGAAAAACAATGTCCTTGAAAAGCCCTTTGTTCATGCCTTGGTTCCTCATACCTTTCTTGACCATTATTCCTATGATCATCTTCAACTTGTGCATTGCATTCTTGAACTTTCTTTGTAGTATCTAAATCCTCTTCCTTAGTTTCTTCCTTGTTTTTCTCTTCAAGTATTTCTTTTCCTTTTGAACTTGATTCACCTATCTCAAAACAAGATCCAAACTGAATATTTGGAGCCATAGGAACTTTGGAACTTTCTTCATAACACTTAGGTGCTTCCTTGCTTTCATATTTTAGAACTTCCTTTCCTTTTGAGTGTGACTTTTCTTGGAAATAGGATACAACTTTAAAATAAGTTTCCACTCCTTTTTGAACCTTTTCATCTAATGTGTCATGTCTTGTCGTTATTACCCTTAGTTCTTCATTCATCCTTTCTTCTATTCTTTTTGCATTTTGAAGCTCTTCTCTGAGATTACTGATTGTCTGTAGTAGTTCTTCTCTGATTTTGACATCTGTTCGAATCTTGTTTTCAAGATTCTTGTATTCTTCTTTTAGCCTTTTGACTTCTGATTTTTGTTTTCTTGGCTCATCCTCTTCTTTTTCTATTACCAAAAGTGAGACTTCTTTATCTTCATTGTCACTGATACTATTAAAATCTTCTATAGCAAACAAACTCTCAAGATTTCTTTGACCATGCTTATTTCCTTGATGTGTCATCTCATCTTCACTATCACTGAAACCATTGCAATATCCTGATCTGTGATCTCTTTGACCACACACAAAGCACTGTTCTCTTTCACCTTCTATTCCTAGGAATAGATGTTCTTCCTTTTCATCATCTGATTTGTCTCTATCACTATGATCTGAGCTATCACTTGCTTCTACAATGTAGTAAGATTTCTTTGCCTTACAAAAATTTCTTCTTCTCATACCTGTTTTGCTTGTATCTGTCATCTTTGTCATGCTTATGCTTTCCATCTTCTTTTCTTCTGTGACCCTATTTTTCATCATCACTATTTTCTTCATGTGGACACTTGTATGCATAGTGACCAAGATCACCACACTTGTAGCATCTGACTTTCCTTATATCCCTTAAATTCCTTGAGTCCTTATTCCTTTTGATGAAGTTAGCTTCCTCATCATTATCTACAACTCTATCTATTTTTGGAACTTTCCCTTTCTCTTTTTCTGAAGCCTTGAATGCAATCTCTTTTATTGGAACCTGATGCTTACTTACCCTCATCTCATAAGTTGTGAGAGTTCCTTGCAATTCTTCCATTGTTAGCTTGTTGATATCCATTGTTTCTTCTATTGCTGAAACCTTAGCATCATATTTCATGGGAAGTGATCTCAAAACCTTTTGAGTAACTTCTGATTCTTTCATCTCAAATCCTAGACCTCTCATGGTGTTAGTAATCTCATCAACTCGAAGTAAAAACCTTGCAATATCTTCAGAATCTTCCATTTTCAATTCCTCAAATATTTTTCTATGAGTTTGTAGTTTTGCCAACTTTACCTTGGAATCTCCTTCATAAGTATTCCGCAACTTGGTCCACATCTCATTAGCTGAATTACATACCATAACCTTTACAAAATATGTCTCTCGTAGCCCACTCAAAATACAATTCATTGCTCTTGCATTGATCTCAACCAATTTCCTGATAGTCTTATCTACCTCGGGATCACCTTCAACCCTATACTCTTTTTCAACCATTTTCCATACCTCATATCCTTGTGATATCAAGTAGTTCTTCATCCTCATGCTCTAGAAAGCATAATTGTTACCATCAAATAGTGGAGCCTTATTTGTAGATGATCCATTCTATGAAGCCATCTGTGTTCTTGTAGAATCTGCCCTCAAGTTGTTAGCTTTTTCGAAGGAACCCACTCTGATACCAATTGAAGAACACAAGCTTATACTGAGAGGGGGGTGAATAGTATAAGACCACTTTTTACTTTCTTTCCAAACCAATATCAATTAATGTCCTTAATTGCAATAACCAAATATAGCAGTGTGCATTAATAACTCAGATAGCAATAGTAAGCAAGAGCACAAGTCACCATACACAATTGAGACACAAGATTTAACGTGGTTCCCCCAATGTGGGGTACTCCACAAGATAATATCCTTATAATATTTCACATAGAAATAAGGATCCTTATCCAATACAATGATTTCTTTGATCTGCTCAAAGCTAGGCAATAACAAGCTCACATAGAACTTGTCCAAATCTGCATAACAAGCTCACATAGAACTTGTCCAAAATTGCTCAACAAGCTCACATAGAACTTGTCCAAATTTCTTTGATCTGCTCAAAGCTAGGCAATAACAAGCTCACATAGAACTTGTCCAAATCTGCATAACAAGCTCACATAGAACTTGTCCAAATCTGCTCAACAAGCTCACTAAGAACTTGTCCAAATCTGCTCTAGAAAGCTCACAAGAACTTGTTCAAATCTGCTCCAACAAGCTCACTAAGAACTTGTCCAAATCTGCTCTAGCAAGCTCACCAAGAACTTGCTCAAATCTGCTCCAACAAGCTCACTAAGAACTTGTCCAAATATGCTCTAGCAAGCTCACCAAGAACTTGCTCAAATCTGCTCAATAAGCTCACTAAGAACCTCATCAAAATCTGTCCCAAATATTCAAATCTCAAAATCAAACAAAGCCTTCTCAAAGGCTCAATCAATCATACACAAACTACCACAAATCTATCCAGAAATCTATCCCAAAGGCCTTCTCAAAGGCTCAATCAATCATGCTCAAGTAGTACTCAAATCTCATCCACAAATCTATGAAGGCAAGGCTCAAAGATGAACTCAACAATGAATGGCAATGCACTCTACAATGGATGACAACAATGATCCACAATGATCTCAACTCAACTCAACTCAAATCAATCTCAACTCAAGTCAACTCATAGAAGCATAAAGAGAATTGTTAGAGACTCAATATGTTCTAAGCTCAATCTCAACTCAAATCAGAATTATAGAATAGTTTGTTTCATGGGACTTGAACAATCACCTCACACAATCACTTGACTAGGCTCAATCAACTCAACTCAACCAATCACCACAAGGGACAACTCTTTCTCACAAAACCCTAGTCCAAGCATGTATCAACCAACTCAAATGTTTCCAACAATGCTCAACCACAAATCTCACATAACAATGATACTCATGTTCTTTTCAAGTTCTTTACATAACCAATGGGCTTCAACAACTATGCTTATAAAACAAGGTTTAAACACAACTCTCAAACCAGAAAACCTTGAAGCATTCAACCAACCACTTTCGAAAAGGAAACCACAATCAATCCTTTTCACTCCAATGATATTTCAGAAATCAACCACCATAAACAATCAATAGGAGAATGTGCCCATACCTTTTTGATGCCAAGAAGTTGTCCACAAAATCTGCCACACTAAACACAACTTTCCTTTCCAATCTCAATAAGGGTTAGTGGACTTCAAATAATAATCACAAGATAAAGCATAACTCAATTTACACCTTTTTACTCCAACTTAATAAACACATCCACCAAAGTCCTTTTTAATAAAAACCCTTATCAAAAATAATAATCAATAAACCTCTCAAAAATTATTTTATAACAACTCCTTATTTCTCCTAAATCTTAATTCTCAATTTCATGAACATCAAATTAAATCAACAACTCATCCACCTTTGAAATAATAATCACAACCCTTATAAAAACAAAGTTTAATTAAAAACTTTAATTATTCCTAACCACCTTATAACTCCAACTTAGGGCTTAACAAAATTAATTAGAGCAAAAATGTATTTACCTCCTCAAGGGGATTCGAACCCCTGACTTGCCCACACCATGAGCGCCTTAGCCATGGCTAAGGTTGCCACATGAGCTAGCCGCTCGTTCGAAAGGGAAAGGCACAACGTGCCTTAAAACCTTTCCTCCCTTTTCGTAAATCAAAAGCGCTTCGAGCGCTTTTCTTCCAACGCCTTCCGAACGTAGTCAAGGGGATTCAAAACCTTGACGTTTGTGCTACCACACACCTTAGCCAAAATCCAATTGCCAATGCGCCACTCTGCCCATGATGACTTTGGACTTCGACCAACCTTCGTTTATTCGTTGCTTCTGCTTTCTAAAATATTTTTGCACGAGCTCAATTCGGATGCTTAGCCAACGATTATTAACCACGAGCAAGGATCAGTTTATGAACCTTAGGTATCCCCTTTATATAGCCTCCTTATTATTTTCGATGACGTCGACGGAAATCTTGCATATTTAATTTTAAATTTAAATTTAAATTTTAAATAATTAAAATTTAAACTAAATATTAAAAATTAAATATCTCCATCACCGGGGCACCTTTTTCGACGAAACGAAAGGCCAACTTGGGTTTTAAGAAAAACCCAGTTCAAATATGCCATCCATGGTTTTAAATAAAACCTTTTATTTTGCCTGCCTTGGTTTTCACAAAAACCCTGTATTTATCCATGCTTTCCAAAATATCATTTGGCCACCAAAACTCAATGTGATCCATGTGACATCAATGATCCATGTGACATCAATGACAACATAAAATAACTCAAATTACTAACAGGTTTAACCATAATAAGATTAACTACAAACCATAGGGCTTTAAATAATAAAATAATACATAAACATATTGTACAATGATTTCCCTTAGGCCAATATACTATTACATCATACAATGTCAGCCTTGACCATGAATCATATTATATTTTTAATACTCCCTCATAATTTGAATTGAGGGGCCAAAGAGAGAAGATATTAGTGAAAATGATATCTATATCCCAATAATGAATGCTCTAATAGGCCTCTATAGTTGAGGTAGATCCTTCAAAATCCCCCTCATCCTTTGGAAGACGTCCACATATCTTCATAAACTTGGATTCAATCCTTTGGAGTTTTAGCAAACAATTATATGCTAGATGTCCCTCCCTATTATAGCATCCACAAATTATCTTTGACTTCTTTAAAGACTTAGCTTAGCCCTTAGACCTCTGGGTATTAGTATCCTTAGGTTTAAATTCCTTTGTATGAGCCTATTTGTGAAGTACCACCACAATTCCTCATTGCCACCTAAAAATGAACTAGAAGAGAAAAAAGTTGATCAAGAGCAAGTTTTTTGAGATTCCACGAACATAGGAATCAAATAAACCATGAGGTTCAATATCTAAAAAGGAGAGATATTAGCAAGGATGATCTTCACACATTTTACATCATATTTCTCTTTACCTCTAGAAGATGCAATATTTGATCTTAATGCTTAAGTTCACAATATAATGTTATTAAACTCAACCGTTTTGAGAGAAGAAAGCTCTAGTTCCAAGCAACTTAATTCAATTGTATTTACTTTTCCAAGTAATTCATGCAATTTTGACCAAACCTAGATAGGTTCACTTTCTTCTTTGATATGGAAAAGCAATAAAGGTTCAATCAACAAGAAGAATAGGCCAAGAGTTGCTTTTTCCTTATGTTGACAAGTTTTTTTTTATAAGTTAAAATTTCATTGAAGTGGGTTTTAAAAGGGGCCCTAAAACCTTTTTACAACAGGTCCATGGACCAAAGAAAATGCCACAAGGAAGGCCATAAGAACGACCACAAGAAATGCCACAAGGAAAGCGACAAGGATGGCCAACGAAAAAGTATAAAAAAACCCGCTCGTAGCAGGAATAAAAAGAAACTCGTCCAAGCAAGAAATTTAAACTATAAAGATTTGAAAATCCTACCCAAAGCAGGAAATATGAAAAACCCCACCTTAGTAGGAAGAATACAATTTAAAAAATCATGCTTAAGGAAAAACTAGAAATTAGTATCCCACCAAGGAAAAACTGGAAATAAAACTACCAAGCAAAAAAACCACCTCGAACAACTGGATGGAGTAGAGGAACCACCATGAAGGATATCCCACCCAGGGAGGGCTAGGATAAGCATAAGGACGCAGGAAAACAGGGCCGAAACAACATCCCACACAGGGCCTAGAAAATAGAGCAACAAATATGAGGATCTCTATAGGCCATGAAATACCCTTGCACATGAGGTTGATCTATGCAGAAACCAGAGGAAACAGAGTAAGAAATAGAGGTAGAACCACAATCCATGGGAAAGAGTGTGGGAAGGTCCCAAAGAACCTGAACTGAAGGAGCCACATGTTTAACAAGCTATAGGTAGTAAGCACAAGTCCTCCCCAAGACCAAAAGATGTAGTAAGAAACCCTATACAACATTCAACTCTACCATTGAATGAATTTTAGGAACCAGAAAAGAAATACCAATGGGATATCAATAGCAAGCAAAGCAAAGGCCACACCAAGACAATAAAAATATGTTGATAACCCACCACGTAGACCAAATCTAGGAACTCGAAGAGCAGATCCATAGGAAAGAAGCACATGGTCCCCCCAAGACCAAAAATGTGCTATGAAAACCTACTCAAGAAGCACTAAGACAGATTCAATCCCCACTCCCAAAGTTGCGATGCACCATAATTGGAAAACCACTAAAACTCGGCTCCAAGTAGAAACCTGTAGTAAACCTAGGAAAGATCTGAGAGCACCAGGGAAAAAATATCCCTGAAGCACCACAAAAAACTAAGGGAAGGCCCCATGGACATCCCATAAAATGGGTACATGAAAGAAACCCTTAATCAGGCTACGAGAAAGGCAAAAAAATGGAAAAATGATCTCCCACCCCAAGGAGATCATCTGCAACAACAACCAACCAAGAAGGAAGATCCAAGGAAGTGCCTATGGAATGGGAAAAAACCAGGGAAGGGGGAAGCAAAGAAGTGTATTGGGACATCCTATGGGATATCCCCTGCATTTCTCCTAGAGCCTTTAGATTCTTTGTTAATTAATGCTTACAAGTTTCATCATCAAGGGTTGTTGCTTTATCTTCTTGAAAGATACACCATTGGCTCTTACTATGTAATAGGCCAATCATTTAGGTTGATAAAATACTATAATTTCACCCATTAAGGCAAGTAACTAGGGCTTGATGCTCTATATTACATAATATAACACCTAACACTACAACAAGTCCTTGAACTGATGACACTAGTGCATAGAGCTCAAAAATCATGTAATTTGAAAAAATGGGGATCAAAACACTTTTGCATGCAAAATTTGCAGCATTTGAAAGTTTTATCCTAATGGACCTTAAAAATGCAAAAATTTAAATGCCCAAGCCTTAAGAAAATATGAACAAATCCTGATATGCCACTTGGGAGTTTTTTTTTTTTGGCATGCTCCATTTATTTTTCTCCAATTCAGCTACTCAAATTAGTCTATTGTCATCACTAGATCTTTCCTTATTGGCATAGGGTATATATATATAATGGAACTTAACATAGCATAAAATATGGTCATGTTGAGTACCATCCTAGCCTTAAATTTACTTGTATTAGAAAAATAAAAATACTTAGAGTGTTGAACCTTAGTCTCCATTGTACTAAGCACAACACACTAGTCAACATAGCAAATTCACATATGGGAGTAAAAGGGAGCTGCCTTCTACTCAAATGTTCTCCACCCTAATATTGCCAAGGAAAAATGCTAGCACATGATTCAAACAAGCATCTACTATCCACAAAACAAATTGCTATCTATTATACCAACACACATAATGGTGATTGAATAAGTCATTCCTCCATGGAAGTTAATGCATTGCTTAATCAATGTAAAAGAGGAAACTAGTGTGACTTGATCCTACACCCTACTCTCTCTTATGTAAATTTCAAACCACCATGCCATGCTCACAGTCAAGATGGGAAAGCTAGGTTCAAAAAATATACTAGAGTTATCAATTTCCTTAACAAAGTTGTTTCCCTTTTTCTTCAGCAAAAGTAATACCCATCATGATTGGAACTAGGGCTCTTCAAGTTGAAATGCCCTACAATCTACTATTTTAGTTGTAATGTCGGCCTCATTAGGTGCGTTGTAGTATGAAATTCATCCTTAAAGGAAGATATCACATGTTTCCCAAAGTGAGGGTGCCAAGCCAAGTCCAGGTCACATGAAAAACCATGAATTCAAATAGAAAAATTGTGCATGAAACCTTGAACCAAGATTGTTGAAGCCCTTCAACAACCATAACTCATGATCTTTTGGGTTTTCAATTCTAAAACCATTTTCTAGAAAAATAATAATATGGTTTTCTTCAAATATTTTAGAAAAGTGGATGATAAAGAAAGGTATAAAATATACTTGTTGCCTCTTATGCAAAAACAACTTATGAGAAATTTAGGAGAAAATCATCCTTTGATTCGAAAGAAAAAATGAAGGCTCCAAATAGCATTTCTATATGACCAAGTGAGGCAACTTTGTACCCTCTTTAATACCAAGTTGTAATTTGCACTTGTTTCTATAAATGAATAGAGGAAATCCATGCATTCAAATCTTATATAAAAAGCATAAAAAATATGATAGAGAAGATATAATGGATACTCATAGACACCATAAATGATCACTACAATGTTAAGTACCTAGGATACGAATGTGGGAAGATAATATTGTATATAGGTATTATGTCATGGGTCACATATAATTATAATAATATGTAGCATAGTGCCATATTATAACATTATACACTTTGTAACTCATGGAAGGTGAATTACCACATCAGTGACCTTCCAACTCATAGAAGGTGAACCATCACATTCTTGTATAAAGAGAGATGTACCCCCAATTGCAAAAAAAAATAAAAATCCATAGCAAGCATTCTTTGTAAGAGTATTGGCTCATGGAGTGGAGGTCTTTGGAGTGATTCCTCCTTTAAGGAGTATTCTTGGTGTTGCTCTACCTCAAGGGTATTATCTATCTCTATTTTATTGTATGGATTGTTATTGTGGATGTATGTTTGATATTTCTACATATTTATGAATGATTTATTGTTAATAAGAAGAGAGGTTAATAAAAATTGGTATCACAACAACGATTTTGGAAAAATGAGATTTGTTGTGCAAAGCTAGGGCACATTTTTCTAAAAAATATCTTATATTGTAGGAACCATATCATTTTTATAGAAGTCATTTTTAGAATATTCTTACATTTTGTAAATTTTTTTAGTACTACAAAAGCAACTACTCATTTATTAAATTCTTGTGAGTATTGAGAAAGTTATGGCTATTTAAAGTTGGGTTATGTCATTTTTTGTCAATGCAATATTTTTTCAAAAGAAAAAAAATCAAATCATTTCTTTAGCCTTTATTTTTTAAATATTCTTACACCATCATGTAGGTTTTTTTTTTATTACTATAAAAATGGCCGCTCATTTGTTAAATTCCAATATGTACTGAGAAAGTTATGGTTGTTTAAATTCGGGTTATTGATGTTGTTTTTTTAAAGCACAAATGTTTTTCAAAAGAAAAAATTCATATCAAATTTTCTAGTAGTTATTTTCAAAAAACATTTGCACCATTGTGTAGATATTTGTAAAGACTACAAAAACAACTAAAAACTTGTTAGATTTTAATAAGTATTGAGGAATTTATCACTATGTGAAGTTGGACTACAAATGTTTTCGGGTTATGCATAATTTGTTTTTTTAATAAGCTATGTGTGGCTTCGATTGGGGTCCACTTCCATTACAAAAACAAAACATTACATTTCTCTCATTAAATTTCTAACAAGTTAATTAAAACATACCCAACTTTGCCTTTCCATAAAATATATTCTTCATTTGCCTTTTTATCAACGATATTCTCCATCTTCCTCAAAATGCTAAGTTTTCATAATCAACTCCTTTTATATCAGATGCCTTCCGATATTAAAATTCTATCAAGATAAAATTTAGCACCGCATAATAGCTAGAATATTTGTTGCCCAACTTCTATATCTATAAATATCTTGTTTATAACAACCTCACAATTTCTTAATACCTTTTTTAAGTTTCTTATTCATTCCCCTAATATTCCAAAAATTTATTTTCATTGTTATTTTTTGTTTTTATTTGTGGGTTTATCCCCATTTCTTGTTAGCACTTGTGATGTTTGCTTTTATTTTCCCAAATAAATATCCCTCTCGTGTTTTTTTTTCTCTTTGTTTTTGCTTCTTGGGTCTTCCTCTCTTTTTTTCATTCCCAACAATACTTTCATCTTCATAAATCTCTTCAATATTCTCATATTGCTCATAGTAAGACTTATCATATTTAGGTTTACCTTGTTCTAAAGGATCTGAAGTGCAAGGAATAACCTCAAAAGCACAATCTTCTTTATGTTGCCCTAGAAACCCTAAATTGCAAGGATGCTCTTCTATAGTAATTACCTTCTTATTCTTCCCTAAAAAATATAAATTGTTATAGGTTTCCTCCATCCTCGTTTCTTTATTATGTTGCTCTTGAAACCTTAAAGTGCAAGGAATAACATCTTCACCCCTTTCACTTTTATTACCTAAAGAGGATTTTATACTACTTGAGAAAAATGAAGATGATTTACCTAGAATAAACTTGACCTCTTTTGTCAAATTTATTTTAGGATTTCTCTCTACATCTTCTTTTGCACCTTTAATTCCTTTTGAACTTTCCAAATGATATTGTAGATAGGCTTTCTTTGCCTCTTCTTTCAGAGTGGAATATCTTTGATCTGATATAGCTTCTATTATTGTATGATTTCCTTGCTTTATCTTGAAGTTTATCTCATCGCTAGAATATTATCTCTTGCTTCACAGTTTTCACTTCGTAAATTTTTATCATGTGTCCAATCTCATAACAATTGTGGCAATAAAATGCAATATTTTAATAGTCTACTTGTTGATCCCATTCTCTTGATTCATATTTAATCTTAATAGATTGTGGAAAAGGTTTTGAAATATCAATAGCAACACATATTCAAGTATATATAGCATGCTTTCGGTCCTTAGTAGTTAATCCTTCCTTTATGAATTCCCCTAGGGTATTTCCAATATTCTTCAAAAAATCCTTATTTATAAGTTGATATGGAAGTCCAAAAACCTAACCCATACTAGAAAATTCTTAATAGTTTATGTCTCAATAGAACAAATTTCATTCCATGGTATCAAATAAAGTGCATCTCTTCCCCTAAACCATGGGCCACCAACCATTATTTTATCCCTAATTTTTAAACTAGAAAAGATGATGAGGAAAAACTTTAGGAAGAAAAGTTATAGAGTAATTTGAATTTAATCCCCACTTCCACTTGATCTAATTTTGAATCTCCAAAAACCTTGGCTATGATCTATGAAACTTATATACTAACCCTATACTTTTAAGAACCATTATATCATGCTCAATCATATCACCTTGATACTTGGATTGAAATTGCCATGTATTCGCTCTTTTGCTTAGATCCAACTTGGGCCCCCATACTTCCAACTAAGGCATCCTGACTTCCCATTAGGGCTTTCAAATATGAATTTTATTCCATACTAGCTAATGGGGCTCACTCTTAGCTTACACTACCTCTTGGATTGCACTCCCTCTTGGATTGCACTCACTTCCATCTTGCACTCTCTCTTGCCTTGCACTCGATCCTGACTTGCAGTCCCTCTTGGCTCACAGTAGACCCTACCTCTTATTTTTTGGGGGGGGAATTTTTTTTATTCAGACTCTAAAACAATACATTTCACAAGGATTTCCAAGTGATCTAAGCTAGCACATCATACAAAATACAATAAATCCACCATGAAAATCCATGGATCATTTTGACAACAACTTTGATAGGACACAACAACCCATGAAAATCAGGTTCCTCCACCTTAAAATTATCTTTCTTGGTCCTCATGAATTAACTTATTAAGGAGTTTGTATTTCTCCTGATCAATATCATTCCAGCTATCAGATTTCCAGTAATGGAATCCTTCAGAAGCCCACTTTGCCAAACAATAAACCACTCTATTCCATTCTCTTGGGATATGAACAAAAGAAATTTCAACAAAATTCCTAGCCAAGCTCAAAATATGTTTCACTATTCTAGCCATAAACCAGGAAGCATCCTGAAAATGCTTGTTGTTCAAAAGAGACACCACTATCATGGAATCATATTCACAAATAATCCTTCTCCATCCCAAAGAAAAAGTTGTTTCCAATGCATGGAGAATTGCCAACGCTTCCATATGATTATTCGAATGAATTCCCTTGTACATAGAGAAAAATAGGTGGGCCACACCCTCACTATCACAACCAATTCCTCCTATACTAGCATTACCTGGGTTACCCCTGGAAGAACCATCCATATTTATTTTGATAACACCCCTAGGGGGGGACTCCACTTCATAGATCTATTGACCTTCAACAAACCAATCCCCCTAACAAGTCCTCTGTTTGCAATTGGTGAGATAAAAAAATCTCCAATCTATTGATAATCTACCATTCAGAGGAAGTAAGAGGATAACTCAGAACACACTTGGCCTCAATAGTCTCCTTAACCATCCTTTTGACTCTGAGCCATACCTATAAGGCTCCAATTTAACATTCCTAAAAATTTCTTCGGTTACATTCCAACCAAATGTGCCAAAAAATGAAGGAAGAACCAATATCTCAGGCAGTTTGAAGACATGAAGTAAAGGTAGGGGGTCTACCCAAGCTTTCCCAAAATTCAAAAATAGAAGTAGCATGGATGATGGGTCTTTTCCAGATCTGCCACCACAAGTTCTATATCTCTAGGGAATATGAGCATTGGAATAAAATATGGGGAATGGTTTCTTCATTCTTTCCACAAAGAAAATATAGTGGACCCTAAAATCCTCTTTTATGAATATTATCCCAAGTTGAACATTTCTTTTGACATAGAAGCCAAAGAAAAATTTTACATTTGGGCCAACCAAACTTATTCCAAATCATTTTCCACCAAGGGGACACAATCTCCTCTCTTCTCTTTATAATAAGGGTTTGATAACCTAGAGCAACAATGTATTTCTCTTTCAAATTATGGCCCCAAAAAAGAATATTAGATTCTTCAATAGAACAACATGGTATCTTAGTCAAAATAGAAGCAATAGTGTCATGATCCTCAGGATAGCCACCCTCTGTCCAGCCCTACGAATCCCACCAGCAGTGAGTAAAATAACTGCCAAGAGGACTTTGTTGCTTGAAGTCAACCACCTTAGACTAGCCCACATCAGAAAAAATATCTCAAAGAATACGAAGGTGGGGGAAAGAAGAAAGGATAGAAGGATGATTATCCCAAGAATATTCCCAAAATAAGGTATTGTTTCCCTTATTAAAAATCCAAAAGAGACCCTACTTAATGGCACCTTTTTTGAGAGTGTACCAAATAATGGAACCTTTCCCCCTCAACTCCAATCTCAAAATATCATCAGCTAGAGCACCACAAAAATATTTGAGGCTAAGAATTTTAGCCCAATGCTGATCAATATTATTGCACCACCTCCAATAAAGTTTAGCAGCCAAAGCGAGACTATTCAAATCATATTACCTCAAACCATGATCCCCCATATATTTAGGGCAACACACGTATCCCAACTGACCAGGTTCCATTTATTACAGTCCATGTTTCCTGCTCATAAAAATTTTCTAGAAATAGAATCAAATTCTTTGAGAAAGCACTTAGGAGCAGCCAAGATAGAAAACCTGTAAATAGGTAAAGCATGAAGGACATACTTCAAAATCATTAATCTACCAACAAAGGATAGCCACCGAAAATTCCAATAATTAAACCTTGATCGAAATCTATCCAAAATGATTTTCCAGTAATACCTTTCAATATTTCTAGAAGAAATAGGAATCCCCAGATACTCCATTGGAAAACAACCCACATGGAAATGTAAATTATTAGCAATCCTACATTGAATCCGACCATCCATATTGAAGATCTTTGCTTTATCTTAATTAATAATTTGACCGGAGGCAGATAAGTAAATATCTAAAGCCTTCCTAAAATTCACCGCTTCCTCAATTTTTGCCCTCCCCATTAGAGTAGTATCATCAAAAAATTGAATATGATACTGGGATAAAGAATTCTCCGCCCAATACCATCCCTGGATAGCACCACGATTCTAAAAAATCTTGAGAAGTCTACCCAAACCTTCAGCCATAAGGATTAAAATATAGGGGGACAAGGGATATCCTTGACGAATCCTACTAGATATCGAGAAGAAAGCAAATGGTAAACCATTTATTAAAATTGCAAAGGAGGCTGAAGTCACACAATTCATGACCCATTCAATCCAATTCTACGAGAACCCAAAATCTTGAAGGATGTTCTGCAAAAAAGGCTATCTAACCCTGTCATAAGCCTTGGACATATCAAGCTTAATTAACATAGCCTTTTCCTTAGAGATATCCATAGAGTGAATAGCTTCAGTAGCAACCACCACACCATCTAACATCTGATGATCCTTAACAAACCCACCTTGATCAAGAGAAATAAGAAAACCAAGAACTTTTTTCAGCCGATCCACAATAATCTTGGTAATAATTTTGTAAGTAACATTGCATAGGGAAATAGGATGAAAAGACCCCAATGAGATACCATTTTCAAATTTTGTAATAAGAGCAAGGAAGGTTGAATTAATAGCTTTAAACATTTGCTTATTAACTTGGGATTCCTGAACAACTTTTAGCAAATCAAAAGATAACACTTCCTAAATTTCTTGGAATAATTCTATAGGGAAACCATCAGGTCCAAGTGTTTTACCTTTTTTCATTTGAAAAACCACCACTTTAAGTTCCTCCATCGAGATGGGGTCCATTAGCATCTTATTTATATCATTAGGGACCAGCCTCGGAATACAATCCAAAATAAGCCTCATATTAACAACATCATGAGGACCCTGCTCGAAGAAAAGAGAGGAGAAAAACCTAACTACTTTATTAGAGATATCCTCAAAGGATGAGAGAGTTTCCCACTAATCAGAAGTGAGACTATAGCATTACCATTCTTGTGGTTTTTAATCGAATTGTGAAAAAAGAGGTGTTTCCATTCCCTTACAACAACCAGTCAATCCGAGATTTTTTCTTCCAAAAAATCTCCTCACAAAGCTCCCATTCAACAAGCTAACTAGAAAGGGAAGCTTCCATTTCCAATAGATCCTTTGTCAATCCTTCATATTTAATTTGAAAAGTGATCTCTTCCAAGCTATCCTGTAGTTGCTTTTTCTTCTAAAAGATATTTCCAAAAGAAAATGTGTTCCATTGTCTGAGTTTGAATTTAATGAAATGGAGGCTTTTGAAAAAAGTAAACATAGCAGTGCCAAATTTGGGTTTCCCTTCAACCCACCACCTCTCCACACATTCATACAAATCCTTATCCTTGAGCCACATAAGTTGAAATTTGAAAGGTGGATTTCTTGGCAATGAGAATCTCGAGGACTAAAAGAGAATGGGCCAGTGATCAGAGCCCCTCCAATGTAGAATCTCTAAGAACAAATTCCAACTATCATAAAATCAACTATCTAAAGTAAGCAATCGATCCAATATTTCAGAAATAAAATATGTTCCACATCTTCTATTAGTCCAAGTAAAGAGCCCATTTTGAGGCTTCACATCAACAAGATTAAGGAAAGAAATATTTTCCCGCATCAAAGTAGAAAAAGGGCCCAAACACTCTACACCACCATGATTATCCTCCAGGGACATAATAGAATTACAAACCCCAACCATAATCGAAGGATAATTGGGAGAAAGAGATTGCATGAATCTAATATGATTCCATAAGAGGATTTTACCTGATAAATCATTGAGAGTATACACATTAGATAGAAGAATAGAAGATCTAGAAAAAAAGTAGGTAGCAACCATAGAGAGATAGTTCCTGCTACCCACTCACCAAGAGGGAGTTAAGCTTCATGGATCCCACAAACACACAACACCATCCATCGAACCCTAGGCTCCAATAGCAAGACAGTGACCACATTTTTTTTATATATTAGAAGCAATTCTAACCATATCTTCACAATATAATTTTGTTTCCTAAATGAAAAAATATCAGGTCTATGATCTTTGATCAAATTATAAGTAGATTTTTTTCTAGGTCTGCTATCCAAACCCCTAACATTCCAAGATATCACTTTCATTTTGGGGGAATAGATAAGTGAGAATCTAATACATTAACAACACCAGACTCAACTAAGGATTCCTTTATCCTTATTTCTTCCTACTTTTACCACCTTCTCCACCCCATACTTTTTGATACTTTTTGGGCAAATACCTAACACAGAAGAAACTTTTTTTTTCCCTTCCTCTCTGACAATCCTATCTTAGGAGGGTTAAAATCTAGTCTCATCCTCATTTCCATCAATCAAGTTTTCACAAAAAATGAAATGTTCAAGAACTTTATCAAGATAATCTGACACCTCTTTGGAATTATCTTCATTTTATACAACAAGGTCATTAGGCACCATCCCTTCCTTATCAAAATTTTGCATTTCAAAAGAAGGATTTAGGAAAGAACAAGTACTTGGCTCTTGAATACAAGCATCAATATCACCTCTTTTCAAGACTTGCTCCTCAATATGTGGCTCCTCAAAATTCTCAAGCAAATAAAATATGTTACCAAAAACTCCCTTTCCAACACCTTTATTATAATGAACAAAAGACCTAGATCTTGAACAATACTTAACAGAATAAATCCATCAGAACTAAATATCTCATTAACCATAGGAGCTTTTCCTTTTACCTTTGTAGATGCATCTTGAAAGTCAGATGAAGAGGATGAAGACTGAGAATTCACTTTCTTACAGTTTCTCTGAAGATGCCCATATTCATGGCATATATGACATCGAAATGGGAGAGCTTCATAATCTAGCTTTTGGACCCAAGACATGTTTCCCAATTTAATCTCTAATGATTCAGGTATGGATTATTCAGATCTACTTCAACACAGAGCCATGCAAAAGAAGTAAATTTCCTATCCAAAGTTTGGCAAGACGGACCAACCGGTTTCCCAATAATCTCTGTAATAGAATGAAGAATATCTAGCCTCCAATATTCCATAGGGAGTCATGGCAAACGGACCCACACAGGAATCCTAGAAGGCCTCTCCTCCATCATATCAAATCCTATATGCCAAGGTTTGATAAATAATACATACTAATTATGAAAGTAAGTACCCCATATAACACATTACTACGATCTACCATATGGGAGAAAACCACAATAAAATACTATTAGCTGCAAGAATAATCTCCAGATCACCTTCAGGGCTCCAATTTCTCCTAAACCAATTTTCTAAAAAAATCATAGAAATTTTGAGACCCATGAATTTGCATATGAGTGCATGCTTATACAAATATAAAACATCATCTACAATAGAATTAGGACTGATAAACAAGATAGTATGATATTTAATTTTCTCTAAACATCCATTATTCTTTGGCTTCAAATTTGAAGAGGAATTAGAAACAGGATCAAGGATTGCATGCAACAAAAAATTCATGGCATTTGCATGATCAGAAGAAGAGGTATCCTTATTCAAAATAACATCCTTAAAAGACAAATATCGGGGGTCACCAGGACCCCCCAAAGCTGCCATATCTAAAGCTAAACTACAACACACCTTTCACTAGCCAACACGTTGGTTTTCATAGAATTTTTCAGCCCTAACCTGAAACCCTAAATCACCTCTTGTTTTTACATTCCTTTACTTCAACAATTTTTTGGAAATAATGTTTCATGCATTTTTGGTAAGGGTTTGAAGCATTCTTCTCTTTGAGATGTCCAAGGTTAAAACCCCACTCAGTATTATGGGACCATGACCCCTTATAAAAAAATGTGTAAACTCATTGAAAAAAGAATTTGAAGCATTGATGCACTTCATATGAACCTGCCACTCTTTTGCCATGACTAAATCTTGGGCTCTCACTCCCTCTTAGCTCACACTTATTTCAGGCTTGCACTCCCTCTTGGGTCACACTTCCTCCTAGCTCACACTTTCTCATAGCTTGCACTCCCTCTTGGCTCACACTTCCTCCCGACTATGCAAAAAAATTGACAAAAGGGAAAAAATCATATTTCTTAATTCGAGCAAGCATATACATTACCAATTGATTTATTTTGAAAAAAAATATAGATTTTATTATTTCTTGAGAAATTTCAATTATTTAAAACCCTAACTACCTTGGGAAAAAAAATATTTTGGGTTGAGATCATGGAGTTGCCATAATTCTCTAGAAACGATGATATTAATGCTAAGGAATGGTAGAAAACTCTAAAGTTTTTGTATTCTTCTAAATTTTTTCTATAGAACTAAGTTATTTTTTGGAGAGGGGAGGGGAAGCTTTATCTTGGTTTACAAACTTTGAGTGTGCCCATAATTATCCATACACACAGGAATAATTCAAGGTTGCATTTTTAAGCAAATGGAAATTGAAGGAAAAGGATAATAATATGCAGGCTAAGGAAACCACACCTTTTATATCAAATAATATTAAAAAACAATTGTTATTTTAAAAACTTTATTTTAGAGGTTTATGGTTGCATTAAAAGTAAAAAAGTTATTGTTTCCATTAACCCTGGTAGAAAATATAATTTTATTAATACATATTTGGCTAAGAGGTTGCAAGGTCAAGTAAAACAAATCAAGGACATACAACTTGAGGATGAGAATGTTCAATATTTTTAAATATTTGAAGTTCATCATAGATAAATATATTTTACATTTAGATTTTTATGCTATTGAGATGAATTATGAGGATATTGTTCTTGGTTATCCTTGGTTGCATTCTTTAGGTACTAATAACATTTATATAAAAAATAAATTCATGTAGTACTAAAAAAACAAGATAATATTACATGATATTTCTCAATGTAAGAGGTAAATATCCGAAGAAAAAGAATAAGCTATTACATGGAAACAAAGTGAAGAATAAGTAAAAGAACTTGAAATAGAATCTAAGGAGGAGGCAGTAGAAAAAACAAAGTCAAAAAAAGAATCAAAATAGGGGATTGAGAGAGAAGAGTATAAAATAGAGGTCCAAAACATTGGATCATACTACCATCCACACCACCATGAGAGGCAACAATCATGGAAATAAGGTTTAAGCAACCGAAGAACTACAATGGACATACATGGAACCATAGGAGCAAAAAATATGGAAATACAAATGACACAAGAGCAATTTGACATCATTGTATATTACAACAAATCAATATTTCATTTATATGGAAGGATAATCGAAATTGGTATTAGTTGTCAAAATCACTTAGAAGATATTAGTAATTCAGGGGGCTCTGCAGGGGACTTCCATGGGAAGTCCTTCTTCACTTCCCTACAACCCTTCCCTAGTCTTATCCCAGGTCACTAGTTCTATCCCAGTTTCCTTGGCATGTTCTTAACCCTTCCTCCTTGGTTGGATAGTATTGTAGATGATCTCCTTGGGACGGGAGGTCACTTCTCCATTTTTTTACTCCTTTCCTTGCCTTCTGCTAGGTTTCCTTCGAGTGCCTAGTTTTTGGGATGTCCTTGGGTTCATCCTTGGGACCTTAGGATGTCCCTGGGTTTTTACCTAGGACCCTCAGGATTTTTGGGTTGCTTAAGGGGTTTTCCTTGGAGTTCTTATTTTTTTTCCCAAGTTTTCTACAAGTTTTTGCTTAGTTTTGGCCTTCAGTGGTTCTCTAGATGTGGTTTGTTATGGTTGTGGAAGAGTGGCTTCATGAGAAGTTTTGCACAACATATTTTTGGTTTGGTGAGACCATGTGCTTTCTCCTATGACTCTGCTATTTGGGATCATTGATGTGGGTTCAGTAGACTCTCATTATTTTTCGTGGCTTTGATCGTGGTCCTCTATGTTGCTTACTGTTGGGTTCCTACTAGACTTCCTCATCTATTTCCTTGAAGTTATTCATTGGTAGCGCTGAAGGTTGTCTGGGGTTTCTTACTGCATACTTTTGGTTTGGGATGGCATGTGCTTATTGCTTACAACTATTTCTCCTCGTGGCTCCTTCCTTTTGGATTCCTTGGGAACTTTGTCATCTATTTCCCGTGATGTATTGTTCTACATCTGTTGCTTCCTCTACTTCTATTGGCATCCTCATAGTTTCCTTGCATTACTGCAAGAGGATTTTATGGCCTGTGGAGATCCTCAGTTTGCTATTCCACTTTCTAGACCTATGTCGGATGTAGTTTATTATTGGTCATTTTATTTTCTAGCATCCCTACTTGTTTCCCATCCTTTCTTGGGTGGGTTTTCCTTATTTTTAGTTTCTTAGTTCCACCCTGTGGTGGAGGGTGGTTTTTTTGCTTGGTTTTTGGTTTTCCCTTGCGTGGGATTTTGCATTTTCCCAGATTTTGGTTTTCCCTTACGTGGGATGTTGCATTTTCATATTCTGGTTTTCCCTTGCATGGGATGATGCTTTTTATTGGTTTCTGGTTTCCCCTAAGTGGGTTGTTACTTTTTCCCACCTTTTGGGCTATTCAAATTTATATCTAGGTGAGATTGATCATTTATATTTTCCATATTTTCTATTTCCCGCTAGGTGGGCTTTTCAAATTTTTTGTTTCCTACTTCACATGTGTTTTCCTCGCTTCCTTCCCGAAGGATTTCCTTATGCCTTTCCTGAAGTTTTTCCTATTGCCTATCCTGAAGGCTTTCCTCAAGCCTTTCCTTAGGTCCATCCTTGGGCTTTCTTGCAACCTTTCTTGTGGCTGTTTCTAGTAAAATTCTGGTGACTTATTGTAATCAGGTTTTGGATCCCTTGATAAAAACCCACTTTAATTTAAATTTAACCAATAAAAAATCATCACTTAGAATATCATATTTTTTTGCTTGATAATAAGGGGTTGTACTCGGGTCCCCCACCCTTGAAAAATTACATCTCTCTTCTTTAGAGCTTGAGAGTTTACAAATAGATACACTTCTCATCTCAATTGAGATGCTATATCTAGAAACCTACATCATTTTACATAAAATGTCTGAATTCTTGATTTTCATTTTTTGGATCTTTTCAAATCTTTGTATGAATACAATTACTCCAGAATTTAGCATCTTTCTTGACATTTTCCTATAGCAACCTTCACAATACCAAAACTTCACCTCTACTATCTATGCCTTGCATCTTAGTAGAGTAATATTTCCAAAACATCGCACTATCATAGTCCGCTTTACCAAATATGGATTGCTAGTTTCCTTCCTAAAACACAAGTGCAACCACAAAAATTATAATAAATAGTCTAAATGAAAACACATTATTGTTACAAAATAAAACAGATATTACCAATGGAAAACATTAAAGTAAATCTTAATCATTAATTTATTCAGGCAATCAACATTTTTTGTCAGCTTCAACTAAACTTTCTACTTCCTCTAACCATGGAAAGGAGATTTTAACTTCACGATCCTCAATCAAAAACCCTCTATTGGCTAGCTTATCTCCACATTTGTTTCCTTCCCTTAATATATGTGTAAACCTGATTTCTTCAAACTCTTTAGCAAGATCTTGAATTTCCACAATTATCTCTTGTATGTTCCATGGAGCCTTTGCTTTCCTCAAAATTGCATTTATTACTATGATAGAATCACCTTCCATCCATACTCTATTCCATTTCATTTGTTTACATATTTTTAACCCTTCTAAAGTTGCCCAAGCTTCAACTTCATTATTTGTCTTAAATCCACTATTGAAAGCATAATGAGACAAAATATCTCCTCTATTATTTCTAATTATTCCTCCTCCTCCTATTGGTCCTGGATTTCCTTTAGATGCTCCATCAAAATTCAATTTAACCCACTCCACATCTGGTGGTTTCCACTTTATATTCTTTACCTTATTTTTGCTTCTCTTGTACCCAACATCATAATTCCATTTAATGACTTGACTCCATCTATCAAGGCTCTCTGCTTCCAAATTAGGGATTGGGTGAGTTGATAGGGTTGGTTTAGACTCCTCTATGGCTAAACATATCTTCTTTTTCATTACCTCTAAATTGCTTTCCTTTCCTTTAAATATTCTTCTATTCCTTTCTAGCCATATAGTCCAAAGTATTGTATCTTTTGATATATCCCATATTGTCTGTAAAGCCTCACTTTTATAAGTGCTCTGCCATTGCTTTAACCAATCTTCAATTTTGCTATTCATCACCATGCATTTACCAAACATATTAAGAATCCATTGCCATAGATTCCAGACTATTGAGCAATGTCCCAAGATATGGTCTATACTCTCCTCCTCCTTATTACAAAAAACACATTGAGAGGGGCCATGAAAACCCCTTTTCATAAGGTTATCCCAGGATAAAATTCTTCTATGACCTACTAGCCAAACAAACATTTTGACTTTAGGAATGCTTGGGCTATCCCAAATATCTCTCCATATTCTAGTGACATTATTATTATGTTGGTGTTGAACATTATATCCACTTCTTGTTGTGTATTCTCCTGAGCTATTCAACTCCCAAATCAATTTATCCTTGGCACCCCTCGGAATAATCATAGTTGTTATATTTCTACTCAATTGCCTCCTAGCATCAATGTCTTGTATACTTGTAAAAAAATCTTCTTTCCATTTGTATCTTCCTTCTCGATCCTTGTACAAAATGTTTGAAATCCTATCACCATATTTGGTCTCATTTATCCTTACCCTTCTAAAAAGGGTTGTATCATCTAAAAATTGTTGATGGGTGATGTTATCGATGTTATTACTAACCTTAATATCATATAAGCCCATATTTGTAAGCCTTATTTAAGTTCCTACTCAAAATTTCTACCATAATAATGAACAAATAAGGAGATAGAGGATCTCCTTGTCTAAGGCCTCTCTTGGATTTAAAATATTCTGTCACTAACCCATTGACCAACACTGAATAAGAAATTGTAGAGACACAAGCTTTAATCCATCTAACCCATTTCTTCCCAAAACCAAACTTATCTAAAACTGCAAAAAGAAAATCCCATTTAACCCTATCATAGGCTTTACTCATATCAAGTTTTAAGATCATAACTTTCTCTTTTCTTGAAGCTATTGAATGTATAACTTCATGAGCTACTATGATCCCATCCAAAATTTGTCTCCCTTTCACAAATCCTCCTTGCTCTTCTGAAATGATTTTGTCTAACAATGGCCTTAATCTATTCGCCATCACTTTGGAAATAATATTATATGCCATATTACATAGGCTTATGGGTCTAAAAGAATCAAACAATTCAACATCCTTCATTTTTGGAATTAGGGTAAGATATGTTGCATTTATTTTATAAGGAATGTATTGTTTTACCCTAGATTGTTCCACTACCACCAATAAAGAATCCTTCACTATATCCCAATTATGTTGGTAAAAAGTTGTAGAGAGCCCATCTGGACCTTGGGATTTATCCTTATTAAAAGAGAAAAGAGCTAAATGAACTTCTTCTAGAGTAATAGGCTCCATCAGTTTCCTATTGTCTTCATTCGTTATAACTGAAGGAACATCTTGAAGAAGTTTATCATTAAGAACTTCGGTCTCCTTTGAACCTAGAATATTATGATAAAACGACTTTGCCTCTTTTCTAATTTCACTCTGATATTCAATCCAAACCCCTTCTATTGATTTAATTCTACTAATTCTAGAAGATGATCTCTATACTATAGCCATCCTATGAAAAAACTTTGTATTTTTATCTCCTTATTTTAACCAAGTATGTCTTGATTTTAATCTCCAAAATTTCTCTTCCTTACTCAAAATATTATGATATTCACTAAGCAACTCCCTTTCCTCCGAGCTTGGATTATTATCATCACCTTTTTGAAATTTTGAAAGTTTATCTTTTAGTTCTTCTTTCTTCTCAAAAATATTTCCAAAGGTGTTCTTGTTCCATTATTTTAATCTAGATGTCATAGCTTTAATTTGGTTTGGAAGAGCATACAACCCACCATTACCTAAAGAATTCCATGTTTGAGCTATCATATCAACAAATTGAGGATGGTCTTCCCACATCTGCTCATATTTAAAATATGATATTTTTTTAATTCACTTACCACCATTTTAACTCTTATTGGCCAGTGATCTGAACCAATCCTTGTTAAGGTATTAATTTTAGCACAAGTTCCTTCATCTAGCCAATGATATGAGAGAATGCATCTATCTAATTTTTTTGCTATTAGGTTCTGGTCTCTCCTATTGTTGGTCCAAGTATAGTTGTCTTCTTCAAACTCAACTTCCCATAGATTGTTGTTTTGAATAAAAGCTGAGAAATATTTCATACTTTGGGTCAATTTCCTAATTCCCCCAAATTTTTCATCTAGCTTGGTTATGGCATTAAAATCTCCAATGATCATGAAATGGGTTTCTTGGTCTTTACTTCTCATAAAGGCTTCAATCCCACTCCAAACTTCTAATCTACCTGACTGAGTTGTAGGTCCATAGACATTGATAAGGATGAAGTGAATATCTACAAAGTAGCAAGTGACTAAAGAGGCTATCCAATGCCTAGTTTTATGAATGGTTACACAAGAGGTTCTAGAAGGATTCCAACAAGTTAGAATTCCCCATGTTGCTCCTTCAGAATCCATAGCATCCCATTCACATCTTGCCCAAACTACTTTCATAGTTTTTGAAACTTCTTCTTTTGTCATTTTAGTTTCTTGGATACAAATAATATCAGGTTTATTACTTAAACATAGGTCCCTAATACACCTATGCTTTGAGGGGGTATTAGCACCCCTTATATTCCATGAGATGATAATCATGTCTCATTAGGGGATTTTGGCCCCTCTTGCGTATTACCAATATCATTTTGTTGTTTGGTAAAGAGAAGTTCAACCAACTTAGTTTGTGTTCCTTTCTCTATGTTAGCTCTTGCTTCCCTGGATCTTGCTTGATAATTTGAGGGTTTTCCTCTTTTTTCTTTACCTATATCAGGAGTAGGTCTTATTATTCTATTCCTCAATATTCTTTCATAATTTGTTTTTCAACATATTTATCCTCTCCTGGCTCTATTATAGAAGCTTTTGACTTATCCTACTCATTTTATGGTATTTCCTTATTAATGGCAGAGGTATTAACTTCTAAAATTACATTTTCTTTACCAATTATTTTCTCTTGAATGGTGCATGGTACTTCAAGAGAGTCTTCAAAATCTGATGAGACACATTCCTTAGGTTCATCGAGAATGTTCTTCCTTAAATTAGGATCATATTGAATAGACGATTCCTTGCTAATATGTTGAAATTTTTGTACTGTGTCCTCTAAGTTTTGATCTACTTTTTCTTCATAGGCTAAAGCCTCAAAAGAATTGGAATTTCTTTCAATATCCTTCCTTATTGGTCTCCATTGTTCATTTTCTTTTATTTTTCTAGATCTATTTTTTGGAAGTTGAAAACCATCTTCATCCATAACCATTTGTAAATTTCTCTTACGATTTTCTACAAATGATTCTACTGGGCTCTTCTTAGGGCATGATCTCTCAATATGCCCCACCTCATGACATATTCTACATCTAAAAGATATGTTTTCATAATCTATAGTTTGGATCTACATCTTATCCCCATACTTAAGAATAATTGATTCTAGTAAAGCTTTACTTATATCAATCATGACCAATATTCGAGCATAAATAGCCAAAAATCCATCTTTTGTTGTATCTGAAATCTCAAGGAATTCTCCTAGAGTGTTGCCTATTGCCTTGAAGGTATCTATTTCCCAAAATTCAATGGGTAACCCAAACATCCTAACCCAAACTAGTACTAGGGATAGATTTATATTTTTAGGTGAAAAGCCTTCATACCAATGGGTAAGGAAGAGCCCTGCTCTTCCCATAAACCAAGGACCCCCTTTTAGGATTCTTTCTCTTTCTTTCCTAGAACAAAAAATGGCTAGGAAGAAACCTTTGGGAAGAAATGATAGAATCACTCTTGGAGACTTCCAACTCCTATCAATCCATTTTATCAAGGCCAATACCCATTAAATTTACCAAAAAATACCCTATCTTGGAGCAATGAGGATCTCTCTAAGGTGCACTCACTAACCTCTACCACTAGGGATGATTCTAAGGATTTAAATATAAATTGATCCATGGAAATGAAACTAAAACTCAAAATCTAATGAAATTTATCTGAAATTTCTATAGCAAATATAATATTTGATAAAAAAATAATAAAATTTTCATGCACAATTTCTAAGATAAAGAAAGGGAAAAAATTTAGCTGAAATATTCTTTGTCCAGATAATAAATGCTTCATTTATCTTCCCATCGTTCAAACCCTAGTTGGAAAATATTTACAATTTCATTTTTCATGACTTGAAAAATCGTCACTGCCCTTGTTTCGAATGGTTGACTTCACAGGGTCGTATCTCCCTCAATATTGCTCGGATTTTTGCATATGACCACTCATTTTAAAGCTATTCAAATTTTGCACAAGTTGGTCCAAGAATCAACTAAATAGGATAACTCTTCGCGAATATATGGCTCCTAAAAGATGAGATATTTTTTAGGAAAAAATCCTAATCCTTCACACTTTGCAATTTTGTTTTTCGTGACTTGAAAAATCATCACTACCCTTATTTTGAATGGCCAACTTCACAAGGTCGTATCTCCCTCAATATTGCTTGTTTTTTTGCACATGACCAATCATGTTAAAGCTATTAAAATTCTACACAAGATGGTCCAAGAATCAGCTGAACCATATTTAGAAGATCACATTATTTAGTTTCTTCCTATGTTTTAGGGATAAAACATTTTTTTAAGGGGAGTGAAATGTTAGGTACATAGGGATAGGAATGTAAGGAAATAATATTGTATATGGGTTTTATGGCATGGGTCACACATAAAATTATAATAATATAAAACACAATGCTATAATATAATATTATGCACTTTGTAATTTATGGAGACTGAATCACCACATAAGTGACCTTCTACCTCATGGAAGGTGAAGCATCATATTTTTGTATAAAGAGAGATTTACCCCTAATTGTAAAAAAAAAAGTCATAATAAGTATTGTTTGTAAGATTCTTTATTCACAGAGTGGATATATTTAGAGTGATTCCTTAAGGAGTATTATTGGCGTTGCCCTACCTCAAGGGTATTATCAATCTCTATTTTTTTGTGTGGATTATTATTGTGGAATTTATTTATGGATGCATGTTTGATATTTTTGCATAGTGATGAATGATTTATATTTTATAATGAGAAGAGAGGTTCATAATAATTGGTATCAAAGTAGTGATTCTAGGAAAATAGGGTTTGTTTTGCAGAGCTAGTGCATTTTTTTCAAAAAAAATGTCTCATATTGCAGGAGCCATATCTTTTTTCAGCAAATATTTTAAGAATATTCTTACATCATTATGTAGATTTTTTTAAGTACTATAAAAAAAACTGCTCATTTGTTAAATTTTGATAAGTATTGAGAAAATTATGGTTGTTTAAAGTTGGGTTATTTATATTGTTTTTTGGTTGCACAATTTTTTTATCAATTTTTTAGCAGTCATTTTCAAAAGATTCTTATACCATTGTGTAGATATTTTTGAATACTACAAACACAATTGATCACTTGTTAAATTCTAATAAGTATTGAGGAAGTATGACTATGTGAAGTTAGGTATAGATGTTTTTAGGCTACGCAAAAATACAAGAAAGGGAAAATTTTCTATTTCTCAATTTGGGTAAGAAAGTTAGTCGCCAGCTGATTTTTTTTTAAGAGAACTTACAAATTTTATTATTTCTTGAGAAATTTTAGTTATTTAAAACCCTATTTATTTTGGGAAAAAAATATTTTGGGTTGAGGTCATGGAGTTGCCAAAATTCTCTGAAAAATGTGATATTAATGCTAAGGAATGGTAGCAAATTTATAATTCTTTGTATTCTTCTATTTTTTTCTAGAGAACTAAACTTTTTTTTCTTTCAAAGGGGAAGATTTATCATGGTTTACAAACTTTGAGTGTGTCCATAATTATCCATACATGCGAGAAGAATTTGAGGTTGCATTTTTAAGCAAATGGGGATTGGAGGAAAATGATAATAATATGCAAGCTAAGGAAACCACACCTTTTGTGTCAAACAATGGTTAGAAGGAATTGTTTAAATCTAAAAATTCTATTTTAGAGGTTCATAATTGCATTCAAAATAAAAAGATTATTATTTCCATTAACCTTAGTAGAAAATATAATTTTATTAATATGTCTTTGGCTAAGAGGTTGCAAGTTCAAGCAAAGAAAATCAAAGACATACAACTTAAGGATGAGAATATTTAAATTTTTTAATATTTAAACACATCATGGATAAATATTTTTTACATTCAAATTTTTATGCTACTGAGATGGATAATACGGGTATTGTTCTTGGTTATCCTTGGTTACATTCTTTGGGTACTATTAACATTAATGTACAATAAAAGTTAATGAAGTTATGGTACCAGAAAAACAAGATAGCACTACAAGATTTTTTTGTGTAAGAGGTAAGGATCCAAGGAAATACATAAACCTATTCAAGGGAAACAAACAAAAGAACTTGAAGTAGAATCTAAGGAAGAGGCAATAACAAATATCAAAGAAGAAGCTAAAGCAATGTCCAAAAATGGACCAAAAGAGGGGAGTAAGAGAGGAGCATAAAATAGAGGTAAAAATATTAGAGCATATCACCATCCACACCACCATGAGAGGTAACAACCATGGAAACAGGTTTTAAGGCAACCAATGGACTACAATGGACATACATAGAGCCATAGAAGAAAAAACTATGGGTATTCAAATGGCACAAGGGTAACTTGGCATCATCATAGATTATAATCAATGAATATATCACTTGGATGGAGAGATGATCAAGATTGGTACCAGTTTTCAACATCATTTAGAAGATCATATTATTTAGTTTCTTTCTATGTTTCGAGGATAAAACATTTTTGTAAGAGTGGAATGTTAGGTACCTAGGGATAGGAATGTGGGGAAATAATATTGTATATGGGTATTATGGCATGGGTCACACATAAACTTATAATAATATATAGCATAGTATCATATTATAAAATTATGCACTTTGTAACTCATAGAAGGTAAATCATGACATGGGTGACCTTCTAACTCATGGAAGGTGAACCATCACATTCTTGAAGAGAGATATACCCCCAATTATAAAAAAATCCATAGCAAGTACTTTTTGTAAAAAGTATTGGCTCATGGACCAGATATCTTTGGAGTAATTCCTTCCTTTAGGAGTGTTCTTTGTGTTGCCCTACCTCAAGGGTATTATCTATCTCTATTTCATTATGTGGATTGTTATGGTGGAATTTATTTATAGATTCATATTTGAAAATTTTACATATTAGTGAATGAATTATTGTTAATGAGAAGATAAATTCATAACACACATTATCCATAGATAAGAATCACAACACTTTGATACAATATATGGAGTAAGGGTGGATATTTATACCGATAACAAAACCCCAATTACACAAATAAATTTAACTTAAGTTGCCTTATCAAAAGGGATTAAGGTTAATTACAAGTAATAAGGTGGGTTTAACAATGATAAGGTTAATTGTGGTCCATAGGGTTTTACATAATAAAACAATACTTTATTTTAAGTGCATTGCATAATGATTACCCTTATATCTATACATTATTACATAATAAAATATCTATCTTGTCCATGAATTATATTACACTTTCAACACAATATAGGTTCATAGATCACGATCAATTGTATTAGATAGAACAATACAAATTGGATTATAGGGAGGAGTAGAAAGAGGGGTAGTAGGACAAGGCAAATTCATGGTGTTTAAATAAGAAAGGGTATAATAATAAAAGTTATTTATATTTGATAGGGTGTTATGATGATTATCAAAAAAATTGGGTTGACACTTCTTTTTAGTCATTCTCACATCCTATAAATGATCAATGCATTGCAAATGGTCACTAATTCAAAACCAACTAGTAAAAGCAACAAATTCATTTATACACTAGGAATAGAAGCCAAACCCAAAATAATACTTTGGATCATTTTTAAAAAAGTTTTACAAAAATTACCCCTTCCTTTGATAACTTCAAAGAAATGATTACAATGAGATGGGTCTCCCATAAGGTTCCCAACACACCCAATTCTCAAAAAAATGTTGCTAGAGATACCCCTTATTTTAATCAGCTCAAAGAGACAATTACAATGAGATGGATCTCTAGAAATGGCCCCAACACCACTGATATTATTTTTATCATATTCGAAAAATAAAACAATGATGACTAAATCAAAATATTACAAAAGAAAATGCACCAAAAGAGTGAGCCAAAAAAAATAAAAATTACTAAGTGATAAGAAACAAAACTAATTGTCAGATATTTTGGAATGGTTTGCATGCCCTTCTATTGAATTTTTACACCACTATAAGGAATCAAGATTGATTTTCTAATACCACTTGTAATGAAACAACTTCCAAAAATACAATAATAGCAATAATAATTTAAAAATGTGTAGAATTAAGCATCCACTAAAATAGTAAATCAAATTCAATGTCAAAAAATCAATAATGCAAGTAATAGATTCTAGATTCTAAATCAATACAAATCCTAGCCACTTAGAGAGGGAAAAGTCTCATAGCCACTTAGATAGGGGAGAGTCTCATATGTGCAACAAAGGCAACTAAAATTCAAATATGAAATATGATTCCAACTATAAAAAAAAGTCTTCCTATCTATAGACTAAATAAAAAATAACCCTAACCCTAATACTTGTTAAGAATTTACAACATTATGTAATATAGTTAAGGTAGATATTTGGAAATTACACCCAAATAGGTGGTTGATAGTTATCCAAACTAATCACCTCACCTTCATTATATATATTCACATTTTTTATGAATGAAATTTTGTCTAGCACCTTGTTGGTCCAACATGTGGTATCAAAGCAGGCTATTGAGCAATAACATTCTTTGGTATTTCTAAAACCATGAATAAGATGTGAAAATTAAGCATCACAAAAGGCATTTGTTGCATAGATGTTGCATCACGACATGCATTGAGATATTGCAGAAGGAAAGAACATGAGGAGATGATTGAAGATGTTGAATAATTATGCATTCGAGAAGGAGAAGTAGGACACCAATAAAAAAGTGTAGATGGTGATGCCTAAAGAGTGAGAGGTCCAAAGAGCATACAAGAATTTACAAAAAAATGTTAACAACTAAAATAGTTGTGAATGGTGAAGATCTTGAACATGTAAAATTTGAATTCCAAGTGAGCATTGTATAGCAAAGAGAAGAGATATTTAATATATTCTATTATTTGATTTGTCATCCAACCATGAGAAGTGTTTCCATGGTTCTATTTGAGTAGTCTAGAGTGTTATCATGCATTGTAAATTGGATATCTAAAGGAATTAAAAGAATGAACCATCTAACAAAGAATTTAATCATGCAAGGGAAACTAAAGATTGTTCTAAAGATATGTCGTATGAAGATCCTAATATCATTATCCTAGGAAGAGGTCATCTAACATAGGCCATTTGAAATGTTAAATGTGTCATAATGCAACTAAATCTAAGGAACATCTAAATCCTAGTAGGGTTGTCCATTAATTGGGCTATCTTGAGGAGTTGTCTAAATATTCGTATGGGTTTTCAAGAGCATGAACATTTTTAAAGGCCATCTAAATACTTCATGGAAGAAAAACATGTCATTTTTTATAATAGAATATGAGACGTGTAACTACTAGTTTCTATGAAAGGTTTGGTGGAGCATTCATTGAACTAGAGATACTTATAGAAGAGAAGGCACCATGTTGAGAAGACGAAGGCATGCATGTTTGACTATTGTTATGAAATCAAGGAAGCATTATTTAGCAAAGAAAAAGCATCGAGGAGAGTTCCATATAGATGAACAAAGACACTAAAAGGTTATTGTTTGACGTAGGACACTATATCTACCAAATAACTATTGCAATGTGGACATGTTTTAGGCGCTAAAACCATGGAGAAATTTATTATGAATGTGGGCTTGAAATTCACAATTATATTTTGTGCATAGAGAGTGAAGAACCATTATAAAGTATCTTAGAAGTCATGCTTGCATGTTTGTTTAATGTAAGGATTTGATGTGGAATGCTATTGTAGAGAAACATCATAGGATTGAATGATACATGGATTTGCATGAGCACGTAGAGAAGCCATTGAGGAGGTGCAAAGACAGTGGATTTATCACTGATCAATCATGATTTTTTATTCATCAAATGAGCATTATTGTTTGTTAGTATTGAAGGAAATTTTTGCATAACCCCATTGGATATGATGAGTGTTGAATTGTAATTATAATATGCAATTTTATTCTAGTTTTTAGATGCAGATCTAATGGTTATGAGTATATTTTGATGAATGTTATGCATAATTTATATCATTTTTGATATATTTGACCTATGTGGTGTTATGAGATATATGTCGATGATTTAATATAAATTATGTAAGAATACTATATTTTTTAGCAGATGTATGTGCAAGAGTACGCTAGGAACCTTCGCGATCGAACACAACTTGAACCATCTTGTGAGAATACACATCATGAACGGATTATAGAAAGCATCTACGAAAAGGTGTTATGAAAAGCACCTATATAAAGGTGTTACAAAAAATGGTTGACTACGTAAATTTGTCTGATGTGGTGGAATTTCCATGTGTGTTGATAGCTCAACCAACACAATGTATATTGCACAGTCAACATGGTCATTGTCGTGTTGACATTAGTATTTGGAATATAATCCAATATTTGTTATGTAATTTATTATTAGATATGTAATTTTTTAATTTGTTAGTTGTTAGAGATTTATGTAATCGAAATGTAATGACTTTGTCCTCCTTGAGAAAAGGACAAAAGAGTTGTTTTACTTTGTTAATTATTATGTTAGTAAGTTATAGGTCTTTGTTACGTATTATGCCACTTGGATAGATCCGTTTGTAATAAGTCCAAAAGTAGTTTTTAGGTTATCTTAATATTAGATTATCTTGTTATGTAATTTTAGAATTTAATTTGAGTCCGTTCAATATGTAACGGAAAGAAGTTGAAGACTTCTATTGAAAGAGTGATGTAAAAGCTATATATTACAATGTAAAGACCTTGGAAAAGGTCTACCATATGAATAGTCTATTGTCCGCATAATCTATCATTTACATTGTACAAATGAAGATTGAAGTCAAGCAATAAAGTAGCAACATTTTCTTCAATGAATTTGGTAATTGTATCTTGTAATTTCTTCATGCTTTACTTGTTATTGTAACTTCCATTTTATTTTCCTGCACACATGAATTAAATAGCATTAATATAGTTTAAATGAATATTATTTGCTGAAATTAAAATAGAATAGAAAGGAGAAGAGATTAATACTGACCTCTAAGAGGCAAGGCCCACTCTGAACAGTTAGTCCCTTGCTCTCTTCCTCCTAAAATAGAGTAGAATTAATTAGGATATAGAATAGTCTTAGACATAGATTTAATTAAATTGCATAATATAGAATTATAAAATATATTAAATAGTTAATGCATTTTTAGATCATAATGTGGATCCACACATAGACTTAGTCTAAATCATAAATTGCATCTTTTGAATTAAGCATCATTTCATTTCAATTTCATTTATTGCAAACTTTTATTTCTTGCAAATGAAACTAAGAAAATAGAATAAAGTCAATGATTAAGAATTGGGGAATAATCTATATGGGATTACTGTTCTTTAAATCTAACTTGGATTGAAAAATTAAATGTGAGACATCACAACTCGATATTTTGGCATCGTTGTCGAGGAGAACAATGCCATAATTTTTTATTGGAGATTGTTGGATCGTGTGAGAGGGAGGCTTACCTGTGTGGTCAGAGTGGCACAAGAAATTCCAACGTGCATGCAGGTTAGAGTGGCACAAGGAGTTCCAACAAGTGTCTTCATCTCAACACTTCCAGGTTCCATTTTCTTAGGTTCAAATTTACTATTTTCTAGTTAGCATTTGATTTCAGCAAGTTATTTTATGGTTGTCACATCTTAGGTTTGGAAGCTTTAACCTGTAAAAGGTAGTAGGTGCGACAAGATCATACCGAAGTGCTTCTTAAAATCAAGTAGTGACAATATTTTAGCATTTTTATTTTTAGAAAATTTACTTTCAACATTGTGTGGTTGTTACATACTTAGGTCTAGAAACTTTAACCTCTAAACAAGGCAGTAGGTGTGACAAGATCATACCAAAGTGTTTCTTAAAACCAAGTAGTAACAACAACATTTTACTTTCCCTTGCTGTGTTAAAATTGGTTGTTGTATTTTAGACCTAGTTTTAATGGCAGTAAGATTATTTTAGAATAGTAATTTTACTTTCCCTTATTGTGTTAAAATTGACTATTGTATTTCAGATCTAGTCTTAATAGTAGTAAGATTATTCTATAGTGGTAATTTTAATTTCCTTGTTGTGTTAAGATTGACTATTGTATTTTAGATCTAGTCTTAATAGCAATAAGATTGTTCTGTTTGAAAATTTTTCTAAAAAATACATTATGAAAACCAAAAAGAAAAGAGAAGTATACATTGTTGATGGTGGAAAGTTGTATCATTTGGTCCACATTTATAGACCTCAGAAGAAAATTTCTAGAACAAGAAATCAATCTACTTTTTGAACAAAGACATAGGTCATCTTGGAAAGAGTGGAACCACATGTGGGAACACCTTGATATTATTAGGGAAAGGTCATAAGAGTTGGACAAAATTAAAAGGATCGATATAGCTAAGGCTCTAGGTGCAGATTATCACTCACCATACCTTACTCTCTTGAGAAGTTGTGAATGTTGGCTAGGGGATAGAAGAGCAAGTGTAAACTCAACTACATATCCTTGGGAGCATTACTTTGAGGATTCCCTAGTTGTCCATAATTTCTTAGTAGATATAGAAAATAAAGAAGTGAGTCTAGAATATAACAAAAGATACCATAGGAAGCACTAGAATTATATACTTTAGAGAGTTGTATCATGATTTACAGTTTGAAAATCCTAGCACAATTCAAGGACAAGCCTTTATTGTTCAATTGATTCATCTTGTAAAATGAGACTTTACATTTGAAGAAGAACATTACATGACCCCTGAACAATTGGAACCAATCAATGATATCCATAAAATGTTTAAGGAGGAATGAATGATTTTGTTGCAAAAATTAAGAGCTTTGTAAATTTATGAGTAGACCTAGAGATTCAAAAGGAAGATTCATCAAAGTCTACAAAGAAAAACAAGAAGAAAACTCTAGTGAAAAGCTTGATATTACTAGATTAAAAGAGATTGAGATTACAGTAACTAAGGATTCTCCAAAAGAACAAATTAAACTACCATTAACTCTACTTGATCAAAATCCTAAAACATTTCTATTGCTAGAACCTGAATTTGATAATCATATAGATCATTCCGCTATCTTTTCTAAACCCATACCAGGTCCAATCTTAGAATTTCTTCAATTAGTCATGGACGACCATATTAGTGAACATGGGGAAGTAGATGGAAACCAAAGGGGGAGTAGGAAAAGGAATAGTGATCATGGATAAGTAGAAGAAAACCAAAGAAGAAGTAGGTAAAGGAAAACTTTTGCCTTTCCAATTCCTTCTCCAGATGATAGGATAATGAGAGAACCAAAATCTTGTCTCTATTGTTATTTTACCTACATTTCATGGGAAACCACATGAGGACCCTGATGCATTTATTTTTGAGTTTTAAGTGGTATGCCAAGCTTACTTCTACACAACTAATGAGCAAAATCTAAGACTATTTCCCTCTACACTTAAGGATGTAACTTTAAGGTGGTTCATGGGTCTAGGTGAAAGTATTTGCAACCGATGGGATGGAGAGAATGGATTGAAGGACATGTTCCTTTAAATATATCAAGATTACTATAGAGTTAAAATTAAGAAATCTGAGCTATTTTATATGAACCAATAAGAAGAAGAATCCCTTGAAGACTATCTTGAAAGATTTCAGTTTGTGGGGTCTAGAGTCAATATTGAGCTAGATGAAGAAATATTAAAAGAACTTTTTCTCAAAGGGTTAAAAGAATATGTCCTTGATGTACTAAACCTTATGGCTAAGGGAGATATTCATCTAATGGTATTTGAAGAAATTATGAATCTTTGCAAAAATTATTCAAGAAACAAGCCTCTTAGAAATAACAAATACTCATCCATAGGAGGAGGAGTGACAAGAGCAAAAATTGGTAACATGTTGGAGAGTCTGAAGACTGATTTGTTGAGTACATTAACTACATCTCTTGATCTCATGGATAAAAAACCAAAATAGCAAGATATTGAGGAGATATATTGTCATAGATGTAGGAAAAGACATAATCTAAGAGAATGCCCTCTTAACATCACAAATATCTCCAACATTTTTTCTAGTTGTAAAATATGTGACAAGAATCATAGTACTAAAAATTGCAAGTATATTTCAGTTGTTAAATTTTCTATAAAAGAATCTAAAGTCGAGGAAGTGGAGGGACATTTATTTTGTAGCCCAAAGAAGAAGTGGCCCATTCAATGGTCCATCTAATTGTTCAAATTCTAGTTATTCCAATCAGCAAAGACCTAATCATTGATCAAATGCATCAAATTGGACAAATTGGAACCCATAAAATTACCTAAACAATCAAGAATGAAATATACCTCCATGGGCTCAATTTATGGCCAACTCATATGGGAGTCCACCTCCATGGACTCAAGGAATGTCAGGTCAAAATATGTCTAATTGGAATATGAATGACCAATATAATCAAGGAGGACCTAGTTGGTCTCAAGGTCCACCTCAACAATAAAATTTTCAAAACCAATTTAGGGGACAAGCCCCTCAAAACCAACCTCAAAATAGACTCCTCCCACCTCCAAATAATGTGAACAATCCTCCTAAGCAACCACCTTTACCAGCTCAATCGGTACCCAATCCTAACAATAACAAAATAGTTCAACAAGTCTATGAAACTAATGAAACATGTTCAATATCTATGGTACCTTGCCAATAGATCCAATTAATATTTGGAAAGGTGTTGGATAATAATAGAGTGACTTTTACAAAAATTGAGGAACCTACCCAAAACTTGTTTGAAAAAGGAGACAAAGATGAAAAACCTAAAGATGAGGTGGAAACCTCACTAGAAAATGTTCTAGAAAAACAAAAGAAGTCCAAATCCCTCAAAGGAAAGAGATGGAAATACCATTTCCTGAAAGACTAGCAATACCTAAAGAACCCTCTAAACTAGCTTTCAATTTCCTTCAAGAACTAGAAAATGTTACCATTAAAATTCCTCTTTTGCAAGCTATCAAGGATATTCCTATTTACTCCAAGTTAATAAAGAGTATGTGTGCAACAAATTCAAGAAGGAAAAATAAGAATGAATCTCAAACCATCCAAGTCATTGGACAATTATCTAAGATAATGACTAGAGGAAGGTTACTCCCAAAATATGCAGATCTTGGGATACCTATACTCATAGTCCATATTGGTAATACAACCTTGCATAACATCTTAGTAGATTTAGGGGTTGCCATCAATGTTATGACTAAGGAAACAACAAAATATTTAGGGGTACATAAATTACAACCAACCTCTATAGTGCTTCAACTTGCAGACAGATCTACCATTAAACCAGAAGGAAAGTTAGAGGACATCATAGTTTCTATAAGTTCATGGGAGTATCCCATAGACTTTGTGGTCTTACAACCAAAGAAGAAACTAGGGGGACATCCCTTGATTTTGGGATGCCCATGGCTTGCAACAATTGATGCTTACATTAGTTGTAGATATGGAAATATGACTATTTCCAATGGTAAGCACACTAAAGATCTTAGCCTATTTCTTGAGTCAACATTAGATGAAGGTTTTTCAAAGCAACTTTGGTATGATTTTCCTAATGACTTGGATGATATTCAGACTATATCAATCAATGTATTAAGTGAACATTTACAACAAGATATTGAAGGACCACTATCACTACTATTAGATGATCAAGAGGAAGATCAAGATCAAAACACTAGTTATCCACTTGAATTTGCCATGACTAATGATGAAGCAAGTACAAGTCAATATCATCAATTAGTGCCTTATAACTATCAATTAAATGTTCTCAAACATGAAATAATGGGAATAGATGCAAATACTAAAAATTGCAAACAAATAGATATCACACCTGGAAAAACTCTAAACATTAATAATGCACTCACAGGCATACAAGAATCACAATTGATAGATGTGCTTAAGAAACATCAAACAACATTTGCATGGAACTATGAGGATATGAAAGGAATACATCCAAACATTTGTACCCACTGTATATTCATCCAAGAAGGTTATCATCTAGTGAGACAACCTCAAAGAAGACTAAATCCAGCTATGAAAGATATAGTTCAAGATGAGATTATTAAGCTATTGAATGCAGGATTTATATATCCAATTTTTGATAGCCAATGGGTGTCACCACTTGTGATAGTTCCCAAAAAGAATGGAAAATGAAGAATTTGTGTAGATTATAGGGAACTAAACAAGGTAACAAAGAAGGATTATTTTCCTTTACCCTTCATTGATCAAGTCCTTGATACCTTGGTTGGAAAGAAGTACTTTTGCTTCTTGGATGGTTTTAGCGGGTACAATCAGGTCTCAATAGCAAAAGAAGATCAAGAAAAGACAACTTTCACATGTCCTATAGGTACCTATGCTTACAAAGTTCTACCCTTTGGATTATGCAATGCACCTACTACTTTTCAAAGGGTTATCTTAGCTATTTTTGTTGATTTAATTAATGAATGTGTAGAAGTCTATATGGATGACTTCACAGTTTATGGTAACACCTTTGAAGAAACCTTGTTGAGCTTATAAAAATGTTCTTGTTAGATGCCAAGAACATAATCTCTCCTTGAGTCATGAAAAATATTTCATGATGATGAGAGGAGGTATTGTCTTAGGACATTACATATCTGAGGAAGGTGTTAAAGTGGATCCTACAAAGATCCAAGTTATTCAATCCCTCCAACCTCCAAGGACACAAACTGAGGTAAGGAGCTTTTTAGGACATGCAGGATATTATTGTAGATTCATTAAGGATTTTAGTAAAGTTACCTCTCCTATGCTTAATATCTTAACAAAGGAAAGTGAATTTAATTGGATAGAGGAATGTCAAAAAGCCTTTGAAATCATAAAAGACAAATTGATTACTGCTCCCATTTTAAGGGGGCCAAATTGGGAATTTCCCTTTCATATACATTGTGATGCTTTAGGTTATGCAATAGGAGCAGTACTTCAACAAATTGAGAATAAAATACCTTATGCTATCTATTATGTGAGCAAAAATTTGCATGGGGCAGAACTCAACTATACAATTACTAAAAAGAATTCTTAGTTGTAGTTCATGCCATTAATAAATTCAAACATTATTGAAACATTTGGCATGTGTGGGTTGACATGAGCATGGAACATCTAATAGGATGCTTTTCTAGTGTGAGTTTTACGTGTTCTATGCCATTGCAACTGGATATGTTTTATGTAAGGATCCTCTACCTTCTTATCCTCTACTTTTTGACCCCTCATGTTGTTATTCTTTCCCTATATCCCATTTGATCTGGTGCATTTCTCCTCTACCTCCCTCATCCTATCAAGCCTTGTCCTAATGGTTGAATTTGAATCCTCAACGCTTCACCTTATTATCCTTGTGGAGGATATTTTTAGAGACCATGGCCTCATCAATTTCCTACAACTGTTTAATGGCCATGAATCTTATCTTTCTCTAGATTTTGTATGGATGTGGGATGGATAACATGTTATCATCTATAGTTTGAGTTTCATGGTTACCACTGACCTCCTTATTGATATCATGGTGATCCCAAACGAAGGGGAGATCATCAACAAAGAGAAACACTCATTCTAGGGTGAGTTGGCTCTCTTTTGAGATCAAGGCGAGTCCTTGGGCAAATACAAGGATGGCATTCAATAGGAAACACTCCCAAAGTTGTGGGATGTCATGATGGTGATGGTACTCCA
Organism: Wollemia nobilis; assembly: GCA_028583015.1. NCBI lineage: Eukaryota > Viridiplantae > Streptophyta > Pinopsida > Araucariales > Araucariaceae > Wollemia > Wollemia nobilis. Next base: position 2,599,016 of record JAQPPZ010016480.1, on the reverse strand, counting down.
GTAATTTATTCTAGACAACCCCAAAGTAATCTTAAGGAGATTCTATTTGGTGTTCCTCAACCACTTGCAGGTAAAAAAGACCATCAACATCCCAGAATACCTTTTTTGGTTTTTTGAGCGGTGTCCTAAATATCAAGAGAGGGGTCTCATCCTTCCCCCTACACCAAGGTATTCACTTGATGATCTACATATACGTATTGGAGTGGCAAAATCATAGAGTTGTGGGAGTAGTGGTCTCTACCATGGGACCTATGAACAACACTGGAGAATATTGTGGAGACACTTTTGCATCTCCTAGAACAAATCGGGCCCTAGACTTTGATGCAAATTTGGAGGAAACTTTGAGCTTTCAAAAATTTGAACCTCATCAATCCACTAGGAGCAAATCTAGCAACGATAAACATAAGGTCCCCATTTTTGTTGACAATAATTTTTCTTATGACTCTCTTTACTTTCAAGTTAAACCAGAGATAGCACCCAATAAAATTCACCCTATTGATGGTACATCCACCTAGCCTCCCCCTGTTGGCCTCCATAGTTTCCTGTTGGTCTAATATCTTCGAATGTAACCATCTCTAGGATCTCCATGACATTATGAAGGCCCTAGGGAGAGTGGCCAGGATGACCTCCTCTCTCCTCTCTCAGGTGGAGACTCTCCTGGATGAATACAAGGACCAGTTCAAGATCTTGGAGGAATTCAATATCTTGGTGGGTGCAACCAGGGATGGTTGCAATATTGGACAACCCAATATCTAGCGTATTTTGTGGCTCTTTGATGGTTTTTGGGTGCTTTTGGGTGTACATTTTTTATTTTCTATCTCATGGCTTGCTCTTGTGTGGGCTTATTTATGGATGGTTCTATTGGTTACTCCTTATTGCCCCTGTGAGGACTTCCTAAGCTCGTTGTTGATTTTTGTAACTACCCATAATGGGATAACTTTTCTGCTATTATGCTAAGGAGTACTTTTTAGTTAGACTCCATTTTGTAAAAGGTTATGGTATCCTTTCAAAATTCCTTTACCAATCAAAAAATAAATAAATTCAAACACTATATAATAGGGTATGAAGTATTTGTTCACACTCATCACTCTGCCATTAAGTATTTAATGAACAAAGATACAGTAGGAGGAAGAGTGGTTAGATGGCTTCTCTTTTTGCAAGAATTTAATGTCACAATTGTAGATAAAGTAGGTAAGGATAATTTTATTGCATATCATTTGTCTCGTATGCATATATTTGATGATAATGAGTTGGTTCTTGATAATTTTCCAGATGAATATTTATTTGCTCTTTATGTTTTTACTCCTTGGTATGTTGATATTGTAAACTATTTGGTAACAGGAAAAATACCATAAAACTTCACACCATATGAGCGTAGAAAGTTAGTGCATCAAAGTGTCCCTTATACATGGATTAATAGAGTTTTTTAAAGTCTTTCCCTGACCATATAATTAGGAGATGTGTGCAAGAATATGGTGTATATGAAATCATTCAAGAAACACATGAAGAACCTTGTGGAGGTAATTATGCCACCCAAAGAACAGTTAGTAAAATACTTCAAATGAACTATTTTTGGCCTACTATACATAAGGATACCCATAATTTTTTTGATAGATGTGATGCTTGTCAAAGGACTAGTAAACCTACACCCATAATGGAGATACCTTTGGTACCATAAATAATGTTTGAACCATTCAAAAAATGGGAAATTAATTTTGTTGGATGAATAGATTCTCTAAGTAAAGGAAATAAACACATTCTTGTATGCATATATTATGTCACTAAGTGGGCTGAAGTAAAAGCTTTTCCATGAGCACAAGATGAACCTATAGTTTATTTTCTTTACACATATATCATATAATGCTTTGGAACAACTAGAGAATTGGTTTTAGACAATGGAACTCAATTCCTCTCCAAATTGATTGAGCATTTTGTTAAGATATATAAAATCAACCATATAAAGACATCCCCATATCATCCTCAAGTTAATGGATAGGTAGAGATTACAAATAGAGAACTTAAAAATATTATAACAAAAATTGTAGTCATCAATAGGGTTGATTGGGTAGAAAGACTAAAAGAAGCTACATAGGCCTATAATACAACTTGGAAAACTACCATAAGACTATCACCTTATGAAATGGTCTATGGGAAGCAAGCTATTATACCTATTGAATTTGAAATAGAAACTCTTCACACAGTGGTACAACTTGATATGGATTTGGATCAAGCACAAAAATCTAGATTGGAACAATTAAATATTCTAGATGAAAGAAGATCAGAGGTATTACATAGGATTGAACTAACACAAGTACAAAGAAAAAAATGACATGATAAACATATTGTACCATGAATATTTCAACCAGGAAATTGGGCCTTGCTATTTGACTCCCTCTACCAAGATTTCAAAGGAAAGCTAATGACACAATGGCTTGGATCCTATGAGATTGAATAAATATTTTGGAATGATATAGTTAAACTTAAGCCCATTTATGATTCAACAAGAATATTATTAGTTAATGGACATAGACTTAAGCTTTATAGGAAGCCATTATCTAAAGAAAAATTTATAAACCATCTTAAGCAACAAGTTTATTTGCAATGCATTTTTGAAATGCAATCAGCTTCTATTAAATAAGAACTTCTCTTTTATATCTTAAGCAAAAAACACTATCTACAATTTGTTGCTCTTTAATATAATATATATTAAGAAAATAAATGCAATCAATAAAAATAATGTAGTATAATAAGTCCTCTTGTTTGGATGCATAAGTACCAGTAAATAAGATGGATGACAAAAATATTTACACTACTTGACCAATGAAAGAAGGTTATTATCAAAAATATTTCTTGAAAATAACTAGAAAATATCACTCGATGTTCTTTAAAATATGCTTTCTTTTTTTCATGATGGAGTTCTATCATACAATATTTTGTTCATCTTATCATTCATCGCCTTTCAATCACAATACCAAGTTTAGAGAAGAAGTATAATTCGATGTGGGAAGACATATTCTTAGCTCATGGAAATGAGGTCATATAGTCATGATGGTATCACAAAATTAACAAAGCAAGGAAGTAAAATACCTTGTTTCATATGGCCCACAAGCAATAAAAGGAAGGAAAGGATATTAAGGATAGAATTACATTTCCATATAGATGGTTATGTAGTCTGAATCCCCAAAGTTCTAATTTCTTCCCTCTCCCCCCCAAAAAAATGTAGTAAGGACAAGATTACATTTCCATCTAGATGGTTATGTAGTATGAATACCCAAAACCTTAATTGTTCTTACTTAAAGGGGTAACGTAGTAAGGACAGGGTGACAATTCCCATAAGGACTTTGATAGAGTGGCTGGAAATCTGATTTCCTAAAGCTTTGCACCCCTAAAAATGTAATCTATATGTATATGAAAAGAAATGGGCTATGAAATGATAAAACAAAAATGATACCAGAATGACTATCTCACTTTCTTCTTGCAAAACAGGTTTAAATATGCTCAACCATTGATGAGACCTATTTCTGCAAACTAAAATATTGTTTATTGATATATGTTTAAGCTCATTATAATTTTTCTCTCACAAAGGACTCCTCAATGATGTCGAGGGAAACAAAACAAATAAATTGATCTCTCCAGGACATTAAAAATATTTATTATAAAATCCGTGGAATATTTTATTAAGAAGTCAAGGAAGACATCAATATTTTTTCATAACATCTTTGCTATTGAGAACAGACAATTCCATTCTAAAGAAGATTTATTAGCCTACAATCTTAGTTGATGACTTAGCTTAAAAATAAATGATTCATATATATAAGTAAAAAACCCCCATATTCCTAAATAAATAAAAATATATAGATTTTCTATAATATAAACCTTTATAAATAAATAAAAATTTATCTCCTTATCTTGTTTTAGCTATATAGCCAAAATTTCAGTTTTGGGTAGAACCAAAGGATTAATATAATAATTTTTGTAATATAGTATGGGGGAGAAAAAAATAAAAAATAAATAAATAAGTGGAAAAGAAAGAAGGTAGGACAAATAGTTTTTCTAGTTACTTTTTGTAGCTACTTTTTGTACTTAGTTTTTGTAGTTAGTTTCCATAGTATATTTTTGTTTTCATAGTTACTTTCTATAGTTGTCTCAGTAAATGTGTTTTCATAGGTGCATCATCATGAAAATTTTCTAAGTGTTTGGTTGGTAGACTCACGCATGACTAAGGCCACATGTCAAGGCATAATAAAGCATTGCAGGATGATTATCATTGGTCCTTATTATTGAAGCCTTGGCATGAAAAAGGAATTCATGTGAACATGTGAACCTTTACCTCGTGAGCCATGGTTCAAAATTCAATCCACGGGTTTGACCTCAGAAACCATGCACAGTGGATTTGAATGCTCAAAAATCATGGATCAGCAAATCGATGGGAATTTTAACCCATGCACGAAGCTAACATGGAAATCATGTAAGATCACAACCCAAAACTTGAGTGGATGATGTGGAAGCTTGTTAATGATAAACAGATGAATGATTTTCTTTGAAAACGTCATACATACCATTTTTTATGCACAACACAACTACTCAAACTCAAGAGAAGATGATAAGGCACGAACGCACATCATTTGAGAAGAGGTTAGTCTATCGATGGGGGTAGCATAGATTTAAAAGTATAACTTCTTCATTGGATAAGACATGAAGGCATTGTGCAGTGCAAGTCATACACATAAGAATGATAAGCAACATGCAATGGTTTTGGAGCCAGAGAGGGAGTAACAAATGAAACGTACTCGACATGCAGTGATGACTAGGAACCGATGTCAGTTGAGGAAGGAACATGTGGGAAATATAGTGATATAAATCATGAAATAATCTTCTTAAATATAATTTAAATGAGGAAAATAGAATAAAAAGTTTTCCAAATATTAAACTTAAAATTTAAAATGAAACTTTGCCTAGTGGATGATGTAACACAGAATTAGCATGACTTATCATGTGGATCAAGGAGAGCTGGTAAAATGTGAGTGTGCCTCGTTAACATGTTGTGATTAGCATAAAGGAAGACAACCACCTCATACAAACAATATCGATCATCAATACTTGACCACACGGTGCACTTAGGGCTATCATCACGGATCGAGATTAAGGATCATTGATTAAGCGAGATCGAGGATTGAGATTTATTCAACCACTAACACAATAAAAAAACATAAGGAAAAACCTTATTTTGGAAACCAAAACTCATCTCCTCTGCAAGTCGATTAGGAAAGAAAAAAATAGTGGTTTAACGATCGATCCCCTATGCAACCCAGCCATGAACACAACAAGAGAACATTGCACAAGGGATACAGCCAAAGCAAGTGGTGGTTTTCAATTTAGGAGAATGACTAATCATAGGCAAACATTGAAGAAGAAGTGGTAATATTGAACCATGATAGAGGGTATGATAGAAATCGAAAGCATTACTAGAGAAGGGGTAGAAGTCTAGGACTGTAAGTGCTTAGAATTTTTCAAGAAATTATAGAAAACCATAATGAAATATGAACATAATTTGTAGGAAAAATGTACTAAAATTACTTGAAATATAGTACATTTTTTGTGACGAATATATGCAGTGTTTGAAATTCTCAAATAATTCGTAAAAATATGTATATCAAAATGTTATGAAATGTAATGAAATATTGTGTTTTTCCTACATGAATCCAAAGCATGATTTCTCTGCATGAAATTGAAGTATCAAAGATTTTTTTTGAGTATTGAATATTATATAAATCATTTTTTTCTTTGCATGAAATTTTTATTGTATAAATTATTGTTCTTTTTGCATGATAATAATCGATGCATGCATATATTTGTAAATTTTCTTTGTAGGTTTTCATTTTGTAGCTAATATTTGAGAAACCAAAACTAAGCCCATTTTCCTCAAAACTCCCTACCCTTCTATCTACCAAACCCTTTTCACCATGCCAAAAATGACCTTCCATAAGCGCAATGAGCCATATTCCATAAACACCCAAACATCCAATGATTTCATCAAGAGGCTTTTCCAAAAATATAGATGGTGGAAATCTCTAACGATATTTCAAGAGCATGACCAAGGGATGGCCAAACATTTCATATTGAACTATGATCCCACAACCATGGTCACTAATGTGGGTGGGGTAGAAATTGAAGTCAACCCTAGCCTTATCTTTGAAGTGTTGTGTCTTCCCAAAGTCGACCAAACATATTTTAAAACCACAAACAAACAGGTGACCCAGTTGGTCGATAAGTTAAGAGAAAAATCTACTATTGTCAAAGACTAGGAGGTATGGATCAAGGGGGTGGAAAATTCATCTCTTCCTTTTAAGTGGCAAGAGGCTTCCACCATAATCATGAAGTTCTTTATAGTAGATGGAATATTGTCCATGTGCAGGGGATACCACCTAAAAATGTTGCTCAATCTTAAATACCTAAGCGTGAGGATTGTGTCATTAACCTCCCATATTTTTTTTATAAATCCTTGAAAGTTGTAGTTGGAAGATTTCAACCCAAAAATTCTAGGATCGAACCCAAATTGCATCTAATAGCCCATCATGGTCTTATCAAATTACTTGTCCTACATAAAGCCCTAAAAATTGAAATTGCATGGGATAAGATTATGGAGGAGGCAAATCTATCAATGTAGTCATATGAGCTGAGTGACTATGAGTCTAGTGAGGGTACTACATCTAAGGAGAGATATCAGAGTCTGGAAGTGAGGTGGAAGAAGAGTCTTCGGTGATCAAAACAATCTGAACCAAAATCTCAAAAGCACCCAAGTCCCATGCACCAAAAAAGAAAGTTATATATGAGGAATATAGTCTTGAAAATCATGAGAAAGGAGAAACATCCAACTCTCAAATGAGTTCACCTACCTCAAACCCTTCTACTGAAACCCTAGCCCAAGTTGGTACCCAATAGTGTTTGTTATAGAAGCAACTAGATAACTTTAGAAGAACATTTGTAGAGCATGCAACATTTGTGGAGAAATCTCTCTCCACTCAAATTAATCTTCTAAGGCAAATAGCAAAAAAAATGTGGTCAAACCGGTTGAGCCAATTCCTCAACTGTTGGTTTCGAATGCATCGTCCAATAAGAGTTCAATGAGCAAGAAGAAAATGAGGAAGTTGGTAAATTTTACTAAGCATTTCAAATTGACCAAAATTTTTGATGAGGACAACTCACCTACCTTATCCAAGTTTAGATTTTAGAGGTATCCTACACATAGCACTCAAACGCCAAAATTATCAGTTAAGTTGGAGATTTCATTGGAGGTAGACAAGGTGATCAACCAGATCACTAAATCTGCAGGGCAGTTGTCCCCACCAGCAAAACAAGGGTCACCACATGGCACAAAGGATGTAGGAGGTGAACCAAAAGAAGTTTTATACTTGAAGACTATGGCTATTGAGAAGCCACCAAGCCAAGAAAAAACCAAAGCATAGATCTAGAAATTCAAGCAAGAGAAACTGAGGGCTACGAAAAATCTACTTATTCCAACCCAAGTTTCATCCCAGATCAGATCTAGAAAAGTTTAAATTTTAAACAATATCAAAAAAAAATTGTCATAAAAAAAAAACTTGCATATTTATCCCTATTTATGTATGATTTATTTCTTTCAGATCTTTGTATTACTAATTTTGTATGCAATGATGAGTGTTGAATTGTAATTATAATATGCAGTTTTATTCTAGTTTTTAGATGCAGATATGATGGTTATGAATATGTTTTGATGAATGTTATGCATAATTTACATCATTTTTAATATATTTGACCTATGTGGTGTTATGAGATATATGCTGGTGATTTTACATAAATTGTGTAGGAATACTGTGTTTTTAGCAGATGTATGTGCAAGAGTACATAGGGAAATACCACAATTGAATGCAGCTTGAACCAGCTTGTGAGAAAATGTGTCACAAATAGATTATGGAAAGCATCTATAGAAAGGTGTTGTAAAAATGGTTGACCATGTAAATTTGTTTGATGCAGTGGAATTTCCATGTGTGTTGATAGCTCAGCCAACACGTGTATTGCGTAGTCATCATGGTCATTGTCGTGTTAACATTAGTATTTGGAATATAATCCAATATTTATTATGTAATTTGTTATTAGATATGTAATTTTTTAATTTGTTAGTTGTTAGATATTTACATAATAAAAATGTAACGACTTCGTCCTCCTTGAAAAAATGACAAAATAGTTGTTTTACTTTGTTAAGTATTATGCCACTTGGACAGATTTGTTTGTAATAAGTCCAAAAGTATTTTTTAGGTTATCTTAATATTAAATTATCTTGTTATGTAATTTTAGAATTTAATATTGAGTCTGTTCAATATGTAATGGAAAGAAGTTGAAGACTTATATTGAAAGAGTGATGCAAAAGCTATATCTTACAATGTAAATACCTTGAAAAAGGTTTACGATCTGAATAGTCTATTGTCCACATAATCTATCATTCACATTGTACAAATGAATATTGAAGTCAAGCAATAAAGTAGCAACATTTTTTTCAATGAATTTGGTAATTGTATCTTCTAATTTCTTTATGCTTTACTTGTTACTGTAACTTCCATTTTATTTTCCTGCACACATGAATAAAATAGTCAAGGTAAAGTCTTGTGCATGTTTGCTAAGTCCATGGGCAGTCAAACCAATAATTTTATTGAAGCTCGTGCATTATACCTTGGTATTCTCATTTACAAGCAGCTTCAATTTGAAATACTTATCATAGAGAGTGATTCTATGAACATCATTCGATGCATCCAAAAATGTCAGCTTCTTGCCTAAATCATGTTCAACGTTGTTCAAGAAAGCTTGAAGATAATTGAAGGTATCAAACATGTTACAATTCAATATGTTTACCAAGAAGGAAACAAATCTACTAACCTCATTACCAATAAAGGAGTTGAACAGGATAATCTCCAAGTCTAGTATGACAATTTCCCTCAATTTATTATGGACCACACTGATGCAAATGGAAATCTTAATATTTAACTGGTTATTGGTGCTGATGTGGATGATTTAGAGCCTAGTGGCTAAACATAGTTTATCTAACATTGATTCCAACACATATTCCCTTTCCCTTATGTGACTATGGAAATATTAATATTTAACTGGTTGCTAATGCTGATGTGGTTGATTTGGGGCCTAGTGGCTGGACATGGTTTCTCTAACATGGAGTTGTTGGTGCTAATGTGGTTGATTTGGGGCCTAGTGGTTGGACATGGTTTGTCTGACATGGCGTTACTAGTACTAATGTGGTTGATTTGGGGCCTAGTGGCTGAACATGGTTTATCTGATATGGATGCCAGTACATATCTCCTTTTCCCTTATGTGGTTGTGGAAATTTTAATATTTAACTGGTTGGTGGTGTTGTTGTGGTTGATTTGGGACCTATTGGTTGGACATGGTTTATCTGATATTGTTTTTTTGACATGAAGTTGTTAGTGCTGATGTGGTTGATTTGGGACCTAGTGGTTGGACATGGTTTGTCTGACATGGAGTTGCTAGTTTTGATGTAGTTGAGTTGGGACCTAGTGGTTGGACATGGTTTGTTTGACATGGATGCCAACATATATCTCCTTTTCCCTTATGTGGCTATCAAAATATTAATCTTTAACTATTTTTTGGTGCTGATGTGGCTGATTTGGGGGTGGTTGGACATGGTTTGTCTCACATGGATTTGTTGGTGCTGATGTGGCTGATTTGGGGCCTAGTGGTTGGATATGGTTTTTCTGACATGGAGTTGTTAGTGTTGATGTGGCTGATTTAGGGCCTAATGGATGGACATGGACCTAGTGGATGGACATGGTTTTTTTGACATGGAGTTACTAAAACTGATGTGGCTGATTTGGGGCCTAGTGGTTGGACATGGTTTATCTAACATGGAGTTGTTGGTGTTTATGTGGCTTATTTGGGGCCTAGTGGCTGGACATGATTTGTCTAACATAGATGCCATTAAATATCCTCTTTTCCCTTATGTGGTTTTGTAAATATTAATCTTTAACTGGTTGTTGATACTGATGTGGCTAATTTGGAGCCTAGTGGCTAGACATGGTTTGTTTGACATGGAGTTGGTGTTGATGTGGTTGATTTGGGGCCTAGTGGATGGACATGGTTTGTCTAACATGGTTTATCTGACATGGAGTTGCTGGTATTGATGTGGCTTATTTGGAACCTAGTGGTTGGACATGGTTTGTTTGACATGGATATTAGCACATATCCCCTTTTCCCTTATGTGGATGTGGAAATCTTAATTTTTGATTGGTTTTTGGTGCAGATGTGGTTGATTTGGGGCCTAGTGGCTAGATATGGTTTGTCTGACATGGAGTTGTTGGTGTTGATGTGGCTGATTTGGGACCTAGTGGTTGGACATGGTTTGTCTGACATGGAGTTGTTGGTGTCGATGTGGTTGATTTAGAGCCTAATAGTTGGACATGGTTTGTTTGATATGGATTCCAGCACATATCCCCTTTTTTCTTATATGGATGTGGAAATATTAATCTTTAACTGGCTACTAATGCTGATGTGGTTGATTTGGGGCCTAGTGGATGGACATGGTTTGTCTGACATGGAGTTACTGGTGCTGATGTGACTAATTTGGGACCTAGTGGTTGGACATGGTTTATCTGACATTACTGGTACTGATATGGATGATTTGGGGCCTAGTGGTTGGACATGGTTTGTCTAACATGGATGCTAGCACATATCCCATTTTCCCTTATGTGGTTGTGGAAATCTTAATCTTTAACTGGTTGTTGGTGCTGATGTGGCTGATTTGGGGCCTAGTGGTTGGATATGGTTTGTCTGACATAGGGCCTAGTTCATTTTTGTTTTTTTCTGCGTGTTCTTTCTAGTTTAAAGTTGGTTGTTTTGTTCCCCTCTAGGATTGTTTATTTTTAGTTCAGTTAGTTCACTTTTGGCTAGTTGTCTTTGTTGCATTTGTGTAAAAGGTTTCAGGACATTTCAAAATCCTTTTTATCAACCAATCAAAAAAATATATTATTTTTTGAAAGTAAAATAGAATAGAAAAGAGAAGAGATTAATACTGACCTATAAGAGACACGGCCCACTCTGAAAAATCAGTCCCTTGCTCTTTTTCTCCTAAAATAGAGTAGAATTAATTAGAACATAGAATAGTCTTAGACAAATTTAATTAAATTGCATAATATAGAATTATAAAATATATTAAATAGTTAATGCATTTTCATATCATAACATGGGTCCACACATAGACTTAGCCTAAATCATAAATTGCATCTATTGAATTAAGCATCATTTCTTTTCAATTTTATTTGTTGCAAACTTTCATTTCTTGCAAACAAAACTAAGAAAACTAAATAAAATCAACGATTAAGAATTGGAGAATAATATATACGGGATTACTGTTCTTTAAAATCTAACTTGGGTTGATAAAATAAATGTGAGATATCATAGCTTGACAGGATGGAGCATTGATCTATTCTAGATGAATTTACATACTTGCATGCAAAAGACATGTCACTTGATTAGAGGAAATAGATAATAGTCGTGATATGTACTATGAGAAATAGTCCATCGGAGATAATATCCACCATTTATCCCATATGCATTAAGCAACAAACATTACCCATGTTTATATTAAATTTTATTTACAAAAAAGCACTAATATCCTATGGTGGACATCAAGAAAATACTTGCAAGGCTCTTTGTGCCAATTAACTTGGAACATGGAGTTTGTGTAGCAGATTGGTTGGAGCAAATGAGAGTTATATTGTTGTGACATTGGTAATAATTTTTTATTTGAAGTAAAATTCACCTTCAATATCTCACATTTGAGTTGTGACAAGATCCCTAGTTTTTAAATCAAACTTAGAAGATATAGATATTGTGCTCATGAGAAGTGAAACACTTGCACATTCTAATTGGCACAAACATGTTTGAGGTTTGAAGTGATTGTTTGAAGGATGATGAATCCATCTACTAATTGGTTGATTGATGAAATAAAAAATTTAAATGATCATACTTTTATTTTTATAAATTATTTTGCAAGTGTTGGATATATTAGACAAAAGATAAAATTAATTGTATTTTTCTACTATCTTGTTGTAAAAGATAGACATATTTATACTCATCGAAAAACTTTTTTTTGATATCGATGCAACTGTCCTCTAAAAGAAATATGCCAAGGACTTTTAAATACCATATTAACAAAATTATTTAGTTTGAGGGAGTCATAGGTTGACCCATCTGTGATCCATTTTGAAGACTGAATTAGACTGCATTGTCCATAGAAGATAATGCTTTATTTGAGATAAGTGGAGATCCTTTATTGTGTAAATAGTAGAGTGTGTCCTTATTTTCGTATGCTCTTGTGAATGGTTATGTGTGTCCCTATTCACAAGCAAAGTATTATACCTATGATTGGTTAAGTGTGTCCATGTTTACAATTTTGTAAGATGGATAGAGTGTGTGTCCTTATCCAATTAGGATGTTAAATATTGGGTAATTGTATTTATCTCTATCCATTAAATTTAGTGTGGTTAGTCCCATTGAGGTGAGCAATTGAGTTTATCCCTATTTATGATGATGAAATTCAATATGTGTCATAGTCCATGATATTTTTGAACTTTTTTATTTGTTGATTTCTACCCCTATTTTAGTATGATGTAATAAGGAGGGAATGTTAGAAATTTATTATACAATAAAATATAGTTAGGATATATATTTAAAAAATATAAATATATACAATAAATTTGAGGTGGTTGGTTTGCATAACTAACTATCAACCACCTATTTTGAATGAATGAAATTTTATCCGGCACCCTATCATGCGTCTATCATGGTACCCTCTCCATGATCATTCTAGGCACCAGCTAGAATGTTCAATCTTACACTTGGGGTGTCTTTTTTACATAACTACATCTCTCTGTAGTTTTCCTTGGATGTTTCTTCTTCACCATTGATCAGTGTGCACATTCCAAGGGATTTCAATTGCTTAACCTATAACTAGATTACACAAGATTTTTCATGTGGTCAACCCATAACCACTATTAAATTTCATTGTGGTCTTCTTCAACCACCTCCATTCTATGTGGTTCCTCTCAATCACCTTCATACTCGTAGTTACTTTCAACCACCTCCAACCTATGTGGTTTCTTTTAACCACATCCATACTTGTGGTTACTCTTAACCAATTTCAAGGATTTTTTATGGCTTATCCATAATCATTATATGCATACAATTTTTCAATTCCTTTTAAGACCACCCTATTCTGGCAAAATACTTCATTTTAACACTACTTTCAATACAATCATTTCTAATACCTCCATACTATTGTTTATATTATAATACTCTATGGACACAGGTACCATTGATCATACACTCTCTATATATAGCTTATTAAATACAACATTCACTTGACTTTTTAAACGCACTACAAAACCATTTAACACCAAAAATAATTTAAAAAATACATTTTAATTCAAAATACACTTTTTATCCTTATTTTAATTTTTTTAAACTTTAAATTCTCTTCAAAATAATATCTCCCTTTAATTTTTTTTTATTAAATCTCTCCATTATACCCCTTGAATTTATCCTTCTTTACACTTACAAATAAAGGTCCCTTCACTTTTAATATTAAAAAGAAAAAAACCACTTTAAAACCAATTATTTAAATACACTATATCCGCATCCCTTTTTACACCTTTTCCGAGTTGATTTTTTTTTTTATCAATTCCTATTTTTCCTTCCACCTTTTTAGACCCTTATTCGACCTTTTCCAAACCTACGACAGCATTCTTCTGAGTCGTAGTTTACCGCCTTCACAACGGCTTCTCCCCCATACGCACCTTAAGCTTATACAGAGACATGCACAAGAGGCACATAGGAAAGAGCACACAGGGATTGCCTAATGGTCACTTAGGCAACGCAGTGGATACTTTTCTTAATGGTATGGTTCCTTGCAACTAGAGGTATAATATGGTGCTTTCTCATTTTACAGAAACAAACATAATACTCTTACACGTCCAATGATTTATATTGCTCTAATACCAATACCAAAGGCTCTATGAAACGCAAAATTACAAGACACGAAGATAGATTAAACAAGTAATACTTCTTGTGAACTAATTTACCTTGTTTAAGTTTTATAAATAGCGATCAACATTCTACGTTGCATCCCATCCTTTTCAGATTTCTAATATTCAAATAAAATGAATATTATTTTTTATTCTTTGATGTAAATTTAGTGTTATATAAATAAAATTAAAAAGTAAAGTTCATTCAAGTTAAACAAGCATGACTGAAAGAACAAATCTGAGTTACCTATGTTCAATTTCTAACCCGGCTTCCAACTTTAGATGCCTAAAAATGTGCATTGTTATTATTGGCCACAATTTGTATTTATGATATTATATCACTATCTAAGGAATCGTTTCTTCTTCTATCTTGCAATATATATAATTGAAATTGTATAAGTCAATTCGGAGTACAAGTCGTGAGGAAGTGTGAGCTGAGAAGAAGTGTGAGCTGAGATTCAGTCATGATAAAGAGTAGTGGGTTCATTCAGAGTGCATCAATGCTTCAAACCCTTACCATGAATGTGCAAAACAGTATTCCTAGAAATTTGCTGAAGCGAAGGAATGTTAGGAAAAAGAAGAGACAAGGGCTATTGCGAGCCAAGAGGGTGTGCAAGACAAGAGCGAGTGTGAGGCATGAAAAAGTGTAAGTTGAGGGTGAGTGCAAGTTGAGAGGGAGTGCAAGCCAAGAGCAAACCCCATTAGCTAGTATGGAAGGAAATTCCTATTTGAAAGCCCTAATGGGAAATCATGATGCCCTAGTTGGAAGTATGAAGGTCCAAGTTGGAGATAAACAGAAGAGTGAATACATGGTTTTAGGAACCTTCTAATTAAAATAAGCACATTCACATAAATATTGCAATAAAAGCATAAATTCATGAAAGAACAGAATATTGCAATACAAAATGTAAATGCAAAAATATAATAATCTCACAAATCACAACACAAAATCGTGGGCCTCTTTGAGGGGGCAACCTCCTTCAATACTTTCATTCAATATGCAAAAATATACATTCATTTATGGACCCTTGTCTTTTAAAGATACACTTCATGCAACCCTAACCTAATGCTCAAGAGTTGGCTTACATGCAAAGTGCCACTCGAGCTAGAATCTTCTACCAAACAATAGTTACATTCTTGATAACGGTTACATGAAATGGCCCCACTTGTCTAGGCACCTCAATTACCACATACCTTTACAAAATATTACAAAATATCATTATAATGGGGTCCCCACGTTGGAAAGGGGTCATTACATAATAATATGAGAATTACATAATAATGTTAGGATGGGGTCCTAACATGCCCTTCCCCTTCAAAAATCTTTGTCCTCAAAGCTGGAGATGAGGAAACTATTGTTGTAGCTATTGGAGAGACTCCCAAGTGGCATCTTCAGGTTGTAATCCATGCCATTGAACAAGAACCTCAGTGATGACATGGTTTCGAAGGGTGCGTGATCTTCGGTCCAAAATTTGTTCAGGCTCGAGCAAGATGGAACCCTCTTCATCCAGTTCTGGTAAAGTAGATTGAACCTGTACCTTATTACCCACAACCTTCTTGAGAGAGGAGACATGAAATATTGGATGGAGCTTTGATATAGCTAGAAGGGCCAATTTGTAGGTCATTACACCAATCCATTGTAATACCTGGTAGGGTCCATAGTATTTGGTAACTAGTTTTTGGCATCTATAAAGTTGGAGTGATGATTGTTTATAGGGTTATAGGTGAAGAAAAACCATATCTCCTACTTCAAAGTTATGCTCAGAATGGTGTTGATCAGCTTGTTGATGCATATGATTCTGGGCCAATTCTAGATTCATCTTCAGTTGATAGAGGACTATGGCATGTTGGTTGAGTGTAGTGTCAATAATGTGAACCTTGGAGCTTCTTGGAATGTAGGAGGAGGGTGTTGATGGAGGATGACCATAGACTACTTCAAAAGGGGTAACCTTGGTCATGGTGTGATATGAAGTATTATACCACCATTTGGCCAAGGGAAGCCACTTCGCCCACTATGCAGGATGTTTAGAGGTAAAGCAATGAAGGTAGGTCTCCAAGCATTTGTTAACAATTTTTGTTTGGCCATCCATCTATGGATGATAGGCTGAACTCATTTTGAGTTGAGTTCCTTATAACTTAAATAGTTCCTATCAAAAATGACTAGTAAAGGTAGGGTCTCTATCGGACACAATAGATGTGGGCATGCCATGAAGGTGAAAGATGAAGTCTAGAAATATTTGGGCTACTACTAAGGCTATGTAGGGATGGGAGAGGGAACAAAAATGAGCATACTTTGTGAGATGATCCACTACCACTAGAATAATTGATTTTCCTCCCAACTTAGGTAACCCTTCAATAAAATCCATTGAAATATCTATCCATACTTGTTCTAGAATTGGCAAGGGCTGAAGAGTTCCAAGGGAATGCATCATTTCTCCTTTCATTCTCTGGCACATGTCACATTCAACCATAAAAGTTTGAATATCCTTCTTCATTCCCTTCTAGAAGAAAGTACGCTTAATCCTTTCATAAGTCTTTAGGAACCCAGAATATCCCACGGTGGGTGAGGCATGCATTTCCTTCAAGATGAATTCTCATAGTTGTGAAGTTTGGGGAATAACAAGGTGATCAAGATATCTCAAATCTTGTCCATCCCAAGTGTATCCTGGGCATGAGTTAGGCTCTATTTGAAGTTTGGTGATCAAAGTTTGCAATCTTGAGTCCTTGATCACGTCCTCTCTGAGAGAAGTAATCCATTGAGGTATGGGAGAAGAGATAGCATTTAACATACTCTGATCCTCAAATTGTTGGAGAGTGCATCAACCATGATGTTCTCCTTTCTTTTTATATGTGATCTCATAATCATAGCCCATTAATTTAGAGACCCACTTTTGTTGTTTAGGTGTGGCGACCCATTGTTCTAGGAAGTACTTGAGACTTTGGTGGTCTATTTTGATTGAAAAATGATGCCCAATGAGATAGGGCCTCTAATGATTAACCACATGCAAAATAGCTAGCATCTCCTTTGCATAAGTAGATTTTCCCAAATTTTGGCTTGAAAGTGCTTTACTGGTGAAGGCCAATGGTCTTCCCTCTTGCATCAACATGACCCCTATGCCATTTCCCAAAGCATCACTTTCAATTACAAAAGGTTTGGAAAAATTAGGCATTGCTAACACTAGGGTGGTTGTCATGGCTTGCTTTAAGTCAAATAAAGCCTTCTAATTTGGGTCTAACCAAGTAAAATAATTATTTTTCAACATGGTTGTTAAAGGAGCTATTATTTTTCCATAGTTTTGGATAAATTTGTGGTAATACCTTATTAGTCCCAAAAATCCTTGAAGTCCCTTGAGAGTGTGAGGCTTTGGCCAATCTTGAACAACTTGAATCTTTTTAGGGTCAACTTTAACTCCATATTTGGTGACAATGTGACCCAAATACTCCACTTTTATCATCCCAAAAGAACACTTAGACCTCTTGGCATAAATTTTATTCTGAGATAAAAGTTGTAGAGTCTGATCTAAATGTATGAGGTGCTCCTCCCAAGAGTGACTATAAATCAAAATATCATCAAAGAAAACTAGAATAAATTTGTGAAGGAATGGGTGAAAGACATTATTCATGAGGCTCTAAAATGTGGATGGTGCATTCGTTAGGCCAAATGGCATGACCAAAAATTCATAATGGCCCTCATGAGTTCGAAATGTTATTTTGGGGATATCTTCCTCCTTGAGCCTTATCTGATGATAGCTTGAGCGAAGATCCAACTTGGAGAAAAACATTGCACCATGTAGCTCATCCAACAATTCATCAACCATTAGGATAGGAAATTTATCCTTAATGGTGAGCTTATTGAGCTCACAAAAATCTATACACAACCACCATGACCCATATTTCTTTCTAACCAATAGTACTAGAGAAGAATAAGGATTGTTACTAGGTTGAATGACCCCTGCTTGTAGCAATTCTTGTACCAATTTCTCAATTTTTGACTTAAGGGCATAGGGGTACCGATAAGGTCTGATGTTAGGTGGCACGCTATCAGGTACCAATGGTATTGCATGATCATGGGAATGATATGGAGGTAATTCTATCGATTCCACAAAAACTGCATCATGCTTAGTCAGAATGAGTTGCAAATCTTCTTAGGGCTTGTCTTCTTCTAAAGTTTGTGGTTGAATTACAAATATTTGAGCTACTACCCCATGTGAAGATTTTTTTAATAACTTCTCCATATGGCTTGAACTGATAATCTATGGAGATCTTGTTGGTGAACCATGAAGAGTGTAGGACTTACCATTCTATGAGAATTGCATCCATAATTCTATAAAGTTCTAGGCTATTGTTCCCAAGGTACCTAGCCATTGAGCTCCTAGCACAACATCACATCCTCCTAGTTGAAGAGCAAACATATCAGTTTTGAGTTCATAGTCCCCTATCTTCAACTTAACATTATGGCATTTACCCTTACAAGGTAATGTTTTACCATTTTCCACCATAACCTCAAAGGAGTTGCAAGCATGTATGTAACAATTTGCTTGCTTGGCTACTCGAGGATCAATAAAATTATGCATATTGCTTGAATCAATGAGAATTGTAATATGTTGCCCTTTGAATAATCCTACTACCTTCATCGTCTGAGGGGTAGAAATTCTTGCAAGTGCATGGATAAAGATTTTTGGTTATGGTTCTTCTTGTGTTTCACCCTCATCCTTAAGTTGTTCCTCTAGTGGTTCTACTTCTTCATCAAGTTGTTCACTACTTATTGATTCCTCTACATCCAACAAAAATAACTTCTTTTGGGTGCATTTATGCCTTAGTGAATACTTCTCATCATAATTATAACATAAGCCTTGTGCTCAATAGGCATCCATTTCTTTCATAGTCAAATGCTTGAATGGGGTAGACTTATTGCCAATATTTGGTGTGAACTTGGAAGGAAATGTGGGTTTGGCTTGTGGAAATTTAGATGGTCTCCTTTGAGCCAAAAAAATTTCTTCTACTAATCTCACCAATCCTATGGCTTGCATCATAGACTATGGTTTGAACATTTTTACCTCAACCTTGATATCATCTTTCAATCCACTGATAAAACAACTCTAAAAAATCCTTCATTCAACCCCTTTGTCCTATTAGCCAATTTCTCAAATTGGGTCTAATATTCATGGATAATAGAGGTTTGTTTCAATTTGGTCAAGGCTCTTATAAAGTCCTCATACTCACTAGGGCCAAAATGAGTGAGTAATTGTGACTCAAAATCTTCCCAAGAAGGGTCTGGAGTCATGTTTTGTAACCATTGATACCATTGTAAGGCTTCAGATTCAAAGTTGAAAGATGCCATGGTGACCCACAAATATTTAGGTACATTATGAAGTTTGAAGAACTGATCTGCTCGACATAACCACCCATCAACATCCTTTCCATTGAACTTAGGAAAGTCTAATTTAGGCATCTTAAATGGAGTATCTATGTCAAAAATAGAATGATAGCCTTCTTTCTCCTTATGGACTCCCTTCTCTTTATTGCCTAAATTACCACCCAATTTTTTAGTGTTAAGATGCTCAAACACCTTTGGGCCTTCCCTTAATTTGTCTTCAACCTCTAGGAATTTTTCTTCAAATTTAGCTTTGGATCTAAGTTGGTCATTTCTCATAATTGATACTTGTTCCCTCATCTATTTAAATTCATTTCCAAGGTTAGTGAGTGTGATACTCACTTGCTCCATAAAGTTGCTTTGTTCTAACTCCTTTTGTTGTCCTCTAGTTCCTCCAGCCATTTATGTATGATTTGAACCACTCCCACTGACTTACTAAAAATAGAAGTGTTGTTCTAAGAGTTACTATTTTTAGTAATGGACTAAAAAAAGTGTTTGGGTGCTATATATCAAAATGATCAGCTTGAAAAGATGAATATAATGGACTAGGTCTCAAAATGATATTTTTTGACACCCTAGAAAAAGTGCATGGAGGCTATATATTATTTGATCGATGAGATGATCATTATGGGCTATATCCCACAACATTATTTTTTGGTACCCTAGACTTTTTTTAGGGGAGTGTTGTCTTCAAGTGTTGTTGGTTTTTCTCTTGGAGTCTTGGTTCACTCAAAAAATTGACTTTTGTCTTAACAACCCCTTACTAGACTCTGCATTGTTTGTTATTGATTTTGTTCTATCTAATATTATTCTATCACTGACATTATATCTCACTATCTTTGATAACTATCTAGGATGACTATTACTGATAAATTCTTTATCTGTTATGATTCTTAAATGTTATAGGTAATTATTATTAATGTTGATAGACTCTATCTTGATTGTTATTGACTGCTACCTGATTATTATTGATAGACCTTATTGTGATTATTATTCTCACCACTAGTTTTCTATTGATTATTTATGTTTAGTTAATTTTGGGATAGTGTAGTCTCCTTAGTATGCTCATTTTTGTGATGTAGTTTTTTGACATGTAGGATAAACAAAAATAAGGTACTCTAAGCTAGGGTGTGTGTACTACCCATAGGCCCTCTATTATACTATAGTGATAAATAATAGTGCTTAGACCAATATTTTAGGCCACTACTCAAGGAGGATTCCATGCATACCCTTGAGCACACTACCCACCTCTCTAATAATATAGGAGGGTGATCTTCTCGGATGTTGTGTCCGATGTACTATGGAGAATACATGATCAAAAATATTCCTAGGGCTAAAGGTTTCTCCTAATCCTAAGGGGTCTCCTGATATACCTAAAGATATGTGGGAGCTCAATTCCATATATGGGTGTTGTCTAAGGCCTAGGTATTGGAGCTTGATCGCCCCTCACTTCACTAGATACTTTATGGGCAATCTAGCTTAGCCAATAATGATAACTCCTCCATGATATTTTAAAACCCCTGACATAAGGTTTCTAACCTAATAAACTAATACAAAAAATGGCTAGTTTTTTATTTTAATAAGGAAATAAGCAAAAAAATGAAAACACAAAAATTTATACCTAATAGTCAAAATGGAAGGGCAAGAACTATCTCAATTGTCATAGTGAAACATGACCCTAGAAAGTGCTCTGATACCACTTGTTAGGAACCTTCTAATTAAAATAAGCACATTCACATAAATATTGCAATAAAAGCAGAAATTCATGAAGAACAAAATATTGCAATACAAAATGTAAATGCAAAAATATAATAATCTCACAAAACACAACATAGAATCGTGGGCCTCTTCGAGGGGGCAACCTCCTTCAATACTTTCATTCAATATGCAAAAATATACATTCATTTATGGACCCTTGTCTTTTAAAGATACACTTCATGCAACCCTAACCTAATGCTCAAGAGTTGGCTTACATGCAAAGTGCCACTCGAGCTAGAATCTTCTACCAAACAAACAGTTACATTCTTGATAACGGTTACATGAAATGGCCCCACTTGTCTAGGCGCCTCAATTACCACATACCATTACAAAATATTACAAAATATCATTATAATGGGGTCCCCATGTTGGAAAGGGGTCATTACATAATAATATGAGAATTACATAATAATGTTAGGATAGGGTCCTAACACATGGCAAGTTCAATCCAAGTAACAAATGGTATACCAAAAGTGGGTATCAAGGATTATATGATTGAGCATGATATAATGGCTCTTAAAATTAGAGGGTTAATATGTAAGTTCCATACATCATGGCCAAGGTTTTTGGAGATTCAAAATTGGATCAAGTGGAAGTGGGGATTAAATTTAAATTACTTAGTGATTTTTCTTCCTAAAGGTTTTATCCTCACCATGTTTTTTAGTTCAAAAATTTAGGGATAAAATAATAGTTGGAAGCCCATAGTTTAGGGGAAGAGATGCACTTTATTTGAGAATATGAAATACAATTTTTTTGTCAAGATAAACTATTAAGAATCTTCTAGTATGGGTTAGGCTTTTTGGATTTATGTATCAGCTTATAAATAAGGATGTTTGAAGAATATTGGAAATACCCTAGGGAAATTCATCAAGGTAGGACTAACTACTAAAGAGTGAAAGTATGTTATATACTCAAATATGTGTTGCTATGGATATTTCAAAACCTTTGCTACAATCCATTAAGATGAAATCTGAATCAAGAGAATGGAATCAACAAGTAGATTATAAAAATGTTGCATTTCATTGCCACAATTGTTATGATATTAGATACATGGCAAGTGTTTATAAAGTAAAATGAAGAAAGGGATAAAAATTATAGCCATGAGATAAACTTCAATACAAAGCAAGAAATCATATAGTAATAGAAGCTAGATGAGATCAAGGATATTCCACTTTGAAATAAGATGCAAAGAAATCCTATCTACAATATCATTTGGCAAGTTCAAATGGAATTAAAGGTACAAAAGAAGATATGGAAAGAAATCCTAAAACAAAGTTGGAAAAAGAGGTCAAGTCTATCTAATTTGTAATCTTACTATAGTGGTAAGGACTTTGGCCTCTCTTTGAGAGGTCCAAGGTTCAAATCCCACTTAGTATGAGGGGACCATGGCCCCTCATAAAACATGTATAAACTCATTGAAAAAAAAGAGGCTAAGTTTATTCTAGGTAAATCATATTCATTTTTCTCTAGTATAGAATCCTCTTTAGGTAATAAAAGTGAAAGCGGTGAAGATGTTATCCCTTGCACTTTAAGGTTTCAAGAGCAACATAATAAAGAAATGAGGATGGATAAAATCCATAAGAGTTTAGGTTTTTTAGAGTAGAATAAGATGATAACTGCTATAGAAGAGCATCCTTGCACTTTAGAATTTCTAGGGTAATATAAAGAAGAAGATGCTACCTAAGAGCTACTTCATCACCTACAATTGCAATTGCCTCACTTAATTCCTTGAGGACAAAGCTTCTTGAAGGGGGAGGGTATGTTAAAGATCCTATTTTTACTAACCTTAATTCTTGTTAATAGAATTCATTCATCATTCATGCAAAAATATTTAAAAACATTCAACCACAATTAATTTGTACCAAATAATCCACATAAATAGACACGTATATGAAAAATACCCTTGAGGTAGGGCAACCCCAAATTATATTCCTTAAGGAAGTAACTACTCCAATATCCACTCCACAAGACAAGACTGATAAAGAATAATTGACATAACTTATGTTTTAAAATGACAATCTCTCTTATTATATGCCCTCTTTCTAAACCCTTGTCCCACTCACTAATATAATAAAATATTAAAATATGGTCAACCTTGGTTTATATGTGGCCCATGTCAAATATCCATACAACATAATATTATATTCCCATATTCTTATCCCTAGGTTTCTTACATTTTGCCCCACTTACAAAATAGTCCTTGAAACATATGAAGAAACAAGATGATACAATTTACTAAGCAATGTGAGCAACCAGTACCAATCTTGATCATCCATCCATACCAATGAAACTCTAATTGGCGGTGGTCTTTGTTGACGTGGATATGTCATTATGCTACTTGAGTATCCAAAAATGCTTCTTTGGCTTCAATATTTCATTGCTCTATTTTGGTAATTCGAATGATGGGTCCATTTGTTCATTGATGCTACTACACCACTCTAAAAATCAGAATTGCTATGTGTTATCTTCCAAACATTGTCATACTTGGTGCCCTTTTGATTCCATGTGGAACCATAATATTCTTTCCTAAATTCATGCCTCTAATATTGTTGTCATTCCTAGTGATTTGGATGGCAATATGTTGCAACCCTAACCTGATGTTCTACCTTATTTGATTCCTCCATATTTTGCTCCTCTATTTTCAATTCCTTTGTATGTTGTTCTCTCATATGCCCTTCATTTGGTGTGTCCTTGTGCTCTTCTATCAAAGCTTCCTTGGATCTTGCTACTATTTTTTCTATAGGATTTGTTGTTTTGCATCTTCCATGGACTCTCCTACTACTACTTATTTATTGGATTCTATTTTAGGTTCTTTTGCTTCTTCTTCAATTTATTTTCTTGCAATTGCTTTCTATTTTTCATCATATCCTTGCCTCTTACACTAAGAATTATCTTGTACTGTTATTTTCTTTTTCCTGTACTTGAAATTTATGAACTTTTTTTTTAATTTTATTATTAAGAGTACCCAAAGAATTCGTCCAAGGATATCCAAGAATAATATCCACATCATCCATCTCAATAGCACGAAAATTTGAATGTAAGATATTTTTATCAGTAATATTCAAATATTGAAAATTTAAAATATTTTTACCTTCAAACTTTGTCCTTAATTTTCTTTTTCTAAATCTACAACTTTTTAGCTAAAGCAATATTAATAAAATTACATCTATTACTAGGATTTATATAAATAATAATCTTTTCTCTTTGGATGCAACCATAAACCTGCAAAATAGATTTTTTAAATTCAAACAATTATTTATGATCATTGTTTGTCTTATCTAACACCAAATATGTGATTTCTTTTACCTATATATTATTATATTGTTCCTCTAATCTCCATTTGTTTAAAAATGCATCTTCAAATTCTTCATGTGTGTATGTATATTTAAGAGCATAAGCAAAGTCCATATAGCAAGAGAGATTCCCCTTGTATAGCAAAATAAAGGTTACATTTCCATTTCAGCTCAAATAAATGTAAAGAAAAAGTTTTCCACTTCTTCAACCATTCCCTAGCATCAATGTTGTCTCTTCCAATGAATATTGGTACTCCATGGCCCAACCCAAAAAACATTTCTAATGTAGCTAGGGGTTTGAAATGAAAACTAGGGTTTCTCAAAAAAATCAATTCTCCTATATTCCTAGCTATCAACAATTAATTTTATAGATTTATTTCAAAATAATTTAAGTTGCAACGGATTTGTTTACCATAAAAATAATAAACTTCAAAAATTGTCATTGCCCTTATTCCGGATGGTTGACTTCACAAGGTCATATATCCCTCAATACTATTTAGATACATCATATAACCAATCATTTTAAAGCTCTTAAAATTCTACACAGAATAGTCCAAAGTTAATTTAAATAAGATAACCCTTCGCAAAGATATGGCTCCTAAAATATGAAACATTTTTCTAGAAAAAATCGCCCTAACACTGCCCTTTTTTTGAACAAATATCTTCACATGGTTATATCTCCATCAATACTACTTGGATTCATTTGTATAACCACTCATTTCACTTTTCTTCAAATTCTCCACAACTTAGTCCAAGAATTGCCAAAATAAAATAACTCTTCTTCAAGTATGGCTCCCACATAATGAAATGTTTTTATGGAAAATTTTACCCTAACGTTGCAATCCACCAAAAAGTAGAAAACTCAACTTGCTAGAAATCCACCAAAAAACAAAATTTTTAACTTACCAAAATCATTGCTCTAATACCACTTTTTATGAACCTTAATTCTTGTTAACGAAATTCATTCACCATTCATGAAAAAAAATTCAAAAACATTCAATCACGATTACTTTACACAAAACAATCCACAAAAATAAACACATATATGAAAAATACCCTTGAGGTAGGGCAACACCAAATTATATTTTTTAAGGAACTACTCCAATCCCCACTCCATAAGACAAGACTATCACAAACAATAATTTACCAACCTTATGTTTTACAATGACGGTCTATCTTCTTATATACCCCTCTTTCTAAACCCCTGTCCCACTTAGTCATATAATAAAATATTAAAATATAACCAACCTTGGGTTATATGTGGCCCATGTCAAATACCCATACAATATAATATTATATTCCTATATTCTTATCCCTAGGTTCCTTATACTAACACAACTATGTATTTAGTGGTGGTGTATGTTTCCACCATGGGCGCATAATGGCATGGATCCATTTTGATGTAGCATTTACTTTTATTATAGGTAGAATTTAGTAGCTCGCGTCCCATATTTCATGTGGTCTAACCCTTGAGCATTAGGGTTAGGCCCTACATGGGTTTGAAGTAGAAGGCAACTTATATTTTTCTCAATTTGTATCAGATCTCTGCTTCCAATAAGGTTGCCCCCTTGAAGAGACCTGCAATATCTTTTCGGCTTGATCAATATAATTTTATTGTTATTTCCATCTAATTATTTGCATGAGCAGTTTTGTTGATTTTATTTTCGTGGTAATTTAGTTTATGAGCATTTCGATTCATTCGTGGGTTGCCACTATGATTATGCTTATTTTTATATGAAGGATCCTAATAAAATGATCCACCAAAGCAATAATTATTTATATAGAGTCAATTTGACTTGAATTCATATATCCAATTGAAAACCATACTCTTTTTGTTGAGGTAGAATGCAAAGTACAACTAGAAGCACAACGAGGGCCACCCTTCCCATGATTCTTGAGTCTCCAAAGACATACCAATTATTATTTTGTGATTGATAGAGGGGTTTTTGAAAGGACCCAAAACCTTTTAAAAAGAGAAATAGGTGTGAACCCAACTGGGATGAACACTAAAAGTCGAACAAAACATAAAATAATCTAGGAAAACCCAACCAAACCATCCAAAAAGACAAAAAGAGAAACCTAGCAATTTCCAAAAAACCTAGAAAATGAATAGGATAAGTTTTCAAAACAAGCAAACCATGAACAAGAACCATGCAAACCAAAAAAGGAAACCATAATTGTCACTTGATTTAACATTGACCATATTATAATTCTCATGAGGAATCAAATACCACGCGGGAAGTGACTACTCCTAGGCTAGAGGCAAGGGAGTCTTATTTGGGGTCCAATAGGCTTACTTGGACCACCATACTTGCTAAATTAAATAAATTCCATCACCATGGTTTACCTCCACGAGTCCCATTGAGAAGTCAAACCACCAAATGCAAAGAGAGTCTTCTAGAACTCCTTTTTTTTGCAATTAAATCTGCTACTTTATTTCCTTCTCTATACACATGTTGAATAATGATGTTTGTGTATCTGCCAAGTAAGATTTTACATTCATTAATCATATTGTGAACACTCCATGGCGGGACTTGATTTCCTTTGAGCCAATTGATAGCAAGCATGGAATCACCTTCAACAATGATGTGGTCACAATCAAACTCCTGCATAATTATCATACCTTGGTACATGGCTCTCACTTCTGTAATGTTGTTGGACTGAATCCCAATATTATACGCATAAGCAAAGATTATTTTATCCCTATCATTTTTGAGAATACCCCCAATATCGACCATCCCAAGATTCCCTTTGTCGCACCATAAAAATTTTGTTTTAACCAACCAACCGGAGGAGTGGTCCACTTAATAATAGATCTATCAATGCGGGTTTGGGAGGCCACAAAAGGATTGCACTCAAACTTGAACATATTAAACAAGCGAGTTTCAAGGCCACGCTTAAGGAATTCAAATGTAGAAACAAGTTGGGCATTCTCCAAGGCAAGAGTGATGACACGGTGGAAGACAGACCAAGGATTTTTTCTCAAAATATTAAACACTCTATTATTATGCTCCAACCATACTTGTCATAGGTAATGTTGCAAACAAGTGGACCAAAGAAGCGTTAGTTGAGGATTGGAAAATGGATTTGGCCATTGTTCTAGCAATTGACAAAGGGATGATGGCTGAACCCAAACAATGCTAAAGAGATCAAATAGGAAATTCAATATACCAATGGAGAATGGGCATTCCAAGAACAAAGACATACCAATTAACCATGAGAAGTAACATGCATTAATGAGTCAAAAAAATATCATTTCAAGTGTAATATTTAGTAAATAAGGTTAGGACCACTACCTCTTTAGGATGGGTGCCTATGTTTTTGTAATGTAAAAGGTGGGAAAAAAATTAATTATAGGATGCATAATCCAATTATAACAACATTTTTCCTATGAAGTTCAACTAATCAAATAAACTTTATATATATATATATATATATATATATATATATATATATATATATATAATAATTATTGATGCCAAGGTGTTTCATTTGGTTTAATTATCTTCCAACTTCATAGCAAACCCTCACTTATCTTGGTTTATGATTTAAAATATAAATTAATGAATAAAAGTTACATTTTTACCAACTTCTTTTTTTTTTTCTTTTTTTTTTGCTTAGGGTTGAGCATTCCCATCCCAACCATGACCCCTCGTAAGGCCGAAAGCTAAGCTTATCAATAATGGATTAACACACACCCACACATTTCGAAACCTTGGACCTCCCAAAGAAGGGTCGAAGCTCGAACTATTGTGTTGTCCCCCCTCCATCGGACTTACCAACCTCTATTTTGTCTACACCCCATTTTTTTATATAGATTTAATTTTATCTTTCTAATTTCATTTAAGAAAAATGATATAGCAAGAACTAAACAAAAATTAATAATGAAGGATAAATAAATTTGAATAAAACAAACTAAAATGCAAACTAATTCCAATTAATCATGCAATAAGAATTGCAAATATTTTTATTTCTGGATAAATAACTAAAATATAATAGAAAATAATCATAAAGTGTATTCCTACTAATTGTACATGAGATGTCGTGGTAACTAGTTAATAATCATTGTAATTTTAGTAAATAGATTAGCATTATTGCCTTTCAATCAAGCATGACAATGATAATATTTCTGACAATCTTCATCTTGTAATTGTCTCCTCTATCCTTCTAAATATCTTTGGATTTTAAATCCTCTCTTGTATAAGTAATTAACCAATAAGTCTTAGGTTGCATTTCTAGTTCATCTTGGTTATATTGAACGAGAGATGTCCTTACACATATGCAATTAACTAACTACACGTAGGTTAAACTAATTGAGGTGTTTATGTATACCCAATTTGATGATGGTTTACAACTACTAAACCTCATCTTTGAAAATATACTTATATGTTATTGATGAAGATCTTATGTTATTTACTTGGAAGTAATACTCTCTAATTTGCATCTCTATTGATATATTTTAATTTTATTTTTTATTGGCAATGACATTAATTGATATTAAAATATTTATAGATGGTTAGTTTGCTTGGGATCCATCGTTGCAAAAAAACCTAAGCTTACAAAATTTGATGGATGATCTTCCTTAACCAACAATAAAACATCCATGTTAAGGCTAGTTGGGATGGGCCAAGAAGGCATAATTGACAACTACCACTTACAAGTGTTCTACAACATTTAGTATGGAACCATTTTATACCATATATAACTATGATTTAGGTCTATTGGATTTTTAGTTTAATACTTACAATACCACATTTATATGAATACAATGATGTTGTATGGCTTTCACAAGACTCATCACCTATAAAAGGATGGTAAACATATAAATTCAAATGTATTGTACTTGTTCTTTGCTTTCTAGTACGCTTGCAATATGAAAGTTTAATTTACAAATTTTTTGACTTTTTGTATCATTGGAGAAACTAAGAAAGACAATGCTAACAAGTGACTACCATCACTAATTCAAATTCTTATTGATTTTACTTTGATGATTCAAGTAAGCCTAATGAGCTTCCCGCTTTTGAGTGTCATTCAACATTATATTGATCTTATATTAAGATTTCATCTACTCAATCACCCATCTAATCAAACTATATCTATTGAGACTGCCAAGATAAAGTATCAATTAAAGCAATTGCTAAAGGATAGAAATTTCCAGCCCAACAATTCATCTTTTGGACTCGTTGCTCTTATAGTGTCAAAAAAAATCATAATGAGCAGTGGTTGGTCACAACTAAAATCTCAACAAAACTAGTATGAAGAATTATTATCCACTTCTTAAGATCAATAATATTATTTATAGTCTTTAGCAATTAAGTATTCTCTACACTCAACTTGACTTCTAGAATCACCAAGCCTAGATGGAACCATATCATGTTTAGAAAACATCCTTCAAGATAAATTTCAGGCTCTACGAGTGTTTGGTAAAGCCTTTTGTGCTCACAAAGTTAGGTATTATATTTATATGCATCATTGATGATGTTTTAAAGACACTATTTAGGTAAATTTGTTATCATATTTCTTGACAATATCTTGGTTTATAAAAACACCTAAGATGAGCACTTGATCCAATGTCAAGATAATAGATCTTCTTGCCTAAAGAAACTCCAAGCTAAGACAAAAAATTACTTCAAAAAACATCAAAATCAAGGTCTTTTATGAGTGTCCCACCACATCTAACATTTTAGATTTGAAGAATTTTCTTGGGATTATAAACTGAAAGTTCATTTATAGTTACACATTGCAAATTATTTTATAAACTCACATTGGGAAACTCTTCGACGTAGACCAAATATTATTCAATCATGTCATCATTTAAAGGATGTTTGATCTACACTAAAATGCCTAGGACATGGAGGTATGAAGGACAACTGTTTGAACCTCCTTACAATTTTAGGAAAGTTATTCTTTAAAGTTGTGCAATAGAAACAAGGCACAACAAAATATTTCTTACAAGAATGCAACTATATTTACAAATAATACAAATGTAAATTTACTACATAATACAAGGCCCACATAGCCATTTTTACAACATTAAAAATTCTTAGTATGTAGGTTGCATGGAACTACATGTCATAGGGCACTTCATTGTTCATTCCAATGTAGTGAAAGAAGTAACAAAACAAAAGCACAATCTTGAAATATGATTCC
This sequence comes from Wollemia nobilis, assembly GCA_028583015.1. Taxonomy (NCBI): domain Eukaryota; kingdom Viridiplantae; phylum Streptophyta; class Pinopsida; order Araucariales; family Araucariaceae; genus Wollemia; species Wollemia nobilis. The sequence continues at coordinate 2,568,357 of JAQPPZ010016480.1, read as the reverse complement.
AACTATAAAAAAAGTCTTCTTATCTAAAATTCAACAAAGGCAACTAAAATTAGAAGATAAAAGATGAATCCAACTATAACAAAAGTCTTCCTATCTATCAACTAACCCTATGCCATTTACCAAAGCATCCCTTTCTATTACAACAAGTTTGGAAAATTTAGGCATTGTTAACACTAGGGTGGTTGTCATGGCATGCTTTAAGTCAAAGAAACCCTTCTCAGCTAGGGATAAGTAAAATATTTCTTTTTCAACATGGTTGTTAAAGCAACTATTATTTTTCTATATTTTTGGATAAATTTGCGGTCATACCTTGTTAGTCCTAAAAATCCTTGAACACCCTTGAGAGTGTGAGGCTTGGGCTAATATTGAACATCTCCAATATTTCTAGGGTCGACTTTAACTTCATCTTTGGTGACAATGTGACCCAAATACTCCATTTCTATCATCCTAAAAGAACACTTAGATCTCTTGGCATAAAGTTTATTCTGAGACAAGCTGGAGAGTCTAATCCAAATGTATCAAATGCTCCTCCCAAGAGAGACTATAAATCAAAATATCATCAAATAAAATTAGAATAAATTTGTGAAGGAATAGGTGAAAGACATTATTCATGAGGCTTTGAAATGTGGATGGTGCATTCGTTAGGCCAAATTGCATCACCAAAAATTCATAATGGTCCTCATGAGTTTGAAATGCTATTTTGGAGATATATTCCAACTTGAACCTTATCTAATGATAGCCCAAGCAAAGATCCAATTTGGAGAAAAATATTACACCATGTAGCTCATCCAACAATTCATCGACCATTGGGATAGAAAATTTATCCTTAATGGTGAGCTTATTGAGCTCATAAAAATCTATACACAACCACCATAACCCATCTTTATTTTTAACCAATAGTATTGGAGAAGAATAAGAATTGTTACTAGATTGAATGACCCTTGCTTATAGCAATTCTTGTACCAGTTTCCAAATTTTTAACTTAAGGGCATAGGGGTACCGATAAGGTCTGATGTTAGGTGTCATGCTATCGTGTACCAATGGTATTGCATGATCACGGGAACGATGTGGAGGTAAATTTTTTAGTTTTGCAAAAACTACATCATGGTTAGTAAGAATGAGTTGTAAATATTCTTGGGTTTGTATTTATGTGAATTTTATGATTGAATTGTAAATATTTGAGCTACAACCCTATGTGAATATTTTTTTTTTAAACTTCTCCATACGACTTGAACTAATAATCTATGGAGATCTTGTTGGTGAACCACGAAGATTGTAGGACTTACCATTCTATGAGAATTGCATCCATAATTCTACAAAGTTTTAGGCTATTTTTCCCAAGGTACCTAGCCATTAAGCTTCTAGCACAACATCACATCCTCCCAATTGAAGAGCAAACATATTAGTTTTGAGTTCATAGTCCCCTATATTCAACTTAACATTATGGTATTTACCCTTATAAGGTGGTATTTTTCCATTTGCAAGCATATATATAACAATTTTCTTGCTTGGCTACTCAAGGATCAATAAAATTATGCATATTTTCTGAATCAATGAGAATTGTAATATGTTGCCCTTTGAAAAATCCTACTACCTTCATCATTTAAGGGGTAGAAATTCCTACAAGTGCATTTACAAATATTTTTGGTTGTGGTTCTTCTTATGTTTCACCCTCATCCTTAAGTTGTTCCTCTGGTGGTTCTACTTCATCAAGTTGTTCATTGCTTATTGATTCCTCTACATCCAACAAAAATAACTTCTTTTGGGTGCATATATGTCCTTGTGAATACTTCCATCATAATTATAACATAAGCCTTGTGCACAACAAGCATCCATTTCTTTCATAGTCAAACTCTTGAATGGGGTAGACTTATTGCCAGTATTTGGTGTGAACTTGGAAGGAAATGTGGGATTGACTTGTGGAAATTTAGATGGTTTTCTTTGAGACAAAAAAAAATTTTTTACTAATCTAGCCAATCCTATGGCTTGCATCATAGACTGTGTTTTGAACATTTTCCTTGATATCATCTTTCAACCCACTGATAAAACAACTTTGAAAAAATCCTTCAATTAACCTCTTTGTCCTATTAGCAAGTTTCTCGAAGTGGGTCTAATATTCACAGACAGTAGAGGTTTGTTTCAATTTGGTCAAGGCTCTTATAAAGTCCTCATACTCACTAAGGATAAAATGAGTGATTAATTGTGACTCAAAATCTTTTGAAGAAGGGTTTGGAGTCATATTTTGTAACCATTAATACCATTGTAAGGCTACATATTCAAAGTTGAAAGATGCCATGGTGACCCATAAATATTTAGGTACATTATGAGGTTTGAAGAGCTGATCTTCTTGACATAACAATCCATTAGCATCCTTTCCATTGGACTTAGGAAAGAATAATTTAGGCATCTTATATGGAGTATCTATGTTAAAAATAGAATGATTGTCGTCTTTCTCCTTATGGAATATCTTCTCTTTAGTGCCTGAACTGCCACTCTAATTTTTAGTGTTAAGATTCTCAAACATCTTTGGGGATTCCTTTAATTTGTCTTCAACCTCTAGGATTTTTTTTTCAAATTTAGCTTTGGATCTAAGCTGGTTATTTCATATAATTGATATTTTTCCCTCATCTATTTAAATTTATTTCTAAGTTTAGTGAGTGTGATACTCACTTGCTCCATAAATTTTATTTGGTCTAACTCCTTTTGGTGTCCACTTTCATTTATGTATGATTTTAACTACTCCCATTGAATTACTAAAAATAGAAGTGTTGTTCCAAGAGTTACTATTTTTAGTAATGGACTAGAAAAAGTGTTTGGGTTCTATATATCAAAATGATCGGCTCAAAAATACGAATACAATGGACTATGCCTTAAAATAACATTTTTGACACCCTATAAAAAGTGCATGGAGGCTATATATGATTAGCTCGATAAGATGTTCAAAATGCTCTATATCCCACAACATCAGTTTTTGGCACCCTAGACTTTTTTTTAGGGGAGTGTTGTCTTCAAGTGTTGTCGGTTTTTCTCTTGGAGTCTTGGTTCACTCAAAAATTTGACTTTTGTCTTAACAACCCTTTACTAGGATTTGCATTTTCTGTTACTAACTCTGTTCTATCTAATATTGTTCTATCACTGGTAGTATAGCTCACTATCTATGACAACTATCTAAGATGACTATTACTGATATATTCCCTATATGCTATGATTCTCGAATGTTATAGGTAATTGTTAATGATGTTGGTAGACAGTATCTTTATTGTTATTGAATGCTACCCAACTATTATTGACAAACCCTGTTGTGACTGTTATTCTCACCACCAGCTTTCTATCAACTATTTATGTTCAATTAATTATGGTATAATGTCGTCTCCTTAGTATGCTCATTTTTTATGTAGTTTTTTTACATGGAAAATAAACAAAAATAGGGTACTCCAAGCTAGGGTGGGTGTACTACCCATAGGTCCTCTATTATATTGCAGTGACAAACAATAGTGCTCAGACCAATATTTTAGGTCACTACTCAAGGACGATTCTATGAATACCCTTGAGCACACTACCCACCTCTCTAACAATACAAAAGGGTGATCTTCTTGGATGTTGTGTTCGATGTACTATGGAGAATACACGATCAAAAATATTTCTAGGGCTAAAGGTTTCTCCTAATCCTAAGGGGTCTCCTTACCCAAAGATATGTACAAGCTCAATCTTGTATACAAGTGTTGTCTAAGGCCCTCACTTCACTAGATACTTTATAGGAAATATAGCTTAGCCAATAATGATAGCTCCTCCATGATATTATAAACCCCCCGACACAAGGTTTCTAACCTTAAAAACTAATGCAAAAAAAAGAACTAGTTTTTTTATTTTAATAAGAAAACAAGCAAAAAAAATAAAACACGAAAAATTTATACCTATCATTCAAAATAGAAGGGAAAGAACTATTGCAGTCACAATGAAACACGAGCCTAGAAAGCGCTCTAATACCACTTTTAAGGAACCTTCTAATTAAAATAATCACATTCACATAGATATTGATATAAAAGCATAAATACATGAAAAACATAATATTGCAATACGAAATGTAAATGCAAAAATATAATCTCACAAAACACAACATATAATTGTGGGCCTCTTCGAGGGGGCAACCTTCTTCAATACCTTCATTAAATATGTAAAAATATGCATTCATTTATGGACCCTTGTCTTTTAAAGATACACTTCATGCAACCCTAACCTAATGCTCAAGAGTTGGCTTACATGCAAAGTGTCACTCTAGCTAGAATCTTCTACCAAACAACAGTTAAATTCTTAATAATGGTTACATGAAATGACATCACTTGTCTAGGTACATAAATTACCACATACCATTACAAAATATTATAAATTATCATTAAAATAGAGTCCCCATGTTGGAAAGTTCTCATTACATATTAATATGAGAATTACATGATAATGTTAGGATGGGGTCCTAACACATGGCAAGTTCAATCCAAGTAACATATGGTATACCAAAAGTGGGTATCAAGGATGAGATGATTGAGCATGATATAATGGCTCTTAAAATTAGAGGGTTAATATATAAGTTCCATAGATCATGGCCAAGGTTTTTGGAGATTCAAAATTGGATCAAGTGGAAGTGGGGATTAAATTCAAATTACTCAATGATTTTTCTTCCTAAAGGTTTTATCCTGATCATTTTTTTTAGCTCAAAAATTATGGATAAAATAATAGTTGGTGGCCCATGGTTTAGGGGAAGAGATGCACTTTATTTGAGAACATGAAATGAATTTTGTTTTGAGATAAACTATTAAGAAGCTTCTAGTATGGGTTAGGCTTTTTGGACTTCTGTATCAGCTTATAAATAAGGATGTTTTAAAGAATATTGGAAATACCCTAGGGGAATTCATCAAGGTTGGATTAACTACTAAAGAGTGAAAGCATGTTATATACTCGAATATGTGTTTCTATGGGTATTTCAAAACCTTTACCACAATCCATTAAGATTAAATCTGAATCAAGAGAATGGAATCAATAAGTAGATTATAAAAATATTGCATTTCATTGCCACAATTGTTATGAGATTAGACACATGGCAAAAGTTTACAAAGTAAAAAAATAATAAAGGGATAAAAATTTCTAGCCATGAGATAAACTTCAAGACAAAGCAAGAAAATCATATAGTAATAGAAGCTAGACCATATCAATGATATTCCACTCCAAAAGAAGATGCAAATAAATCTTATCTACAATATCATTTGGCAAGTTCAAATGGAATTAAAGGTACAAAAGAAGATATGGAAATAAATCCTAAAACAAATCTAGCAAAAAAGGTCAAGTTTATCTAGATTGTAAGCTTACTGTAGTGGTAAGGGTTTTGGCCTCTCTTTGAGAGGTCCAAGGTTCAAACTCCACTTAATAAAAGGGGACCATGGCCCCTCATAAAAACATGTGTAAACTCATTGAAAAAAAAGGTCAAGTTTTTTCTAGGTAAATCATCTTCATTTTTCTCAGGTAGTATAGAATCCTCTTTAGGTAATAAAAGTGAAAGAGTTGAAGATATTATCTCTTGTACTTTAAGTTTTCAAGAGCAACATAATAAAGAAATGAGGACGGAGAAAACCCATAAGAGTTTAGACTTTTTAGGGCATAATAAGATGATAATTTTTGCAAAAGATAATCTGTGCACTTTAGAATTTATAGGGTAATATAAAGAATAAGATGCTACCTAAGAGCTACTCCATCACCTACAGTTGCAATTGCCTCACCAAATTCAAAAATATGTGCAAAAATATTCAAAAGCATTCAACCACAAATAATTTGCACCAAACAATCCACATAAATAGACACGGATATGGAAAATACCCTTGAGGTAGAGCAACCCCAAATTATATTCCTTAAGGAACTTCTCCAATTTCCACTCCACAAGCCGAGATTTACAAAGAATAATTGACATGACTTGTGTTAAAATGACAATCTCTCTTCTTATATGCCCTCTTTCTAAACCCTTATCCCACTCACAAATATAATAAAATATCAAAATATGGTCAATCTTGGGTTATATGTGTCCCATGCCAAATATCCATACAACATAATATTATATTCCCATATTCTTATCCCTAGGTTTCTTACATTTTGCCCCCCTTACAAAATAATTTATCCTTGAAACATATGAAGAAACAAGATAAAACAATTTACTAAGCAATGTGAGCAACGGTACCAATCTTGATCATCCGTCCATACCAGTGAAACTCTATTGGTGGTGGTCTTTGTTGATGTGGATATATCAATCTTCTACATTGAGTATCCAAAACTATTTCATTGGCTCCAATATTTCATTGCTCTATTTTAGTAATTTAAATGATGGGTCTATTTGTTCCTTAATGCTACTACACCACTCTAAAAATTAGAACTGCTATACCTTCTCTTCCAAACATTGTCATACTTGGTGCCCTTTTGATTCCATGTGGAACCATAATATTATTTCCTTAAGCCATACCTTTAATACTATTGTCATTCTTGGTGATTTCTATGGCAATATGTTGCAACCCTAATCTGATGTTCTACCTTATTTGACTCCATATTTTGCTCCTCTATTTTCAATTCCTTTGTATGTTGTTCTTTCATATGCCCTTCATTTGGTGTGTCCTTGTGCTCTTCTATCAAAGCTTCCTTGGATCTTGCTACTATTTTTTCTATAGGCTTAGTTGTTGTTGCATCTTCCATGGACTCTCCTACTACTACTTATTTCTTGGATTCTGTTTTAGGTTCTTTTTCTTCTTCAAATTGTTTCCTTGCAATTGCTTTTTATGTTTCCTCAGATCCTTGCCTCTTACACTAAGAAATATCTTGTATTGTTATTTTATTTTTCTTGTACCTAAAATTTATGAACTTCTTTTGAATTTTATTATTAAGAGTACCTAAAGAATTCATCCAAGGATATCCAAGAATAATATCCACATCATCATATCAATAACACGAAAATTTGAATGTAAGACATTTTTATCCATAGTAATATTCAAATCTTGAAAATTTTAAACATTTTTAACTTCAAAATTTATGTTCTTAATTTTTTTACCTAAATCTACAACTTGTTAGCTAAAAAAATATTAATAAAATTACATCTATTACTAAGGTTTATAGAAATAACAAGCTTTTCTCTTTGGATGCATCCATAAACCTACAAAATAGATTTTTTTAATTCTTTTTTTAAGCGAAAAATCCCTTCATGGGGCTGCCTTGGTCTAAGAGACCATGACCAGGGGGTTCTACACCATCAAAGTCACCCAAGATTTGTGCCCATCCCTGCGCGCACCAACATTATCAATTGGATTTTAGGTACCCAATTCAACTTTTTGGTAGGGTGGAGATTCGAACATGGGACCTCCCTTGGAGGATTGCCCTCTCCTCTCCAACTCACCTACAACACTTGGGTCTAGTTAAAATGGCTTGTAAAAATTAAATTAAATTAAATTCAAACAATTCTTTATGATCATTGTTTGTTTTATCTAACACCAAATATGTGCTTTCTTCTACCTACATATTATTATTATCTTGTTCCTCTAATATCCATTTGTTTAAAAATGTATTTTCAAATTTTTCATGTGTGTATGTATATTTATGAGCATAAGCAAAGTCTATATAGCAAGAGAGAGTTTCCTCTTGTAAAGCAAAATAAAGGTTACATTTCCATTTTAGCTCAAATAAATGTAAAGAAAAAATTTTCCACTTCTTCAACGATTCCCTAGCATCAATGTTGTCTCTTCCAATAAACATTGGCAACTCCATGGTCCAACCGAGAAGACATTTCTAATGTAGCTAGGGGTTTGAAAAGAAAACTAGGGTTTCTAAAAAAAATCAATTCTCCTCTATTCCTAGCTATCAAAAATTAAATTTTTAGATTTGCTTCAAAATAGTTTAAGTTGCAACGGATATGCTTACCATAACTAATAGATTTATGCAAAATAAAAAAAATAAACTTCAAAAATTGCCATTGCCCTTATTATGGATGGTTGACTTCACAAGGTCATATCCCTCAATACTACTTGGATCCATCATATAACCAATTATTTTAAAGCTCTTCAAATATTACACATAATAGTCCAAGGTTCATTTAAATCAAATAACCCTTCGTAAAGATATGGCTCCTAAAAGATGAAACATTTTTCTAGAAAAAAGTGCCCTAATACTGCCCTTGTTTCGAACATATATCTTCACATGGTTGTATCTCCATAAAGACTACTTGGATTCGTTTTTATAACAACTCATTTCAAAGTTATTCAAATTCTCCACAAGTTAGTCCAAGAATTGGCAAAATCGAATAACTCTTCTTCAAGTTATGGCTCCCACAAAATGAGATGTTTTTATGGAAAATATTGCCCTAAGGTTCTCAACTTGCTAGCAATCCACCAAAAAACAAAAATCTCAACTTACCAGAATCATCTCTCTAATACCACTTGTTATGAACCTTAATTCTTATTAATAAAAAAATTTCACCATTCATGCAAAAATATTCAAAAACATTCAACCACGAGTAATTTACACAAAACAATCCACAAAAATAGACAAATATATGGACAATACCCTTGAGGTAAGGCAACACCAAATTATATTTTTCAAGGAACTAATCCAATATCCACTCTATAAGCCAAGACTATCACAAACAATAATTGATCGTCCTTATGTTTTACAATGACAATCTATCTTCTTATATACCCCTCTTTCTAAACCCTTATCCCACTTAGTAATATAATAAAATATTAAAATATAGCCAACCTTGGGTTATATGTGGCCCATGCCAAATACCCATACAATATAATATTATATTCCCATATTCTTATCCCTAGGTTCCTTATACTAACACAACTATGTACTTAGTGGTGGTGTATGTTTCCACCATGGGCGCATAATGGCATGGACCCATTTTGATGTAACATTTACTTTTATTATAAGTAGGAGTTAGCAGCTCACATCCCATCTTTCATGTGGTCTAACCCTTTAGAATTACGGTTAGGGCCTACATGGGTTTGAAGTAGAAGGCAACTTATATTTTTCTCAATTTGTATCAGAGCTTTGCTTCCAAGAAGGTTGCCCCCTTGAAGAGGCCTGCAATATCTATTCGGCTTGATCAATATAAGTCTGTTGCTATTTCCATCTAATTATTTGCATGCACAATTTTGTTGCTTTCATTTTCATGGTAATTTAGTTTATGAGCATTTCAATTCATTCATTTATTGCTACTATGAATATGCTTATTTTTATATGAAGGATCCTAATAAAATGATCCACCAAAGCAATAATTATTTATAGAGAGTCAATCTGACTTGACTTCATATATATAATTGAAAACCATACTTTTTTTTTTGTTGATGTAGGATAAAAAGTACAACTAGAAGCACAACGAGGGCCACCCTCCCCATGATTCAAACTTGAGTCTCCAAAGACATACCAATTAACCATGAGAAGTAACATGCATTTAATGAGTCAAAAAACATCATTTCAAGTGTAATATTTTGTAAATAAGGTTAGGACCACTACCTCTTTAGGATGGGTGCCTATGTTTTTGTATTGTATAAGGTGGGAAAAAAGTTTTAAAAAAATATAGGATGCATAATCCAATTATGCTTGTTATGCTCTAATAACAAATAAACTTTTTATATATAATAATTATTGATGTCAAGTTGTCTAGTTTGGTTTAATTATCTTCCAACTTCATAGTAAACCCTCACATATCTTGGTTTATGTTTTAAAATATAAATTAAAGAATAAAAATTACTTTTTTTACCAACCTCTTTTTTCTTTTTTGCTTAGGGTTGAGCATTCCCATCCCAACCATGACCCCTCATAAGGCTGAAAGCTACACTTATCAATAGATGATTAAAACACAACCACACATGTCTAAAACCTTGGACCTCCCAAAGAAGAGTCGAAGCTCAAACCGTTGCATTGTCCCCCCTCCCTCGAACTTACCAACCTCTATTTTGTCTGCACCCCATTTTTTTAGATAGATTTAATTTTATCTTTCTAATTCATCTAAGAAAAATGATATAGCTAGAACTAAACAAAAATTAATAATGAAGGATAAATAAATTTAAATAATACAAACTATAATGCAAATTAATGCCAATTAATCATACAATCTGAAATGCAATAAGAATTGCAAATATTTTTATTTTTGGATAAATAACTAAAATATAATAAAAAATTAATCATAAAGTGCATTCTTGCTAATTGTACATGAGATGTCGTAATAACTAATTAATAATCATTGTAATTTTAGTAAATTTATTAGCATTATTGTCTTTCAATCAAGCATGACAATGATAATATTTCTGACAATCTTCATCTTGTAATTGTCTCCTCTGTCCTTCTAAATATCTTTAGATTTTAAATCCTCTCTTGTATAAGTAATTAACCTATTAAGTATTAGGTTGCATGTTTAGTTCATCTTGGTTAGATTGAATGAGAGATGTCCTTACACATGCAATTAACTAATTACATGTAGGCTAAACTAATTGAGGTGTTTATGTATACCCAATTTGATGATGGTTTACAACTACTAAACCTCATCTTTGAAAACCTACTTATACGTTATTGATGAAGATATTATGTTATTTACTTGGAAGTAATACTTTTTAATTTGCATATCTATTGGCATATTTTAATTTTATTATTTATTGGCAAGGACATCAATTGATATTAAAATCTTTATAGATGGTTAGTTTGCTTGGGATCCATCCTAGCCAAAACAACCTAAGTTTACAAAATTTGATGAATGATCTTCCTTATCCAACAACAAAACATCCATGGTAAGGCTAGTTGGGATGGGCCAAGAAGGCATAATTGACAACTACCACTTACAAGTGTTCTACAACTTTTAGTATGCAACCATTTTATGCCATATATAACTATGATTTAAATCTATTGGGTTTTTAGTTTAATATTTACAATACCACATTTATATAAACACAATGATGGTGTATGGATTTCACAAGACTCATCACCTATAAAAGGATGGTAAACATATAAATTCATACTTATTTTCCTTGTCATTTGCTTTCTAGTAGGCTTGCAATATGAAAGTTTAATTTACAATTTTTTTGACTTTTTTTTCATTGGAGAAACTAAGAAAGACAATGCTAACAAGTGACTACCATCACTAGTTCAATCTCTTATTGATTTTTTTTTGATGATTCTACGAAGCCTAATGAGCTTCCCACTTTTGAGTACCATTCAACATCTTATTGAGCTTATATTAAGATTTCATCTACTCAATCACCCACCTAATCAAACTATATCTATTGAGACTGCCAATATAAAGTATCAATTAAAGCAATTGCTAAAGGATAGAAAGTTTCAGCCCAACAATTCATCTTTTGGACTCATTGCTCTTGTAGTGTCAAAGAAAAATCATAATGAGTGGTTGTTGGTTACAAGTAACTAAAATATCAACAAAAGTAGTATGAAGAATCATTATCCACTTCTTAAGATCAATAATATTATTTATGGTCTTTAGCAACTAAGTATTCTCTACGCTCGACTTCTAGAATCACCAAGCCTAGATGGAACCATGTCATGTTCAGAAAACATCCTTCAAGATAAAGTTCAGGCTCTATGAGTGTTTGGTAAAGCCCTTTGTGCTCACAAAGGTAGGCATTATATTTATATGCATCATTGATGATGTTTTAAAGATACTATTTAGGAAAATTTGTTGTCATATTTCTTGACAATATCTTGGTTTATATAAACACCTAAGATGACCACTTGATCCATGTCAAGATAATAGATCTTCTTGCCTAAAGAAACTCCAAGCTAAGATAAAAAAGTACTTCAAAAAACATCAAAATCAAGGTCTTTTATGAGTGGCCCACCACATCTAACATTTTAGATTTGAAGAATTTTCTTGGGATTATAAACTGAAAGTTCATTTATAGTTACATATTGCAAATTATGTTATCAACTCACATTGGGAAACTCTTCGACGTAGACCAAATATTATTCAAGCATGTCATCATTTAAAGATGTTTGATCTACACTACAATGCCTAGGACATGGTGGCATGAAGGACAAATCTTTGAACCTCCTTATGATTTGAGGAAAGTTATTCTTTAAAATTGTGCAATAGAAACAAGGCACAACAAAATATTTCTTGCAAGAATGCAACTATATTTACAAATAATACAAATGTAAATTTACTACATAATACATGGCCCACATAGCCATGTTTATAACACTAAAAATGCTTAGTATGTGGGTTGCATGTGACTACGTGTTGTAGGGCACTTCATTGTTCATTCCAATGTAGTGAAATAAGTAACAAAACAAAAGCTTAGGCACTATAAGGATAACCAAAGTCTATAGAGTGAGAAAAATGCGAAGAGGAACTTAGCAAAATCTTAAGGAAAAACAAAATAATGGAGATCAAGAAAACAAAGCATGGAGAGAAGAGAAAAAATAGAAGACGACCAGAAGAAGGTAGTCTAAGACAATTCTAAGCTAGACACAAAATGTACAATGGCTAAAAGTAGTTTGGCAGGTGAAGCAGTTTAGCTCCCCAACTGATTAAGAAGCAATTTCAATGGTAGAGATACAACCGTTGTGTTTCCTCTACAGTTGGTGTCATTCTTGAAGTGTCAACTGGTAAGACTGGATGAGTATAGATATGACCTTGATGCCTAGTGTAGGAATGATACCTTCTATGCATTATGGTCTTTGATGATGACACATGTTCCAGCCAAAGTTTTCTCTATCTTTGTGCATTGGTGCCATGGCAAGACAAGTGCCAAAGTGATCATGACAAAACAAGTTTGGTTGTTGCCATGAGGAAGTCTAATGTCATAGGAAGAAATGGTGTTTCCTTAGCTAGTGAGAAGTCTATATGGGTGCCAAGGCCTACAAGCTAAGAATGTTGTGGCATTACCTTCATTGGAAACTTGAGCAATCCATTTTTGGCTTAGATCAACGTGTTGTCTAATGCTCCTATGCTTGTTTTCATAACCTACAACAATCATTTGAGCTTGAAGTTGTCGCTTCTTGTTATACCATATGTATTTTTAAATAGGAAGAATATTTGATGCTATATCATTTTGTGGGTTTGTTGCATGCCAAGCTTAATTATAGTATGACAAAGAATTCTATAGCCTGGTCCAAGCACTAAAGTAATGGCACCATTATCTTCTCAACAAGGAGATTGTTCTACAAATGGATCTCCAACCCTTTCAATTCTTTAACTTCCAATCAAAAATTCAAAAACATCAGCATTTGAAGTAGATAGGTTCATTAGGTAATCAAATACATGAAAGGTGTCATAGATAAAGTGACTTTTTAATTGGCATTATCTTCTCAACAAGGAGGTTGTTCTACAAATGGATCACCAATCTTTTCAATTCTTTAACTTCCAGTCAAAAATTCAAAAACATTGGCATTTGAAGTAGACAGGTTCATTAGGTAATCAAATACAAGAAAGGTGTCGTAAATAAAGTGACATATTCTTAATTGGCATTCTTTTTCAATTCCTATCATCTTGAATGTTTTGTATGCAATATATGAAGAGTAGAAATATATCTACTCATGGATCCTCACTTTCATCCAATTGGTGATGTTTTATAGCAGTCCATAACAATCAATCCAACACGTGTCTTTGAGTATAGTTTGAGGAATATATTATTGTACAAGCTAACTCACTTTTGCATTCATCTTGGCCTCCTCTCGTCAACTTCTAATAAATGGGGTTCATTCATTTTCCTATGGACATGTGCAAAAGACTCTACAACACTTTTCGTGCTAGCCTTCTCTATGGGAACAAGTTGACAATTTCATCTATCAATGCTCACTATGTAGTCATTCTAATCCTTATTGATTGAAAGCTTATATCTTTGTCAATTCCTTTGCAACCACAAGAATTTATTTCCATGGACATTATTAGTTGTCTACCCAGCCTTTGTCAATTCCTTTGCAACTATAAGAGTTTATTTCCATGGACATTATTAGTTGTCCATCTACAACTCAACATTAGCATACTTATATCTTGATCGTGGTGTGCTGGTTTTTAAAATAACATTTTTATGCCATGCACCAAGTCAATTGATGCTCATCAAGGGGAACTTGTTTTACATACATGTTTGGAGCAATTTAAGGATACCATTCACTATTATTTATGATCATCACTCACATTTTCTGTGTTGCTTTTGGAAATCATGGTATGTACTAGGTTGTTTGTTGCACTTCCAAGTTCAATTTAATATACAAATTGATGGTCACATTGAGGCTTGCAATTTCACCTCAGTAAATGCTTTATGCATCTATCATAGACAAAACAAGTAATCAGCCAATTATTTGTACCTTCTTCATCATAGGTATATAACTAGGGTACTTATGTTTCTACAATCATTTTCCTTTTAACTCTATTATAGATTCCGACCCTTGTCCATTTATCAACTCTCAATTCATCTTCCAACTTCATATATTTTCCATAGATAAGAGCAACAAGGCAAAGTTTCTTTTATGCAAAATTTAGCTTTCAGCTTCACACCAAAGCCTAGGATATTCTTTGGTTGACCCAAGCCAAATTCAAAGAACTTTATATCATCAAGCACCTAATTCTTTGCAAGTTGATGACCATGTTTGAATTCATTTGGACAAAGGAAGGATTCGACAACCAAAAATATCACAGGTTGAAGCCCATCAAAGGCACTTCAACAATGCTGGGTAACTGGTTTTCCAAGTCAACTATTTACCAGCAAGTTTCCTCACCTATTATAGAAGTTTAGCACAATTCACACGAGGCATGGAGGAAATGATGAGTTTTGTAATAGTATTTATCCTTCTAATTATCTCCTTATTCTTATGGTTATATCCATATTGTCAATTATGACTTCTACACTTGGACTAGTTAACTAGATTTTATGATTGCATGCCCACTTCATCTCAGTTACTGAAAGAGATGTCCTTGTATATAGTTACTGAAAGATATGTCCTTGTATATGTATAGTTTACTGACCGTATATAAGTTAGAATTGCTGAGGTGTCTATGCATGTGAAGTGCAAGGGTAGTTTGCAACCACTCAAAACTTATCTTCGTAAATTTATCCACATCTGAACTAATGAAAAGTTTGCATTATTTATTCCTGGAGCTATCTTCTTTCTTTTGTATCTCCATTAGTATATCTGCTGTGATTATTTTCCTGCAGAGGCATATGAAAACAACTGTTGAACTCCAACCAACCCAAAATCTGATGATAAATTCAAATTATAGATGATTAAATCTCTTGTAGAACCCATAATATTTGTAGATAAGAAGTCACAACTGAAGACATATGTCCCAAAAGAATCCTTAACAAATTAAAAAGATCTTCACAATAAAATGACCATAATGACCCATAAAATTGCATGAAAAAGCATAGCCTTCCAATTCAACCAAACCATGTTATTCAAAGGAAAAACAGACATTGGTAGTTCTAGGTGTTAAACTGGAAAAACAAGCTATCAGGGTGTCAAAATTGTGATGTGAAGACTAAACTAAGCATGTAATTGTCATGGGACATTATTCAAATCATGAAAACCAATGAAGCATGATCTTTCCAATTCTATTGTTACTCGAAATCACCTTGTGGTGTGAGTACAAGAGTATCCAAGTTAGTAAAACCGGCCAAAAGCAAGTGTAACCAAGTACCAAAGACTCATAGCATTGTAAAAGTCACGTGGCAGTTCTCTTGTTCCCTACCACTGGAACCCTGCACCATGTAACCAGCTGCTTCACTATTTTATTGTGGAACAATGTGCGTGTTGTAATGGGAGCTTCTTAACCTAATTTTCTTGAGACTAATACATATTTATGCCTATTGAAAATGTAAGAGGGATAAAAAAATAAGATCATTTTAAAGACGTAATGTGGAGTATGAAAGCAAATTGTTCAAATAGATTTTAGTATTGAAATAACATGTCTGTTTGATTTATTAAACAAAATATTGCATTAGTATACAATGTGCAGTAAAACTGCATATGCTCCTCGTCATAGTTAGAAAACTCACAACTCCGCAAAAACTTGGCAATCCAATTTTGGAGAGTTTCTCAGCAACTCAAGAAAACTTGACCCAAAAAAAAAATCAAAGAAAATTATTTCAATTTTTAAAAAATTACATTTTAAACAACAATTGAAGAGCCAGAAAGCTGATTTTCTATTAGATTTTTATAAAAGAGTACAGTTATAATTCTTAATCATGAAAACAAACAAAATACATTATACAAATTCAAAATATAAGTAGTTTTAAACTGTTCTTTGTTTTCCCTTTTTCCCTCTAGACTTGGATGGTTGGCTTTGGACAAATGGTTAAATTGGAGGCTCCTCATGTATAGGATCAGCATGGTATATTTCGTCCAATCCTCTCATATGTTTTGCTCCCACCTTTATGCCTTGATGCCCTCTGCAGTAAACTTGGTATCCAATGGACCTTGGGCAATCCAATCTGATAGTGTATCTAGCTCATCCAAGTCATTGCCTCATAGGATTCATTTGCCTCCACCTTGTCTGGTGTGAAGCCGAAGATTGTACTATACAAAGATAAGGTCATTGAGGAGCTCCTGGGTCAACCTATTGTGATATTGGGTGTGTACAACCTCAAAAAGGGACTAATTGCACTCATACCCAGAAGCGCTACAAGGCTGACTCAAAATGCAAATTGCAATCTTCTTAAGATTAAGTGTTCTAGAACCATAATCCTCACACCATAAATCTACAAAGAACAATTTTTCCAAATAATAAACTTACATTTGTAATTGCATCGTTGTAAACTACAAGCGAAAAGTTCAAAAGTTTAAATGTTTTATCTAGTTGCAAGGTTGACCTTGATTCAATATAAAAAGGGGATGAAAATAGGCTCCCCTGATCCTCCTTATAGACTTGCAACTCGACAAGGATGAGGCGATGTTTGGCAGGGTCATCTATCATCTTGTCAATGCAAGCATATAACCCCCTAGACTTCTTCATCAACATTAAGATTGTCACTGAAAAAGAATTTGGGGTTCAAGAAGTACCCCGCTACATAAATACGTCAATAGAATTGCTTCATCCATCACTTATCAATGACTTGCCAAATGGGTTCATAATTGCATTGATTGCCTCCATAATAGTGTTGGATGGCCTCTTTTGCTCAATCCATTGCCTCAGACAAATACCCCATTGTCAAATTTTCACCATCTACATGATGAAAAATCCCTACCGAGGGTTCTATCATCTACAATTGAACAGTAAAAATTAATCATTGTAATTTACTAAAAATATTTAATTAAAATTACAAATCAGAATTTGTAATTTTTAGTTAAACTTAGAAAAAGATATTAAAAATAAAAACCCATAACCTTAAAAATTTCCTACACACTCACCCAAAATGTGTTATCAAAGACTTGCCTCTTGACCCTCTCCCCCTCCTCTTTCGAATGAAATGGTGAGGCATACCATTCCTTGCTTACAAACATCCTCTTCAAAGCAAGCAATGTAGCTAGGAGGCTTTGCAAGGCAATGAAATTCGAAGTTAATCAGGTGATACTTAGGCAAAGAATGTCCCTCCCTCATTGTTTTCCCTCATCAAGCTGAACACCCATGTGTGGTTGTATATAAACCTTGTAATATTCTTCATCTCTTCCACCACAGTCTGCATCCGTGTCCATTTGCTAATGTCCTCAAGCATGAGGTCAATGCAATGGGCGATGCATGGGCTCCAAAAAATAGAGGCGTACTTCTCCTCGAGAAGTCTACTCATAGACACATGTCATTGCGTTGTCCATCGCTACTTGGACAATGTTCTCCACTCCTACTTCCAGCACGACCTCCAACAAATTAAACAGATCTGAGAATTCTTCACCTCTCAAGAGGCATCAACCAGCTTCAAGAAGACCATAGATCCACCCAAAGCCACTATGAAGTTGAGGAGGTAGTTCCTTGCATCTATCCATCCATTAGAAAGAATGTTGCAGCCCTTTCTACTCCATATATTTTTTGCTCTTTTCCAAGAGCACATGTTTTCGTGACACACTCCTCTAGCAATGACCTGCTGAAATCTTTTGTTGAAGGTGGCTTCATCCCTTATTTTAGGGAATGTTGCAGCAGCACCAAAAAATCGTCATCATTGCTCGTGTTTCCTTCAACTTCTCTACCCAATTGGTAGTTTGAAAGGTAGTTTGCCTTGTGTTTGAGCTTGAGCCAAAACCCAAACTCTGCACAAGAGCTCACCGGATGCAAGGGCTAAGAATCAAATCCTCAACAACGATGACAACATCCTCCAATTCAAGCTCATTACGATAAAAATATGTTCAAGGCTCTACTACATGTCCAAATTGCAACTCTTTTCCATTTTAACTCTTTTCTTGGCTCCTTTGTGAACATCCAAACCTTGATATCATTTCTTATTGTCTCATTTGTTGAAGGGCAAGGGTCCACATCATGCCCTTTTGCCTCCATCAAATAAAATTTGAGGTGATGCACACCTCCTCGCATGTCCTTGCCACAATATTTACAAAACAGTTGATTTGGTAGGTTCCCTTTAATGCCATGCTTATACATTGGGTCCCTCCCCAAGCTTGGAGTTTGGGTAAGGGATTCAACTCATTGCTGCTAGCATCAATTCCTTGGCCCTCACTTGAAGGAGCTGTCTATTTTTCCAAGGGGAAAGAGGGGGGGAAACATAAGTACTAAGTAACTAAACACTACCCTACATGCTTTAGGAACAACAAATGAGAGAGATTAAGAAAATCCTAAGTTTTTTATTTTTTATTTTTTAAAATTACCTCTTGAATATTGTGTGAATAAATGAAATCTCCTTCAATTGGTGTCAAACCCATGGAATAGATCTTTGAATGCAATCTATGGTGTGCGGTTGGCCTCTATGAAAAACTATTCTGAGCATGAGGGAGGAAAAAAGTGAAAATGGCAAGTTTTTCCCTTTTAAAAACATTTTTGCTGCATATGCCGAGTTTCGTTGAGTTTTGGATGAGAAAATTGTCGTTTTTTATGGCTATTTAGCCAAAATTATTTCACAAGTCCTTTTATCAAGGATCAAATATGAATCACATAAATCACATAAAGGCCACTCACATAATCACAACAATATTTTACAATATAAAAACACACAATATTATTTATAAATCAACAAGTTCGTGTTACATCCAATTCTCTATACAATACATGGAGCTTTGTCTGCATAATATAACCTTACAATAAACCTTTCAATACTTGACTATTGCTCTCCTCAAACATCCGGGAGATGCATCCTTTCCTATTCCTCACATATGACAAAACTCTCATGACTCTTCACTTTACATCTTTCCACATATCATGTGACTCTTCACTTGTATATTTGACACCTAACTCCTATGACTCTTGACTTACTTACATGACACTTTGCACTCTTACAACTCACACCTCACTTTGCACACTTTATTACATAACACTTAGACTCTTCTCACACATTGACACATACATTAGACAAAATATAAATCACACTCCTTAATCTAATATTTACAATAGTACACAAAGGTACTTCAACATTTACCAAACAATGTACTATCTCCAACAATTTTCTTGACAATACATCAACACTAAGTTTATTTTTTTAAATCTTTTCAAGAGGATTTTCTCACGAGTTTCACAAGAAATCGCGATTTCTCAACAAGATTTTGAACAATCCTCCTCTCTGGACTATTTACAAGATTCCTGGATATAGATGCTGATCCTGGATAAAATTCCAAGTAAACTAACAGCATGCCTATGAGTGAATGCAATAAGTCACAAGGCTTTTAAAAGCTGTAACACTTAAAAACACAACTGCATAAAATGAAGCATCCCTCCACATACTAAGAAAGACCACCCTACTAAACAGAAGAAACCAAAATGATAATACCATAGACAATACCTAAAATATCCCTTGTACCAACGCTTTTACAATGCTAGTGGTATGGCCCTAATTTCTTTAAAATTCCTGAAGCTGGTAAAGAGTTTTGGCGGATAATGGGGTCTTGGGAGAGAAAATGAAGTCTATGTGCATTGCAGGCTTCTTATCTCTGACTACCACAGCCCTGTGAACATTTGCAATTGCTTTGGCTTCCATCTATTCTGCATTTCAGACCAATCTTTCAAATTGTTCTCTATGATGTCAATGCTGCTATGATAGCTGGGCATGTCTGCAATCTCCTTTCACACACTCATCTCACAATCAAATGTTGATTCACAGAAGATTAATTTTTACACCATACATGTTCTGCATGTGTTAACTACCCATGCCCTTGTCTCTTATTTCACAGACCACAGCAAAGACAGTTCTTCTAGACCTTGAATTACCCTAGTGTATTTCCTCTATGACCTTATAAATCCCACCAACAACCTTTTTTCCAACTGCCACATGCCCACCCTCATATCTGCCGCAATCCTCAAACCTTTTGCTGCGGCCTTCCTTCTTCTCTTATAGCCAAGGATGGCTCTATGCAGGTACGGATACTTCAAATTGCCACTTTACACTAAAGCAAACTATCTGCATAAAATTTTAACCATGAAAGATGATGTTTCTTGGTCATTTTAACTAACTCACCAATAATCACCACAGGAACACAATCCATCCTTAAAGTGATGAAAACTTTGTGTATCTCTCACAATAATTTCTCGGCCTACAATCTTTGAAATGAATTTAGATTCACTGTGACAGTCCCCACACACACGAAGGTTTTTTGTGATCCAGATGGTGGTTCCAGGTGGTGTATTAATAAGCCCAGAGACAATAGGTAACTTCTCACTATGACATAGCAACATCTGTTCCTTCAAGTCCTCCTCCACATTACACAACACAAATTTTGTGTTAGGTACATACCCTGCCTCCGTCTGCAGACTCAAGGTATCCAATGTTGCATAAATTTTCTCCGATTGTGGATGTGACCTATCTCCAACAACGAATCAATGGACCCTAACGTTACCTAAGTCAAGCTCCAACCCGGTGCTTTTCTCACACGCCTCTGTCTCATTAGTGCCCTCACTTTTTCTACATCATCCCACCTGCAAGCTGCAGCATACATATTTGAGAGTAATACATAGTATCCAGAATCGTCAGGCTCAAAGCTCAAAAGATGTTCTGCCACACGTCCTCCTAGTGTAATATTGCAGTGAATTCTACAAGCAGCAAGCAAAGCTCCCCACACGCGAGCATCAGGTTGCAATGACATTTTAACAATGAAATCATGTGCCTCTTCTAGGTGTCCAGCCCGGCCAAGAAGGTCAACCATACACACATAGTGCTCCATCCTAGGAGTGATACAGTAATCACTAATCATGGAACCAAAGTATTGACATCCTTCATGTACCATGCCTGCATGACTGCAAGCAGACAAAACACAAAGAAAGGTGACATCATTTGGCTCGATGCATGACTCCTGCATGTTGCAAAAGAGCAAAACGGCATCTTTGCCCTGTCCATGCATTCCATAGCCCGCAATCATTGCATTCCATGAGACCACATTTCGTTCAGACATTTTGTCAAACACCCTCCTAGCATTTTCAATACTTCCACTTTTGGCATACATGTCTATAAGGGCAGTCATAACTACAATCTCTAAAACTCCTCTCCTCATCACAGAGGCATGAACACGCTTACCCTCTTGCAACGCTGCTGAATGAGCACAAGCCTGAAGGACACTCACCCACGTGGAACAGCTGGGTGTCACGCACATGTAGCATTCGATGAAACAATGACAGGGCCTCACTAGCATGCCCATTCTGTGCATACCCAGCAATCATTGCATTCCAAGAGACAACATCTTTTCTCCCCATTTTCTCAAACAACTCCCTTGCTACTTCCAAACACCCACACTTAGCATACATAGCCACAAGTGAATTCCCCACAGAAACATAAGACTCGGTACCTCTCTGAATAATGTAATTATGGATCCGCTTACCTTGTTCCACAGATCCCATATGTGCGCAAGCCTGGAGAGCACTTGCCATGGTGATCGAATCCGGAGAAACACCCCCAGACTGCATCTGATCAAATAGTCTCAATGCATCATCCCCACGTCCATTCTGAGCATACCCAACAATCATAGCATTCCACGACACCAAATCTCGTTTAGACATTTTGTCAAACACCTGGCGTGCAATCTCTAAATACCCACATTTTGCATATATATCTGTAAGGGCATTGCATACAAAAACATCCATATCGAATCCGCTTTTAATAATGTGACTATGAATCTGCTTACCTAATTGCAGAGCCAATAATCCAGCACATGCCTTGAGCACAAAGGTGAACGTGAAATTATCGGGCTGTATACTTGTCTGGTGCATTTGGTAATGAAGTATAAGGGCTTTTCCACAGAAACCATTCATGGCATATCCTCTGATCATCACATTCCATATAAATACATCTCGGTCAGGCATTTTGTCAAACACTTGGCCCGCATCCTCCATGCTCCCGTGCAGGCCATACATGTTCACAAGTTTGGTGGCCAAAAGAAGGTTTTGATTAAGGCCAGTTGCTAAAATTTGGGCATGGACTTGTTTGAGATCTTCAACGTCCGTACAGCTTTTCAACAAAGAAGCAAAGTTAGCATTACATAAGTTATTTTTTACTGCATAAACACACTGAATTTCTCGGTTATCTTTTGGTGTGGCTAAAGCCACAAGAGTATGGGAGGAACTCTGAGAATTGGAAATTGCAGTACCATGAAAATGGCAATGGAAAGAAAGAATCTGAAGGCATTTATGGTGTTTGAGTTTGGTAAGGGCTGAAACTGCCATCGAAGGAAAGCATATTAAAGTCTTACCGAGTTCAGTTCACAGATTATAACAATAAATTCAATAGAAATAGTCGTAATGTTTCAGAAGGATACTGGGCTTGATAGGTAAAGCTTGGGAGATGAAAAATGCATTCCTTGCAACTCTCTTGATTCCATTTTGCGTTATCATTGTTTCTATTGATTTTGCAATGTTATCTATTATAAATTCTTTGCATTCTGAATCATGCCTCTAAAGAGAAAGAGGCCATAAATCATTTGTGAAGCGGAACTTCTATCCTCACCGAAATTACACGAGGTCATCCATTGACAGATACATGAACATCTGTCCTGTCATCTATTGACATATACAAACGTTCGCTCACTCTAACCAATTAAGTTATTTGTACATTCCTTCCCAAAAGTTAAGGATTGGTAGTTATTTGTTTCGTTAAGTTAGAAGACACTTGGGTTTGAACTTTGGGGACACTTTGTTTGAGTTTGAATCCTTTCAATGTAGTATAATGAAATGAAAGATTTTAATTACCGCCACTAGACCCAAATATGGAAGTACAACTATTCATATAATATGATTTTTAATATCTTTGAGAAGGTTGTTCCTTCTCCTGTTGATTTGGGTTAGCAATTCCCCAACTTTTTTTTATTTTATTGTTTTCAAATAACTCTACCATAGACCCGTTTCCAAGTGTTTCTTTGTATTTGCCACGGATATTTGAAAAACTCGAGCATTTATAGATGAAGTGTTCCTCTGTCTCTATTGTCCTTGTGCTACATAGAGTACATATCCTTTCTTCCCATTGTTCTTTGGGCATTGTCCATCTCCCTGTTTCACATCTAAGCCTATGAGAGCTAGTCCTTATCTGAGCAATGAGGATTTTTTCCTTCCACTTGATTTCAACACCTATATACGCTTTTTCCTTGTGGTCATATGTTGGGTTAAACTTTGCAATATAATATTGTCTTTTCTTGTTTGCATTTTTCCACATTCCACTTCTAAACTTTTCATTCACATAATTTTTTTTGTCTTTGTTAACATTTGAGCATTCATTTATGTTGATTTCCCGACGTTTCATCCATGTATTCTTCCGCCTATGAAACTCTTCATCCCTAGCTGCCCTATGTCATTTGTCGTTTTTTATGTTTTTTTTATTTTTTTCAAGTAACATAACAGTTTGATCATAGCAATTGCTTTTAAAGGGAACATTTCAATTTCAACTAGAATAATTTCATAAGGGGTTGTAGCCTTAATTTTGAGAAAAATTGTGATTAGATATTTTTGAATCCTTTCTATTTGCCTTCATTTTGCATTTGTTGTGCCGCTAGCCCACACCTCGCAACCACACAACAAAATCGGTGTAACAAGTAGGTCAAATAAGACATTGGTGGTCTTCCAGTCCCACAACTCGGCATTCCTACACCTGTTTTGAAGTGAATATAGTGCTCTCCAACCACTTTGAGTTTTTTTCATCCTACATGTATTTCAATTAAGTTTGTCATGAAAGTATATGCCCAAGTATTTGTATTCTACTACTACCTCAAGTGGTTCTCCTGCAAACGAAAATTTGAGTTGTTGCTTTTTCTTTTTTTGCTGAAAAATCATAATTTTTGTTTTGATCATGTTCACTTGCATCCCAACTTCCTTACAAAAGAGTTCTAGAGCTCGAAGGTGATCTTCTAGATCTTTGGTTGTTTTGGCCACAAGAATTACATCGTCTACATATATGAGGAATTTTACCACATATTTGGCTAAGTGCACACCTTCTCCCCTAAATTTGTTTATCCATTCTTCTAATTTGTCAATGTACAACCCAAATAAGGTCGAAGATAGAGGGCAACCCTGTTTGACACCTATGTCACTACCAAAACATTCATATAACCCTTCCCGTGTTCTGATTCTAGCCTTTACATGCTCATATAGTCTGTGAACTGCTGCCCTGTAGTGAATTGGAACCTCTAGCTCTTCCATTCTGCTCCATATTTTTTTCCTT
Source organism: Wollemia nobilis (assembly GCA_028583015.1). Taxonomy (NCBI): domain Eukaryota; kingdom Viridiplantae; phylum Streptophyta; class Pinopsida; order Araucariales; family Araucariaceae; genus Wollemia; species Wollemia nobilis. The sequence goes on along the minus strand of JAQPPZ010016480.1, from coordinate 2,543,602 downwards.
GGTATTGTATCAAATGCCTTTTTGAAGTCTACAAAACAACAAAAAGCCTCCTCTTTTTTGTCCTATATTTTTCCACTATATGTATGAGCGTGATACAATTTTTAATAGTTGAGTGCTTGGGCCTAAAACCTACTTGCCCCTTTGCTCTCTTTCCCTTTCTTCTACCCATATGTTGATCCTGCTCTGTCATACTCTCAAACAACTTTGCAAAGAGAGGGTTGATCATGACAGTTTGAGGGATTCTTTACATATCCACTTTTAAACAAAGGAATGGTTAAGCTAGTTGTCCACTCAGTAGGGAAGCCATTTTGTATGACCTCATTGAAAATTTATTTGATCTGTGGTACCAGAATATATACCCCTCATTTTATATGCTCTGCCTGAATATTGTCCATGTCACGGGCTTTAGCAGTTGCTAACTTTTTTATCCCTTGAATAATATCTTCATTTGTGAACAGTTCTTTCTTTACAATGATAGTAAGGGGTGTCTCCTGTTGGTTACTACGTTGATACAATTGTTTTGAATACTCCAACCACTGATTAACTATTATGCTATTTCCAGTTTGCATCCTTTTCAAGCTTACTTCCTTTCAAAAATTCTTTGGTTCATCCTTCCCTAAGTAAACCAATTCTTTCCTCCTTGTTCTAGTGTATTCTTTTTTTTTGCCCTTACCAGTTTCTCATATACTTTTTTGTTTGCTCTTGTTTTACCCGTTGGTTCTTTTAGTAATCTTCGCACTGTTTTGCAATATTCATCGAACAATGGGTTGGTTGGGAAGTTATTCCTTTCTTTTTAGGTTTAGCTCTCTTGCAATTGTTTAGAGCTTCTTGGATAATGTGCATTAACCATTCACTCTTACTTAATCTTTGTTACTGAGAGGTAGTTTTTTCCTTTCCTGTAACTTGTTATTTAATACTGATCTAAAATTTTGTCGATTTTCATCTATTAAGATATTGCCTTGCAAGTGTCTTTCCCTTGGTTTGTCTCCATGCATTCGAAGTTTCATAACAATGGGTTGTGATCTGACTTAAGTTCCAATGGAGAATCTTCCACTTCTAGCTCCTTTATTTTTGGTATGTAATTTTGTGAGCATATTACATAGTCTATTACACTTTGTCCCTTAAATGTTTTGCATGTATACTTTCTTGAATTTTTCTATCTGTTCATCCCATTGCAAATAATCAAGTTGTGTATGTTGTAGAGGCCTAACAACTCTTCTCCATATTGCGTGATAGCCCCATGCTCATCTTCTGCAGTCTTGGTCCATTTTTTATTTTCCTCTTCTGGCATCCAAAGAGGATTAATCTAAATATCTTCGCTACCTTCTAGAATTTTACCTTGCTTATTTGATGTCCTTGCATTGAAATCTTCAATTAATATAATCTCCCTAAAGTCCTGGTCCACTGCTGATTTTCCTCTTCTGGCATCCAAAGAGGATTAATCTCAATATCTTTGCTACCTTCTAGAATGTTAGCTTGCTTATTTGTTGTCCTTGCATTGAAATCTCCAATTAATATAATCTTCCCCAACTTACTGAAATATCTTTTTCTAAGGAGTATGACGTCCTTGCATTAAAATCTCCAATAGATATAAAGAAGGTGAATATAAAAATTTAACACGTTGAGGAAGATAGAGAATATATTTAATAAAAAAATAAATGAAGAATATTTTTTTGATAGAAAGATAAGTTGGATATGGTCTAATTTTTTTTCTTGAAAAAAAAGTTGTAATTTTATATTAAGTAATTCATATGCCATTTGGGCATTTCTTCAAAATTTCAATAGTGACCTAACAATCAGGTCTTTTATATATCATAATTAGCCACTTCTATCATGTTCAGTTCTATCCTTAAACACCTTTCCAACATATCAAATAGTATTCTTTAAATCACTAACTTTTGAGTTTTTTTTTTTTTTAAAAGCAGCTTTATTTGTGCTTGCTTTAACTAGAGTGTATTAATCCCCTAGATACAAATTTAGACCAGCTGTAATGCATTGTCCTCATTGAATTCTTGTACTAAGTACATACTTGGATCAATCTGAAGTGCCTCGTAATGGGAGTGGTTCTCAATAGAAGCGATATATAGCTTCTTAAAAATATGGAGTGTAATACAAATTTAAATCCTTGTTAAGAAGGGCATTTCTATAATAAAGTGCTTTGGAATAGTTTGTTAAAAAGTTATGATAAATTTTTAAGTAAAGTATATAGTAATAAAGTGATATAAGAAGAACATTTTTAATTAAAATATTATAATATATGAAGTTTTATAGTGGTAAGGACTTTGGCCTCGAGGTTCAAGGTTCAAACCCCACTCAGTATAAGGGAACCATAACCCCTCGTAAAAATATGTGTAAACCTATTGAAAATATTATTATAAATGATATTCTAATGACAAAGTAATATGGTTTATTGAATTAATACTGTGATGCTTTGATGATGGTTTTATGATTAATGCATGTTAAGTTGTTTCAACCTTATATAATCAATTTTATAAAATCGGGTTTTGCCTAGGTGGTTATCATGTAGAGTGGAAGTGGTTTTAAAAAGAATAGTAATATGGTAGCGAAAACATATGCAATAATTCTCTTTGTAGGAGTGGTGTTTAGATGAAAGTTTTAGATCAATCTTTGTGTAATTATAAAATATGGCATTTCTTTTTATTTGGATGTTAGAGTTAAATGATAGGTTTAGCATCCTTGGTGTTATGTGGAGGAGGAGAAGGTTGTTTGTGGGGAATAAGGAAGACCGGTTATTTATAACACTTATTAATTATATTATTTAGATGTTTTTAAGTTGTAATTTTATTGCAGTGGTAAGGGCTTTGGCCTTTCTTTGAGAGGTTTAAGGTTCAAACCTTGCTTAATATAAGGAAACCATGATCTTTCATAAAAATTTGTATAAACTCATTAAAAATTTTAAGGAGATGCAAGGTTACTATAATGGTAAGGGATTTGGCCTCTCTTTGAGAGGTTCAAGGTTCAAACCCCATTCATATGAGGGGACCATGATCCCTCATAAAAACATGTATAAACTCATTAAAAACAAATTCCGCAAGGATGGTATAGTGGTTAGGGCTTTGGCCTCTCTTTGGGGAGGTCCAAGGTTCAAACCATTGCATACTCATAAAGGTATAGGTTGGATGGTAGCGACTGAGTGTCTATCGGTTGGCTACCTCATTCAATGCCTTGGAGGGTTGGGGGTCAACACCCTAGAGGATTGGGGGTCCCGTTGAATGTGCTTTATCCAACGAGCTTAGGGTTTATAGAGGCAACCCACTCATGACATTATTGATTTCCCTATGAATATTTAAAAAAACTATGGAGATATTTTTGAAATGAAATGAAGCCTTGCTAGCCAGGTTTTAAGAACAAAAAAAAGTTGCATTATTATTTTTTATTATTATTCATAGGAGAGTTGGTTATAACCACACTATATTTAGTAACTAATAAGCACAGGGTTCAAACCACAGGGGCTACTCCCACAAAACCTATTCCACCTCATTGTTGTTGACCCAACATGAGGGGGACCATCGATTGCTTGAAATTCGTACTGTGGTCGTCGGTCTAGCGTGCATTCAGAGGATTCAGATCAAACTACTACCTTTGCAAACAAGCTGCCCCCAAGGTTTAATCTAGGTGTCTTCTTGATAAGTGCCTAACCAAACAAGCAACTACCAATCTACTAGCCCTTAGGGACAAAAAAGTTGCATTAATTAGAAGACATTTTGGCTCAAATTAGGGTAAACCCTTTCACTTTTTCCTTTCTAATGACAATTATATATGAGGCATGTGTTGGGCATGAAAAAAATAGATCTTCCCTCATTTGTGATAAGCATCCAAAGTGTATGAGATCCCATGACTATATATTACCTGGAATTAATATTAAGGATTGACATTATCAATCAGAGTGCATGGAGAAGATAGAGTTTAGGATCATATTGAATCTATTGGAATGTCATTGGATACATAACACAAATCTTTAAAAAATAAGCAGTCGGTTAGTTCTGTAATGACCCAAAATCTAGCTACAAGAAAAACACACAGAAAAGAAAATTTTTTTTTTACTACGGATAAGGGTTCACAAACCCCTAACCGACATTTGGATATTTTATTTGTTTAATATCACTAAGTTTCCCAACTTTCCCAAAGAGTTACATCTCATCAAATACCCTTCCACAAGTCTGTCTATGTAGGCGCATTATGTGCTACCGCAAATAATCTCATTTATCTCATCATTTTTGATGAGCTAAACTTATGATCTTCAATTATTCGAAGGTATACGTCCATCACCATACCATACACAAGTCCATCTATGTAGGTATGCTAAGCGTATTACGAGTTAAGCTATCCATCTCATCTCTACGATGAGCTATCTTAACTTAGACGTAATTTTTTAGATTACTTAGTTATTATTCTCTAAGGGGTCTTAATCCCTTAGGTCCTCCCACGTTCACCCTAAGGGGTATCAATCGCTTAGGTCACTCTCTCTAGGTTCACTCTAAGATCTCAATTTCTTAGGTCACATTTATGTTCAGTAAATAAACAAGGAAGTAAGAAAATAAGAATAATTCTATTTACACAAGCAAAGAACATATTCATGAGCATATAAGAGGTGTTAAAAGAGAAAGACATATAAATGAAAGTAAGCATTAAATGGAAGAGAAAGAGCTAACTAGAGAAGCATAAGCAATTCATAAACATAAATTAAAGATACATTTTCCAATCATTCAATGAGTTATTACATATAAGCAAGTATGGTAAATCCTCCATACTTTAAAAGAATAACATAATACATCATTTTCATCAAGGATATCTCCCCATAATTCTAGTCTAGTTGAGCATAAGTAGATTATTGCAAATGTAAATAAAACTGGAGCATTGGTGCCACTGCCTCTTCGGTCCTCCTCTTTCCATCAATCATTTGAGGATAGTAGGGGATCAAGACACACATGATTCCATGATAGAAATGCTTCTAAATGCATTTACTATTTTCTTTACCAAATTGTAACTATACAAATTAAATCAAACTAACCAGCTACTGCATAGTTGATATCCTAAAAATCACTATTTTTATTTTCACCTCTCATTGCCCATAGAGCATCTTTCAACAACTACAACTAGATCGCAGGTTTTACTTTAGTCGATTCATTTCAACTTTTATTCAGCAAATTAAAGTCCCATACCTTTAATCATCAAATAAACTAGGTTCCTTTATTTCCATAAATCAAATCTCATTACTTCATAAAATAAACCATCTTTCCTTATTTTCAAAAATCAAAGGCCCACACCTTCAATCTATAAAATAAGATATTTTATTTTATTTAATAAATGAAAGTCTCCTTACTTTAATCCATAAACCATTTTTTTTTCATAAATTAATGTCTCCTTACTTTAATCCATAAATAAACCATTTTCCTTTATTTCATAAATTAAAGTCTCATACCCTTAATCTATAAAACAAACTATTTTCTTTTATTTAATAAATCAAAGTCTCCTTACTTTAATCCATAAATAAACCATTTTTCTTTATTTCATAAATTAAAGTCCCACACCCTTAATCTATAAAACAAATTGTTTTCTTTTATTTAATATATCAAAAGTCTTCTTACTTTAATCTATAAATAAACCATTTTCCTTTATTTCATAAATTAAAGTCTCCTTACTTTAATCCATAAATAAACCATTTTCCTTTATTTCATAAATTAAAGTCCCATACCCTTAATCTATAAAACAAACTATTTTATTTTATTTAATAAATTAAAGTCTCCTTACTTTGATCCATAAAATAAACCTTTTTTCTTTATTTCATAAATTAAAGTCTCCTTACTTTAATCCATAAACAAACCATTTTCTTCTATTTCATAAGTTAAAGTCTCATACCCTTAATCTATAAAACAAACTATTTTCTTTTAATTAATAAATTAAAGTCTCCTTACTTTAATCCATAAAATTATTCATTATTCCTTACAAGCTAAAAGATGTATTTAATTGTGTTGCGACAAGCGCACGACGACGAGCATGGAGGTTGTAGTGAGCGCACGATGACGAGCGCGAAGGCTGTGGTGAGGATGGACATGGGCAACAAGGCATCTGAGATGATGTAGAGGCAAGCGAGGGTGAAGTCCATGGGGAACCAAAGCACCAAAAATGGTTATAACACTTCTCTTTGTGAAAGGGGTGTAAACCCTAGGTGCAATCAAGCGATGGAACAAAGTGATAAATTTGGGTATAGTATTCACAAAAGAGATGCAAACCCTAGGTGTAGTCAAGAGGGTTGTTCGTAGACCGTATCTTTAGACTATGAGAAAGCCTTATCGGTTAGAATAAATATTTCTCAAGGATCTTTGGGTTTGTAGGTGGATGAACCTATGCCCTCTATCAAGATTTCCGCGAATGAATTTGGATTGGATCTGGTTGATCATGAAGCCCAAACAATTATTTGCAAACTCAAAGGTAAAATACCAGGTCGGTAGGAGATCAAAGGATACAATAAAGTTTGGTGGAGTACATATTTCCAAGTAACTCTCCTACCCAAAAATTTCTTTTTTGTTTCATTTTTTTATTTAATGAATAAATATGGGGTAATGGGTTATAGATATAATTGGTTTTTCGAAAAAAAGAGTGTCTATATAAGATATTGGACTCCTAATTTCAACCCCTTTACAAAATAAGTTAATTGCTTCCCAGTCTAGTTGAATATTTATGCTCTCCCTATGGAGTTTTGGGGAGAGAAGATATTCACCAAAATCGGTAATACCATTGGTTCATTCGAGTATATGGATGCTCAAAATGAGGAAATTTTATCCAATAAAATTAATATGAGTAAAGCAAGATTGGTTGTTTGGATGGATGTTTCATTTCTTGGACCTCAATCCATTACTATCTCCTCGGGCAAATGGGAATGGTTCCAAAATTTTAAATATGAAAACTTCTCCCTAAGATGTTATGGTTGTCATCAATATGGCCACTTGAAGAAGAGATGCTCGAACATCCGATCATGCTTTGATTCCTTCTTGGTGGAGAAGGGCCTGAATGCGAATGATTTGAAACCTTCAAATGTCCCAGTTCAAAAGAAATAAGCTCATCCTCTAGATGCACCAATTATCTAGCAGGAATCATGTGAGCAACAAAATACTCAATCCCAAAAGGAAAATTTGAATCAGATCATTGAGAAAATCCAAATGGTTACTAAAGACCATCCAAACGATTCCATGGAAAATATTAGCACCTCAAATGGTATACTCAAAGCTAATTATGAAATAATTAATGATGGTCAATTTTTTAAAAGTGAAGATCCTACAAAATGTGGTACAACTAGATATTACCTAAGGAGCTTGAAGTGCAAAAATGCATTCTCAGATCTTGCCACTCTATAGGAGGAAGAATATTTACTATAGAAGAAAAATAATCAAACCGATTTCCTCTTTGATGAATGACTATTATATTTATTTTTCATCTATCTTCTGGAGTTATGTGCCATGTAAGGGTTGTTCTTGTTGTTAGTTCCTTCAAAAAAAATTATTATGGAACCTTATCAATTTGAGGAAGATGAAAAATATATTTGATACAAAAGCAAAGATAGGTATGATTTAATTAACTTGTTATAAATGTAATGAAAGTAATGTATTGGTTTATATTTATAATGGGTGTGGCCTCCAATAGAAGCCACACATAGCTTATTAAAAAATTAAAAAGAGATGTCTTTAAACAGTTTGAATTTACAAAAAGAGTATTGTTTTAAAAATAGAATACTCATCCCTTAGTTAAATACCATCGGAACCCCAATACAACCTATCATAAATATAACGTAGGAGTGCTCAGTAATCCAATACAGGTGCATAAACAACATAGCCAAAAGAGGGCACACAACAAGAGTTTTGGGTTATTAAGTTATAGGGGGGCTGAGATGATCAACTGCGATCGATCGAGGAGGATTTAATCGTCCACTAAAAACTTGATGCCGCACTTGAGTTGAGGCTTGGTGGTCAAATGGCATCAAAATGGCTTCAATTTTCTATCAACAACTTATTATAAAGTAGTTCGATTGGCTGGCTAAAGAATAATGCAGCCAAGGAGGATACCACCATGAACCAAGTGGTGACATAGAACATAGATCTTAACCAACTAGAGATACCTAGGCAATAGTAAGAAATTCAAACCGATGTGCCATAGCTAGGAGGTTGGTTAAAAGACGTATAGGTTTCTCTATTACACTGCCCAATGATAGTGGTTGATTGGTAAGAAGGGAAACTTACCACAAATACATCCAACAAAAACAAGCCAAGGCTCAAGGCAGAAACCTGGGTTTAATATGCATATAAAATTTAATAAACTTATTTGACACCCTACAAATACAAAAGAGTCGCTTATGAAACCCAACCTGGGTTTTTCAATGTTGGTTTCCTTTCCTTCCTTGCTGAAGAAAAGCACTTCTAGACGTGGCTTCTTAGACCGTTTGCTCCTTTCATGATTGTTCATTGGTCGTCCTTCCTCTCTCAATGTTCTCTTTGTTTCCTTTGAAGAAAACTCCCCCCTTCCTTACGCACCATCTTCCACCTCTTACCCTATCCTCTTCTTGTCTTCCCATCAATGTTATCCGCCTGCCATAAATTTCTTCTAATTTGATCTATCGTATTTCAAGATATTTGGATTTTTAAAACCTTATTTCATCATTTTCCAAAATTCCTTATAAATGAAGCTCTCCATTTATGACCTCGACAGGCTTCCATTTCCCAAGGTACTTATTACCTTCACCAAAATAAATTCTTACCTTTATTTCAGAATGAGATTTTTTGAGGTAAAATAATATTTCTCTATTATTTTATCCTTTGGCTTTTACTTATTTTAAAAATAAAATTCCATGACCTCCTACGTAGGTCTCTTGGTTATTATTCAAATAAAGACCTTATTATAATCTAAAAAGATCTATTACTCTCTTTATATAAAATTTTATTCTAAAGAGATGCTTTATTATTTATTTAGCAAAGCTCTATTATTATTATAATTATAATTATATATATATATATTAAATAAATATTTTATTATCATTTTAAATAAAGGTCTATCGTTATTTACAATAGATATTTTTATTATATTTTAAATAAAGCTCTATTATTTGAATAAAAATTTTACTAAATATTAAATAAAACTCTATCATCATTTAGATAAAAGGTTTTTGTTTATACAAACATAGTGGGTTATTTTATCGGATACTAACATCATGCTAAACAGATTCAAGCAACGCAAGGAGTTTCAAAGGTAATCAACTTATGCATGCTTCCCAAACCATTTATGCAACAAGTGATGAAGTAAAAGATAAATCAATAATATGCAACACACAAAGAGGGAGTCTTTCCATCAACCCAGTCACCCATCTCAACTAGAGAATTTACGATAGTTACTAGGATATCAATTGAGGCTCTAGGTGGCTGGCTAATTGACAATTATCCCTAACTGATCATGTATACCTATATGAAGGTATCTATCAATGCTACCCCGGATTTGTCTTAATCATCAATTTCCCACCTCAAGTACCCTCGCTTCTGGTGGATGATTCTACTTCTTCCACCCATGAGTGTATTTGATCCTACACATTGGCAATATGTCAATAGTACCATGTTCTTCCAAAATTAAACTAAACATCGTATAGTTGTTCAATTGCACAAACTAAGTATTAAAGCATCATCAATTAATACATAGTTTCTTTATGCCAAAAATCCTACCAGGGAGGGTCATGATATCCTACCCCCTGGGACTAAATACCATCCCAGGTAGTTCTAGTTTTACAAAAATAAAATTATTACATCATACATTTTCAAAAAATAAGGAAAAATGTTTTTGCATATCATCCACTTTCTTCCAAGTTGTATTTCTTTCAAAAAATCGGTCCTACTGGACCTTACATTGTTCAAGAGTTCAATTCCACATAGACTTAGATCAGAACTCAAGAATATTTATCATAATCTATAGACACCTAAAACGTGTCATGTCGATGGCGACTACTCATATGGGACATGCTACAAGACCATATGGAAGACCTTGGATAGAATCCAAGATAGAGCAGTGGTTTTAACCACTCAATTTGGGCTCCTTGGCCTAATCATATCAAACCATTGTTGAGACCTACAGTATACAGTCTGAACCACTGCTGACACCCATGGTTTACAGTCTAGATTACAGCTGTCACCCACGGTCTAGAGTTAAATTTTATTTGGCATTCATCGGCGCCAAATCGGTTTGAACAACCATTTATTCTAGAAGAAGGTAGTTGAAGGATGGAAGATTCTAGAGGCTTCCAATACAACTATCCCAACCACCTCTTCTTGATCTTGGCTTCTCCATGAAGCCACCCCTAGCCCTTGGGTAATCCTATAAGTACCCCTCAAAATTAGGGCAAACAATAAAGTGTGTATTGGATATTAAAGCAGTGAAGCCCTATCGGATTTTAGACTCACCTGAGTGTACTAAGAGAGTTTTGTTGCCATTCATTTTCCAATTCATCAAGAATCATGTCAATTTGTGCCATGGATGCCCTAAGGAGTTAGAATGCCAAGAAATGCAAATTCGGGCAAATGGAGGCTCAATTGTTCAATGCAACTGCCAAACCAATCAGAGGACATCAAGGCGACCCTTGACCATCAATTTGACAAGGAAGATCAAGCCCACAACCTTTTATTTGGAGGATAAAACTACTTTTTTGCCCATCGTGGCTGACAACCGCGGTGTACAGTGCAAATCGCTCATCTGATTCGCGGTTTGCAATCGATGAAAGATCTCCTTATTGTTCTTTTTGTATTGTATTTCACTGGGTTAGATTAAGCATCTTAGTGGTTTATTTAGCATTTTAGAGATTCTAACTGATAAAATTAGGGATTTCACCAACTTTATTTAATTATGGCAAATAAGACATAATTAGCTCATTTTCATGCTATCATGCTTCATTTCATGCAATCAATCCATTAGATAGATAGTTGTACTTTCTAGTCACATATTTCAATTAATATTTTCAAGTATTACATAGGCTTAACATGCTTTATTCGCTTTCTTGATTTTATTAGTGTTATGGCATCTTTATGTTCATATTCCTTAAAGGGCCTCATCATGATAGGATGTCTATTCTATTAATGCTTTTATGTTGTTTATTGACCATAGGAAGCAGATTCGAAGGAGACTCAACCGTCCAATTCCTCCCTCAACGCGGAGAAGAGGGTCAACTCCACCCTAGAGCAGTTCGTGTCACCTTGAAGGGCCTAAAACTCACATTTATCCTTGAGAGGAAACATTGATTTTTCTATTGTAATAAGAGTATCAAAATGGTATCCCTAAGAGGGACGTAATTGTAAATGGAATTGGCTACTTTATAATGGAATACAAGTGTTTTTCTTATTTCCATTTGTTGTCAATTTTACATGCGTCTACTTTGTTTCTCTTATTTTAATTTACGCAATAAGAAGCATAGGTGTGAGGCCATTTTGGTGGTTACAGAAGGTGATCACGACGGGACTCTGTATTTTTAGCCTTTGATTTTTGACCTTTTGTGTTTTTGATGTCAGGTGTAAACCGTTGTTGATAGCAATTGTCTCATTGTTGGACCACGGCTGCAAGACACGGTCTACAATAGCAACCATGCGACAGAGCCACAGTTTGTAGCAGACATAGTATACAGTAGGGATTCAAAGATTTATTAGATGAGGATCAGAGGTAGGTCCCATATTTAACACTTGTTGCTATTTAAACTGCCTGTGTTTTTCTAGTTTATATGAAAAGAAGGTTTAATTAGGACACATAAAAGAAAAAGAAAATGAATTAGGTCCTAGGATTTCAATTCTTTTTACGTTTTAGCTAGGTATTGCTAGGAACAACGAACCTCTGAGTGTAGTCCGTCCCAGAATATAGCATGCTAGATTAAATTGTGTGTTGGTTTACATGTCTAAGGTACAATCAGTGGCCATTTACATCGTAAAGTGCATTGTCAAAAATAGCATGTAGGATATAGCTTGCATTTTCTAAATTTGAAAAGTTCTTTTGTTGCATGGCACGTAGGAAATGAGTATGAATGCTATATAATATATTTTATTTTTATACAAAAATTAAAAATAACCACACACACCATGTTCCAAAGTAAATGCTAGTGGTTGGAAGTCACATACAACCACTAGTAGGGTTTCAACAATGGTGGAGTTGATTTCCATCTGTTGACCCAACTCCCTCGTACTCTATGTTCTAGACCAATACCAGATCCAAGAACCTTTCGTAGCTTGGAAAATTTTCATATACTCCTCTACGAAGGGTATGACGCTAACTGGGTGAAAACGGGTGAGGATCTGGGAGGACTTGTGCTCCTTGATCGTGTGTGGGCTTCATTACCACACATTATAGGTTGGATTACACGGCCTGGAGTTCATTGCTAGGTTTTCGAGCTGTGAGTATACAGGTGAAAGCAAATTAAATTGATATTATCATCCAATAAGATTTCAAACACGATAAGAGTTTCTAATACTGATACATCAAATCATGAAACAACATCAAATAGTTTAGGGCTCACACTTAAAATTTAATTCAAGATAATCACCATTGTATACCTTGTTTGCATAATAAAAGATAAATCTAGAAACTAGGTACACCATGGTGGAGACACGGGGTAGTCGGCAAAGGCTTAAGCCTAATGACATTGACCAAGCCCCACCAGATTCACAAAAAAATATGTCAAACCCTCGCCCACATGAGCTTTCGAATGTCGTTCGACGAGCATTTGAGGAGACAATTCGACACGAGGGGACACCATTGAGCGTACCCCCGATAGAGGAGCTTCTATACACTCTTCTGGACATAGGACATGTTTTGGTTGCTCCACAACAAGCCCCAAAAATTTGGGGACCCACTTTTGATTTTGGTTTTGAGAGTTTCCACTGTCTTGGCAAAGGTATCCTCCATAAGGTTGCAATGAATATTGTGAGGGTTGCATGATTAATCAAGGCCTCCTTTGTTTGCTTGCAAAAATAAGGATGAGGTTTATCGAGTTTGGTGCCCTTTGAATGATTATTTTAGCGAGCTTTCAAGGTTTGAGGTTGGTAATATTATTCGTTTGTTTAGAATCTCTCATTTCGTCTCTTGGAGGTGATATTTTTCGTTGTTTTAGCTTTGTTTATTTGTTTGGGTTAATCAATTTTAATGATTAAATTTTGATTAATTTAAGCATATAAAATTGATTAAGTTAATTAAGGCTTTTAGTAAAACCTTAAAATACATGAATATATATATATATATATATATATATATATATATAATACTTTTTTTTTATTTGTGGAAAACATCCCAAAAGAGATGCCACTTTCGGGTAAGACCCAAGGAGGCAGGGGTATCCATTCCGCCAAAAACGCCCAGGACTCGGACCTGGCCTACCACCTTTGACATACTCAAGGAGCAAACAAACACACAAAACCAATTTAAAAATAAGTAAATAACAACAAAAATAATAAAATAAAATAAAAAACATGCTCCTTGAGTGTGTCAAAAACAAAAGCACAACCAAACACGCACAATAAGATAAAAGAAACCACAACACAAACCACATAGAAAAACACAAGAACCACATAACAAAACACAAACAAGACAAAAACAATAGAACACTACAAAGACAACCCAAAAAAAACATGAAAAATAAACACAACCAAAACCTAAAAAATAAAAAAAAATAAAAATAAAAAACAACCAACAACAAACAATAAACAAAAACAAAAAAACATAGAAAACACTCACACATAAAAACACGAAATAACACAAACAAAGAGAAACCCAAGAACAAGAATGAAAAAAACACAAGAACAATAACAAAAAACATAAAAAAAAAACAAAACAACAAAAACACAAGAACAACACAAAGAACACAAAAACAAAACAAAACAAAAGAACCCACCCACCTTAAAAAACTAAACAAAAAAAAACAAAAAACAAAAAACAAAAAAAAATTGAACAAAACAATGACCTATCTAGACCAGAAGACTATTAAGGTAAGAATCAATGGAGGAAACAAAATAAAGAATAGAATGAGCTACGGAACTAAAAAAAACTGAATGAACCAAAGAGAAGCAAAAAAAATAAAAACAAGAAGAAACTAGGTACCTTCAGAACTGGAGCCATCCAAAGAAATGATAGAAAGAAGAGCTTCCATAATTTGAGAAGCCCGCCATATAGGAGGGTGGCCATAACAAGTAAGATCACCTTTGTCCAAAGCCCAATTAGCTAAAGCATCAACACTCTTGTTTTGATATCTAACCACATGATTGTAATCAACTTTCAAAAATCCCATCTGGATTAACTGAATCTTCTCAATAATTATTTTTATTCTCCAATCCACCTTATGATTCTTATAAGGAGTCTTCAAGAGATTAATCATAAGTTGAGAGTCAGACTCAACTAACACCTTTTCCCATCCAACCTTAGTAGCCTCCTGAAGGCCTTTGAGGATACCATACCCCTTAGCAAGGTTATTGGAAAGAATACCTAAATTCTCAGCAAAAGTAAAAACCAGGAAACCATATGAAAGTCTACCAATTCCTCCCACACTGGCTTTTCCAAGGTTCCCTCTAGAGGCTCCATCAGTATTGAATTTTCCAAAATCCTTAGGAGGAGGTTGCCAATTTCTAGTCCTATCCATCTTACTAATACTCACATTCCCTTTATGTTGGTTGCCCTTAGAAGATTTAATCTTCAATCTTTGCATCACTTGATCCCATCTTTGGTGGGATTTTTGGGGGTGATTAAGGAGTTGATGGACTTATTCAACTAAGTTGGCTATGGTATTTTGCCAAATATAGTGAATATCCTTCCTATCTTGATTAAAAATTCGGTTGTTCATTTCATTCCAAATATTCCAAAGAAGAATGGTAGAACCCATCCAAACTAACTGCCTAATAAAATGATCAACACCCTCTTGATTAGGCCAATCCCTCCAAAGCTATTCAAAAGTAAAAAAAATGGACCACCGTAAGCCAAGTAAAGTGGCTATTCTCCTCCATAGCTCAGAGGCTAAAGTACACTCAATAAAAATATGGTTGATATTTTCTACATTCTCTTCACACATTTCACATCTAAAAAGGCCATGAAAACCACGCTTCATAAGTTGCTCACCAATAAGCACCCTACGATGCAATAAAAGCCAATTAAAGAACCTCACCTTAGGCCAGAGCTTTTGAGCCCACAATCAAGAAAATATATCAAAATAATGGTTAGGATTATTATGGCATAAGGTCAAATAACCTTGAGCGACTGAATACTCACCCTTAGTAGTGTTGTTCCATCCAAAACAATATTTTTCATGGGACCAAGAGAGGGATCTCATATGAAGGATGCCTTGGATATCTTGTCTTTGCCTTTCTAGGATTTGAATAGGCCAGTCCTCAATAGGGATCCAATATCTACCAACCTTTTAATTACCAGTATGGTACCGACAGTAATTAGCCACCTTTATCCAATTAGCTTGGTGAAGCTCCTCCATCCAAGGCCTCCAATCGGGAAACTGAGTTATCAAAGGCTTGTGACCATCCCAAGAATTTGTCCCAAAATTTGCATGTTGACCATTATGAATGATCCAAAATAATTTTTTCTTTATCAAACCCTCACCAGTCTTAAGAACTGCTAAAATGGGAGAACCTTTGGTAGGAAATTGATAGCGAACAAGGTCGTTAGGACTTGTGTTCTCAGCATATTTAGCACGAAGATTATTGGCCCAAAGAGCATTGGGTTTATGCAACATCCTCCAATATAATTTAGCAGCTAAAGCTTTGTTGTTATTAATTGAAGATCGAAATCCTAACCCCCATTCACTCTTAGGAAGACAAAGTATCCCATTTCACCAAGGCCCATTTTCTTTTCTCCTTAGTACCACTCCAAAGGAAACGATGACTGATTTGATCCAATTCTCGAAGAACAGCCTTTGGGATATTCAAAACGAAAGAAACATAAATAGGAATAGCTTGAAGGACTGATTTTACCAAGGTGATTCTACCCCCAAAATAAAACCACTTGTTGGTCCACTTTCCAATTTTCTTCTTGACTTTGTCTAACAACCAATTCCAATATTTATTTTTCTGCCTTTGAATATTTATGGGAATACCTAAATAAGTGATTGGAAGAGAGGTCTTCTTATATCTTAATTTATCCAATACCATGGATTCCTGTCTAGCAAAGCAGTGAAAGAAAATAACTTTATTTATCTCATTGATCAACTGCCCAGTAGCCTTAGAAAAATAGCTAATGATTTGCTTAATATTAGAAGCTTCCTTAACTGTAGCTTTACCTAAAAGAGTAGAGTCATCCACAAATTGAAGATGAGAGATAGGTCTAGCTCCATGAGCAATGGTAACTCCCTAAAGGGTTTTGTTTTCCCTCTTTTTGGTTATAGTCCTACCCAAGCATTCAACAAGAATGATAAATAAATAAGGGGATAGCGGGTCACCTTGCCTAATACCTCTGGAAGCTGGGAAAGACTGAGAAGGCCTACCCTTGACAATAACTAAGTAGGAAACTGAAGAGATACATCCCATAATCCAATCCATCCAATACTTAGAGAAACCAAATTGCCTCAAAACTTTTATAAGGAAGTGTCAATCCACTCTGTCATAAGCTTTGGATAAGTCTAACCGAATGAACATGGAAGGAGAATTTTGCATATCCATGGAATGGATGGCTTCCTGAGCAAGAACTATCTCATATACTATTTGACATCCTTCCACATAACCCCCTTGCTCTGGGGAAATAATATTATGCAAAAGAGGCTTCAAACTTTCTGCCATGATTTTAGTAATGATTTTGAGAAGAACATTACATAAAGCAATAGGTCTAAAATTTTAGATATGATCAACCTCTTGAGCTTTTGGAACAAGAGTAATATAAGT
Organism: Wollemia nobilis; assembly: GCA_028583015.1. Taxonomy (NCBI): domain Eukaryota; kingdom Viridiplantae; phylum Streptophyta; class Pinopsida; order Araucariales; family Araucariaceae; genus Wollemia; species Wollemia nobilis. The sequence goes on along the minus strand of JAQPPZ010016480.1, from coordinate 2,526,707 downwards.
TTTATTGATAACCTTCAAAATTTCTTTGGCTTTCCTGGCTTCTTCCATCACCTCTAATAAATCAACATGAAAGATATCCCATAACTCTTGGTAGAACTCAATGGGAAAACCATCAGGACCTGGGGTTTTCCATTTTTGCATTTTAAAAACTACTTGTTGAAGCTCATTGATAGTAACGAGAGTTCTCCTCGAAGTGATAAGAGAAGGGATTGCTTGAAGAACATTTTGTTGTGAAGCTGAGTCAAGAGGAGTAGCAACAAAAATATTGGAAAAGTAATCAACAACAATAGAGTTCATGCCATCCCAAGTATAAACATCTCCAGAATCTAATTTTAAGGAAGAAATAAAGTTGTGAGATCTTTGAGATAGAAGAGATTTGTGGAAGAAATTTGTGTTTCGATCTCCTTCTTTGAGCCATTGAATTCTAGATTTTTGCTTCCATAATATTTCTTCTCTTTTTTTCCATTCCTCTAACTGAGTTGTGAGTTTAATTTCATCTGCTCTTCTCTTCTCTGTGAGGCCATCTAAACGAATTTTCTTATTTAAATTTTCAAGATGAGCAATAACTTTATGTTTTTTTATGAACATCCCCAAACTCTTTCCAGTTCCAAGTCTTGATTTTGGATTTAATGTATTGCAATCTTTTGGCAAAATAGAACATCTTAGTCCCATGCCTAGGTTTACCTTCCTTCCACCATTGTTGCACACGAGATCTGAAGGAAATGTCTCTAAGCCACATTAATTGAAAACGAAAAGGAGAGAAAGTCACATTGGTTTTCCACATTTCCACCATGACTGGCCAATGATCCGAACCAACAGTATTAAGAGTCTTCACTTTAGGAATGTGACCATGGATTAAGAAATTTTTAGAGAGCAAAAACCTATCCAATCTCTCCATTATCCTTGCCCTAGACATCGTGGAAAGGTATGGTTTTCACTTTTCTTTTGTGCAACAAATTGGAAGTCGTTGTCACTCAAGTTCACAGTATGATCTGTTGAAAGACAAATTTCTAACCCATATTGTATCCCCTACAACATTTCCTACTAAAATATTGAGCATAAACCACAAAAATATTGGTCGCTAGGGCCCGAAGGCCCTAAAAACCAACCTCTGGAGCTGATTGCACTCAACCCAGATGAAACCCTCGCATAGTCGCTTGCCAAATATCTCGTTCACTACCATTCACCACCATTCACCACAAGGTTGTTTCCCAGTCTGCATTTGCACATGTAGATACGCAGGGGGAGCAAGTCATCTTGGCAGTCAAAGTTGAGGCTTACCAGAATTGGATGTCACAAATCCAAGACTTCTTAAAACTTGGTTTGATCCTAGAGGTATTTTCGTGTGCCGCAAAATGCACATTCAAGAAAAAAGAGACTATTATGTCTTGCTAGGAGACAATTTGTACCGGCGAGGTTACGATGGAGTTCTTCTTCGTTGTCTAGAGCCCCAAGAGTCATCTTGGGTGATTTCACAAGTTCATGACGGTACGTGCGATGGCCATTTCAATGAAATGGCCATCATCAAGCGCATCCTTCGAATGGGTTACTATTGCCCTACTATGGAGAAGGATTGCAATGTGTATGTCAATAAATGCATCAAATGTCAGCATCATGCTAATCTTATGCACTTGCCATCGCAGGCCTTACAACCCATCCAAGCGGCTTGGCCATTTTCTTAGTGGGGATTGGATCTCATCGGGAAGATCTCTCCCCCATCATTGGGCCGACATAGTTGATATCATAAAAATCACTATTTTTATTTTCACCTCTCATTGACCATAGAGCATCTTTCAACAATTACAACTAGATCATAGGTTTTACTTTAGTCGATTCATTTCAATTTTTATTCAGCAAATTAAAGTCCCATACCTTTAATCATCAAATAAACTAGGTTCATTTATTTCCATAAATCAAATCTCATTACTTCATAAAATAAACCATCTTTCCTTATTTTCATAAATCAAAGTCCCACACCTTCAATCTATAAAACAAGATATTTTATTTTATTTAATAAATCAAAGTCTTCTTACTTTAATCCATAAACCATTTTTTTTTTCATAAATTAAAGTCTCCTTTACTTTAATCCATAAATAAACCATTTTTCTTTATTTCATAAATTAAAGTCCCATACCCTTAATCTATAAAACAAACTATTTTCTTTTATTTAATAAATCAAAGTCTCCTACCCAGGTGTTGTAGGTGAGTTGGAGAGGAGAGGGCAATCCTCCAAGGGAGGTCCCAGGTTCAAATCTCTACCCTACCAAAAATCTGAACTAGGTATCCAAAATCCAATTGATAATGTTGGTGTGGGCAGGTTCGGGTGCGACTCCCGGGTGACTTTGACGGTGTAGAACCCCTGTTCGTGGTCTCTCAGACCAAGGCAGCTCCGCAAGGGGTTTTTCGCTTTAAAAAAAGAAATCAAAGTATCCTTACTTTAATCTATAAATAAACCATTTTTCTTTATTTCATAAATTAAAGTCCCATACCCTTAATCTATAAAACAAATTGTTTTCTTTTATTTAATAAATCAAAGTCTCCTTACTTTAATCTATAAATAAACCATTTTCCTTTATTTCATAAATTAAAGTCTCCTTACTTTAATCCATAAATAAACCATTTTCCTTTATTTCATAAATTAAAGTCCCATACCCTTAATATATAAAACAAAATATTTTATTTTATTTAATAAATTAAAGTCTCCTTACTTTGATCCATAAAATAAACCATTTTTCTTTATTTCATAAATTAAAGTATCCTTACTTTAATCCATAAACAAACCATTTTCTTTTATTTCATAAGTTAAAGTCTCATACCCTTAATCTATAAAACAAACTATTTTCTTTTAATTAATAAATTAAAGTCTCCTTACTTTAATCCATAAAATAATTCATTATTCCTTACAAGCTAAGAGACGTCTTTAATTGTGTTGCGACGAGTGCACGATGACGAGCATGGAGGCTATAATGAGCGCACGACGATGAGCGTGAAGGCTGTGGCAAGGATGGACATGGGCAACAGGGCTTTCGAGGCGATGTGGAGGCAAGTGAGGGTGAAGCCCATGGGGAACCAAAGCGCCAACAATGGTGATAACACTTCTCTTTGCGAAAGGGGTGTAAACCCTAGGTGTAGTCAAGCGATGGAACAAAGTGATAAATTTGGGTATAGTATTCACAAAAGAGATGCAAACCCTAGGTGTAGTCAAGAGGGTTGTTTGTAGACCGTCTCTTTAGTCTATGAGAAAGCCTTATCGGTTAGAATAAATATTTCTCAATGATATTTGGGTTTGCAGGTGGATGAACCCATGCCCTCTATCAAGATTTCTGCAGATGAATTTGGATTGGATCTGGTTGATCATGAAGCCCAAACAATTATTTACAAACTCAAAGGCAAAAGACCAGGTCGGTAGGAGATCAAAGGATACAATAAAGATTGGAGTACATATTTCCAAGTAACTCTCCTACCCAAAAAATTCTTTTTTATTTTCTTTTTTTATTTAATGAATAAAGATGGGGTAATGGATTATAGATATAATTGGTTTTTTGGACAAAGGAGTGTCTATATAAGACATTGGACTCATAATTTCAACCCCTTTACAAAATAAGTTAATTGCTTCCCAGTCTGCTCTCCCTATGGATTTTTGGGGAGAGAAGATATTCACCAAAATCGGTAATACCATTGGTTCATTCGAGTATATGGATGCTCAAACTGAGGAAATTTTGTCCAATAAAATTAATATGAGTAAAGGTTGTTTGGATGGATGTTTCATTTCTTGGACCTCAATCCATTACTGTCTCCTCAAGCAAAGGGGAATGGTTCCAAAATATTGAATATGAAAACTTCTCCCTAAGATGTTATGGTTGTCATCAATATGGCCACTTGAAGAAGAGATGCTCAAACATATGATCATGCTTTGATTCCTCCTTGGTGGAGAAGGGCCTGAATGCGAATGATTTGAAACCTTCAAATGTCCCAGTTCAAAAGAAATAAGCTCATCCTCTAGATGCACCAATTGTCTAGCAGGAATCATGTGAGCAACAAAATACTCAATCCCAAAAGGAAAATTTGAATCAGATCATTGATAAAATCCAAATGGTTACTAAAGACCATCCAAACGATTCCATGGAAAATATTAGCACCTCATATGGTATACTCGAATCTAATTATGAAATAATTAATGGTGGCCAATTTTTTAAAAGTGAAGATCCTACAAAATGTGGTACAACTAGATATTACCTAAGGAGGTTGAAGTGCAAAAATGCATTCTCAGATATTGCCACTCTATAGGAGGAATAATTTCTACTACAGAAGAAAAATAATCAAATTGATTTCCTCTTTGATGGATGACTGTTATATTTGTTTTTCTTCTATCTTCTGGAGTTATGTGTCATGTAAGGGTTGTTCTTGTTGTTAGTTCCTTCAAAAAAAAATTATTATGGAACCTTAGCAATTTGAGGAAGATGAAAAATATATTTGATACAAAAGCAAATATAGGTATGCTTTAATTAACTTGTTAGAAATGTAATGAAAGTAATGTATCGATTTATATTTGTAATGGGAGTGGCCCCGAATAGAAGCCACACATAGCTTATTAAAAAATTAAAAAGAGATGTCTTTAAACAATTCGAATTTACAAAAAGAGTATTGTTTTAAAAATAGAATACTCATCCCTTAGTTAAATACCATCGGAACCCCAATACAACCTATCATAAATATAACGTAGGAGTGCTCAGCAATCCAATACAGGTGCACAAACAACATAGCCAAAAGAGGGCATACAACAAGAGTTCTGGGTTATTAAGTTACAAGGGGGCTGAGATGATCAACAACGATCGATCGAGGAGGATTCAATCGTCCACTAAAAACTTGACGCCGCACTTGGGTTGAGGCTTGGTGGTCAACTGGCATCAAAATGTCTTTAGTTCTCTATCAACAACTTATTATAAAGTAGTTCGATTGGCTGGATAAAGAATAATGTAGCCAAGGAGGATACCACCATGAACCAAGTGGTGACATAAAACATAGATCTTAACCAACTAGAGATGCCCAGGCAATAGTAAGAAATGCAAATCGATGTGCCATAGCTAGGAGGTTGGTTAAAATACGTACAGGTTTCTCTATTACACTGCCTAATGATAGTGGTTGATCGGTAAGGAGGGAAACTTGCCACAAATACATCCAAAAAAAATAAGCCAAGGCTCAAGGCAGAAACCTAGGTTTAATATGCATATAAAATCGAATACACTTATTTTACACCCTACAAATACAAAAGGTCGCTTATGAAACCCAACCTAGGTTTTTCAATGTTGGTTTCTTTTTCTTCCTTGCTGAAGAGCAGCACTTCTAGACGTGGATTCCTAGACCGTTTGCTCCTTTCATGATTGCTCATTGGTCGTCCTTCCTCTCTCAATGTTCTCTTCATTTCCTTTGAAGAAAACTCTCTCTCTCTCTCTCTCTCTCTCTCTCTCTCTCTCTATATATATATATATATATATATATATATATTAAATAAATATTTTATTATAATTTTAAATAAAGGTCTATCGTTATTTAAAATATATATTTTTATTATCGTTTAAATAAAGCTCTATTATTTGAATAAAATATTTACTAAATATTAAATAAAACTCTATCATCATTTAGATAAAAGCTTTTTGTTAATACAAACATAGTGGGTTATTTTATCGGATACTAACATCATGCTAAACAGATTCAAGCAACACAAGGAGTTTCAAAGGTAATCAACTTATGCATGCTTCCCAAACCATTGATGCAACAAGTGATGAAGTAAAAGATAAATCAATAATATGCAACACATAAAGAGGGAGTCTTTCCATAAACCCAGTCACCCATATCAACTAGAGAATTTACGATAGCTACTAGGATATCAACTGAGGCTCTAGGTGGCTGGCTAATTGACAATTATCCCTAACTGATCATGTATACCTATATGAAGGTATCTATCAATGCTACCCCGAAGTTACCTTAATCATCACTTTCCCACCTCAAGTACCCTTGCTTCTGGTGGATGATTCTACTTCTTCCACCCATGAGTGTATCTGATCTTACACATTGGCAATATGTCAACAGTACCATGTTCTTCCAAAATTAAACTAAACATCGTATAGTTGTTGAATTGCACAAACTATGTATTAAAGCATCATCAATTAATACATAGTTTCTTTATGCCAAAAATCCTACCAGGGAGGGTCATGACATCCTACCCCCTAGGACTAAATACCTTCCCAGGTATTTCTAGTTTTACAAAAATAAAATTATTACATCATACATTTTCAAAAAAGAAGGAAAAATGTTTTTGCATATCATCCACTTTCTTCCAAGTTGTATTTCTTTCAAAAAACTGGTCCTACTAGATCTTACATTGTTCAAGAGTCTGATTCCACATAGACTTAGATCGAAACTCAAGAATATTTATCATAATCTGTAGACACCTAAAACGTGTCATGTCAATGGCGACTACTCATATGGGACATGCTACAAGACCACATGGAAGACCTTGGACAAAATCCAAGATAGATCAGTGGTTTTAACCACTCAATTTGGGCTCCTTGGCCTAATCATATCAAACCATTGTTGAGACCTACAGTCTATAGTCTGAACCACTACTAACACCCACGGTTTGCAGTCTAGACCGCAGTTGTCACCCACGGTTTAGAGCTAAATTCTAGTTGACCTTCATTCGAGTCAAATCGGTTTGAACAACCATTTGTTCTAGAAGAAGGTAGTTGAAGGATGGAAGATTCCAGAGGCTTCCAATCCAACTATCCCAACCACCTCTTCTTGATCTTAGCTTCTCCATGAAGCCACCCCTAGCCCTTGGGTAATCCTATAAGTACCCCTCAAAATTAGGGCAAACAATAAAGTGTGTATTGGATATTAAAGCAGTGAAGCCCTATCGGATTTTAGACTCACCTGAGTGTACTAAGAGAGTTTTGTTGCCATTCATTTGCTAATTCATCAAGCATCATGTCAATTTGTGCCATGGATGCCCGAAGGAGTTAGAATTCTAAGAAATGCAAATTCGAGCAAACGAAGGTCCAATTGTGCAATCCAACCGCCAAACCAGTCAGAGGACATCAAGGTGACCCTTGACCATTAATTTGACAAGGAAGATCAAGCCCACAACCTTTGATTTGGAGGGTAAAACTACTTTGTTGTCCGTCGTGGTTGACAGCCGCGGTGTACAGTGCAGACCGCTCATTTGAGTCGCGGTTTGCAATCGGTGAAAGATCTCCTTATTGTTCTTTTTGCATTGTATTTCATTAGGTTAGATTAAGCATCTTAGTGGTTTATTTAGCATTTTAGAGACTCTAACTGATAGAATTAGGGATTTCACCAAGTTTATTTCATTATGGCAAATAAGACATAATTAGCTCATTTTCATGCTATCATGCTTCATTTCATGCAATCAATCCATATAGATAGTTGCACTTTCTAGTCACATGTTTCAATTAATCTTTTCAAGTATTGCATAGGCTTAACATGCTTTATTCACTTTCTTGATTTTATTAGTGTTATGGCATCTTTATGTTCATATTCCTTAAAGGGCCTCATTATGATAGGATGTCTATTCTATTAATGCTTTTATGTTGTTTATTGAGCATAGGAAGCAGATTCGAAGGAGACTCAATCGTCCAATTCCTTCCTCAACGTGGAGAAGAGGGTCAACTCCACCCTAGAGCAGTTCGTGTCACCCCGAAGGGCCTAAAACTCACATTTACCCTTGAGAGGGAACATTGATTTTTCTATTGTAATAAGAGTATCAAAATGGTATCCCTAAGAGGGACGTAATTGTAAATGGAATTGGCTTCTTTATAATGGAATAAAAGTGTTTTTCTTCTTTCCATTTGTTGTCAATTTTGCATGCGTCTACTTTGTTTCTCTTATTCCATTTTACGCAATAAGAAGCATAGGTGTGAGGTCGTTTTGGTGGTTATAGAAGGCGATCACGGCGGGACTCCATATTTTTAGCCTTTGATTTCTGACCTTTTATGTTTTTGATGTCAGGTGTAAACTGTTGTTGACAACAACGATCTCATTGGTGGCCCACGGTTGCAAGATGCGGTCTACAGTAGCAACCGTGCGACAGAGCCACGGTTTGCAGTAGACATAGTAGACAGTAGGGATTCAAAGCTTTATTAGATGAGTATCAAAGGTAGGTCCCATATTTAACCCTTGTTGCTATTTAAACTGCCTATGTTTTTCTAGTTTACGTGAAAAGGAGATTTAATTAGGACACATAAAAGAAAAGGAAAATGAATTAGGTCCTAGGGTTTCAATTCTTTTTACATTTTAGCTAGTCGCTGCTAGGAACAACGAACCTCTGAGTGCAGTCTGTCCTAGAATCTAGCATGCTAGATTAAATTGTGTGTTGGTTTACATGTCTAAGGTCCAATCAGTGGTCATTTACATCGTAAAGTGTATTGTCGAAAAGAGCATGTAGAATGTAGCTTGCATTTTCTAAATTTGAAAAGTTGTTATGTTGCATGGCACGTAGGAAATGAGCATGAATGCTATATAATGTATTTTATTTTCATACAACAATTAAAAAGAACCACACACACCATGTTCCAAAGTAAATGCTAGTGAGTTGGAAGTCACATCCAACCACTAGTAGGGTTTCAACAATGGTGGAGGTGATTTCCATCCGTTGGCCCAACTCCCTCATACTTTATGTTCTACACCAATATCGGATCCAAGAACCTTTCGTAGCCTGGAAAATTTGCATATACTCCTCTACGAAGGGTATGACATTGACTGGGTGAAAACGGGTGAGGATCTGGGAGGATCTTTGTTCCCTAACCGTGTGTGGGCTTCATTACCATACATTATAGGTTGGATTACGCGGCCTAGAGTTCATTGCCAGGTTGTCGAGTTGTGATTATACAGGTGAAAGCCAATTAAACTGAGATTATCATCCAATAAGCTTTAAAACACGATAAGAGTTTCTAATACTGATACAACAAATCATGAAACAACATCAAATAGTTTAGGGCTCACACTTAAAATTTAATTCAATATAATCATCATTCTATACCTTGTTTGCATAATAAAAGATAAATCTAGACACTAGGTACACCATGGTGGAGACACGGGGTGGTCGGCAAAGGCTTAAGCCTAATGCCATTGACCAAGCCCCACCAGATTCACAACAAAATATGTCAAACCCTCGCCCACATGAGCTTCCTGAATGTCATTCGACGAGCATTTGAGGAGACAATTCGACACGAGAGGACACCATTGAGCGTACCCCCGATAGAGGAGCTTCTATACACTCTTATAGACATAGGACATGTTGTGGCTACTCCACAACAAGCCCCAAAAATTTGGGGACCCACTTTTGATTTTGGTTTTTGAGAGTTTCCACCATCTTGGGAAAGGTATCCTCCATAAGGTTGTAATGAAGATTGTAGGGCCTCCTTTGTTTGCTTGCAAAAATAAGGATGAGGTTTAGTGAGTTTGGTGCCCTTTGAGTGATGATTTTAGCGAGCTTTCAAGGTTTGAGGTTGGTAACCCTATTCGTTTGTTTAGAATCTCTCGTTTCGTCTCTTGGAGGTGATCTTTTTCGTTGTTTTAGCTTTGTTTATTCGTTTGGATTAATCAATTTTAATGCATTATATTATGTTATATATATTTGTATTATATTATGTTATAATATAATATAAAATGATATAATGCAAAAAAAATAAAGGATTCGCTTTATTTTTAAAAGGTACAAAGCATTTGCTTTGTTTTTAAGGCAATAGTGTTAATATCATGTATGTGTATTATATTATGTTATAATATAATATAAAATGATATAATGCAAAAATAAAATAAAGGATTCGCTTTATTTTTAAAAGGTACAAAGCATTTGCTTTGTTTTTAAGGCAATGGTGTTAATATCATTGTTAAAATTCCTTTTATTTAGAAGGCAAATGTAATAGTTGTTAAATTCGTCATTGGTATGATGTACAGGTCAACACACTGGAGTACGATGCCGTGGATGGATGTAGCGGTCGTGGCGGACGCCACCGGACTCACGGCGATGTGCAGCAGGATATTTTCCAAGGGAATCAATTGTCACCAAGCACCAAGCAAAATACGTGGATGCCCGGGTACAACGTGGCGGTGGAAGCGAGCGTCAGAATTCCCAGCAGGCAGGTTTCGTAGTCCGTCATCGGCAGTCGTTAGGGTCTGAAATGGAAAGCCGAGACCATAAATTAAAAGTTTGAAAGCATAGTCGAAGGTTTTGTGCAAAATTAAAAGCAGAAGGTCTGCGAGGCAGTGGAAGACGACGTTACCCGGGAATGTGAGTAATGTGAGTAATGTGGACAAACATTTGTCGAGGGTTCGAAAGCCGGATACAACGCGGGTGCCATCGAAATAACGGTGAGGTAGGTGGTTTTGGCTGACACGCAGGTAGTAATGGAGTACTATTGTAATGTCGAGCTAAGCGACAGTGGTGATTTCAACATTAATGTGCATATCCCAGGCAGTAAGTGGGTGTGACAGCGAGAAACAACCGTCGAAACAGTATTGGACAGAGGCAAACACGATACAGCGACGGCAGATTAGCGAGTGGGAAGACACAGCGATCAGGCTAGGTTCGGTTTCGAAAGCACCCAGCGGTAGATGTTTTCAGAAGCGGCAGCGGGTAGTCGGTTATGGGTAGAATTTGTGTTCATGAATGCAGATGTGGACGTCCAAACATTGTGGTGATAGCGCATGGTGTCCGAATGAGCGACGGACAGTAACATCGGACGTGGTTTGATAGAGCCCACACTTTCCCCATCCTAGCCGGCCACTATACATGTGGCATTGGCGGAATTCAATGTCATCAAGCGATGCAATTTTAATACTGTACAGATGGCCGATTTTACACAGCGAATTGAAGTAACAAATGTTGGTTTATATTCAGATCTAAATGTTGATTATGGAGGATATCCGACGAACATCCGGCAAACCAGATGCAGGCAACTTTTAGTAAACACAGAAGCAAGAACTGATCATTTGAACATGATACGAAATTGCAGTGCTCCATCGTAGATCATTCTATGGATGTGAAGAGTATGGATCACCACGGGAGGGCAGCAGTGCAGCAGTTTCATGGAGAAAGATCACCACATCCAAAACTGAATGTCAAAGATAAGTTCGACGTCGATATAGTGGTTGTTCGTGGCAGATGCAGGTTCTAATAAAGGCAATGAACAGTTACATAAAAAATAGTCAATTTAAATACACTTCAACAAATTGATTCGGGTGTTACAATATCTCCTTCTATTTTTTTTATTGCATTGATTTTTATAACATTCGAGGAGATATTGTTTCAAAATGAAATTGGAACCCAGCATTGGCAGCCTCAACAGTGCAATGAAGAAGAGCAGCATCTACGGGAATTTCGAGGGCCCGACGTGGACATGAATGACAAAGGAAGAATGGGTGTGTGGGAACCATTTGGTTCACAAGCCGTGAGGATACTTTTTTTTTCTTTTTTTTTTTTGAAATGTTTAAGGCTTGAATTTTGAAGAGTTCGCAATGTGTGGGCATCCTGGTTGAAATTCGTTGTGGCAGCCGGGTAAAAAATTCGTCACAATCATTCATGTCGTTATGCAGCATGGAAGGAGTGCCGAGGTGTCCGACACCCCAAAAGACATAGCAATAAGGAAGAAGACAATACCAATCATGAAACTATGATAATGTGTGTTTATCATGGTGGGTTTCAAAATGAAAATGCTAAAACATTGTAAAATGAAAACTTGCTATGCGGGAGAAAACATGTTCACGGCATGGTGACATTGTATAAATCAATTGGCGTCCTCATCTTTTATTTTATGACACCCATGGCAACGTAAAAGGAGCCAAGCTGGTGACTTGCAGCGATCCTGTGGTTTGGTGAAATGTTAAACATGATGTGTCGAATTTTAAAAGATTCAAAGTGCCCGTCGTTAGTGTGTGAAGGTGGACCGTAACTATTTTTTTTTTTTGATAGTCGCGGCAGTAATCAAAGAGCAGTGTAGAATGCGGTAATTGCCCGAGGGAGGTTCGTTCAAAGGATGTCAACAAAGAAAATAGTGGTTTGAGGGCATTGCTTGGAAAACATCTGCCCGAATCTTTTAAAACTAACATATCGATAAACAAACAGGAGCAATGAAGCCTCATGGGGCTGCAAATTTGCTTTCACAAAATTGAGTTCAAGTTCTAAAGATAGACCACACAGGGATAATCATACTGCCGGTTATATGCAGAGGAATGACAGAGGGTCTGTGGTGAGATAACAGTGAACAGGTACAGCCGAATGACGCGGTAGATGTAACGTACGTTGAGAGGGAGTACCAGATGATAAGGCTTGAAACAGGCGAAGGAAGGGTTAGAAACCAACGTCTACATGGTTGAACAGCGTCACGTGTATGGTTAGAGACATTGCACGTTGAAGATGTGCAGATTTCGAACGACGAGTGATGGTGATGGTGCAGGATTGGCATAAGTTTCATTAAAAGAATGAAGCTCCAAGGTAATATTGAGGTATTATCACGTACTTGTGGATATAACACGTGTCCAATGTTGGGTCCAAAGACAAATGAAGGCCGGATAGGTGTAGCCGCATACCAATTATTGTGAAAAAGCAAATAATAATAAAAAATAAATAAAAAGATTCCATTTAATGTCATAAACGCGCGCGACAAAGGGGTGTCTCAAATAAATGAAAATTACAAAGGAGAAGTTACGAAATCGAAGAAGGTTTTTGTCGTGATTTTTTTAAGGATATACACGTCAAATGAAATGAACGTGACGGTTTCAAACATAGAAAAGGAAACAGAAAGACGTTTTGAATGCATTCGAAGCCAAGCAAAACCACAGGGAGAAAGTGAACGGTTTTGAGAATAATCCAAGGGAAATGAAAAGAACAAACCAGGTAAGCCAATCGAAGGGTTATTTTTAGACCCAAAAGTGAAAACAGAAAAGGAACCTTGGAAGAGGAAACGAGGGGTTCTCGAAATTCTGCAAATACTCCAGCAAACGGAGGCATGAGGGGCTGGACTTTTTGGCAAGGCCAAGCGCTGCTGGAATGTAAAATGATCCTTTTTAATGCAAAAGTTTTGTTTGCAGAAATTTAGACTTTCTTAGCAAGAAAGAAGGAGAATATTTTTGAATGATGGATTTTCATGTTTTGTTTTTCTGATTTCAGATTTTGGACTCGTAAATGAAGTTTATGCAATTACGTTTTGGTTACTTCATGTGAATGTCTGAGTCTGAAATTTTATTTTTGAACCCTAGGAGCTAGCACTTAGTTTATTTCGGTTGCGCAAGTTTGTGGGTCGAATAAGCTAGTATGTGTTTCTCACATCTTCGATTTTGCAGGACGGGGTGTTATCAAACTGACGGAGCTTTGCATTTCTGCGTTTTCAACATTTAAATTACTGTAGAATTTCAGTTTTCTGTTTTTCAAAATTTTATTTTCAGAGTTTTTTTTTTCTATTTTCAGACATTAAAATAAACATTTAAAAATTTTCAAAATCCAAAAATAATTGCATGGTTGCATAGAGTATACTTCATAGTTCCATTATGCACTTAGACGTTTTTTATTTGGAGTCATTTCATATTTTTAAAAATTCGTCAAAGTTGTTGTTTTAATGCAGATTTTAAAAATTCAAAATCTCAGAATTTGCATTTTTGAGCCAAATTTCATTTTTTCAGTTTCAGATTTCATTCATGAGTCTATGATGACATTTCTTTTATGAAAATTTCAATTTTACTGAAGAGGTTATGTTTTATGGCATTTTACAAATTACCATTTGTGAAGCAATAAATACACCTTTTCTTCATGAAAATTCTGATTTCATTGAAGGGAGGTAATTTTTTATATGTTATACTAAAAGGTTGTTTTAAAACATTAAATTATTTTTCTTTATGAAAATCATTTCATAAAAGAGAGATAATTAAATGACATTCTAAAGTCCTTATTTTAAGGCCATAAATTATTGTCTCTTTGTGAAAATTAATTTCACCAAAGAGGGATAGTTTATTGATCACATTGAAAGCTATCTTTATCTTCATGATAAGAAGCTATATTCAAGGAGCCTATTCATCATTTCGAATTTATATTCATAGATAGATTTGATCTTTACTTTCACATTTAAAGTAGGATTTAATGCAAGATAAAACTTGATTAAAATCTACTTAATAAGGGAAGACAAAATCTATCTTAAAACCCTCAAGATAAAAGGAATTAAGGTTACATCGTGGTCATATGAGGGCCAATTCACATTTACTTTTTGTTTGGTTTCATGAACAATCATTAAAGTAGCATGGTAAAATAAACCAACATTGCCCCTTGTTTACAGTTACTTGCAATCACTAAGGTGTTCCAAGCATTGAATTGATATATTTTTATTGAGACTACTAATACAATATGCAAATGCTAATATAGCGGAGACATTGGAGAAGTTGTTTTGTCTAACTTCTTTGTAAGAGGGGATTTTGGGATCAAAATCCTAAGGGAGAGTGTAATTTCACAATTGGGTGAAACTAGCACTCAACAGGACAAAGCATGAAGCCTCTCAGCATGAGGGAGCTCCACTCGAAGGCCATTACTAAGATCGCAGTGCATGTGCATCCATGGTATCGGTCAATGAGTATGTCATACAAGGGACCAAGTTGGTACCCCTACGTACTAGGTCTACAAGAGGTTTTATGCCTCCACATTCAGAGTATAGACAAAATCGAGATCTGCCCATCCAAGGGCATGCAGATAGGCCTGATTTTGAGCATAAGCCTGCTCACAATCCCACACATAGTGAACCTTGCAAGATCACTATCAACATATCCAATGTGGGAGCCAATGGTATGCCATCCCATGAGTCATGGTGATCTAGACAGTTGGATGGTTTAAGTAGCGTCCTCGATCAGTTAGGCTACAAGCCTTCAGTTCTGCCCACTCGTGCCCCAAGTGAGCGTAGCAGGACCACTATTAGGACTATTAGAGAACATGGGGAGGCTTCCAAGCGCCCTCATGATTCATATCCACCATCCACACATGGTGACATACAACACAAGACTCAGCATGACACCAATGCCATTTTCACAGACAAAGGCAAAAGCGTAGCAAATCCGTTAGATGGGTACAAAACCCATAAGGTTGCTTGCATGGAGCACACATACCAAAGGCCTCTTACGACCGATCACATTGATCAATCGCATAGACTAGTATTCGAGCAGAGCCGACAACTCCTCCAAGATCAATTGGAGGATGCTTGCGCAAAGAGGTAGCACATTGAAGATGAGAATCTTCAGGCACAAAGGCTCATTAGACAAAGATTATATGAGTAGCATATGTGTCAGGAACACATAATTGCCCAAAAGGAGTATGTAGAACAAGAGGATAGGTTATCCAAGGCAAGTTTATTCACTCACATTGAACATAGAGAGCACACTCATAGAAAGGCTTTTCACAAACCGACATGCATCAGGAGCGCAGAGATGCTCACACTCATGTCAGTACCTAACAAAGAGAATGATCACCATCGTTCGAAGATTAGAGGAAAAGACAATATGAGAAAGAAGAGGGAGATAGTGTCGATCAAGAATATCTTGAAATCTCCCAAGTTGAGGAGGAGGAATATCCACGTCCTCCACATCCATAGGGGAATAATGTACCTCCAAGACCGTCCCCATGTCATCTTAGGGAGGAGGACTTTCTATCCTCGCAAGCCTATAAGAACTTAGTAGAGAAAGTGAAAGCAATTGAGAGGCAAGGCACAACTTTCCAAAAGCCAACATTGAGCAAGATTCATAACGAGCCTTTGGACCCCTCGGTGCCTATTCCAGCATATCGTGAGCATTTTGACATGCCTAGGCTAGATAAATTCAAAGGTGACGAAGATGCACAAGAGCATATCATAAGCTTTTTGTACATGTGCTTCTAGATTGCAAGCAATGATGCCTTGCTTTTGCGTACATTCATCACAACCCTCTTAGGCCCAGCTTCAGAGTGGTTTAATCAACTAAAGAGGCATAATATCACCAATTTTGAGCAACTGGTTGACACCTTTCTTTAATGCTTTTCTTTTGGCATTAAGAAGTAAGCTAACCTTTTTGATCTGGTTGTGCTAGCTCAGCGTGATGATGAGCCAATCATAGAATACAAAAAGAGGTGGAGGAGATTAATGGTAAAGTTGTCATTGCTCATTCTTGCTGTAGAACTGACCCGGATGTTCACAAAGAGTTATGCCAAGCATATCTCATTATTGTTGCAACTGCAGCATTACCAGACATTTGAGAAAGCTTTGGCACAAGTCAAAGTTATTGAGGATATCAAGTTGCAAGAGGGCAACTTGAATCTCAAAAATAGGAAGGAGGGGTACAAGAAGAGCTCCACGAAACATCAAGGCAAGCAAGCCCATGTCAATCAGGAGGTGTTAAACCTCCAAAAAGAGGATAAAGGGCAACAAAAGCAGAACTGTCAGGCCTAACATCCTCCTACGCAATAAAAGTAGCATAAGAATAATTACAAGGGTAAAAATAAGGAACAATGCCCACCTCGCCAATTCACGCCTTTGACAAAATCATTAACATCGATATTCCATCAATTATGCAAGGCTAGGGCAATCAGGTTGCCCGAGATCAAGTTGATTGATCCTAACCAGCCTAAGCCAAAGGGGTATCAGGATGATCTATTTTACATCTTCCATCGTGCGAAGGGCCACGACATCGAAGTGTGTTGGTCCTTCAAACATATAGTTCAAAATATGATCGATAAATGTAAGCTTATAGTGTCAAATAATTTGTAGGCGCTCGACAATCAAAACATGGGGATTTTTAAAAATCCATTGCCAAACCATGAGGCGTCATGCAACAACATTGGCCGGATCAAGCAAGTGTGCATTGAACCACCTACCCAAGGGTTCGTAGGCATGGTTAATATTGTTACCAGACATGGGAGGTATGAGCAGCCACATCAACCTTACACTTCCATCAGAATACAAGCTACGTCGAATCAATGACTAGTTCAAAATATTCCAGGTCCACCAACTAGATCGGTGGTGACCATACGAAGCAGGTCAATTCAAAACCTGTAGACAATTCCTACAAAGTTGTCTATTTATGAGTTGATACAATAGTCCCCCAGGCATAGCGAGAATCTCATGGACATTTTGAGATCCATCGAGGTGCAGTCCTAATATGCTCAAGCATTCACCAATTTTGTGGGACACGTATAATAGTGCCAAGAACCTATGATCCAATTCTACGATCATGAAATCATGATGGTTCCTACAGATACGGTTGACCCATCATTACACATCATCGTGTGTGTTTTAAGAGGGTCTTGATCGACACTGGTTCGTCGATCAATATTATAACGACCAAGGTATTGAGTCATTTAAAGCTGCCTAAGTCACATATTGTACCCACCACATTCGCACTAAGAGTGTTTAACGACATGCTATGCTCGACGGTTGGCATAATCATCCTACCTATTCAGGTGGGCCTAAAGACCATCCTCGTGATGTGTCACATGATCAAAGGCGCCATGCAATATAACATCCTTCTAGGGAGTCCTTGGATTCGATAAATGTGTTGCATTCCCTCCATACTACATCAATGTGTAAAATACATTCATGAGGGACAGGTTCACGTGGTACCGTCAGATGAAGAACCCTTCAAATTTATGAACCTAACTGATTTGCCAAGGGATTTTGTACTCCCATCAATGCACCTGGACGTCTGACCAGCGTCACCGATTAAGAATCTAGGAGGTAAACAAAAAGTGTGTGCTCAACCATCAACATATGTATCACACATATCCGAGCACACTACAAAAACTTCTTTGAAATCGACTGCATCAGCAATGCTTCGGGATGAAATGAAGCTAAAGGTAAAAATGAGCAAAAAGGAAAAGAAGCATGTGCTCAAACCAGTCACCAATAAGGATCCCACTCCCATAGAAGTGGAGGAAGCCCAGGACAAAGCTAAGGAGGTACCTCAGCCTGCCTCGTCTACATCATCAACAGGATCATCCGCACTACGGGTGACTATTCATTTGGCCAACACAGGGTTAGGTGAATATATTGTGCAAAATGTCACCTTTGGACCAATCCTAGAGACTGCACAAGAGATGCACTAACCGCATGCTCATCATTTTTTGATTGGATCAATAGTGCCATTGGGAGAGCCACCCATTCAAATGAACTTCATTTACGTTGGGCTAGATCAGCTCCCTACTCGAACACCCATGGATGAAGATGATGACGAACCGTTTGTAGTGAATGTTCGTTACCTATCCAACCATGAATATTCCATGCATATTTTTGAATTATATCATGGGCATGAGTATGGCCTTGGTCTTTTTGAGCAAGGAAATAGGACTCCGCTTGAGCTGCATTATCAGTTGGCAACTGATAGGTTCGGGCTAGGGTTGCAAATGCAAGGACAAGATGATTTTCTTTCAGTATCTTTAGACTATCTATACCTTAGTTGGGGGGGTGAAGTTTATCTCAATCCTTACACCCTCATCCTTTTGCCTTTTGGAGGGATAACCGGTTAATGTCCTACGTCACTATTGAACCACCTGAAAGATACGATGAAAATATCATAGTGGGGGTCAGTCCCAAACAAATTCCAAGAGCCAAATTGAACATTCAAAGCCGTGGAGCTACCGATGATATTGGTATGCATTTTTAGAGTCTAGACACAGCTATGGACACCGAATCAAAAGTTACTTCTGAGAACATGCATGCAGTATCCATCACTGAAAGTAATGGACCTGACTACGATTTTGGAATGGATGATATGGAGATATCCTCAAACAATGAGCAATATGAGGATGAAACTGAGCTGGCCTACTTGGGACCTACCCTCTTGTGTCATCTGCTACCCATGGAACAATTGGACGAGATCGAAGAGCACTTTATAGTCGAGAGTGATTATGAAGATGAGACAGAGCATGTCTACTTAAGGCCTCATCTCGCTGACCTTTCGATGTTTGTGGGTAGGATAGAGAGATCCATGTAAAATAGCAGTCACGATGATGGAGCTGAGTTGGCCTATCTAGGTCCTCTCAACTTATGTCATTTATTATCGTCAAAATAAATGAACACGAGCGGAGAGCCCCTCAACGACAATGATGGCTATTAAGAGATAGCCTACATGGGGCCTCATCTAAAACATTTTACGATTTTGATAGGTAGTGGCAAAGTATTGTATTACAATAGTGACGATGAGGATGAAATGGAGAGAGCCTATTTAGGACCTCCCTACTTACATCATCGTAATGCACCTTATGTGGCTGAGGACATGCGTAGAGAGATCAATCTCAACCCTCACCTTAGGGTAAGACCATCGAATTTTGATGTGATCTATCACATGGTGTTTCCTGACCTGCTTACGTACATGGAGCTCCTTAAGTCGAATGATCCAATCTTGCAATCAATGCATAGAGAGGATCCAGTCATCCATACCTTGCATAGAGAGGACCCATTTGTGCCCATGTCGCTAGAGCTAAATATCATGTATGGGAGCCGCATCGATGATGTAGATGTTTTTCTGTGTGGTCCCAGAGATAAATTCCATTCCATCAATATGGTATTCATTGATTTGACCACTCCACTCCATAATCCAGCTCATCCATCCACACCGTTGTATCTTAATGTAGATGTTATCAATTGGGATCGTGTTGACTCGCCTGTTGAGCCTGAATATTTCTTCCCTAATGAAGAAATATTGCAACCATTTCACTTTGTGCCAAGTTGCACACATGATATTTACCATGTCGAGGATGCTTCCAATGCGGAACCTATAAACCCAGCAGATGACATCCACTTGATCTCTACGCCTCATCAGCTTTAGGATGGATCATACATGTGAGTAGAGGAAAACTTCGAAGTGGATATCAGTAATGATCCCACTAATCCAAGGAAGGTTAAATTTAGAGAAACTCTCACTCCAGATGAGCATGACAACATCATCCCTCTATTGAAAGAGAGACCTAATATTTTCACTTGGACTTACAAAGATATGTCGGGTCTAGATCCATAATTGGTTACCCATAACCTTTCGCTAGATCTATTGAAGAAGTCAGTTAAGCAGAAGCTTAGAAATATGCATCCAATAGTAGCGTTAATGGTGAAAGATGAATTGCAAAAACTATTGGATGTAGATTTTGTCATTTCAATCAACTATCCCGAATGGGTATCCAATATGGTGCCTATAGGAGAACCTGATGGAAGGATCCTTATTTGTACGGATTTCAGAGATCTCAATAAGGCAACACCAAAGGATTTGTTTTCGTTGCCAAATATCGATTCTCTCATAGACGCAACTACGGGTCATGAGATGCTCTCCTTAATGTATGGTTTTTTTGGTTACAATCAAATTCATATTTAGCCCGAAGACCAGCATAAAATCACGTTTATAACGCCATGGGGGACATTTTGCTATAAAGTTATGCCATTTGGCCTTAAGAATTTTGGTGCCACATATTATCGAGCCATGACATATATCTTTCATGACTACATGCATAATATCCTAGAGGATTATATCGATGACTTTTTGGCTAAGTCATTGCTGCGAGAAGAGCATGCTGAGGTCCTGAGAAAGGTCTTTGATCACCTAATAGAGCATAATGTCAGGTTGAATCCTAAGAAGTGCATGTTTGGCGTAACTTCAGGAAAGCTCTTAGGATTCATCGTTTCAAAGTGAGGCATCGAAGTTGATCCAACAAAGGTCAAGGCTATTTTAGAGATGCGTCCTCCCATGAATATCAAAGAATTAAGAAGCCTACAAGGCAAAGTAGAATCCATAAAGCGATTTATCACACAATTATCGGATAAATGTTGACCCATGAATCGATTGCTACACAAGGGGTCCCATTTAACTGGGATGAGGACTGTCGAGCAACCTTTTTTGAAATCAAGCAATACCTGGCAACGTCGCTAGTGCTAGCTCCACCAATGCCAGATGTGCCATTTTTGCTATATATATCGACAACCGACTTTGCATTAGGGACCATGTTAGCCCAAAAGAATGTTCAAGGCAAAGAGCAAGCCATATATTATATTAGACAAACCTTGGTGAGTTACGAGCTAGGATATGCATACGTGGAAAATTTGTGTTTAGTAGTAGTGTTCACTACTAAGAAATTGTGGTATTACATATTAATTCATACGACGTATGTTATATCAAAACAAAATCCTTTTCAGTATATGATGAGCAAGACGTATCATAATACATGTACTGCAAAGTGGATCATGCTATTGATAGAATTTAATTTGGAATTCATAAGCCAAAATTCTGTTAAGGAATAAATCATAGTTGATCAGCTGGCTAAGGCACCGCTGTCAAACAGTAGGCATCTTACCATTGAGCTTTCGGATGATGCGGTCTTCATCATATCCAAAGCTCCCGAACTCGAAGAACCAAAAAATAATGTTGATATGACCTTGTTCTTCGACGGTTTGAAGTGCAAGTAAAGGGGTGGTGCAGGAATAGTGTTTGTCACATTGCAAGGAGATCCAATGCTCTTGTCATTCAAATTACACTTTCCTTGCACCAACAACAATTTTGAATACAAAGCCCTACTCCTAGGCCTCCACACAACCATCGCCATGAACATTAAAATATTAAACATCTTTGGTGACTCATTGCTCATAGTCCATCAAGTTAAGGGACTTTTTAGTGCCGATGTCCTGTGTTGAAAGATTATAAAGATCTTTTTGTTACATATTTAGCTAAGTTGGAATGGTATGACATTGAGGCAACCCTCATTCATAAAATAGGTTCACAGACACCATGGTGTATTTGGGATCCTTAATCCCTTATAATCCTTCTATCGATTTTACTACCATTCATGTTAAAACACTCTCGCATCCTGCGGTGGAGCGTGAAGCTTTTGATAATAAAGAGTAAGTCAACATGATTAGCGTGGAACCAAAAGTTGAATGGTTTTGCAGAGCCAAAGCCTTTCTAAAGAAGGCACCCTGGGGGTCATTAACCTGAGTAACCACTGGTCCCTCCTCACCTGGCGTAGCTGCTCGCCAACCTCCTACCATGCGGGGCAATCCATATATGGGCACCACTCTATGTCGTCCACTCGAAGCTATGCAAATCTAGCAATATAATGATCCAGGTCCCTAGCGTGGGACCTACTCTAGAACCTCTCCTCCTCGTGGGGCCAACATACTACATAGCACTGGCATACGACAGGAACATAAGTAATCCTGAGTAGCAGGTTTGTGGGTCACTCGATCCAAATATGTTGCCAACCCCAGATCTGAAGCAGCAGACTACAACTAATGTTGACTTGACTCCTGTAGGTAATCTGAAATGACTACTAATAAAGCTGAGCTAGCAGTGTGCTCCCCCATGCTAAGACCAAATGCCATCATGTATAACTTTGAAAAACTCTCTTGACGATGGCCAGGAGGTTCCAGGGGATCCTTGCGCCCGATGAGTCTGGAATCACGATCTGAATAACTAAGTGCATGAAGACAGCCTCTCAAATTAAGAAGACACCATGCTCATGCTAATATCTAACATGGATGCCTCCATGATAAATCCTATCCTAAGCATCCTCGCTACGCCTACTGAAGATGGCATCAAAAATATCTCCTTTGTTATTGAATGGAGTGGATGTGATGGGCTCCCCATCGATTGGGATCCTAAAGATTCGATAAAAATCCTCTAGTATCATAGTCATTTCACCTCTGGGTAGGTGAAGTGTGTTGGTCCGTGCATCCCAGCGTTGGGCCAACGTAGTCATGTATGTCTGGTCTACCCTGATCATGGGCAGATCAAGCATGTATCCAAAGCCAATTGAATCGAACCACTCTCGCTCTTGTATAGTGAGATGTCTGTGGAGGGTGTGAAGGAGATCCATTTCTCTGGCTCTCGAGGTCAAGGTCTGAAAAGAAGCAATGCATAAGGGAAAAATATGACTAAAAATAACTAAAAACAGCTAAAAATCGACCTAAAAAACGTCAAACAAATCTAAAAAATTGCTAAAAATACAAAAACATGCAAAAAGTGATCAAAATTTCCAAAAAAATAAAAAATGCATCTCAAAAGTGCAATAAATGGCATTAATTGCCAAAAAAAAATAAAAAAAGAGAATTTTTTTTTAAAGTTTTGGAACCACGGGTCAAATATACAGTCTACGTAATGGTCAAAATCTGACCGTTGGGATTTGAATCCCACCACGACTGATAGCCGTGGTTCCCAATATGACAATTGGGAGTTGCGTATGCCAGCTACGGTCTAGGAACGTAACCCTTTTAGGGTCACTTCCTAGCTTGGCACCCAAAAATTAAAAAGTCCTAATCTAGCCTAAACTAATGTGAGGTTCATTACCAGTAGTTTAGTGAAGTTAATTTGACCCATTACTTAACGTGGTTCATTTTTAATCTGATAAGGAGTGTGAGGACTTTGTTTTGAGTTACCTTTCCCGTACCAATGCCTCTACTGGATGAAGGTTACACAGGGTCTGCCATCGGGATGTGTGGGAGGTAGTAGGTAGTTGTTTTAGCAGCATTTCATGTCAAATATTGCTTCCTCACCTCTCAAAGATCACCAGTTGCAGTTGCTTTCAGGGAATAATAATGAAATCTTCAAATGGGAAAACTTTATATACTTTTCTTAATTTCATTGGACCGTAGCTGAAAATTGCAGTCCTAAAATTAGGGTTTTCTGATCATGGTTCTGAGTCACGGTTCACGAATTTGATATTTCTAACCGCTGCCCGTAGGCACGGTTCGCAACTGGCATTAAATGCACCAAAATCCCACCATGGGAAGGTTTTTAAAGATAAATTAATGATTCCTAATGGATTTGAATCTCAATAACAACAATCAATTTATCAAATTTGGTGATTTTCAAGCACCAGGATCAATTAAAAACTCAAAAAGTAAAAAAAAAAAATTAAACATGTCAAAATCCAAATGCACCATGTATTTAGTTATTTACCCTAGAGACTTGGCGATTGCAACGACTAACACTCCATGCAATATGATGAGATGAGTAAATAACCATAAGGACATTTGGGGTAAAATTGTCATCGTTGATCTGATATGCTTCTTTTGAATCCCGAAGAAGCTCTTCGAGGCTGGATCGCTCCATGAGAACGAGGTGTTTCATGTCATTTCTCCTATGACATCTTTTCAGTAGATCATCGACAAATTGATTCAACATAAATCTAATTGGAATTGTATCATTTTGATTCCCTAAGAAGGCTATTACAACCCGACCGCTCCATGGGATATAAATGTGCAATTACTATTAACAGTTGCAATCATAAGTTGAACTAGGCCTAGCCAAGTAATTAAATGCTAAATTCTAAGTTTTTTTAGATCATTCATAGTGGTCAAGTGACACATCACTTCATTCATTGTCATTACCCTCATCGACTCATCACTTGAGGGGGTAGTCATACTTTCAAATCATAATCAAAATCAGTAGAAGATCCCTTGATCGTAGATCCCTTAATCTTGTCAAAATTGTGTTCGTATTATGAATCATTGTCAACAACTATCATAATCTTATCCCTTTGCTTGGGGGAAATAGCAACTATGACATTTTAAGCACTATACTTTCCACTTTTCAGATCTATGGGTCAAAAGATACCTATAGAGCGTACCGAATGGCAGTGGTGACGGGTACAGGATTTTTCAATTTTAAGCCTCCAATGAGTTGGAAGCAATGATTCTAGGATGTGCATCCTTTTGCAGGACCTGGGGCATCTAATGTTGATTAGACTAATGATCATCATGTAACCTTTGGCATCATTTTAGGTGGTGTATTTTTTCTCACGCGTTGTTCGATCTCACAACACATCACAAAAGGGGCATCTATAGACACCTAAAACGTGTCATGTCAATGGCAACTACTCATATGGGACGTGCTACAAGACCATATGGAAGACCTCGGACAGACTCCAATATAGAGCAGTGGTTTTAACCACTCAATTTGATCTCCTTGGTCTAATCATATCAAACCGTTGAGACCTGCGGTCTACAATCTGAACTATTGCTGACACCCATGGTTTACAGTCTAGACCGCAGCTATCACCCACGATCTAGAACTGAAGTTCAGTTGGCCTTCTACAAGACCATATGGAAGACCTCGGACAGACTCCAATATAGAGCAGTGGTTTTAACCACTCAATTTGATCTCCTTGGTCTAATCATATCAAACCGTTGAGACCTGCGGTCTACAATCTGAACTATTGCTGACACCCATGGTTTACAGTCTAGACCGCAGCTATCACCCACGATCTAGAACTGAAGTTCAGTTGGCCTTTATTCAATCCAAATCGGTTTGAACGACCATTTGTTCTAGAAGAAGGTAGTTGAAGGATGGAATATTCTAGAGGCTTCCAATCCAACTATCCCAACCACCTCTTCTTGATCTTGGCTTCTCCATGAAGCCATCCCTAGCCCTTGGGTAGTCCTATAAATGCCCCTCAAAATTAGGGAAAACAATGAAGTGTGTATTGGAGATTAAAGCAGTGAAGCCCTGTTGGATTGTAGACTCACCTAAATGTATTGAGAGATTTTTGTTGCCATTCATTTTCCAATTCATCAAGCATCATGTCAATTTGTGCCATGGATGCCCTAAGGAGTTAGAACGCCAAGAAACATAAATTCAGGCAAATGGAGGCCCAACTATGCAATTCAACCACCAAACCAGTCAAAGGACATCAAGGTGACCCTTGACCATCAATTTGACAAGGAATATCAAGCCCACAACCTTTGATTTGGAGGGTAAAACTACTTTTTTGCCCGTCGTGGCTAACAGTCATAGTGTACAGTGCAGACCACTCATCTGAGTTGGGGTTTGCAATCAATGAAAGATCTCCATACTGTTCTTTTTACATTTTATTTCACTGGGTTAGATTAAGCATCTTAGTGGTTTATTTAGCATTTTAGAGACTCTAACTGATAGAATTAGGGATTTTACCAAGTTTATTTCATTATGGCAAATAAGACATAATTAGCTCATTTTCATGTTATCATGCTTCATTTCATGCAATCAATCCATTAGATAGATAGTTGCACTTTCCAGTCACATGTTTCAATTAATATTTTCAAGTATTGCATAGACTTAACATGCTTTATTCGCTTTCTTGATTTTATTAGTGTTATGGCATCTTTATGTTCATAGTTTTTAAAGGGCCTCATCATGAGAGGCTGCCTATGCTATTAATGCTTTTATGTTGTTTATTGATCGCAAGAAGCAAATTTGAAGGAGACTCAACCATCCAATTCCTTCCTCAACATGGAGAAGAGGGTCAACTCCACCCTAGAGCAGTTCGTGTCACCCCGAAGGGCCTAAAACTCACATTTACCCTTGAGAGGTAACATTGCTTTTTCAATTGTAATAAGAGTATCAAAATGGTATCCCTAAGAGGGA
Source organism: Wollemia nobilis (assembly GCA_028583015.1). Classification (NCBI taxonomy): domain Eukaryota; kingdom Viridiplantae; phylum Streptophyta; class Pinopsida; order Araucariales; family Araucariaceae; genus Wollemia; species Wollemia nobilis. The sequence goes on along the minus strand of JAQPPZ010016480.1, from coordinate 2,500,307 downwards.
CGTAATTGTAAATGGAATTGGCTTCTTTATAATGGAATAAAAGTGTTTTTATTCTTCCCATTTGTTGTCAATTTTGCATGCATCTACTTTGTTTCTCTTATTTTATTTTATGCAATAAGAAGCATAGGTGTGAGGCCGTTTTGGTGGTCACAACTTCACTTCAATAGCCTTCGGATTTGCCATCTCCAATTTAGAAGCATCCCATACATATTCAAGGTCAACAACAAATTTTCTAACCAATGATATGTGGAAGGTGTCATGGATATTTGATAGGTTAGGTGGTAAAGCAATTCGGTATGCAACCAAACTGATCTTTTCAATGATCTCAAAGGGTCCCAGAAACTGAGGATCCAAATTTAGGGATTTGATAGTACTCTTCATCGATTTAACCCTTAAAAATACTTTATCTCCAATTGAGTACTCTCTTGGAGTCCTCTTTAGATCAACATAATTTTTCTACTTATCTGCAACTTCTTTAAGTCTTTGCCTAATTACCTTTAACTGGTCTTCCATTTCTTTGACCATATATTTCCCAATAATAACTCGATGTTCCAGGTTGTCCCAAGACAATGGCATTCTTCACTTGTGCCATACAAGGCATCAAAAGGAGTCATTCTTAGTGAGGAGTGATGTCCATTATTGTAGGAAAACTCTACAAGATGTAGGTAGTCTTCCCAATGATACTTTTGATCCATGCATTACATGCAAAGCACATCTTCTAGTACTTAGTTTACTCGTTTAGTTTGACCATCTGTCTCAAGGTGGCATGCCGAGCTCATATTAAATTTTGTGCCTACTATATGATGGAGGGATTTCCAAAATTCATAAGTAAATATGGAATCCCTATCTGAAATGATTACCTTAGGAAATCCATGCAATCAGAATACCTCTTTAAAAATCTGTTAGACACCACCTGAGCATCATCCTTGATGTCCCTTGGTATGAAATGTGCAACCTTAGTCAATTTTTTGACTATTACAAGGATTTCATCATGTTTATACCTGGTCTTGGGTAACCCTACTATAAAATACATAGATATAACCTTCCATTTCTACGTAGGTACATCATGTGGATACAATTGTCCTATGGGATGCTTGTGTTAAGCCTTAAATTTTTTATATTTTAGGCATTGAGCAATAAAATTTGTGATATCCTTATTCATTCCTACCCAAAAGAAGGTTATTTTCATGTTATCCTACATTTTGGCCCCTCTAGGATGAGAAGAATAAGGGGACCTATGGGATTATTACATTATTAGCTTCCTTAAATCACCCCTTTTTGGTATGATGATCCTACCTTTGTAACACAAGAGGTCATCCTTCATGCCAAATTCCTTATTACCCTCAGGGTCTATACCCATTCTAGCTCAAATTTCTTAGAAATACTCATCCCAGTATTTCTCCTGTCTCACTTTATCCATCAGATTTATGTGAATTTTGGTTATGGTTGCTATGTGTTTCCTTTTTCTCAAGGCACAAACAACCTTATTATCTTTCCCTTTTATTACTCAATTTTAAAGTCATACTCAATGAGGAACTCGACCCATCTTTGACTCGCATTTATTATAGGTTGGGGGAATATATACCTCAGACTTTTGATGGTTAGTTTTCAATTCAAAGGGCTTTCCCACAAAGTGGTGACACCAGGCCTTTATAGCATGTACCACTGCAACTAGCTCTAAATCATGTGTAGCATAATTAACTTCATGCTTCTTGAGCTTCCTTGACATGTATGCTACTACTAACTCTTATTGATAGAGTACTCCTCCTAGCACTTCCAGTGATGCATCTATGCATATTGAAAAGTCCTCTTGAGGGTAAAAAATTTCTAGTACACGTACAATAGTGAGTTCATGTTTTAGCAATGCAAAAGCAGCTTCACACTTCTTTGACCACTTGAATTCCTTTCCTTTTTTTGAAGGTTAGTTATTGTTGCTGCAATAGTAGATTAATCCTTTATATGATGTCTATAGTAGCCTATTAACCCAATGAAGCTTCGAACTTTAGTCACATTAGTAGGGCGTGGCCAATTCAAGATGGCTTCAATTTTCTTTGGATCTACAGATATTCCTTCTACTGATATGATATGCCCAAGATATCGTACCTTCGAGATGTAGAGATAACTTTTTTCTAGATTTTCATAGAGTTGGTTCTCCCTTAACAACTCTAACATGATCATGATATGCTTATCGTGCTCTTCCTTGTCTCGAGAGTATATTAAAATATCATCTAGAAATATAAGGACAAACTGATCTTGGTGCCTTTTAAACACACTATTTATTAACTTCATGAATGTAGTTGGGGCATTAATTAGTCCAAAGGGTAGAATTGTAAACTCATAATGCCCATACCTAGTTTTAAATGTTATTTTGTTAGTGTCCTCCTCACATATTCTTAACTGATGGTACCCTAATCTTAGGTTGATTTTGGTGAATATTTTGGTATTTCTCAGTTGATCAAACAAATATTTGATTCTAGATAGGAGATATCGGTTCTTGATTGTAGCCTTATTAAGCATCCTGTAATCAATACACAACCTTAAAGAATCGTATTTCTTTTTCACAAATAAAATTGATGCACCCCAAGGTGACACACATGGTTTTATCAATCCCTATTCTAATAGATCTTGCAGTTGCACCTTTAATTCCTACATCTCAATAGGATTCATCCTATATGGAGATCTAAAAATGGGTTCCACTCTTGTCATAAGGTCAATAGTAGAACCAAATTCTCGCACATGAGGGAGTCTAAGTAAATCCTCTCGGAGCACATCCTTAAAATACTACAAAATTGTGTGTTTTTCCAACAACTCTCTCTTCTGATATTTTCCAACTTCATTTAGTTTAACTACATAGACTATCCCTCATTTATTCATGGTTTTCTTTAATTGCATAGCTGATAGCATATGGGGTTTTAATGCCCCTTATTCGCTATGAATTATTAGTTTTTCCTTACCTTTATCTGAATATTCGATCCATATATCTTGGAAATTGATCAAGGATTTATATGCTTAACCAATTCATCCCTAGGATCACATCAAAGATATGGAGTGGAGCTACATACAAGAAACCTTCAGTGGTACCACTAGCTAATGTAATCTCTACCATTGGAAAGCATTGGTTTACTAAGCGGGTTTACCCTGAACCATATCCAAATTTCTAACCATGGGCCAAATATCCTGGCCTTTCTGGCATATCCCTTGTTAAACTAGAGGAAATAAAGCTATTTGTGGCCCCACTATCAATTAATTTTTTTACTTGCTTATTAAATCTTACCTTTCACAAGCAATGGGATAACTTGCCCATCTAGCTTCTGATTTTTAGTTGCAGCATAGATCTAGTGCGTAGGTTCCTTTCCTTTGATTCTAGATGTACTTAGTCCTGTTTGGTGCAAACACTGATTAGAATAATGTGGGCCTCTGCAATAATAACATCCATCCTTGGGTCCTTACCACTTTTTTTATTTATGTTCCCCTATATTACTTACTGGGGATAAGGTTTATGGCTTTTGTAGTTGAGATTTATCATTAATGGGATTGTTGTTATTCCTATTTTGTAAGTTCTTGAACCTCTTCTAATTTTTGCTATTTTATTTTTCATATTTTGGAAAATTCTTGGTCTTCTGGTCCTGTTCATCTTCCCATTTCAAGAATCTCTAACTATTTCTCTTCCTAAGGGCTTGTTGATGTTGCTCAAATAAGACGGAGTAGTTGAATTGTAAGTGAAACTCTACTTTCTTTGTCAAGTCATACGCCTTTTCCAACGATTTAGGCTCATGCATGTTTACTTCATTCTTCACTCTAGATTATGACACGTGAACAAACTTGTGAACCCTCATCTTCTCATCATAGGCAGGCACATACTTTAGTAACCTAATCAAATTTCTATAGTATATCAACACTGTGTTGGTCCCTTGTCGTAGGTTGGCAAACTCTTCAAATTTTAGCACATAAAAATGCTCTGTAAGGAATCTCTTTTTTAAGATATCAATAAAATATTTCCATTTAATGTCGATAGGTTCTATCTTATTCTTCTTATATTGAGTTTCCCACCAATCTAATACAACCCCTTCTAGGTATATTGTGGCCCAAAATTTTCGGGTTCTTGGGAATAGATTTTTACTATAAAATAAACTTCTAATTCTCTCGGTCAAGCTTCAGTTGTATCCCCTTCTCCTGCTCCACAAAACTTGGAGATACAAATGTTTTTATATCCGTAGTCATTTTCTTTTTATAAGGGATCTAGCTTGCAATTATTCTTCAATTATTCCATTAGCTTGGCTAAACTTTGAGCCTCTAGCTTGCGAGTTTATATTTGTAATAGTTTTCAACATTTGTCTCATATGATCCTGCATGGCAGCAACCGTAGAAGTGAGGTCTTATACCTCTATGTTGGAAATTCCTGGATCCTCATCTTGGATCCCTTTTTTGATGTTATTTTGTTGATTCCATCTATTTGAAAGCGTAGGCCTCTCTTTTCTAGCCTTAGATGGCATTTTAACCTGGTTACAACCAAGGAAAATATTAGGTTACAACTTCACTCCTAACTGTACCTCTAATTCAGGCCATAATACATAGTTCTCTTGCTAAAAGCATCAATAATCTAATTAGAATGGCATTCTAGGGTTATGATGTAACTTCAATACCAAATTCTATACTTACTATAAGTAAGGTATCATAACATTCCATTCACCCTTGGGATTAGTTCCCATTAGATTCTAGCAAACAAGAGATTCTAGGTCTTCTCATCTTAGCTCAAAACTTAAGCAAACCTTCACTAAAAGACATTCAAAACCCTTTATCACATAAGAAGCTTTATGCCCTCATACCTAGAGCTCTGATACCAAATGTAATGATCCAAAATCTAGCTAAATAAAAAACACACAAAAAATAAAATAATTTTTTTACTATGGAGAGGGATTCACAAACCCCTAACCGACCTTTGGTTATTCTATTTGTTTAATATAACTAAGTTTTCCAACTTTTCGAAAGAGTTACATCTCATCAAATACCCTCCTACAAGTTCATATGTGTAGGTGTATTATGTGTTACCACAAATAAGCTCTCTATCTCATCATTCTCAATGATCTAAACTTATCACCTTCAATAAGTCGAAGGTATACGTCCATCACCATACCATACACAAGTCCATCTATGTATGTATGCTAAGCATATTATGAGTTAATCTATCCATCTCATCTCCACGATGAGCTATCTTAACTCAGATGTAATATTTTAGTTGACTTGGTTATTATTTTCCCTAAGGGTTCTTAATCCCTTAGGTCCTCCTACATTCACCCTAAGGGGTCTCAAACCCTTAGGCCACTCTCTCTAGGTTCACCCTAAGATCTCAAATTTTTAGGTCACATTTATGTTCAACACGAATAATTCTATTTACACAAGTAAAGAACATATTCATGAGCATAAGAGGTTCTAAACGGGAAAGATACTTCGAAATTTTGATGTCATTAATGAAAAATGAAACATTGTGTAGCAGTACTCAAAAAACATAAACTAGTTTTTGATTCACTAGATCACTTACATGCAAGTGAAGAGCATACTACTAGTGTTGGAGGACTTCTAGTTCGCATAATACCAACAACAAAAGCGTGGCAGAAAATAGAAGGAAAATATTAAACTTTATACAAAACATGAGTTAGGAAAGGAACAAAAGACATGGAATTGAATTTTTTTAGTTTTGATGTTGTATTACTTCTTTTTATCGAAATAAAATTCAATCTCATGTCTTTTTTTCCTTTCCTAACTCATATTTTTTATAAAGTTTAATATTTTCCTTCTGTTTTTTGCTACACTTTTTCTATTGGTATTATGATTTTCACTTATCGTGTAATGCAATCTAGTGAACCAAAAAGCCTCCAACACTATTAGTATGCTCGTCACTTGCGTGTAAGCGATCTGGTGAATCAGAAACTAGTTTGCATTTTTTGAATACTACTACACCATGTTTCATTTTTCATTTATGACATATAAATGAAAGTAAGTGATAAATGGAAGAGAAAAGTTAACTAGAGAAGCATAAGCAATTCATAAACATAAGTTAAAGATACATTTTCCAATCATTCAATGAGTTATTACATATAAGCAAGTATGGTAAATCCTCCATACTTTAAAAGAATAACATAATACATCATTTTCATCAGGGATATCTCCCCATAATTCTAGTCTAGTTGAGCATAAGTAGATTATTGCAAATGTAAATCAAACTTGAGCATTGGTGCCACTGCTTCTTCGGTCCTCCTTCTCTTTCCATCGATTATTTGAGGATAGTAGGGGATTAGGGCACTCATGGTTCCATGATAGAGATGCTTCTAAATGTATTTACTATTTTCTTTGCCAAATTGCAACTATACAAATTAAATCAAAGTATCTAACCATCTACTACATAGTTGATATCATAAAAATCACTATTTTTATTTTCACCTCTCATTACCCATAGAGAGTCTTTCAACAAATACAACTAGATCACATGTTTTACTTTAATCAATTCATTTCAACCTTTATTCAACAAATTAAAGTCCCATACCTTTAATCATCAAATAAACTAGGTTCCTTTATTTTCATAAATCAAATCTCATTACTTAATTCATAAAATAAACCACCTATCTTTCTTTTCATAAATTAAAGTCCCACACCTTTGATCTATAAAACAAGCTATTTTCTTTAATTTAATAAATCAAAGTCTCCTTACTTTAATCCATAAATAAACCATTTTCCTTCTTTTCATAAATTAAAATCTCCTTACTTTAATCGATAAATAAACCATTTTCCTTTTAATTCTCATACTCTTAATCTATAAAACAAACTATTTTATTTTATGTAATAAGTCAAAGTCTCCTTACTTTAATCCATAAATAAACTATTTTTCTTTATTTCATAAATTAAAGTCTCGTTACTTTATTCCATAATCCATTTTCCTTTATTTCATAAATTAAAGTCCCATACCCTTAATCTATAAAACAAACTATATTTTTTTTATTTAATAAATCAAAGTCTCCTTACTTTAATTCATAAATAAACCATTTTTATTTATTTCATAAATTAAAGTCTCCTTACTTTAATCCATAAATAAACCATTTTTCTTTTTTTTTTCAGAAAATAAAGTTCCATACCCTTAATCTATAAAACAAACTATTTTTTTTTATTTAATAAATTAAAGTATACTTACTTTAATCCATAAAATAAACCATTTTCCTTTATTTCGTAAATTAAAGTCTCCTTAATTTAATCCATAAATAAACCATTTTCTTTTATTTCTGGTAAGAAAGTTTCAAGGATGACTAGGATCTACAATCTCAGCAGAAGGTTGGATATTGTAATAGGTTTTGGGTTAACCTGCAAAAGCCGGTAATTAATGAAGACTTTTATTTACCAAAATAAAATAAATTAAAGTCTCATACCCTTAATCTATAAAACAAACTATTTTCTTTTATTTAATACATTAAAGTCTCCTTACTTTAATCCATAAAATAATTCATTATTCCTTACAAGCTAAGAGACAACTGTAGATAGTTCGAAAATACAAAAAGAGTATTGTTTTAAAACCAAAATACTCATCCCTTAGTTAAATACCATTCGAACCCCAATACAACCTATCATAATGATAACGTAGGAGCGCCCAATAATCCAATGTTGGCACACAAACAACATAGCCAAAATAGGATGCATAGCAAGAGTTTTGGGTTACTGAGTTACAGGAGGGGTTGCGGTGATCGATTGTGTCGACTGAGGAGGACTCAACCATCCACTAAAAACTCGACATCGCACTCGGGTTGAGGCCCAACAATCAACTGGCATCAAAACAACTTCAGTTCCCTATCAGCAACATATTACAAAGCAGTTTGATTGGCTAGCCAAAGAATAACGTGGTCAAGAAGGATGAGACATAGAGGATACCACCATGAACCGAGTGGCAACTTAGAACACAGATTGTAACCAACTAGAGATGCCCAAGAAACAGTAAGAAATGCAGACCGATGTGCCATAGCTAGGGGGTTGTTAAAATATGTATAGGTTTCTCTATTACACTACCCAATGGCAATGGTTGATCGGTAAGGAGGGAAACTTGCCAAAAATACATCCAAAAAAAGTAAGCCAAGGCTCAAGGTGGAAACCTGGGTTTAATATGCATATAAAATCGAATACACTTATTTTAACCTCTACAAATACAAAAGAGTCATTTATGAAACCCAACCTGGGTTTTTCAACATTGGTTTTCTTTCCTTCCTTGTTGAAGAGCGGCACTTCTAGACATGGATTCTCAGACCGTTTGCTCCTCTCTCGATTGCTCACTTTGAAGAAAACTCCCCCCTTCCTTACGCACCATCCTCCACCTCTTACCCTCTTCCCGTCTTGTCTTCCCATCAATGTTATCCGCCTGCCATAAATTCCTTCTAATCCAATCTACCGCCTTTCAAGATATTTGGATTTTTAAAACCTTATTTTATTGTTTTCCAAAATTCCTTATAAATGAAGCTCTCCCTTTACGACCGTGAGAGGCTTCCATTTTCCAAGGTACTTATTACCTTCATCAAACTAAACTCTTACCTTTATTTCAGAATGAGATTTTTTGAGATAAAATAATATTTTTCTATAATCTTATCCTTTGAATTTTACTTATTTTAAAAATAAAAGTCCATGACATCCTACATAGGTCTCTTGGTTATTATTCAAATAAAGACATTATTATATAAAAATATTTATTACCATCTCTTTAAATAAAATTCCATTTAAAGAGATGCTCTATTATTATTTAGCAAAGCACTATTTTAAATATCGATAGACCTTTAAATAAAGCACTATTTCTATTTTAAATATCGATATTTTTTTTTTTTTTTTGGTATTTACATGGTGGAATCGGTGCCACCAGCGAATTCTGTCCATTTTAGTAGCGGTGTGATAGTATATTCCATACCCCTATATTTTTTCGATACCCCATAACCACCATGCCATAATCATTTTAGACCCTACGAAACCGCCGGGGAAGGAAAAAGTTGGCGGGGGGCGGAGAGATTTAAACCGGCACCCCCCCTTTAAGTTTGGATGAACCAATTGGTCTACACCTCGGACCCAGGTCTATCGATATTTAAAATAGATATTTTTATTATTTTTCAAATAAATCTCTATTATTATTTGGATAAAAGTATTACTAAATATTAAATGAAACTCTATCATCATTTAAATAAAAGCTTTTTGTTTATAAAAATATAGTGAGTTATTTAATCGGATACTAACATCATGCTAAATAGATTCAAGCAACATAAGTAGTTTTAAAGGCAATCAACTTATGATTGCTTCCCAAACCATTGATGCAACAAGTGATGAAGTAAAAGATAAATCAATAACATGCAGTAGATAAATAGGGAGTCTTTCCATCAACCCAGACACCTATCTCATCCATAGAATTTACGATAGCTACTAGGCTATCAATTGAGGCTCTAGGTGGCTGGCTAATTAACGATTATCCCTAACCAATAATGCATGCCTATATGAAGGTATCTATCCATGTTACCCCCGATTTACCTTAATAATCACTTCCCCAACCTCAAGTACCCTCGCTTCTAGTGGATGATTCTACTTCTTCCACCCACGAGTGTACTTGATCCTGCACATTGGTAATATGTCAGCAGTACCATGTTCTTCCAAAATTAAACTAAACATCGCATAGTTGTTCAATTGCACAAACTAAGTATTAAAGCATCATCAATTAATACATAGTTTATTTATGCTAATAAGCCCATCAGGGAGGGTCATGACAAGTTCATTGATATTATTAAAAATATCAATAGGGGTAATGATTCCTATAAATTTAGTGATTAGATGGATTAACTACATTGGTAAACCTTGTTTGATTTCTCTAGTCATTTTTTAAAATGCAGATAGATGAATGGATTGAGATAAAGAGATGTATTAAGAGCATATGACTAGGTGTCATAGAAAATGAGAGTGTCCTTCATGGACCATGCAACAACATTAGTATGATGTAAAAACCTGAAAATATTCTTTTAAAATAGCTTTCCATGAAATTATGAATATTATTTTGTTGGCATATTCTATAGGGATGGAAGAGGAAGAATGGTTATTGCTTTAGCACTTTCTAGACAAGTTAGTGGAAGAGATTAGTGTTAACAAGCAAGGCATTGAACAACTAAGTACAAAAATTGTCCCTTGTTCCAGCTAGGAAAAAATGGTGGTAGTTTCCTTACCTCAAGCATGGTTTGACAAGAAATTGAAGTTAGTCCTATAGAGGTGAATCCATTCTGCAAGTGGGTGTTTACATTTAACTCTTGTGAATTCAAAACAAAGGGTGTTTTACCTTTGAGTGGTGCGATTTTTAGTATTGTTAGGGATACAAAGTTACAGCTACTTATATTTAAGTATTCAAGGGACATCTAAGTGAAAAGAAAGAAAAAAATCTTTAATATGAAAGAAAAAATATTTCATAGGGCACTCATTTTCTTTTGGGAAGCAATCAACAATGACCCTAGTGTCTTTAGATGAAAGTATTGATTCTAAGTGAATGGATTGCTCTAATGTCATCCAACCCTAAGTCCTCTTAGGCAATGAATGCATTTTAAAAATTTAGCTATGGGTTTGTAGGGTAGTTTAGTCTCAACTATGCAATATATTATATCACTCTTATGAATAAATGGAACACTAATGCACAATCTAATAATTATAGAATGCATTGCAATCTCAAAAAATTAGGATGAACCTCTTCTTATACTCTCAACCAAGAGATAAATGATATTTTTCTTTTTTTTCCTTTTTTTTTTAAACAAGAGACTATTACGAAGGGGTAAACCTTATGTTTATAGTAAAGGTTGTTTGCTCTTTAAGCTACAATTCGATATCTACATACATTGAACCTTAAAACTATGTTATCACTTACAAAAGCCATGGGTTTATATACAAAATAACCCCCCACACTGAAGAACACAATCTTATACTAAGAGGGGGGTAAACAGTATAAAACCACATTTTACTTTTCTTTCCCAATCAATATTATGCAATGTAAATATAGCAATATCAACACCAGTAAAGCAATGCACAAATCACCACACATAATAGAGACACCACTTTTACGTGGTTCACCCAATGTGGGCTACTCCACGAAGAAAATATTTCACTAAAATTTTCTCAATCAATATCTTGGGAATCCTTTACCTATTACAATGTTTATGTACATCTGTCCAAAGGAGACACTAATCCTTTAATCAAGTTCATGTATCTCTATCCACAGGAAAACTCCTTTCTCTTTAGCTCTGACTAGTGATATTCTAGAAGAACTATTGCCCCCACTGCTCTGGCTAATGGATCTCTATCCACTAAAGATACTTGTCCTCACTGCCCTAGCTAATGGATATCTATCCACTAGAGACGGTCGTACTCTATACTCTTTCACCTTCAAAGCTCTATATCAAATCTATACTAAACACAGTCCTTCGGTCTAGTACAAATCTGCTCAATCTCTATCTCTGGTCTGGCACAAACCTGTCCTCAAATCTGCACCAAAATCTGTCCTCAAATCTGTACTAAACACGGTCCTTTGATCTAGCACAAATTTATCCTCAATCTCTATCCTCAAGCCTCAACACAAAGTTTAAATTAATCTCAAATCAACTCTGTTGGATCTACCCCAAACATTAACCCAAGATTTGAACAAATCAATCAATCAACTCTGCTCACAAGTCTTCTCAAAGACTTGTCTCAAATATGCTTTGTACGCTTCCACAAAAGCTCACACTAATCTATCCATAAATCCTATCTAGAACTTTCCTAACCTGCTCTCAAGTCTTCACTAAGACTTGCTTCAAATCTTCTCAATAAGTCCTCACTAGAACTTATCCAAATCTGCTCAATAAGTCCTCACTAGAACTTATCTAAACTCATAGAAACATAAAGAGAATTGTTAGAGACTCAATATGCTTCACACTTATCACAATGCTCAATTACTTTCAATCACTCTTTTAGAAACATATAGAGAATTGTTAGAGACTCAATATGCTTCACACTTATCACAATGCTCAATTACTCTCAATCACTCTTTTAGAAACATATAGAGAATTGTTAGTGACCTATCCAAAAAGTATTCACCTATCTAATACATCAATTGAAATCAACATAAAAGCATAAAATGAGAAACAAGATTGCATATGACAATAAAATGGATGTTTCTTTTATTAATATTGGAAGCAAATCTCGGTTACAATTATGCCCCTCTTAGGGTCACCCAAATTTTGATACAATTGATACAATTTTGAAGCCCCCAACAGGGTAGGCACAATACTAAGGCTCTCAAATAGTCACAAAATATTCTAGGGTGGATTTTTACCCTCTTCTTCACATTGAGGAAGGAATTTAATGGTTGAACCTCCTTTAAACTTGATTTCCTACAGTCAAGAAACAACAAAAAAGCATTAAAAGTTTTGGGAACCTCTCATGATGAGGCCCTTTAAGAAAATTGAACATAAATATGTTATGAACATATGAAATCAAGAAAGCATACAAAATGTGTTAAACCTATGTTAAATTGATAAATATTCCTGGAAATGCATAAAGGAATAATACAACTAACTATTTAATGGCCTACTTATGTGCATAGAAAGAATCCATTAATGTCCTAATTTCTATAATGAATTAAATCTACTCAAATCCTTAATCTGATCGATAAGAATCTCTAAACTACCAAATAAAGTAGTAAACTGATTAATCTAACCTAGCAAAGCATATTGTAAAAGGAAAAGTAAAGAGATCTATCACTTGTTACAAATTGTAGCTCTAATGAGCAATTTGCACTACAAACCATGACTGACAGCTGCAGTGAGCAATCTAGTAGGCTTGTCCTCCAAATCCAAGGGTTATGGGCTTGATCCTCCTTGTCAAATTTATGATCAAGGGTTGCCTTAGTGTCCTCTAATAGGTTTGGTGGTTGAATTGTTGAATAGGGCCTTCATTTTCCCGAATTAGCATTTCTTGGCTCTCTTAGGCTCCTAGGACCTCCATGGCAAATTGATCTTTGGGTGAATAGCAAAGTAGCCTTCTCAATGCATGAACTCATGCAATTCGATAGGGCTTCATTGCTCTCTTGATAAATCAACTCTCTATATTCATTCCCAATTTGGAGGGGGTATTTATAGCATGTCCCTAGGGCTAGGGGTGGCTTCATGGAGAATCCAAGAACAAGAAGAGGTGGTTAGGATAGTTGGATTGGAAGCCTCTAGAATCTTCCATCCTTTAACTACCTTCTTCTAGATCAAATGGTCATTCAAACCGATTTGGCTTGGATGAAGGCCAACTGCACTTCATTTTAGACTGTAGGTGATAGTTGTGGTTTAGACTTTAGACCGCAGGTGTCAGCTATGATTTATACCATAGACCATAGGTCTCAGCCGTGGTTCAGACTGATTAGGCCAAGGAGCCCAAATTGAGTGGTTAGAACCACTGCTCTATCTTGGAGTCTGTCCAAGATCTTTCATATGGTCTTGTAGCATGTCCATATGAGTAGTCACCTTCAACATGATGTATTTTAGGTGTCTATAGATACACCTTTTGAGATTCATTGTGAGATCAAAAAACGTTGAGCAAAAATAGACCTCCTAAAATTATGTCGAAGGTTCCATGATGATAATTAATTGGATCAACATTAGATGCCCTAGGTCCTGCAAAAGGATGCACATCCTGGAATCATTGCTTCCAACTGGGTGAAAGGCTTACATTTGAAAAATCTTGTGCCTATCTCATCTCATTCGGTGCAGCTGTGCATTCCATAGGTATCTTCTAACCCATAGATATGATAGGCGGTGATCAACAAGCAAATTTCATATTTGCTATTTACCCCAAAAAAAGGGGGAAGCTTATGATAGTTGTTAGCAATGATTCACAAGGATGAATGCAATTTTGACAAGATCAAGGGATCTACAATTTTAGGGATCTTCTATTGACTTTGATTATGATTATGATATTATGACTACCCCCTCAAGTGATGAGTCAATGAGGGTAATGACAATGAATGAAACAATGAAATCGCTTGACCATAATGAATGATCTAAACAAACTTAAAATTGAGCATTTTAATGCCTTGGTTAGGCCTATTTCAACTTATGATTGCAACTATTAATAGTAATTGTACATTTCTATCCCATGGAGTAGTCAAACTACAATAGACATCTTAGGGAATCAAAATGATACAAATCCAATTAGATTTGTGTTGAATCAATTTTATCGATGATTTATTGAAAGATGTCATAAAATAAATGACATGAGATGCCTCATTCCCATGGAGCAGTCCAGCCTCAAAGGTCTTCTTCGATATTGAGAAGAAGTATATCATATCAATGATGACTATTTTTCCCCAAATGTCCTTATGGTAATTTACTCATCTTGTCTAATTTCATGGATCGCAAGTCGCTGCAACCACCAAGTGTATAGGGTAAATAACTGAATACGAGGTGCATTTGGCTTTTGATTATTTGATTTTTTTTTTTGTTAATTTTGAATTATTTAATTGATCCTGGTGCTTGAACATCACCAAATTTGAAAAATTGATTGCTCTTATTGAAATTTTATCCATTAGGAGTCATTAATTTACCTTTTAAGACCTTACCATGGTGGGTTTTAGGTGCATTTAATACCAGATTCAAATTGTAGGTACGACCTACGGTTAAAACTTTAAAATTTTGGGAACCGCAAGTCAGACCTGCAGGAAAAAAACCCAAATTTTGGGATCGTGGGTGTCAACTACAGTCCATCAAAATTAGGAAAATTATAATAAATTTTTGCATTTCAAAATTTCATTATCATTATTGTAAGCAACTGCATTCTAGAGAGCTCTAAGAGGTAAGAATCATTTCTTGATCTGGTACGCTACTAAACCTCAACCTTATATTGCACTCACACCTTGATGGTGGACCCTAGATAGCCTTCCACTAGCAGAGGCATCAATGCGGGCAAGGTAACTTGAAATCGAGTCCTCGCACTCATTTACAAAATAAAATAAACAACATTAATTAATGGGCTAATCAATTTCACTAAATTGTTGGCAATGAACCTTAGCTTAGACTAGGATAGTTTAGGTTTTATTATTATTATCTTTAGCTAGCTAGGCTAGGAAGTGACCCAAAATGAGTCTCATTCCTAGACCACAACTAGCAGCTACAATTCCCAATTTTCATATTAGGGACTGTACCTACCAGTTGCGGTTATCATTCAAATTCCAATGATCAATTTTTGAGCGCATGCAGACCATAGGGTTGACCCATGGTTTCACGACTTTAGAAAAATTTATCAAATTTTTTTATTTTTCTAATTTTTTATGGAAATTAATGTCATTTATTGCAAGTGTGAAGTAATTTTTTTATTTTTGTGAAATTTTTGGATCACTTTTGACATGTTTTTATCTTTTTATCATTTTTTAGATTTTTTTAATCATATTTAGGGTTGTTTTTTAGCTTTTTATGGTTGTTTTTAGTTATATTTTTCTCTTATGCATTGTTTCTTTTCATAGGTTGACCTCTAGAGCTTGATAGTCATATATCCTTTGAACCCTTCATAGACAGCTTACTACTTAGGAGCGAGAGTGGTTTGGTGCCATTGGCTTCGGCTATGTTTTGGATCTACCCACGATTAGGGTAGACCAAGCCTACATGACTACATTAGACCGATGTTGGAATGCGTAGACAAATACATTTCAGTTACCAAAAGATGAAATGACCATCACTTTAGAGGACATCTACTGGATCTTTAGTATCCCTATTGATGGTGAGGCCATCACCTCATCCTCCTTCCAAATAAAGGAGGAATTTTTTGATGTTATCTTCGATGATCAGAGCCAGGAGACCCAGCATAATATTGACCATGGAGGCATCCATATTGGGTACTGGTAGTAGGAGGGCATCTTCTCTATCAAAGAGACAATTTTTATGCACCTGGTGGTGCATATTATGCTTCTAGACTCCTCAGGCTCGAGGATACCTTGGAACCTTCTGGACAGTGTTAGGAGGGTTTTTTAGAGCTCCATGAATCATCCTCTACTCCTAGCCTAGGGGAGCACTTTATTGTACTATATATACTATGAGTTGTACCCGATCACTAGTAGGAACCTAGTTTGGATCGACTGTAGTCTTCTTATGTAGATTTAGGGTTGGCAGTACATCAAGATCGAGCATCCTACAGATTTTTCCCTTTCTATTACTTTGATTGACAATGCACACTAGTACTATGTAGCATGCTAGCCCTGTAATGAGGAGGGATTTTATAGTAGGTCTTATGTTGGGGATGTAGAGCACTACATTGCTAGATTTGTAGCACTCAGGTTGGATGACATTGAGTGACATCCATATATGGATTGCCCTACATGAATAGATGTTGGAAAGCGGTTGTTCTAGGCTCGATGAGATAGGTGGCTACTTAGCCTCAAGGATGAGATCTAGGAATACCAGTTCTACTCTCATGTCCTATAATAGTTTGGCTTGGTTCAGGACATCCCAGATCTATCTCTTATCTATAGGTATCTAGTACTAGAGACGCATCTACCATGGGTTCAGTTGACACCACTTGAGGATGTGGTTGACGACTTCTAAGATATGGGGATTGATAGATCTGGGACCACCCCAACGTATGACACTTAGTGGTCCCTACTACAGTGGTAGGTATCGGGACCCCTCGATAGGACAGATGATGGGGCATAGGCTAAAGCTGACCCGTATGGGCGTAGAGTGTGCTAGAATACTAAGGGTGGATGGGGCACAAAGGCTACCATATAGGAGGCTCCATAGGTTGAGATAGAGGAGCAGGCTTCAGAGGAGGGTGAGGTACCTCTTGACAGTGATATAGGGTAGCTCCTGGTGTAGGTTGTTGACTTGTAGAGTCAGGTGGGTATGCTCCAGACTCAGCTACTACATTGAGATATCAACCTCGCCATAGTAGAGGAGAATTTTATACATGGCTAGATCCAGTGAAGGAGTTATGAGGAGGAGAGGCCTATCCTCTAGTCTTAGGTGACCACAATAGACCTAGATATCCAATAGCTTACTATAGAGCATGATCTGACATGAACTCAACTAGATCTAATAATCAGGGAGAGGGACTTGCTGAGGGACTTGAGGGCTATTATCTCATCTTCATAGGCAGTCATGGCACTACTTGCAACTCCATCACATACACTTTTAGGAGGTCTAGATTCCATGACCAAGGTTAGACATCTCACTTCCCTCTTAGAGGAGGGAAATGCACGATCAACTATGAGGGCATCTCACATTTCTCAGTTGGAGGACCACATTCGATTGACAGGTGGAGAGGTGATAGAGGACACCCATACCATAGGTACTCACAAGAGAATATCTAGGTCTCATCTAGGGAGACAGGGTAGTCTTCAGCTATCTTGAGCCATAGGTCTCATTGAACAAGGATGGCTATCTCCCATGTGCTAGGCTTCTTTGGCTTGGATCAGGAAACAGATCCTAAATAGGGTACATAGTAGGTACCAGGGTTGATTGTAGAGAAGGCTCCAAAATATGGGGCTAAGGGAGGAAGAGAGATCTCCAGTACAGGAGGAGTAGGCCAGAGCTAGGGCTCTACTAGATACAAGTATTGTTGTATATGTATCATTTTTTGTGTAAGGTCTGAGGACCTACACGATTGTAGCCTACGGGTATTTTGTATACTCTTGATGTACTCTTTGACACACACACACACATATATATATATATATGATATTTGATCATTTATGGCTCATTATGTGTACTTGTATATTTTTAATTTTATGTTTATGTGATGCACATGGATGCAATGCTTATATGTTATGTTAATTTGATGCTATATGATGTGATGTATGGATGACATGCACTAGATAGCTATTTAATTTATGATGATGATGAGATGCAGTGATCTTAGATGCTTAAATGTGTTATTTATTATGGATGCATATGGATGCAATGTTTATTTTAAAACATATATTTAATTTTGCTTTATTGTATGCATTTAATTTATGTGATGATGTCATGATATGCTTATGCAATGTATGGTAATGCATTATGTTCATGATCATAATCTAATGGAAATGAACCTGTATGCTTTAATCACTTAAAACATAAGGAATGAATGTAAAATGTATGTATCAATCTAATGGACGACACCACAAAATGTATAATAATCATGCAAAATAATTGATAATCCTCATTACAAGAATTTAATCAATTAATCACCCATATATGAAATGCAGTGAGATGAATTGGTATAATGCGAATGATATAATATGTCACTCTATATTTATTTTTACATGATATAGTCAGTGGCCGTATAAATATCATTTTTGATATCCATCCGGTATCTATCCTATATCTTTGACTTGTGCTCAATGTAATGCATTCTAATGATTGAATGACCTTTATTTTTGATGGCTCGTGATATTTGGTATTTTGTTGCTATTAGAGAAATTTTTGAGGTTTTCCATGAGACTCAAACACCCTAGTAGACTTCTCAAAAGTCACATACTAATTGTACAAGGCTTTTGTTGGACAAAGCTTTCACCACGAATGACCCAACTATTCATTACCCCTATGTGTGCACGTGAGCATTTTTAGATAGACCATAGGCATACCCAAGATGTCAGACGGGACTCTTTCAACCCAAATGTGAGATCTAGATCCTCAAATTTTCATATCATCCATGTTTTAGACATGATTGGACTATAATGCTAGACAACCATGGGCACCCAAAGATAGCTCATCTTGCAAATTGATTAGGACTACCCCTTCAAAAGCAAGCGGGACTCTTTCAAACAATTTTCATGATTGGGGATCACCCAATATAACTACTACTCCTAAATAAAGTGGTACTCTTTCAACCCATTGCTACGATCGGGGTTCACTCTATGGCTTTGAATAGTGAATAATCTAGGGATTCAAGTTCTCACCCTATTTTTTATACTTGCTCATATGTAGTGATAAAAATCACTATTTTTTAACGTTTTACTTACGTTTGACTTGAGCAAGGGATTTGTATAGTGCTTTTGATTCACTATATCACTTTTGATTTTAGCTTTGAACTTTGAACTTTGAATTTGAGATTTAAACTTTGTATCTATGTATGAGTAGAGGAAATTCTTGTCCTTTTACCAAGGTTCACTACTCTAGACCGAACTATTTGCAAGATAAGCAGGTAATAAAACCCTTCTCTCTAAATACCCAAGACCACTTTCACAACTTTCATCCTCCCTTATCTTAGTAGGATTTTAAATGTTTTGATTAGTGATGGGATCTTGATATGTTAAGTACTATCACAACTAGTGACCTCATCTACAAAAGCAAAGCAAGATTTCTACAACATCTAAGAGACCCACTAGGTATGGTTGAGTGATTGGAAAACTTTGGTTTACATACATATTTCATAGCAACGGATGTTGTGTATGAATGCAATGAATTATGATAAATGCAAGGGTGCATGATTGAAACACAAACGTAGCGTTGTTTGTAAGACTGACAAACACAATCAATTCTACTGTGAGATGCAATAGATGAAGAATGCCTATATGCAATGCAATGAAGTGAATGCATGTGTGAATGCAAATAAAAATGCAAAATGCAAATGTTTTTGGATTTTATGCTTTACCAATTTCTTTTTGGATTTTATATATATTTTTAATTTTTATGGGTTTTGAGCCTTTATATTTGACCAAACAGCTAGTACATGCCCTTGGAGATTTTGGATTGACCAAGCAACTCTTAGGAATCCTTGGAGATTTTTGGGATGATCGAGTGGTTTTAAGCAAACCCTCGGGGCCTTTTTGGATTGACCAAAGGGCTCACAAATGCCTTTGGAGCATTTTGATTGACCAAACTACTCAGAAGAGAGCTTGCAGCATTTTTAATGACCAAACTACTCAGAAGAGAACTTGGAGCCTTTTAGGATGATCGAGCGGTTTTGAGAAAACCCTCAGAGTCTTTGGGTTGACCAAGTGATTTTTTAAAAATCCTTGGTGCCTTTTTGGGGTGACCGAGAAGTTTTAAGCAAACCCTCGAGGCCTTTGATTGACATGACCAAGCGATTTTTGGAACCCTTGGTGCCTTTTGCTATGCTCTCAAGCATAGAATGCCTTAAGATGGATGATATTGAGAGGTTCAAGCTCTTCAACACCCCCTAGCGATGTTAGGCGATAGGTACCTGGACCAATATTTTCAGATATGATATAAGGTCCTAGCCAATTAGCCACAAATTTGTCTCGCATATCAGGTGGTAAATTAGAGTTCTGTTGGTTCTCTTTTAGCCTAAGATCCCCAAACTCAAATTCTCTCTAATGGACTTTGATATTATAAGCTTATTTTAGTCACTCCTGATAAACATGGAGATGCTCAAGGGCATTCAAGCAACGTTCATCAAGCAGCGTCAATTGATCTAGGTGAGCTTGTCACACGGTGTCATCATCGATGAACTCTTTCAATGTGATGCGCATAGAGTTGGAATTTCCAACTCTAAGGGCATAATGTCCTCAACACCATATACTAGTGAAAATGGCATTGCCCCAGTGGGTGTCCAAATGCTAGTCCTGTAAGCCCATAATGCAAGGGGCAGCTAGATATGCCAATCTTTGTGGTGTTCTTGTATCATCTTTTTCAAAATGGCCACCACTATCTTGTTTGAGGCCTCAACTTACCCATTTGCCTATGGATAATATGGAGTTGCAAAACTATGCTTGATTCTATACTTAGACGTCAAATCTCTCATAGTTTTGTTCTTAAAAGAAGTTCCATTATCCGACACTATTTTGGATGGAATCCCAAAATGACATATAATATGCTCCAGTATAAAATCTACTATACGATCTCTAGTTATCATTGTTAAGGGAATGGCTTCCACACATTTTGTAAAATACTCAGCAGTCGTAATAATAAATGTATGTCGATCTGATTACTGAGGAGAAATCTTGCCAATAAGATCAAATCCCAACTAAGCAAATGGCCAAGCCGCTTGAATGGACTTTAAGTCCTGTGATGGCAAGTGTGTAAGATTAGCATGATGTTGACATTTGACGCATTTCTTGACATATACATTGCAATCCTTCTCCATAGTGGGCCAATAGTAACCCATTCAAAGGATGCGCTTGATGATGGCCATATCGCTAAAATGGCCATCACACATACCATCATGAGCTTCTAAAATTGCCCAAGATGACTCTTGGGGCTCAAGACAATGAAGGAGAACTCCATAATAACCTCTTCGGTACAAAATATCTCCTAGAAAGACATATTTAGTCGCTTTATTCTTGAATGTGCGTCTTGCGGCATGCGACAATCCCTTAGGGATCATACCAAGTTTTAAGAAGTCTTGGATTTGCGACATCCAGCTCCGATAAGCTTCAGCTTCGATCGCTAAGATGGATTTCTCCCCTTGCATATTTAATTTTGCAAATGCAAACTAGAAAAAAACCTTATGTTGAATGGTAGTACCACTCCTCATTGGGCTTTGAGAGGTTAATGACCCCCAGGGTGTCTTCTTAATAAATTCTTTAGCTCTGCAAAACCATTCAGCTTTTGGTTTTGCACTAATCATGTTGACTAATTCTTTATTATCAAAGGTTGTATTCTCCACTACAGTATGCGAGAGAGTTTTAACATGGATGGTAGTAAAATCAATAAACAGATTCTGAGGGATTAAGGATCCCAAAGACACCATGGTGTCTACAAAACTATTTGATGAACGAGGGATTGCCTCGATGTCATACCATTCCAATTTAGCCAAATATGTAGTAACTATATCTTTGTAGGCTTTCAACACTAGACATCGACACTAAAAAAGTCCCTTCACTTGGTTGACTACGAGCAAGGAGTCGCCAAAGATGTTTAATCCTTTAATGTTCATGGCAATGGCTATGTGTAGGCCCAATAGTAGGGCTTTGTACTCAGCATTGTTGTTGGTGCATGGGAAGTCTAGTTTGAATGATAAGGGCATTGGAGCTTCTTACGGCATGAAAAGCACTATTTCTGCACCACCTCCTTGCTCGCACTTCAAACCATCAAAGAACAAAGTCATATCAGCATTATTCTCTAGTTCTTTGGGTTCGAGAGCTTCGGATATGACGAAGATCGTATCATCTAAAATCTCAATGGTAAGAGGCCTAATGTTCGATAGTGGTACCTTGGCTAGCTAATCAGCTATGACCTGTCCCTTAATGGACTTTTGGCTTATCAATTCGAAGTCAAATTTTTTCAATAGCATGATCCACTTTGTAGTACATGTATTATGATATGTCTTGCTCATCATATACTACAAAGGATTTTGTTTTAATATTACATATGTCGTATGACTTAGCATATAGTGCCACAATTTCCTTGTAGCAAACACTACTGCTAAACAAAGCTTCTCCACATATGCATATCCTAGCTCGTAACTCACCAAGGTTCGGCTAATATAATATATGGCTTGCTCTTTGCCTTGCATGTTCTTTTGGGCTAACATGGTCCCTAATGCAAAGTTAATTGCCAATATATATAGCAAAAATGGCACATCTAGCCTTGGTGGAGCTAGCACTAGCGATGTCGTTAGGTATTGCTTTATTTTAGCAAAGGCTTCTATGCAGTCCTTGTCCTAATTAAATGGGACCCCCTTGTGTAGCAATCGATTCATGGGTCGACATTTATCCGATAATTGAGCGATAAATCGCTTTATGGATGCTACTTTGCCCTGAAGGCTTCTTAGTTCTTTGATATTGGTGGGAGGACGCATCTCTAAGATAGCCTTGACCTTTGCTGGGTCAACTTCGATGCCTCATTTGAAAATGATGAATCCCAAGATTTTACTTGAAGTTACGTCAAATACACACTTCTTAGGATTCAACTTGACATTATGCTCTATCAGGCGATCGAAGACCTTCCTTAGGACCTATGCATGCTATGCTCGCAGCAATGACTTAGATAGTAATTCATCGATATAATTTTCTAGGATCTTATGCATATAGTCATGAAAGATATATGTCATGGCTCACTGATATGTGGCACCAGCATTTTTGATACCGAATGGCATAACCTTATAGCAAAATGTCCCCCATGGCATTATAAACGTGGTTTTATGTTTATCTTCGAGCTTAATCCGAATTTTATTGTAACCAAAAAAACCGTCCATTAGGGAGAGTATTTTGTGACCTACAGTTGCATCTATAAGAGCATCGATATTCGGCAACGAGAATGAATCCTTGGGTGTTACCTTATTGAGATCTCTAAAATTCATACAAATACGGATCCTTCCATCAGGTTTTCCTACGGGCACCATATTGGATGCCCATTCTGAATAGTCGATGGAAATGACAAAGTTTATGTCCAACAGCTTTTGCAATTCATCCTTGACCATTAAGGCGATTTTTGGATGCATCTTTCTAAGCTTTTGTTTGACAGGATTTATTGTCAGATCTAGCAAAAGGTTATGAGTAACCAATTTTTAATCTAGACCTGACATATCTTTGTAAGTCCAAGCGAACATATTAGGTCTCTCTTTCAGTAGAGGGATGATGTTGTCACACACATTTGGAGTGAGACTCTCTCCAAATTTAACCTTCCTTGGATTGGTGGGATCATTACTGATATCCACTTCGAAGGTTTCCTCTACTGACATGTGTGATCCCTCCTCAAGCTAATGAGGGGTAGGAATCAAATGGATGTCATAAGCTAGGTTCATAGGTTCCTCATTAGAAGCATCCTCAGCATGATATACATCATACACACATCCTGGTGAAAAATGAAATGGTTGCAGCATTTATTCATTAGGAAATAAATCTTTAGGCTCGACAGGCAAGTCAACGCAATCCCAGTTGATAGCATCTACATTAAGATGCAATGGTTTGGATGGATCGGCTAGATTGTAGAGTTGAGTGGTCAAATAAATGGAGACCATGTTGATGGAATGGAATTGATCTGCATGACCACGCGGAAAAACCTCTACATCATAGATGCAGCTCCCATACCCGAGATCTGGATCTAACAACACGGGCACAAACGGGTCCTCTCTTTGGGAGGCATGGATAACTGGATCCTCCCTATGCACTACTTACAAAATATGATCATTCAGCTCAAGGAGCTCCATGTATGTTGGCGGATGGGAAAATAGCATGTGATAAATCACATTGAAATTTGACGGTCCTTCCCTGAGGCTAGGATGGAAATTAATCTCTCGGTGCAAATCCTCGGTCATATACGATGCATTACGGTGATGCAGGTAGGGATTTCCTACAAAATCCCTCTCCTTTTCATCCTCTTCATCATTGTCATAATACAATCCTTCGCCACTACCTACTAAAGTCACGAAATGTTCCAAATGAGGCCCTATGTAGGCTATCTCTTGATAACCGCATCATCATTTGAAGGCTCCTCGTTCATGTTCATTGATTTCAAAGGTAACAAATGATGAAAATTGAGAGGACCTAAATAGGTAAACTTAGCTCCATCATTACGATTATTGTCGTACATGGATCTCTCTATCTCACCCATAAAAGTTGGGAGATCATCCAGATGAGGCCTTCTTTGTCTCATATTCATAATCACTCTCAATTATGAAGTGCTCATTCATCTCACCCAATCACTCCATGGGCTATAGATGATGCAAGAATATCGGGCTTGCGAAGGCCAACTCAGTCTCATCCTCAGATCGATCATCGCTTGAGGACTCATTGTCAACGTCATAAATTGGTCCACTTATCTTGGAGGTGGACTCCTCTCCATATTCACTACAAATATCTCCTAACTCGAGATCGCTCAATATAATGGGGTTATGCCCCTGCACAAAGCTTATGACATGCTCTTGCACATCTTCATCACCTTTAAACTTGTCTAACCTGGGTATGTCAAAATACTCAGGATATTATGGAGTAGGCACCGAGGGGTCCAAAGGCTGATTATGAATCTTTCTTAGTGTCAGCTTTTGAACAGTCATGCCTTGCCTCTTGATTGCTTTGACCTTCTCAGCCAAAGCCTTGTAGGCCTCTGAAGATAGAAAGTCCTCTTTCCTAAGTTGATGTGGAGCCAGTATCGAAGTTACAGTCTTCCTCTATCGAGGTGGAGGATGTTGCTCTTCCTCCTCCTAAATTTAGGAGTTCTTAGGATATTCTTGGTTGTATCCCTCTCCTTCTTATTCCTCATGTTGTCTCTGCCTCTGATCTTTGGGCAATGGTGGTTGCCCCTTTTATTGGGCACTAACATGAGTACGATCATCTCTACACTCCTGATGCATATCGTCTTGCAAGAAAGACTTCCTATGAATGTGCTCTTCCTACTCAGCATGAGGGTATAGGCCAGCCCAAGCTAGCCTATCCTCCTGCTCTATGCGCTCCTTCTAGACAAGGATGTGCTCCTCACGCATGCACTACTCATATAGTCTCTATTTGATGAGCCTCTATGCTTGAATATTTTCATCTTCAATACGTTGCCTCTCTAGACGAGCATCCTCCAATTGATCTTGGAAGAGTTGTCATATTTGCTCGAATACCAGTCAGTGTGATCTATCGATGTGATCATTCATAGAAGACCTCTGGTATGCATTCTTCGTGCGAGCGACCTTATGGATTTTGTACCCATATGACTAATTTGCAATGCTTTTGCCTTTGTTTATAAATATGACATGGGCATCCTACTGAGCTCTGTGTTGTGCACCACCCTGCATGGATGGTGGATGTGTAACATGAGGGTACTTAGAAGCCTCTCCATGTTGTTCGGTAGTCCTAATGGAACTCCCGCTATGCTCACTCAGTGCACAAGTGGGTAGAGCTGAAGGCTTATATCCTAGCTGCTCAAGGACACTACCTAGTCCTTCTAACTGGCTGGATCACCATCACTCATGTGGTGGTGTACCATTGGCTCCCACATTAGCCATATCAATAGTGATCTTACGTGCCTCACAATGCATGGGAGTACGAACAGGCCTATGCTCGAAAGCAGGCCTATCTCCATACACTAAATGAGTGGATCTCTATCATGTCTATACTCTAAAGTTGGAGCCATGGACCCACCTGTAGACCTAGCATGTAGGGATACCAACTTGGACCCATGTATGACATACTCATCAGCCAATCCCGTAGATGCGCATGCACTGCAATCCCAGTAATGGCTTCCAAGTGGAGCTCCCTCATGCTGGGAGGCTATGTGCTCTGTCCTATGCCTATAAGAGTGAACAAAAACTCCTCTAGTAGGGGTACACTCAATAGTGTCCCCTCGTGTCAAGTTATCCCCTCTAATGCTTGTTGAACGATGTTTGGTGATCTCATGTGGCCGAGGGTTCAACTCGTGCTGCTATGAATATGATGGGGCTTGGTCATTGGCATCGGCCTTATGCCTTTGTCAATTACCCCATGTATCCACCATTGTGTACCTAGTGTCTAGATTTATCTTTTATTTACACAAGCAAGGTATACAATAATGATTATCTTGTTTTAAATTTTAAAAGTGAGCCCTAAACTATTTTATGTGTTTCAATGATTTGTTGTATCAGTAAATAAACTCTTATTGTGTTTTGCAAAGCTTTGTTGAATGATATTCTTAGTTTAATGGCTTTCACCTATATACTCTCAGCTCGACAATATGGATGTGACTTCCAGACCGCATAATCCAACCTATAATGTGTGGTAATGAATCCCACACACGATCAGGGAGCATAGGTCCTCCTAGATCCTCACCTAGTTTTTCCCAGTCAGTGTTATACCATCCGAAGAGAATACATGCAAATTTTCCAGGGTACGAAAGGTTCTTGGATCCGATATTGGTCTAGTATCCAAGGGTACATAGGATTTGGGCCAACGGATGGAAATCACCTCCACCGTCGTTGAACCCTACTAGTGGTTGGATGTGACTCCCAACTCACTAGTGTTTAAGTGCCAAGTGGTGTGTGTGGTTCCTTTTAATTTGCATGAAAGAGAAATGCATAAGATAACATTCAAATGATTCTTCTCTATATGTAATGCAAGAAAAAAAGAATGTTTCACATTAAGAAAGTATGCATGATTAATTTCATATGATATTTAGACAATGCATACTAACTATGAAATGGCCACTAATCGGGCCTCAAGCAAGCAAACAGAATACAAAAGACATCCTAGCACATTGGAGACTAGGGCAGACTCCACTCAGAGGTCCGATGTTCCTAGCAACACCTAGTAAAAATCTAAAATGAAATACCTAAGGACTTATGCACATATTGCCAATTATGTTGTCTTTCCTAATTAGTTGGATTTATTTTACATTATGGAATTCAAAAGACAGTGAAAACAGATACATAGAATGACAGTGGGACCTACCTCAAGTCCACATTCGAATAAGCTTTATCCCTCTATTGTTTGTTATGTCTACTATGAACCATAGTTCTATTGCGCGGTTCATATTGTAGCCCGCGTCTTGAAGTTGTGGGCCAACAATGAGACCGCAGCTGGAACCTATGGTTTAAACTTGCAATTCCAAAATAGAAAAACAATCAGTTAGATTTCTTGAATTATGGAGTTCCATCGTGATCACCTTCTGACCTGTCCAAAAATCATGCACCTATCTGATATATCAATGGAAATCAACATTAAAGCATGAAATGATAAACAAGATTGTAAATGACAATAAAACGGATGTTTCTTTTATTAATTTTGGAAGTCAATCTCGATTACAATCATGCCCCTCTTAGGGTCACCCAAATTTTGATATAATTAATACAATTCCAAAGCCCCCAATGGGGTAGGCACAATACTAAGACTCTCCAAATAGTCACAAACTGCTCTAGGGTGGAGTTTGACCCTCTTCTTCACGTTGAGGAAGGAATTGAATGGTTGAAACTCCTTTAAACCTGATTTCCTGCGGTCAAGAAACAACAGAAAAGCATTATAAGCATTGGGAACCTCTCATGATGAGGCCCTTTAAAGGATTTAAACATGAAAATGCCATAATGCTAATGCAATCAAGAAAGTGGATAAAATGTATTAAACTTGTGCAAGATTCGCCAAGATTGTTAGAAGCATAGAAATGAAGAATACTGCTATCTATTCAATGGAGTGATTATGTGAAATAATGCATGAAAACATGAAATTAACACAAATTATCCTAATTGGAAGAAATTGCATAAAATCCTAATTAAACCGGTCAGAGTCTCTAAAACCTAAGCAAAACCGCTAGAATGACTAATTTAACTAAGTTAAACATGTTGTAAAAGGAAAAGTAAGGGGATTTTTCACCTGTTGCAAACCGCGGCTTTGATGAGTGGTCTGCACTGTAAACTATGATGAGCAATCAAGTAGGCTTGCCCTCCAAATCCAGGGGCTATGGGCTTGATCCTCCTTGTCAAATTGATGATCAAGGGTCTCTTTAGTGTCCTCTAACAGGTTTGGCGGTTGAATTGTTGAATAGGGCCTCCGTTTTCTCGAATTAGCATTTCTTGGCTCTCCTAGGCTCCTAGGACCTCCATGGAAAATTGATTTTTGGGTGAATAGCAAAGTAGCCTTCTCAATGCATGAACTCAGTATGCAATTCGACAAGGCTTCGCTGCTCTCTTGATCAATAAACTCTCTATATTCATCCTCAATTTAGAGGGGTATTTATAGCATGCCCCTAGGGCTAGGGGTGGCTTCATGGAGAATCCAAGAACAAGAAGAGGTGGTTAGGACAGTTGGAGTGGAAGCCTCTAGAATCTTCCATCCTTTAATCGCCTTCTTCTATATCAAATGGTCGTTTAAATCGATTTGGCTCGGATCAAGGCCAACTGAACTTTATTTTAGACCATAGGTGATAGTTGTGGTTCAAACTATAAATCGTAGGTGTCAGCTGCGGTTCAGACTGTAGACCACAGGTCTCAATCGCAGTTCAGACTGATTAGGCCAAGGAGCCTAAATTGAGTGGTTAGAACCACTGCTCTATCTTGGATTCTGTCTAAGATCTTCCATATGGTCTTGTAGCATGTCCATATGAGTAGTCACCCTCGACATGATGCATTTTAGGTGTCTACAGTTAGAGACTCAATATGCTTCACACTTATCACAATGTTCAATTACTCTTAATCATTCTTTTAGAAATATATAGAGAATTGTTAGAGACCGTATGCTTCACACTTATCAATACTCAACCTCTTTCTCAAATCAATTCAGAATATATAATAATTTGTTTCAATAGAACTTGAACTATCACTTCACACGTCCACTTGACTAGGATCAACCAACTCTACTCAACCAATCCCTCAATGAAATAATCCTTGCTTACAAATCCTAGTCCAAGCATATGAACACTCACTCAAATGTTTCCAACAAATGCTTACCAACCAACCTCACATAACAATGATACTCATGTTCTTTTCAAACCCTAGTTCAAGTTCTTCACTCAACCAATCACTTCAACAACAATACTTATAAAACAATCTTCACATAACAATGATACTCATGTTCTTTGCAAACCCTAGTTCAAGTTCGCTCAACTTAATCACCTCAACAACAATGCTTATAAAATAATCTTCACATAAAAATGATACCCATGTTCTTTGCAAACCCTAGTTCAAGTTCACTTAACTTAATCACCTCAACAACAATGCTTATAAAACAAGGTTTTATCAACAACTCTTTATTCTAGAAAACCTTGAAGCATTAATTCAAAACACACTCAACAACAAAAATCTTAACCAAATCCTTTTCACTCCAACTTAGCATTCACAACATTCAACAATCACTCATTAGGAATATGTGCCAATACCTTTTGTTTGATGTAGAAGTACCCTTAGAGAAACCTGTCTTCAATCACAATTTTCCTCTTTGCCAATTTCAATTGTTAGATGAAAAAATATCACACTAACTCTTGTTTAAATTATTTCTCAAACACAAAAATAATCAATCCCAAATACACCTTATTACTCCTTAAAATTAGCAATCATCAAATTAAACATAAAAATAATCACTCAAAATGCTCGTTATAATCTCCAATTTAATAAATCAAACTTTCAGAAATAACCTTGATCACATAATTTAGGCAAAAACTAAATCTCATAAACCATCAAACATTTATTTTCCAACCTTGGCACATAAAAAATATTTTTATTTCCTTCAACCTTAGCACATCCCAAATTAAGCGACCAATATAACAATCAACAACGCATACCTTTCTCTCAACCACCAAAAGGCCTTGATGGATTTTGATCTCGAAACCTCTCCGTCGAGTGCCTTACCCAGGCGCCAGCCCACCGCATGGGCTAGGCACTCCCATGAGAAGGGAAAGGTGATTGCCCCCTTATATATCCTTGTTGGTGCCACTTCCAAAAATGATGACCTTCCTACATTTCAAAAATGTGAACCCTGTGAGATTCGAACCTGCGTCCTCCTTACTAGAAAACGTCTTAGCACCTTCTGCCATCGCCAGCTGCACTACGCGATGCATGTGCAGGGTGAAAGGATCCTAGCTCCTACTTATTCTTTCTGCTGTCGTCGAAGGTTTTCAACACAAAATCGTTGCATTCTTTCTGCGCACAATATAGCATAGGCATTCGAATATAAAAGCATTGGGGAGTTTTCTTAAGGGAAAGGCTTGCCTATATATATACATAATGTCTTAGTTTCATAACACGTTGGTGCAAATCGAATTTAATAATTCGATTTATAAACTTTGCTTTATAACCCTTTTTAGGGTTTTTTAAATTAATAAAAATTAATTTATAATTAAATTAAAATTAACTTATAATTAACTTAAGTAACATGAAAGTTAATTAAATTAATTAATTTATAATTAATTTAAATTTCCTTTTTAATATTATAATAAACTATTATAATATTATTTGCCTAGGTTTGCCCTTTGGACCTCGTCTGACTGCTTGGAACCGAGTCTTGATCAACTGAAGGTGAATTATCCTTTTTCACTTATTGGAGAACCTGAAACTGATGTTGCCCACTGAAACTGCCATTGTCTGGTGTTGAAATATTGACATCAATTACCACTCACTCTTGACATCAATGACAACTCATCTACTCAAAATGTCCAACACACACAAATTACATGTTGAAATACAAACTAAATCTATGTACAAAACTATGGGCCTTGATACATAATAGCATATAAGCATTAATGATAAAATTGTTACATTTTGGTATAAAACATACCCTTCCATTTGAAAAGTCTTGTCCTTGAAGCATGTGAGGGAAGTTATCGATATGACCTTTGTAAATCTTCAAAGAAGCAATGTGCTACATTAAAATCAATCCATACTAGAGATATTTTGATTAGCATTAATTCTATTTTAGTGTCAATACTTGTACTTTGGATCCATGATTGTCCTTTGTGTGCAATCCCATATGCGTCTTCTTTTTCATTTAACATTTGAATCAAGGATTTCCTAATCATGTGATTAAAAATATGATTCTATCTATAGAAGGCCTTAATCCCCCAATTACACTATATATACCTTACAAACAATAGGACCTATTGTAATTTATTATTTTTTAACTCCAATGGATATTTCCTAAAGTTTATGGTCATCTTGAGTATACCTTTTTATCCTAATGGACAATTTGTTGAACTTTTTCTTCTTTTTTAATTGTGTAACTCGGGATAATAATACTTGATTATAATCATGACATCACTTGATTTGTTTGTTGTTTTCCTCTGGTTTCTTCTTTAATTGCAATAAATTGTATTTAAGAAGTTTAATTATACCCCCTCTTTGAACCATATTGCTAAGAATAATGTATGTTCATATTTCTTAAGAAAACCTAAATCATGCCTTTCCAAGGATTTTCCACTATTTCTTTACTTCTCCATCTAGATAGAATATTACTATAGAATGACAAACATTTGAATCACAATTTATTTTTTTACGAATTTATATTTTTCTCACATCTCCCTTTTTATGAATATATTTTTACACCTTCGTATGGTTCCTCTTGATTACTAATGAATACAATTATTTTTTTGCATGTAAAATTTTAAAGGCTTAAAATAGAAGAAACTTTAGATTGTGTTTTATACAAATACTTCACAAATGGTAGATATCATAATACTTTTCAAAAATCAAATGAAGAATAATATTCACCACAAGTCATATGCAAGAGAATAGAGGAGTGAAATAGAGAAATTAAGTAGACAAAAGAGAATGAAATAGGTCCACAATATCACTTCATTTCAAAAACTAATATAGTGAATTAGTGGTTGGTGGGAATTTATAGAAGATACCTAAAACCCAAATTATAATCACATAATACATTAATCTAGGCCGACATAAGGCTCAAGGTTAAGTCAAAGTTAACCATAAGTTACTAAACCCTTAATAATTATTTAGTCAAGGTTAACCATCCAAGTGGATTAAACAATCTCGTTAGGGGTGAATATGTAAACATACAAGTGGTTTAACCAATCATGGTAGGGGTGAATACATCAAGATTATCTATAGTCTTACACAAAGAATACCTATAGGCTTACATTGAAAATGCTTATAGTATTACATCAAGAATGCTTGTAGGTTTATATCATCCCCTATCAAACTTGACCAATATGGTTAGATTACCATCTTCCAACACCCCCATAATTTGAGCTTGAGATCAAGGAGATAAGTAATTAAAGATGTTAGCATCTCTCATCATATTGAATGCTTGATTAGGCCAAATATTATCTGAACCTTTAAGGCTTTTGCATCATCTACAAGATTATCAAGTTGCCAAGAAAATATGAACCTCCATCACCATATAGAATACTACCTATTCCCCTCTAAGGGACACTCTCAAATCCAGGATAGTCCTACAATTACTTATATGGCACTTTAACATGATTTGGATAAAGTTTGCTTATTGATTATAGCAAATATGGCATATGTGTTCCATGATTGTCATATTATGATATCAAAAAAAAAAAAAAATTGATGCAAATATTACAATGAGACCAAAAAATTATGCAATTTAAAAAACCAATTTCCAAACACTTTTGTATGTAAAAATTAATGCCTTCAAAAAAATTCTCCTCCACACACTAACAAAACCACTAAAACCCAAAAAAATATTTTTTCAAATTTATTGATGACCAATTACAATGAACCATGTCATAAGATTGAACAAATGAAAAAATTACCACCTACCTCCTATCTATTGCCTACTAGACTAGTGACTAGGCATCCTGCAAATTATTTCTTACCAAATATTAATGCTTGATTACTTATAATTCAAGTATAGAGTAAAATATTAGGTTTAGTGGGCTAATTACATGTCACATTGGCAAAAGAGGATTCCAAGTTGATAAATAAACTATCCAATAGTCAACATGGAGTAAAAGATGTTTGAACATGATACCTCTTCTCCGTAAAATACTTACATCCCATGCCATAGTCGAGGTATAATAAACTCCATCAAGGTTGATACTGAGAAGATATTTGCTTCAACACCATATCCTCTTCCATACAAAATTCTATTAACCATTTAGGAATAGAAAATGCACCAAAAATATTATTGCCCTCTAAGCACAAAGACCCTCATAGGTATGCATCCACATAATGAGGTAAGCATACAAACAAATATGTTTATAGTAAAGAGTAACATGAGAGTTTTAAATCATGACCTTATGGGTGCTAAAGCATTGACTTCTAAATGCTCACAAACCTACCAAAATCATCATTAGATCCTTTATTGATATACCCACAAAAATAAAATCTACATCAAGATTAGTTGGGTCTGCTTGATCCCACATAATTTATCCCATGTATCCATTCATAGCCTTCATAAACTTTATGGGCATCTAAATGTGCCATACATTCCTTTAGTAAATACTAAGTGGAAAGAAAATATCATGATTATAACTTTGTCTCCTCCTCATTGAGGTGTCTTCGCATGATAATATCATCAATCCACTATGTAGATTAAAACAAATCAATCCCCTTACCAATAAGAAATGTGATATATTCCATGTAATTCAACATAAATGAAAACCACCCAACTATCATAGTTCAACTCTTGAGATTTTAGTAGAGGGATGTATATGCTATCACCTCTTCAACATGATCCACTAATTAACCGATGCTTTATGGTGTGAAAAGACTAAAATACAAGAACCATGCCATGCCAATGCTTAGCATTCCATGCTAGTGCTCACCTCCATGAAAGTCCACCATGCTAGCGTCCACCTCCATGAAGGTCCCAAAAAATATTTATGTTGTACTACAAAATTAAAAGTGGTCCAAAAGTAGATCCTAAGATTTAAACATATGACCTCAACTCATAAAATGCTTGAAATAGTATGTCACTAGTAAAGCATCCAATAAGTTTTTCAAACATGAAAGGAATTTTTTTTATCTTTGATGTGTTGGCAGACTATCTTCCACCAGTTGGGGGGGCATCAAACTCAGACGTTGTGAAGACTAGGAGTCTTAACTCCCAACCATCATATGTAGTACCTTCCATTAGATACCTCCAACTTGGATGTAACAATAGATGCCTTCCTCCATAGACAAGAATCCTCACTTTTTCCACGATCAAAAGAACAACATGACATAACAGATTTTGTTAAGTTTTGAACTCAAAACTACTCAACCACTAGGAATTTACCTTACTGTTGTGCTACGACTTACTGATGAAGATAAAAAATACCCCTACAAAGCATATCCTTGTGTGCCTAAAGCACCAAAAATTAAGTGTATGCCTTCCTATTCATACAAAAATATCATCATCTATCCTTTCTTACAGCCAAACAATATATCTAGTTTCAAATTTCAAATTTTGGAGAAAAACGATCATTCTTTTGGATGTAAAAAGGAGACATCAAAAACACTAAACAAGGACCCCTAAATATTTCATAGGGACCTCAAATATGTTGATGGTGTGACCATATCAAGCATGATTTGCCTTGTACAACCCTTTTCTAAAACACAACCTATCAAGCAATCCTCTCCTACCAAAGCAACATAAAAGACTGTTGGACCATTCTAACTTGTCAAGTGGGTTGGATGTATTTGCCATGCATTGAATCCTACCTAGGGATTATTTGGCAATTAGGGGTATCCACAATTTTTTTAAATATTCTTCCATACAAACTTCCCTCTCATTTGTGCTACGCCTATGACAAAAAATCTAGAGTAGAAAAGGAAATGATTTTTTTAATTTGTAAAAAATAAACAAGAATTTTGGAAAACCTTTTAAAATTTAATCCACTAGATTTAGTAAGATTGCATTTTAGGGCATCATTGGAGAATTCAATCCAAAATCAAATTTATTAGTCAAATAAATTGAATGCCAAAAGAGAGAAATATGGCAAACCTATCAGTGAATATTTCTCCTAATCCAATCAACTTTTGTCACACAAGATATCCTCACAATACAAATTTCTAGTAGGAATTTTAAGTTTCTACACAATATATTTCTCAAAATTATTTTAGAAACAATATCTCTATGTAACTGAATGAAGCCTCTCCATACCTGCTCTAATACCATGTTAGATTTCATGGTATTATCCAAAAATCAAATAGAGCACAACATTCACCACATATCATATGCAAGAGAATAAATAAGTAAAATAAAAATATTAAGTAAACAATAGAGAATAAAATAAAAGAGGTGGGTTCCTATAGACACCCCACGATTTCACTTCATATCACAACCTAATGCAATGCATTAGTGGTTAGTGGGTTATTTATAGTATATAATTGATCCCCAAATTATAATTATATATTATATTAACCTAGGTTAAGATAGGATCAAGGTCAAGTCAAGTTTAACCATATGTTATTGAACACTTAATAAAATTTTAGTTAAGATTAACAATCCAAGTGGTTTAACCAATCTCGCTAAGAGTAAATACATCAAGATTATCCATAGGCCTGCGCAGAGAATGCCTCTAAGATGACATAATAAATGCTTATAGGCTTATATAATTTTTTATATAACTTGGCCAATAAAATCACATTATAATATTTCAATAACAAATATTTCCAAAGTTTAGTCTATTTGGAAATTTTTTAATTTTTCATTTTAACAAAAAAAAAAAAAAAACAATGATATAATATGATGCCTATTCAACGGCGTAAAAGTTTTAAAATGAATCGTGGCATGGTGGTTATAGGAATGGACTACGCGAAGATCTGTGTGGTAGCTTCTAGTACGAATAACGCAGAATACTGTAGTGGCCATAAAAAACCGAACAACCTGCCCGGATTTGTGACGGCTACCAATTCCACCATAAAAAAAAATGATGCCTATTATTGGCTAATAAAAATAGGGTACCAAATATAATCTTTTTTTACTACTTACAAAAAATTAAATAATATTATCCATAACACTCTCCATATAAATCCAAAAATGATGGAAAAGAATTGTTGGAAGTGTTTGATGTTTCCTTTCAAACAGAACAAGTTTTTCCTTAATCCACTGCTTGAATGTACAATTATGTTTTCTATAATTATTTGTCCTAATTTCCTTATAGATTAAAACTTAGCCATGACACTGCATATGATAGGTTGGTCTTGTGATGCAATATTGACACATGTCTCAATTAAGACCCAATTCTTATGAGATGTTAATGCAATCCATGAATACATAATATGTCTTACCACTCCTAATGTTGATCCTTATGGCCAACACCAAGATCGCTATGTAATAAAATATTTATTACAAAAGGTTGTACAACACATATTAGCGCATAGGTACTCTACTACCCCATAAATTGATTATATTGTCTCAAACGAATATCGCTTATCACACGGACTATGCCTTATAATATCCTCCCCATAAATTGATTATATTGTCTCAAACGAATATCGTTTATCACAAGGAGGATGCCTTATAACTATTAATAATGATCTTTGTGATAAATACCAAGCTCACCCTATAGTGAGACACTTAGCACTTAAATATTCAAGGTTAAGACATTGAAACCTAAGCACTCTTCTTTATCATGGTGCCATTATGTTATCCCCTACTATATGCATGAGCACCCATTCATATTTGGATAAAATGCAAATTATATATATAGATATATATATTAATTAATTAGTTAATATTATTCATGCAGGCATTTTTAGAAATACTTATCCAATAGTTAAAATTAAGGGGTAAGAGATAATGCAGGTAGGAAATATATTAAAAAAAGTTTTCATGAGCGTTAAAACAAATGTTTTTCTTGGGTCTTGAAAAATATGTTTTGTTGGGCCTTAAGGAAAGTTAATTCTAAATATAGGAGTAACGAGTTTTTAAATATAGTGTTATATACTTACAAAACATAGCAGTGATTTAAGCAACAATAGAGTTATAAAGGTTATGAAGGAGAAAGAAAGGGTGGGAGCTGGTATGTATATGAGATTCTCCCAGCTTTGAACTATAAGTAGTGTTTTTATTAGTAAGAAATAATTGTTGTGTTAATTGTTTTTTATTTTTTATATTTATTTTATTATGTACTTTTGTTATCACTTGCTAACCCATTTATGACTCAATGTAATTTCCATCCGTAGTAGGGAATAAATTTTAAAAAGTTTTTATGAGGGTTAAAACAAATGTTTTTGTTGGGTCTTAAAAATATGTTTTGTTGGGCCTTAAGGAAAGTTAATACTAAATATAGGAGTAACAAATTTTTAAATATAGTATTATATACTTACAAAACATAGTAATGATTTAAGCAACAATAGAGTTATAAAGGTTATGAAGGAGAAAGAAAGGGTGGAAGTTGCTATGTATATGGGATTCTCCCAGCTTGGAATTATAAGTAGTTGTGTTTTTATTAGTAAGAAATAATTGTTGTGTCAATTGTTTTTATTTTTATATTTTTTTATTATGTATTTGGATGGCTTTTGTTATCACTTACTAATCTCATTTATGATCTAATGTACTTTCTTTCTGTTGAATACGAAGATGAGATAGCATCTCAATCCACATCCCAATTGGAATGTCCTTGTCATGTCTATCTAGTGTTAAAAACATGTAATATGATCTTATTTGGCCAAGGCCCACATTGTATGATGTAATTGTGTGTAAGCCTATAAGAAATTAATATATGATGTTTAGTGAGTATTTTAATATTTAGCTTAAGGGACCACATTTTGTAATAATTAACCTTATTATACCTTATCCTAATGTTTTGAAGTGTTATGTAATTTGTAACTAATTATTGAGGTGTTTATATGCTTATCCCACCTGATCCATTGTCTTGATGTGATATATATTTTGATCATTTTGAGTGGTTGCCTAGGGACTATTGGAATTCACAATATATTCCAAAAACATCCTGAGACATGCATTCACCACAATCAAATGTAGAAAAAGAAAGAAGAATGAAATAGAAGAGTGTATAGATGAAAAAAGAGAAAGAGATAAATGGCACAAAAGAAAAGGAACAAAGGGTGGGTTATTGTAGGAACCCTAGTATCTCACATATCACCCACTGACATAATGGATCAATCAATTGGGGATTATTTATAGTGAAACAAAAAACCCAATTAATAGTTACCCTCAAACCAACATTAATTTTTTTTTGTTTTTTTTGCTTGATAATAAGGGGTTGTACTTAGGTCCCCCACCCTTGAAAAATTACATATCTCTTTTTTAGAGCTTTAGAGTTTACAAATAGATACACTTCTCATCTCAATTGAGATGCTATAGCTAGAAACCTACATCATTTTACATAAAATGTCCGAATTCTTGATTTTCATTTTTTGGATCTTTTCAAATTTTTGTATGAATATAATTAATCCATAATTTAGCATCTTTATTAACATTTTCCTATATCATCCTTCACAATACCAAAACTTCACCTCTACTATCTATGCCTTGCATCTTAGTAGAGTAATATTTCCAAAACATCGCACTATCATAGTTTGCTTTACCAAATATGGATTGCTAGTTTCCTTCCTGAAACGCAAGTGCAACCACAAAATTATAATAAATAGTCTAAATAAAAACACATTATTGTTACAAAATAAAGCAAATATTAACAATGGAAAACATTAAAGTAAATCTTAATCATTAATTGATTCAGGCAATCAACATTTTTTTCCAACTTCAACTAAACTTTTTACTTCCTCTAACCATGGAAAGGAGAAAATTAACTTCATGATCCTCAATTAAAACCCCTCTATTGGCTATCTTATCTGCACATTTATTTCCTTCCCTTAATATATGTTTAAACTTGATTTCTTCAAACTCTTTACCAAGATATTGAATTTCCACAATTATCTCTTGTATGTTCCATGGAGCCTTTGCTTTCCTCAAAATTACATTTAATACTATGAGAGAATCACCTTCCATCCATACTCTATTCCATTTCATTTGATTACATATTTTTAACCCTTCTAAAGTTGCTCAAGCTTCAACTTCATTATTTGTCTTAAATCCACTATTGAAAGCATAATGAGACAAAATCTCTCCTCTATTATTTCTAATTATTCCTCCTCCTCTTGCTAGTCCTATATTTCCTTTAGATGTTCCATCAAAATTTAATTTAATCCACTCCACATCTGGTGGTTTCCACTTTATATTATTTGCCTTCTTTTTGCTTCTCTTGTACCCAAAATCATAATTCCATTTAATGATTTGACTCCATCTATCAAGGCTCTCTGCTTCCAAATTAGGTACTGAGTGAGTTGATAGGGTTGGTTTAGACTCCTCTATGGCTAAACATATATTTTTTTTCATTACCTCTAAATTGCTTTCCTTTCCTTTAAATATTTTTCTATTCCTTTCTAGCCATATAGTCCAAAGTATTGTATCTTTTGATATATCCCATATTGTCTGTAAAGCCTCACTTTTACAAGTGCTCTATCATTGCTTTAGTCAATCTTCAATTATGCTATACATCACCATGCATTTACCAAACATATTACGAATCTATTGCCATAGATTCCATACTATTGAGCAATATCCCAAGAGATGGTCTATACTCCCCTCCTTCTTATTACCAGAAACACATTGAGAGGGGCCATGAAAACCCCTTTTCATAAGGTTATCCAAGGATAAAATTCTTCTATGACCTACTAGCCAAACAAATATTTTGACTTTAGGAATGCTTGGGCTATCCCAAATATCTCTTCATATTCTAGTAACAGTATTATTTTGTTGGTGTTGAATATTATATCCACTTCTTGTTGTGTATTCTCCTCAGCTATTCAACTCCCAAATCAATTTATCCTTGGCTCCCCTCCGAATAATCACAGTTGTTATATTTCTACTCAATTGCCTCTTAGCATCAATATCTTGTATACTTGTAAAAAAATATTCTTTCCATTTGTATCTTCCTTCTTGATCCTTGTATAAAAAAATTTGAAACCCTATCACCATATTTGTCTTGAAGCAATCTCATCCAAGGTTTCAAAATTGGATCTAAATTGAGTGGTATTTTATCACACCAAATATCCATCCAAATAGAAACTTTTCTCCAGTTCCCACCACCCATCTTAAACCATTAATCATAAGATCAATATATTGTTTAAACCATTCCAAAGAGTAGAACCATTTGGTAGAGAGAATGCAATAAATATTAAACTTGGGTCATTTGGATCAACATACTTAGAAGTATTCTTGCCCATTGTCTTTGACACTCTTTGTACAATCTCTAGATAAATTTTCCTCTAAGAGCTAACTTTGCATTTGTAAGAAATCTTAAACCAAGACCTCCCCTAGTTTTATCATCACACAATTTGCTCCATTTCACCAAAGGAAATTTCCTTTTATCATGTAAACTTGACCATAAAAAGGATCACATAATATAGATTAAACTTTTTTCAAATGATTTTTCCATAGAATACAATGACATATAATATGTTGGAATGGCTTGTAATACTAACTTAATTAACTGCACTCTTCCTGCTAATGATAACTATCTACCTCTCCAAGCTAGAAGTTTATCTTAAAATTTACTAATAACTAGATTCCATAAATCTATCCTCATTCTCCCCTCAAATAAAGGTATCCCAAGATAATTTATTGGTAAATTTATTGTCTCCATTTGAAGCAACCTGCAAATGATTGCTTTGATATTAGCAAGAGTGTTAAGGAAGTAAGTTTTGGATTTAGTCCTATTAAATTTTTTCCCTTAAGCTATTTCGTACTCTTTTAAAAAGTTATTCAAAGCTTTGGCTTCATTTATCCTTGCCCTTCCAAAAAGAGTTGTATCATCTACAAATTGTTGATGGGTGATGTTATCGATGTTATTACTAACCTTGAGTCCACTTATAAGCCCATATTTGTAAGTCTTCTTTAAGTTCCTACTCAAAACTTCTGCCATAATAATGAACAAATAGGTAGATAGAGGATCTCCTCGTCTAAGGCCTCTCTTGGCTTTAAAAAATTATGTCTCTAACCTATTGACCAACAGTGAATAAGAAATTGTAGAGACACAAGCTTTAATCCATCTAACTCATTTCTTCTTAAAACTAAACTTATCTAAAATTGCAAAAAGAAAATCCCATTTAACCTTATCATAGGCTTTACTCATATCAAATTTTAAGATCATTGCTTTCTCTTTTCTTGAAGTTGTTGAATGTATAACTTCATGAGCTACCATGATCACATCCAGAATTTGTCTCCCTTCTACAAATCCTCCTTGCTCTTCTAAAATGATATTTTCTAACAATGGCCATAATATATTCGCCACCACTTTGGAAATAATCTTATAATCCATATTACATAGGCTTATGGGTCTAAAAAAAAAAAAAATTCATCATTTTTTTTTGGAATTAGGGTAAGATATGTTGCATTTATTTTATAAGGTATATATTGTTTTACCCTAGACTGACCCACTACTGCCAATAAAGAATCCTTCATTATATCCCAATTATGTTGGTAAAAATTTGTAGAGAGCCCATTGAGACCTGGGGATTTATCCTTATTAAAGGAGAAAATAGATAAATGAACTTCTTCTATAGTAATAGGTTCCATCTGTTTCCTATTGTCTTCATTCGTTATAACTAAAGGAACATCTTGGAGAAGTTTATCATTAAGAATTTCGGTCTCCTTTGAACTTAGAATTTTTTGATAAAATGAATTTACCTCTTTTATAATTTCACTCTGATCTTCAATTCAAACCTCTTCTATTGATTTAATTCTACTACTTTTGGAATTTGATCTTTGTAATATAGCCATCCTATGAAAAAACTTTGTATTTTTTTCTCCTTCTTTTAACCAAGTCTGTCTTGATTTTAATCTCCATAATTTCTCTTTATTACTCAAAATATTATGATATTCACTAAGCATCTCCCTTTCCTCTAAGGTTGGATTATTATCATCACCTTCTTGGAATTTTGAAAGTTTATCTTTTAGTTTTTATTTCTTCTCAAAAATATTTTCAAAGGTGTTGTTGTTCTATTCTTTTAATCTAGATGTCATAGATTTAATTTGGTTTGGAAGAGCATACAACCCACCATTACCTAAAGAATTCCACATTTGTGCTATCATATCAACAAATTGAGGATGGTCTTCCCACATCTGATCATATTTAAAATATGATCTTTTTTGAATTCACTTACCACCATTTTAACTCTTATTGGCCAGTGATCTGAACCAATCCTTGTTAAGGTATTAATATTAGCACAAGTTCCTTCATCTAGCCAATGATCTGAGATAATGCATCTATCTAATTTTTCTACTATTAGATTCTCACCTCTTCTATTTTTGGTCCAAGTATAGTTATCTTCTTCAAACTCAACTTGTCATAGATTATTATTTTGAATAAAAGCTGAGAATAAACCAACATTAACCTCACTTTGAGGTTAAATTGCAATATAATAATAATAAATTATATATTTAATTAATATTATCCATAAAGGAGGATTAACCAATATCAATAGGTGTAAATACACGAAGAATATCCTTAGGAGTCCATAAAAATTCCCATAGGCTAACTCATAGATACCTGTAGGATTATACAGAATAATTTCCATAGGCTTACATAGTACTTACCAATATGCTACATAAAGAGAACCTATAGGTATTTCATCACTATCGACCTTATATTAATAAGATAAGATTATAAATATTTCAACATTTCCCATAATCTAAGATAAGGGTCTAAGGTGAGAAGACATTAGAGATGATCCATCTCCCCCCATATTGAATGCTTGTATGGGC
Source organism: Wollemia nobilis (assembly GCA_028583015.1). Classification (NCBI taxonomy): domain Eukaryota; kingdom Viridiplantae; phylum Streptophyta; class Pinopsida; order Araucariales; family Araucariaceae; genus Wollemia; species Wollemia nobilis. The sequence continues at coordinate 2,457,292 of JAQPPZ010016480.1, read as the reverse complement.
TAATGGATCTTGTTATCTTCTCTTGCCAAATGTACATGAACTAGATCACCTCTCCTTAGACATGAAGTCATAAAGCTACCTCCTAGATTAAGATGTTGAGATTCCCATGATAATATCTTTTACATACACTATGGTGACCATAATTTATCCCTCAATCTCAAGAGAAATTATTTGAATCATGAAGTAATATGTAGGTCTTTGAATAATCAACCCTAATGGCTAGAAAGGACCCATAGAAACAAGATGTACCTTATGCTTATCATCCAAAATCTACTTCTCTTGTAGCCCAAAATATTACCAACCACCACACTAAATTTAGAACAAACATCCACTAAGAGAAAAGAGAAGTATAAACACAAGAAATTTAAAACCTCTCAAATATAGTACAACTAACCGACCACTTCACCAATAAAATCAGTTGGAGGTAGATGTTTGGTGCTCCTTGAAGACATAAAATCTACTATAAGAAATGAGAGGAAATGAGTTTTGAATTTGTGATCTTGCAAAATAAGGCTTTTAAATCATACATTTAGCTATATGTGAGCAAATTTTCCAACTCTCATGACAATAGACTATTGAAGTTAAAATCACACCATAAAGAAGAATGCCAAGTGGGTGTATTTTACATAGAAAATAGTAATAGGTCCTTATATTGGTGTCACTAATTTGTAGACCTCAAAAAACTACTCAATTTAAAAAAATGGGCTCAAAATGCTTTTGTATGCAAAAGTTATGACCTCCAAAGTTTGGGCATGTTAGAGTGAAAAAAATAGTAAATAAATAAATAACCTTATATTTTTTTAGCCAATTAGAATATGCCACTTGTTACCTTCAAATGCTACATTTGTTATTGTAATGCACTAAAACAACATCCAACTAGGGCAATAAATGGTAATATATATAAAAGAATGCCAAGTGGGTCTATTTCACATAGAAAATAGTAATAGGTCCTTAGATTGATATCACTAATTTGTAGACCTCAAAAAGCTACTCAATTAAAAAAAATGGGCTCAAAATGCTATTATATGCAAAAGTTATGGCCTCCAAAAGTTTGGGCATATTAGAGTGAAAAATTGTAAAAAAATATATAACAAACCTTAATTTTTTTAAGCCAACTAGAAGATGCCACTTTTTACCTTCAAATGCCACTTTTGTTATTGTAATGCACTAACAGGACATCCAAATAGGGTAATAAATGGTAAGTTATATATATATATATATATATGAGATGTCAGGATATAACACTAATAGGAATGGAACTTGAGACCTTGTTCTCATCATCCAAGATCCCAACCACTACACCATCAATATCAACATGACAATCAAGTGGATTTTATTTTTTTGAAATGTATGATAGCACTTTAACAATGAATAAAAAATGCACCCAAATTTGAATGGGAGACATCCTGCCAACCAAACAACCATCCTGCCATTGTAGTGGCACCATGGATGGAAGGAGAAGCTAACTTTACTTCTTATATTCATGGCACTAAGAATTAAAAAGAGTTAATAGGACACAAAAAACACCCACCAAGGTTTCATCATGTGACCTACTAAACATAAGCCTAGTGACTTACCATTGTGCCATGGGACGTTATTGTGATGTGTTACAACACTATTACATTATTGAATTTTTATTTTATTTTTATTTTTATTTTACATGGTGGAATCGATAGCCACTATGATGATCTGGGCACATTGTCTGTCTTTATGGCCGCCATAATATTCTATGTTATCTGTTTTAAAAACTGCCACACAATCCTCTGTGCAGTCTACACCTATAACCACCATGTCACATTCATCTTAAAATTTTTACACTGCTAAAAGCACTAGGAAAGGGACAAGCGTTCATTCCGATAAGGCTTGATATTTTAACGTTGGGTGTTCATACCCCTTACAGGGTTTCATCATACCAATTGGTCTACACCTCAAACCTATTATTGAGTCTTTATAAAGACAATGAAAAGCTAAAAAAAAAACCATTAACTCAATGACGATGGGGAGGCTCGAACTTGACATCTTAGTCATGTTTTTCAAAGAGATTACCTTTGTGGTACTCTTTACAAATATAATCGAATATGTTTTGAGATTAAAAATATTTTCAAATTTCTTGTCATAAAAGGTCTACGCATGATTTCCTACCCTCTCTTGCCGCATAGCAAAATAATTTATGAATTAAAAATTTAAATTTTGAATTTTTGATGGAAGATAGGCATCTTTTTTATACCAAAATATGCATTAAAACAATGAAATTTCCAAAAGTGTTGAATTAAAACCCCCCAAAAAAACATTTCACAATGAATTTAATAAAACTAATGACATATCCATAACTACCATGGTTGTCCCTATACAACCTTTTTGTGCGATTGAGTGAAGTTCCTTTTTTTTGGCTCTAAAACCATGTTGGAATTTATAATATTTTCTAAAAACACCCTGAGACAAACATTCATTACAACCATGTGCCAAAAAGCGAAGGTGAGCAAATTAGAAGAGCATAAAAATAGAGAAAAAAATAAATAACACAAAATAACAGGAGGAGTAAGGGTTGGGTTCTTGTAGGCAACCTAATGTCTCACATATCACCAACTAATACAATGGATCAATCATTGGGAGGTACTTAAAGTGATACCAAAACCCCAAATTAATAGTTAGTCTCAATATGACATTAACTTGACTTTGAGGTTGAATTACAATAATATAATAATAAATTACACCTTTTAATTAAGGTTATCCATAAAGGCAGGTTAACCAATATCACTAGGGGTGAATACATGAAGAGTGCCCTTAGATTTACATCAATATGCCTATATGCTAACACATAGATGCCAATAGGCTTACATAGAAGAATACTTATAGGCTAACATAAAAATATGCCCATAGGATTATATAGATCATTGTTGTCCTTAGACTAATAACATCATATTACAGATATTTCAATGGGGACATCCTTCATCTCTTATGCATTATCATTCTTCCTTTTTGTCCTTTATTTTCTCTTGCTATAATATTTGAGTGGATGATTAGATTTTATTCATTATAAAAAAAAGCACTGTGAAATCCAACATGGTATTAGAGCGAGTATGTAGCATTATTGATTATACTAAGATTTTGCTTAGAGACTATATTTATCTTTCTAATCACAAGATTATTTTCTGGATTTACATTAGTTAATGTCATTTGAGGAAGCTTTTACATCATTGACAACCAAATTAAGAATGATCTCTTTTAATTTTTTAGGGGACTTCAAATATTTAAAATATGTTCCCTCCTCTTTTATAAGGGTTTTATCTCACCAATTTGAGAGTATAGCATTCATTATGGTTTAGGATAGGGTTCACATTGTTGTTTTGGACAAGGCTAAAATATCCTCATTTTCTATCATGGTGCAATGTTATGGCCTAGATGGTTTATACTCTCCTTTGGTGCCCGCATAGGGTCAAATAATTTCCTTGGCCATGTTGTATTTTGTCTCAAAGAGGTATATGGGGGATGAATCAAGTTTTTGAGGAGCCTGAGGAATCCTCCACATTCTTGATCTCTAGCACACTATCTAGAATGCATTTGGGAAAGCATTGGATAGGATTAGGTCATGTGTTTAATTCAATTTATCATTATTTTAGGCATCATAACTTGTCATATTCCTTATTATTTAAGTAGAATAATGGTCTTTCTCCCAAGGAACAAGAAACTTTTTCTCCCATTGGCTATGATAGCCATGTTGGTCAACATTAGGTAATGTTTGTGGTTTGGTATGAAGCATCATGGATTTGAGTTCCTCCTTTTTTATTTTTCTTTTCAAAATAGACAACACATCTATGGTTGAAGGTATGTTTCCCATTCATCATGGTGTGGCATGGTTTTTGGATAATATGTTGTTACTTTAGGTATTTGGAGAGGGTCATGGAATTTATCCTCATAACCCTTTTTATAGAATGCTATTTTTTTTGCCAAAGTCATCCATCCATTTATCTTATGGAGGCTCCCCTCTTGGCCTTGATGAGAGGCATAAATCCTTGGATGCAAATGAAGAGCAAAAGACCCTGATAAACCAAATCTAGAAAAATAATAAATAAAAAATCAAAGGAAAGAAGAAGAATAAGATAACAGATACACACATAACACAATATTTCACATGGAAAACCCTTATAAAAAAAAACCTAACATAGAAATATCTCCCTATTGTATAAACTTAACCATCTCCAATACGATAATGTTCATCTCTCATCTCTCTTCAAACCCTGATGCAAGTGCAATTAAATAACAACACAAGAACATATTTTTACAATACCATGGATGAAAAACCATGGGTTAAAATATTTAACCCTAAACAGTCAATATGGGTCTAAAAATATCTTAAGAAACCCTAAAACTTTTGTCGAGGGCTACCACCCCCGAACCCCTACTTGAGGCCCAACCTAACCTAAAACTCAATGAGGATACATGGAGAGTGTCTAGTACCTTTTAGAGTTAACCTCGCCAAAATAACATGGAAAATATTCAACATATTTCCAACATTCTCCCACTTGTTGAATACTTTTCATGTTAGGAGGGAAAACCATAGGGAATAATTTTATTGATAAAAAGGTTACAATATATAGGCATAAGCCTATATGATGAACATGACACTTGTCAATGAAACTGACAAGTGTCAAACTGAAGGCATAGTGCACTTTAACTCTAACATTCCCCCTTAAAGTGCACTATCCTAACTAAAGAAAAACAAAGCAAGTCAACATTAGGTAACATTCCCCCTTAATGTTGACTTCTCGAAAACAACCTATCATCCTCCTTATTGCTGATTTGGTCTTAGGCTTGTGCTTTGTGCTCTTGGCTCTTGAACTGTGAATAATGCTAGATCCACTGTGTATACATCTCGGTCTTTTGCCTCAGGGTCAGCCACTTCCACGGGTTTGTTGCCACTGGGTCATCCGTCTAAGTGCCTTAGGGTCATCATGGGTGCCTCAGGGTCAGCCACTTTTGGGTCTGTTGCCTCTGCAGGTCATCCTCAGAGGATGTTGCCTCTCGTAGGTCACTGACTAGATTCACCATGAGTATGAAATCCCTCCTCATGGTGAACTCAATCTAGAAGGTGTCGATCTCTGCCGAAAATGCACCTAATGAAAGGAAAAAATGAGCCATATAAGAGTGTCGGTCTCTACCGAAAATGCACTCAATACAATAAAATAAGCCATAGTTCCAAATAAGAGGAGAGAAGAAGAAAATAAGAGAATCTTCTGAAGTGTCTTCATCTGTAGTCTTCAGAAGTAGATCCGAAAAAACCTTAGATAGAGTCTAGGGAGTCTTTGTCTGTAGTCCCTAGTATAAGTGTCCTTATGGTGACCATGTCATCCCACCGAAATGCATGGGTAACCAGCCGCTGCATTCGCCAAGTGTATAGAAAAGGTCACTAGGTACAAGGATCACATATAAAATTACCTTGGGAGTGTCGGGTACAACCGAGAGTGCACTCCAAGGTATAAGAACTTTGAGGCTAAAAAACTCAACTGAAACAACCTCAAAATTAGAATATGACACCACCATTGTGTCCGTCACGGAAAAACGTTTCCAACGACTATAAATACCCCTATATTCCACCATCAAAGGGGCCTTCATCATTTGAGAAAAAACCATAATGCCTATCTAAGGCAGCAAAAATAAACCTCAGGAATATCATATTCCTGGCATCGCACTGTGGTGGAATAAAAAAACAGACTTAATTTCCCTCGCAGGGGAATTACATGGGCCATGTAGGCCTTCCACTTTCCATGTGGAAAAAAACAAGGCCAATAAAAAAACTCCATCATGATTTGAAATTTTCCCTCCAAGGAAAAAGTTATAGGCCATGCGTGCGTCAATGTGGCGTGGTGGAATCAAATGAGTGGGGCCCTCCCCACTACCTAACAAGCGAATCAAGCATATATGGCCATAAATTCTTTGTCGACCACTAAAAAAAATTTCCCTCCAAATTTTTAATTTCCCATACAATTGAAGAAGTGGTCCATCTTTAAAATAGTCCCCGTGCTTTTAAAGATAATAAATGCATTATGAGGCCTTGTCACAAATCACAAAATATTAAACTACGAAACCTTTGACCCACGACATCCTCCATATAATCCTGGTCAAACCCGCGGTTACGTGGAGAAGAAGTCATATTACCCCCGATAACGGAGAACCCAACTCATGTTCTAACCCGCGGTTGCGTAATCACCAAACATCAAAATTTCTCATCTCTATCACGAAATGTTCATGTGGGACCCACACCATTGATCTGACACTACACTTTACACAGCTACAGCTCGCCGACACGTCCACCATTCTTCATACCATGGGGCCACCATCAACACGTCCTCTACAGTCCATAATTTCAAACGGTCACATACAATATCTTTTGGAAAGATATGAACGAAACTTTTGTTAACCGAAGATGCTCCTTCGACTCCATGAGAAATATGATGTTGCGGTCAACATGCCGAAAAAATTGGTGGCACTCGCAGAACCACGCAAAGTAATCCTTCGACACGAGATCGAGCTCGTCCTCCGCCACCGTCACGATCTTGGGATTCATGGCCCTGAAATCCACCAGCACGGCTTCCCGGTCTATGAGGCAGTGCAGCGAGTGGATGCAAGCGGGGCCTTTCCGAATCAAGCGGGGTCTCTACGATCAGCATGGGAGCAAACGCGGCACAGGAAACAAAAATAGTTAAAATAGCTTCAGTAGAACCAATCACGCATCACATCACGGATCAAACAAAAACAATTACGCCCTTCTGTTGTTTTTTTTTTTTAAGCTTTGCGGCGTCCTTCCACAATACAGCCATTCTTCCCCAGGACCTCCAGCGCAAATCACCGCCTGTCAAAGTCATAGAAAAACCGCGTGTGCTAACGGGAAAAGTTCATGCCGTCGTCGAGGCTCGCCAAATCTATGTCCACTGACGATTTCTTGATGTTCCTCCCCAGAATAATCGAGTACGTTTGCATGTAGTACTCAAAGTCCTCACCCTGTAGCTTCGCGAAGTCGGCTTCTAGATCCGCCATGGGAAGGGAATTTCTCCTTCGGCTAGCTTCCGTGGTGCCCAGTCGCATGAACGCCGCCACCTGGCACGGAGTCTATTCTCACCGCAAAAATAGAACATTTCATCTACTCTTCTTCTTCGCCTTGGGGACCGCATTAGCTGCATCATGATCATGATTCGCAGGAGTGCGGTTGTATGCACCGCTGGCTGGCGACAATGTGGGCAAATTTTAATGCGGTGTAGTCAATCCCTGATGCAGATTCGCTCTTGCAAGACACTACAAATCTGAGGCAGGTGGTCATAATTTTTAAAGCAAGCCAGAACTACACCATTACACGCCACCGTGGACTTTTTGCCTCCGTCGCCTGCGTCGTCGACCAACAATGTCCACACAGTCGCCGACGGCCCTCCTGGCATTATTTTAGGGTTTTTTGGTGCTATGCAGGGCCGTTTTCGGCCATTTTGACCTCGTTATGTAGGATTACTTCAGTAGATTCATCCTGGCTGTAAATATATTCTCTAGGTTATCTTTCAAAGCGTCAACAGAAACTCTCCATGATTTGGGTGTCAATAATGAACATTTAGCACAACCTGATCTTCACAAATAACAACGCACCGTGAGCATCAAATATCACACGAGACCATCAACAACTTCCACCGGTTTAACTCACAGTTCTGCATAGCTTAACAACACTGTATCTCTCTTTACTTGTCGCACTCCATGAGATTCTTCTGCTGTGATGACGAATCCTCACTCTTAACCTTTGTTCACACCAGGCTTAAAAATAGTTCTAAAGTTGGAAGGCGAGGAGATATGGAAGCAGGGAAAAAACAAATTTCGTCAAGGGATCGAGCCTAGAACGAAAGCACTTGTCCTCGGACTTCTGTGGTGTCGGTGCCTCTTTTGCAGGACTGTTGCGTCGAGCCTGTTGCCATGCCGATGAGCACCGACACCTTCCAAGTAGATAATGGTGAGATTCTTTACGTAGGAATGACCTCGATTCACTGTGCATGCCAAACTCGCATATCCCACACGAACAACAACGCTCCAGATATTACATGCAGTCGGTCATTCCTTCTCACCAGCATCCGCCTTCTTAGAGAGTGCAATGCCCTCTCCCGCAATCGCCAATCATCGGCACCATCGGCGAGGCAATATTCCTTCACAGATCCACGCTTTTCTACGCTCTCCAAGACATGGAATGCTTCCTTCACATTTGGAAAAAGCCTCCTTAGCCCTGTCTCCATCATGACCCACTGGTTGTTCCTGTTGTTGCTGCTTAATAGCAGACGGAGGCCTGTGCATCAATATCTGTAAGAAATTTTGGCCGCATTCTACAGATCTAAAAAAAAAGTAAACTAAAAAAAATCTCTCAAAAAAATTTCCCAAATTTTTAAAATTATTACCATCTGGTTTCTGATCCATCAAATGATGGAGAGCATACTCCCTCGGTAAAAAATTTAAAAAAAAATGGGGGAGGGAGGATTTCCATGAGGGAAATCCCCCCTCAAGGGGTTTCACAGGGCAGGGAAAGCCTGCTCTGATACCAAATGTTAGGAGGGAAAACTGAAGGGAATAATTTTATTGATAAAAAGGTTACAATATATAGGCATAAGCCTATATGATGAACATGACACTTGTCAATGAAACTGACAAGTGTCAAACTGAAGGCATAGTGCACTTTAACTCTAACATTTCATAAGTATCAAAAACTATCATTGTCAACTGTCAAGGGCAACCATACCCATGGATATTCTATACCAAGAATTTTTTTGAGTAGGTACAACCTTTGTTAATGAATCAACAACATTATTATTTGTATCAACTTTCTCCAAAATCACTCAATTCCCTTCAACCATCTCTCTCACAAAATGGTACTTAATATCAATATGTTTTGATCGATCATGAAAACTAGGATTGTTGGCCAAAAATATTGCACTTTGACTATTACTATCAATTCTCACAGCCTTCTGCTTAAGACCAAATGTTGAACACAACCTTTGTAAATATACTACTTCTTTACATGCATCATTTGTTGTTATGTACTCTACCTCTTTTATGGATAAAGCAACCATTGATTTCTTTTTACTCATCCAAATTACTACCCCTCCAAATAGTCTGAACACATAAGAACTCATGGATCTTCTCTTATCCAGATCTCTAGCCCAATCAACATCCACAAAACCTTGTAGATTTACAATATTACTATCTCCAAATTTTCCTTGGTAACAAATAGCATAGTCTAAAGTTCCATGCAAGTATCTGAAGATCCTCTTCACAGTAGTCCAATGTTCCTTTCCTAGATTGGACATATATCTGCTAACTACTCCCACTGCATGTGCAATATCATGTCTAGTACAAACCATTGCATACATCAGACTACCAACAACACTAGCATAAGGAACATGATGCATTTCTTCAATTTCCTCATTTGTTTTAGGATATTGTTCAACATATAACTTTTGACCAACAAGATATGGAGTACATATTGGTTTACAATCATGCATCCTAAACCTCTGTAGTATCAAATCAACATATTTTATTTGATTTAACCACAACTTTCTATTTGCACAATACCTTATTATTTCCATACCCAAAATAAATTCTGTAGCACCTAAATCCTTCATGTCAAATTTAGAAGAAAACTGAGATTTTAGTAACTTTATCATATCAATTATTGTTAGCAATTAACATGTACTCCATATACAAAACAATGATAACAAAATTTTCACCTTCTTGTTTAAAATAAACACACGAATTTGCTTTACATTTTCCAAGCCCAAGTGTCAAAACAAACCTATCAAAGTTTTGGTTCCACATTCTTGGAGATTGCTTCAAGCTATAAAGAGATTTTTCAACTTGCATACCAAGTCCTCCTTAACTTTTATCCTAAAGCATTCTGGTTGTGACATATATGTCTTCATAAATTTCACCATGTAGAAATGATATCTTTACATCCATATGTTCTATTTCAAGATCAAAAGCAACAAAAATAGCCAAAAAAATATAATTGAAGTTAGTTTAGCCATAGAAGAAAAAATCTCACCCAAGTCAATTCCCTCAACTTGAGAAAATCCTTTTGCCAACAAGCGAGCCTTGTACTTCTTCAACTTTCCTTCTACATTGTACTTCTTCTAGAATATCCACTTACAACCAACCAATTTTCTTCCAAGGGATTATTTCACCAAGTCCCACATCTTACTTTTATCTAGGGATTCTATTTCTTCCTCCATAGCTTTTCCAAGACTTATTCTCACTTAACTAAAGTGCCTCCTTTATAATATTGGATTTTTCATCAGTAACTGATATATTAAATGCAAAACAAATATTTTAAGGGCTATACCTTTCTGGGAATCTTCTCACTCGATCTGATCTCCTCAAACTTGGAGTTCTAGGTTCTACATCTCCAGCTTCCTCCTCACCTTCTTCCTCTGAATTTTCCTCTTCAGACTCTCTTTGTAGTTCATCTTCTTCTATAGCACCAATTTCTACCACAATTTCTTCCTCCTATTCTAATTTTACTTGAACTATTTTAGGTTCTTTGTTTGGTTTCATTTCTTGTTTAAGAACCTCTTTTGTTTCTCTATAGATCACATTATGACTACAAACAATCTTCTGTGTTTCTAGGTTCCACAAATTATTTCCTTAAACACCAATACTATAATCCACAAATATATATTTTTCAAATTTATAGTCTAGCATAGTCCTCTCTTTTGGGACATACATATAAGCATTACAACCAAAAACCCTTATATGAATAAGAGAGTTTATTACTATTCCACACTTCCTATGGAGTCTTATCCACCAAAGCTGAGGTAGGAGATCTATTGATGAGGTAAAAAGCATTTAACACGACTTCTGCCTAGAATTTCCTTTCTAACCCTATACCACTTAGCATGCTTCTAGCCTTATCCATCAATGTTTAGTTCATCTGTTCTACAACTCCATTCTGTTGTGGAGTATACAGAGTTGTTTTCTACCTTTCTATTCCATGATCCTTACAAAACTACTTGAATTCATTAGAGTAATACTCACCACCATTGTCACTTCTCAAAATATTTATGTTTTCTCTATTTGATTTTCTAAAGAGCATTAAACTCTTTAAATTTATTGAAAACATCATATTTGTTCCATAAACAATATACCCAGGTCTTTCTTGAAAAGTCATCTATAAATGTAATAAAATAGATAGATTTACCTAAATATGGTACTTTTGCAGGTCCAAACACATCACTGTGAACTAGATGTAAAATTCCTTCATATCTTGTAGCACTACTAGGAAACTTGACTCGAGTTTGCTTTCCAAAAACATAGTGCTCACAAAAATTAAAATTTAATGGTCAATCAAAAATTCCTTAATCCATACCTTTTATTTTTAATGTTCAAAGGTATTTCTCACCAATATTCCCCATGCGTTGATACCATAACATTGTCTTCACTATAAGAATACTCGAAGTCACTTCTACTATATTATTCTCCTCTACAACTGAAGAATTATTACAATCAGTACTTATAGTGCTAGCCTCAATTCTGAATAGAGTTCCTATACGAACTCCCCTTGTAAACACCAAGACTCCATAAACCATCTTGCAACTATACTTATTGAATACCATAGTCACACCCATGTCATTCATATTACTCATGGATATTAGAGTCCTTACCAAATCCAGAATATACAAAACACTAGGAGTTTTAATTTTTTCATATTTTAACCTCAACTTGACTCTTCCTCGACATATTATTTTATATATTAAATTGTCTCCCAAGAAGACTTCACCTCCATTTTTTCATATTCACATAATCCCTCCTTATGAGGAGTCATATGAAAGGAAGCACCCGATTCAATCATACATGAGTCATGGCATTCACTTGAACATGCTGCAGCTAAGAATAAGTCCATTGAACCTTCATTTGTGGTCTTTGTTTCTACATAAGTTTCTTCATCAGATGATAGACTATTATCAATATTTTTAGATATGCATTCTATTTTATAATGCCCCATTTTACCACACTTCCAATATTTCCTCTTTTTTGGAGCAACAAATTTATCCCTAGATCTTGATTTCCTTTCTCTTGATTTCTTTTTACTTATTTCTTGAGAACGACCTCTCACAACCAAGGCATCCTTCTGATGATAATCCTCCATCTCATTTCCTTATACAGTAATTTCCCTACTATATCCTCTACTTTCAATGTAGAAATAGTATTGGTGATAGTCATAACTAGGTTATCCCATGAATCAAGTAATAAACAAAGTAAAGTAATACACTTTTCCTCTTCATCCATGTTTACTTTAACAGATTTTAATTGACTTACCATAGTATTAAAAGCATTTAGATATTCAACCATAGAGTCACCATCATTCATCCAAAACAAATACTTCTTTCTAAGATAGAGTTTATTTACCAATAACTTTGTCTAATACAAAGTTCTCAGCTTATCCCATAACAACTTTATCGTGGTCTTTATCGATACATTCAATAATACCAAATCAAATTAGTACAATATGATAGAACTCCTTATCTTCCTATCAATCTTCCTTCAATCCTCATCTATCATTGATGTTGGTTCTATTCTCAAGATCGCAACCCACTAATCTCTATCAACCAATAAATCCTCCATCTTGAGTTTTCATAACTCAAAATTATGTCCATTAAATTTTTAAATCTCTACTTGTGTGCTTCCCATAATTTTCTTTCACCCAGATTCTTTTACATACAACTCCCACTCAAGAATTAATTTATCATAGGGTTGAAACCCTTACTCCTCAAACAAAGCTAAAAAACCTAGCTTTGATACCAAATGAAGAGCAAAAGGCCTCAATAAACTAAATCTAGAAAAATAGTAAATACATAATCAAAGAAAAAAAGAAGAAGATAACAAATACACACATAACACAATATTTTACCTGGAAAACCCTTACGAGAAAAAACCCAACACAGTAATATCTCCTTATTGTATAAACTTAACCCATAATGTTCATCTCTCATCTCTCTTCAAACCCTGATGCAAGTGCAATTAAATAACAAAATGAACAATTTTTACAATACCATGGGTGAAAAACCATGGGTTCAAATATTTAACCCTTAATAGCCCACATGGGTCTAAAAATAGCTTAAGAAACCCTAAAACTTATGTCAAGGGTTGCTGCTCCTGAACCCCAACGAGGATACATGGAGAGTGTCCAATACCTTTTAGAGTTAACCCCGCTAGAATAACATGGAAAATATTCAACATATTTCCAACAACAATAGTTATCCAAAGATCCTCACTACATAAAGGTCATGGGTTTGATTCTTTTAGAATCTCAAAATGCTTTTTTAGTTGTTCCTAATGATGATGGTAGTCAATATGGATGCTACTTAGTATAAAATCCTAGAACTTACACACATAATATCTCTCTCCCTCTCTCTCTAATACTCTTTATATGTGAAGGATTGATAGGATTAAACTTCTAGAGCCCATAAATTTCACATGTGAAAATGTTTTGAGCCTATTTTTTTAGCTTGTGTTATTTTTATATCTTCCATGGCAATATCAATTGGAGGACTTATTATAATATATATATATATATATATATATATATATATATAATATATATATTTTTTTATATATATATATATAATTTAGATTAAATGGATCCTTTAGCTTTTATTATCCATTTAAATAAGCAAACTTACAATGCTTGGTCAACTCAATGAGCATTTTATTAAGGAGTAATCATGGTGTACATTTGAGGAAAAACAATAAAATCCCTTGATGGAAAAGTTTAAGTTGACTAGATATAGGAGGCCCTATGTCTATTTTTTATGTTGATTTAATCTTACATACTTTTCCACATTAAAGATAAGAGTTATCCCACCAAATTATGATAATTTTTTGGAAATGTGAATGCCATGGAGGTTAGTTGGTTGGAGCTAGATCTTTCTTCCCTCAAGATGGTAGATTTTAATAATGTTGAGAATTATATTTTAAGATTTAATATTTTAAGGGTATGTATAACATCTTTAGGAGGAAACAAGAAGGATATTGCAAATTATGTCAAAATTATCCTTTCTAAAATTTCCTATTCCTTGCATATTGATGGAGTAGTGATTCATAATGTTCCTCTATACCTTAAAAAAACATAAAAAATTAACACTTAATGCTCTCTTGTCTCTTCTTGTTCACTTCTAGTTGCTATGTTCAATTATTCTACCCCTCAAGTACAAGCTTATACAAAGGTTTAAAACCACTAGAGGCTAAGGCCTTATAAGCCCTAGGTTAAGTTGAACTATTTAAAGAAGTCAAAATTCACTTAGGAGTATAGTAAAAGGGAAGGACATCCTACTAAGAAAGTTTAGCGATTATAGAAGATTAAAGTTGAATTTTAGAAGATAGGAAGTGGTCATATAGATGACAAGGGGGATTTCAATTGGGTCCTCCTCATGTTGTAAGGAACCATCCCGCTAGAACTTGGCCCTTGAGTTCAAGGGATGTTAAAAATATATAATCTAGCATTATTTGGTCAAAATTGATATAGTATGATATAATCATGTGATAGATTATGGGAAACCATTACATACTTTTTAATGAGGATTTATGTATTTAGCTTATAGGCCCACAATTTAACCTTGAGATGGTTAATTATACTATACCCTTACCTTAATGTTATATTGGTCAAGGGTAATGTAGTTTAAAAAAATATATCTCTCCCACTAAATACATTATATTGGCATGATCTTTATCTTGATGATTTTGTGTGGACGTTTAAGAACATCCTTCACTCTTCTGTGTCAATATTTCCTTTTTTTATATATTATATCTTGCTATAAAATTTATGTGGTTGATTATATTTATTCATTTTTCTAAAATATTGTGTTATCCAACATCCATGTAGGTCACAATTATGACCATAAAGATAGTTCTCCTAGTGACCAGATACATATTCCTAATATAGGGGATACACTAATAGTGGTCTTAGAGTTACTTGTAACCACTTATCCCCACATTAAAAAAAAAAACCTCAATCCCTACTTTCTTGGGCTTTAAACTACCCTTGGGCCCTCCTTGGCTACTAGTAAAACCATGATCATGTGCTCATGGTTTTAAGAGGAGGTGCCCTTACGTTCCCTCCCACTTAAAATAGGTAACATCTTTAGTTCCCTTCACACAAACCTCAATCAAGATTATGTTGCTCTATATTTTAAGAAAACAAGCTATACAATTATTTTCTTAGCTTCAAAAAAATATTTAAAACATCTAGCCAATGGTCTAATATAACATTTATGTCTATGCTTGTGTAATCCATACCATCAAGGCTTCATCCACCTTCTATGACATCTAACCCTTGTGAAGACTAAACTTGACCTTTCTTCTAAGAGCAATATGAACTTATAGCTATAACCAATCCAAACTATGGCAATGATATATTGCTTGTATATGTTCATATTAGGAGTTGGATTGATTTATTTCTTTATTTAACTATATATTGTTGGTACTCTACTTATTAACATTATCGTGGAATACTACACTTCACATTATTTCTTGATTTTATCCTCACTCTTGATGACCATGATCATACACCATGGTGGGATACTATGGGTGAATTTTAGCACCTCTTCACCCACTCTTTATTTTTTTCAAGACGTTAGCTAGGCAGACTATCCAATTTTGAAGCGTTAAAGGTGCGGATGGAGAAATGGGAAGGTGAGCACCCAACCTGGGTACAAAATTCCCACCTTCATCATCAAACGAAAGAATGGGATGCCAAAACCTCTAGATAAAAAAATCGGACTATGGGCCAATGGTCACAAGTCCTAATTTCCCATCCAAAATTTGAATGGAACTTTGGGAAAAGCAATATCAGAAGTCCAAATTGAATTTTATGTTTGTATCAAAATATGGTGAGCAAAATACTAGGAGGTCAGGTCAAGAGAAATATACCCAAAAGGTTCGTCAAAAGCTAACATCACCAATGTAACAGGACCCCAAGAGCAAGCATTGATGACCTCAACTGCCTGATGCAGATCATCGATGGGCGCAAAGGAGGAGTATTTAAAAGTGCACAACTTTAGAGGTAATTAATATTTGACCCATCTGCAACATGAAGGGATGGGGTAGATTTGAATTTAAGAGGTTAGAGTAATCAGACGTCCAAATCTTTGTAGAAACACCCAAACCCTTTTGGACAACTGCCATCCCTCCTGAAGCAGAGCATCGACAAATTTTCTAGTCATTTCAGTTTGATATTTTTCGTAGAAGCACCATTAATGCTTAATTTTGAATTCATTGTAAAATATTCTATAAATAGTGGAATGCTTACCATTCCAAAGGGTGGCTCTGTGGCCTTTACAATTCATATGTAATCCTTTGTTGCTTGTAAATAATAGTAACTCACTGTTTGGTCTCTCAATCTATCTTTCATTATTTTTTTTGCCTTTGTGTGAATGTTTATTTCTTCTATGGTCATCTGAGTCGATCCACCTAATTTTTCTATCTAGATTTCATGGGTTGGACTAGGTGGTTCTGGAATTCGCATTCACCACTCGGCATCGGGGTTTATTTTTGCTAATGCAAATCGAGTGGGAGCACATTAATTATGTTGCCTAGATTTCATGCACCCTTTCACTAGTTCTTGAATTTACCCTTGCATGTCGAGACAAATGATAAGTGGTGGATGGATCAGGATGATCTGTTAGGTAGTTCATTGATTGTTTACACCCGCAACATTAGAAGAGTATGTCTTGATGCGATCGCATTTCATATTTGTTAGTTTTTGCTATGACCTTATTTATTTACTTTCTTGTTCCTTTTTCTCCCTTTTCTCCTTCGCAACATAGGTAGCTAGAATATCATAATCCGATATTCTCTCAAGATCGATTGACTCTACCCTTTCCAGGATCGAGCGATCGTTCAATGCTGCTCGGGAACCTCTAAGCAT
Source organism: Wollemia nobilis (assembly GCA_028583015.1). Lineage (NCBI taxonomy): Eukaryota > Viridiplantae > Streptophyta > Pinopsida > Araucariales > Araucariaceae > Wollemia > Wollemia nobilis. The sequence continues at coordinate 2,440,356 of JAQPPZ010016480.1, read as the reverse complement.
ATCTCCCACTTGTTCAATGTTGATTTTTGTACCAATATTTTTTGGTGACTCTATTGGGAAACTCAATGAGTTTTCATGTTTGAGGAAACTAGAGTTTGGTGATACTCTGGTTTACCCATATCTTGGAAAATCACCTAGTGACTCCAACTGTGTAACATCTTTGAATGATGAGATCAATTAACCTTTTGTGCTAAAATTTTATACTTCATGAAGGACCCAAGGTTTGATGAGTAGCCCTAACCTTACTAGTGGAGAAAGCATGCTCATATGGTGACTCCATCTTAGTGGTATAATCCAAAGGTTGTGAGGGACTAATATTTATAATGGCTCAACCAAAATATCCCAGTTGGAATGATGCAGGCCCCCTAAATATCTCAAGCCCATAAGATATTCCTAAGGCTACTCTCAAAATGCTCCCCACTTATGATGGTACTAATGGTGCTACATATGAACACTGCCAGGATGTAGCATCCCTCTCTTTGATTCATGGTATTGCTTCTAAAAATGTGATGCTCAGGCTCCTTGATTTTACTCTAAAAGGAAGAGCATTATCATGGTTCAAAACTCTAGAGCATGGAAGCATCAACAAATGGGCTGATCTCGTAGAAGCACTCATCGATGCATTTGATGCTTCTGTAGATCCCTTCCTCCTACTCATGCAACTCGCATTCATAAAGTGAGATGACAATGAAGCCATGGTTGACTTCAATGTCCACTTTACTAGAACTTGGAGGAGGATCCCCTATGAAGCCAGGCCATCTGCTACCCAAGCATACATTTACTATGTCCATACCTTTGAGCCTGACATAGGCCTTCTAGTGCAACAATCAGGAGAGAGATGCTTTCCTCAAGTTTTTAAAGAAGCATCTCATGTAGAGAGGATGTTGGTTCAAGTAGGCAAACTCCCCAAAAATTCTTTTCAGCCACTTCTACCCATCACATCTTCTATTCAGAATCTAGGGTTTGCAACTTATTCTCTCCCGATATATCCCAACACGCAATAAGAGGTTGAAATGAGGGAAATAATTCAGTACTCTGATCCATACAACCAAAGCATCCATTTGCCTTCGAAGGCAAAAAATTTCATAGTTTTTTATTTCTCACATAAGTAGCAATACAATGATACACCAGCATCAATCCCTAGACTGTAAGAGATATAATTTGTCCACCAACCTGAATGTATATCCAAGTTAGAATCAAGCAAAATTACAATAGAAGAATCATGCCCTAATCACTTTTGTTGCAACCATCCCTAGGTCTTACAATATCCTAAATATGAGGGGACTGATATCCCTCCCAAAAGGGATGAAGTATGGGTAACAATGCAAGTTGACCCATACAAGGTACGATTCTGGTATCCACTTCCAGAAGAGATGACAACCCAAGCATGGGCTAAAATAATAAAGACAGTTCTTGCATGAGTGGTCTACCTTCAAAATACAGAGCTGCTCAGGCTGAAAGCAACATTAGGATGGTAGGACCAAATGGAGCATGAGGAGTGGCTAAAATTTTATATCATTTGGTCTAGATATTTTAGGTTCATCGAATAAATGGCAAAAAAGTCCCACGAAGCAACGTGCTGCCAATGCCACAATTTTGTGTAAATAGGTCGATAGATAAATAAAAGGTGCAAATCGAAGGGTCACATAGGTTGCTGACATCATCTCAGGGAATCCACTTCTAGAAAATATGATGGTTTCAGATGACATCTCTTCCTTCAGTGTTCTTTCCTCCCTTCTTTATCTTGTGACTTTATAGCCCAATGGATAACTCTAATCTACAGGTTGATGTAACAGGTACACCTTGGCTCGTATGGTAAAAGATATGCATTAAGCTAAATATTTAGAATAAGTACATAACCCAATAAAAATCACTCTATAAATGGCCTTGTGCACACCCTTGATGATTCATTAAATTAGTTGGATCCAAAGCGTGAACAAAGGTTCCAAGATGTGTTCTGACAAGCTAAGAAAATTCTTGTTGAATTGCATAAGAAAGAGGGGTTGTATTAGCATAGACAAATGTCTTTGGCACTCTTTATATTCTTGAAAATACCTCGAGCCATGAAGGAGTGTATCAATCAAGGCCTATTTTGAGAGGTTTTCTTTAGGGCTACTCTCTCTTTTGTTTCCTTCTTGCACTACTTCTCTCTCTCTCCCCTTCCTCCCTATATTTTCCTCCAACATTTTTTTCCCTGTGCTTCTTTTTCTCCTCTTATGTCTTCCTTCTGCTCTTGTTCTCCATTGTATTTTGCCTAGTTGTGCCCTTCCTCTTCCCCTCTTTTCATCTGGTAGCATTCCCTTGGCTACCCTTGTTCATAGTTTATTCTTTCTATCCTAGTCTTCGTCCCTCTCCTTTTCTATCTTGCTTTGTGAAGGAATAATGCTATTCAGGTTTCTATTTCCCACAAGTGGAAATCCCCTATGAGTCGCCAAGAGTGTGGGTGAATTTTAGTACCTCTTCACCCACTCTTTCTTTTTGGCAATATGTTAGCTAGGTAGACTACCCAATTTTGAAGCGTTAAAGGGGCGAACAGAGAAATGGGAAGGTGAGTGCTCAACCTGGGTCCAAAATCCCCATCTTCATTATTAGATGGAAGAATGGGATGCCAAAACCCCCAAACAAAAAAGTGGACTATGGGCCAATGGTCGCAAGTTCCAAGTTCCTATCCAAAAGTTGGATGAAAATTTGGGAAAAGCAATATTAGAAGTCCAAACTAAATTTTTCATTCACATCAGAATATGGTGAGCAGAATATTGGTAGGTCAAGGTAAGAGAAATCTGCCCAAAAGGCTTATCAAAAGCTAAGATCACCAATGTAACATGATCCCAAAAGCAAGCATTTATGACCTCAACTACCTGATGTAAATCATCGATGACCACGAAGGAGGAGGATTTAAAAGTGTACAACTTAAAAGGTAATTAATCTCTGACTCATCTGCAATACGAAGGGACAAGGTAGATTATAATTTAATATGCTATCGAAGTAATCAGAAGCCCATATCTCTACAGAAACACCTGATCCATTTTGGACGACCACCATCCCTCCTAGAGCAGAGCATCGATAGATTTTCCAGTCATTTCAGTTTGATATTTCCTGTCGAAGCACCATTAATACTTAATTTTGAATTCAATGTAAAATATTTTATAAATAGTGAAATGCTTGTCATTCCAAATGGTGGCTTTGTGGCCTTTACAATTCACATGTAATCTGTTGTTGCTTGTAAATAATAGTAACTTACTGTTTGGTCTCTCAATCCGTCTTTCATTCTTTTTTGCCTTTGTGTGAATTTTTATTTTTATTATGGATGTCTGAATCGATTTGCATAATTCTACTATCTAGATTTTATGGGTTGGACTGGGTGGTTCTGGAATTAGCATTCACCACTAGGTGTCGGGTTTTATTTCTGCTAATTCCAATTAGATGGGAGTGATCTAATTTTACTACCTAGATTTCATGCACCCTTCTGTTGGTTCTAGAATTCGCCCCTACACGTTGAGCTAAAGGAAAAGTGATGGACTGTGCGGGCTGATTTGTTAAGTGGTTCACTGATTGTTTGCACCCGTGATACTAGAAGAGTGTGTCTTTATGTGGCCACATTTCATCCATGTTAGTTCCAACTACGACCTTGTTTTTTTACTTTCACATTCACTTTTTTCCCTTTTTCCCTTCACGACGTAGGTAGCTTGAACCTCAGGAGTAGGCCTTATTTGGAGATCGACCGAATCTGCCCCTTCTAGGGCCAAGTGGTCATTCAATGTTGGTCAGGAACCTCCAAGTCTGTCTCCCACTCTTTCGGTGTTGATTTTTGTGCCAACATATACACTTTCACTCTTAGACTACACTTTACTAGACTAAGCGGTTACCTTTTATGATCCCCAAGCAACCACATACATCATTTTATTTAGGCTACTAATCATTATGTTGATTGATTTCACTTTGTGCTCCTATATAATAGAGGATGAACATAATAATGCTCCTCTCTCATTGGATGCTTTTGTAACAATTCCAATAAAACCACATTGTTTGTCTTTATTATAATTAGTGTAGGCCCTAGGTTAGGATAGTTGACCGTTGAGGATTAGGGTTAGGTTTGTTAGTTTTTTTAGTCTATAAATAGGTGATTTATATTGTATTTATTTCAGCATTCATACTTGTAATATTTTGTCATATCTAGTATGTATATGAGACTTCACCCTCTTTAAGTGGCTATGTGACTGCTCTTTCCCAATTGCTAGGAATGTTTGGTGATTTACAATTTGAATTTTTTACTCACTATTGTTTTTTTTAATTAGTTATATGGGATTCAAATGGTCCCCACTTGTATTACATCATAACCATATAGTGGCATTACAACTTGGATATTATCCATATATCAATTGGCAAGATTCGAACCTAGGTCTCATCCTTGAATCTTAAGGAATCTAACTAGTTGAGCTATCACCATTTGATTTTTTAGTGTAAAGCATGGATTTTTTAAATTGGTATCAGTCCTCTTGTACCAAGGTCTAAACTTGGATCTTCTGTATGAAAACCCAAATACATACCACTATGGTATCCCTCATGCGACTTTGTTACTCACTGTTGTTGATTTACTATTGTGGAATCTAAATTCCATTTTGTCAAATACTTTCCTAAGATTTATTCGTAGAGTGATGATGGTATTCTATAGTTGAAATAACAAAGAATGGATGATAAAATGGGGTGACAAATAAAATCTACAACATATAGTCTAGACGACCTACAACACAACAAGTCATACGGTCTTGTTTGCATTTTAGATGACCTTACATAACTTCAAACAACTTGTCTATCAAGTTAGATGACCTCAATCTTGCCTAGAACAACTCGCGTCCAATATCTAGACAACCTAGTATGACTATCTGCAAAAAAATAAAATTAAGTGAAATAGTTTGAAACATTTATCCACAACAATGACAATCAAATACAAACACATGCAATAATATTACACAATATGCATGATAATGGCTAAATGATGTTATTATTAATAGCAAGAATACATGTCAGGATGCAATACAATTATCCTCATACTCTTCTATGCACTCCCTCTAACATGCAACTTTAAGTTTGTATATATGTGTGTGTATGTACCCACTTAAATTAATGAAGGGTCCTATTTAAACTTATCAAAGGTAGTTATTCCCCAAATACCAACCTCACACCTCACCACCTTTATATTATGCTTTTCATACATTTGCATTTGCATTTCATTTCTAATTATATGGCCACTAAATCACAACTACATGACATTAATCATATGTATGTTAATTAGTACTTCATAGTACATTATAAACTATTACATCAAAACTATATGTAGCCATACTTGATTTTAAAAGCATTTCATCTAATTTTTAGTACGATATGGCGTACATAATGGTGCCATGTCAGAGTCATCATCTACATATACCCTCCCCTATAAATTGATCAACATCCTTATCAATAATTCTTAATAGATTTGACTTTTTTGAGGATGAGGCATAAGCATAGGTACTCCTCCCAACTCCTAGATCTGTAACTTCAAAGATTTAGTATTTCTCTTCAACATATTTGCGTAGGCTTGGTAACAAGACCATTTAAAGACATAATGATGTGATTTTTTCTTGAATTTAGTTATCTAACCTTTAATTCAACCTCTCTTCTTATTGCTTAAACTTCCTTTCTCATAGCTTTCGCTAAATACCCATCACAGTCCATGATCAACTAGGCTCAGTGAGTATTTTCCTGCATCTTTACCTCAAAATTTTGTTCTCTCGCCATTCATTTTGATTTTAGCTGACCAATTAGCTAATCTTGCTATGCTTGTACTTTTATCATATTCTTCAATTTGGTTAAAATATTTTCTAGATTTGCTTTGGCATCTAATTGCACTCGCTAAAGTTGTCCTTCCATCAACCTCAATTAGTTAGCTTGCTCTTTTTATTTCAACTTCAAATTGTAAATCATCTACTAAACTATTTCTAATATTGTTGCTAAAAAATGAATAAGATATACTAAGAAATTCATTCTAACAAATAAATTTACCAACTAAGAAGCCAACTTAATTATTTTAACACCTAAAAATTTAGGATATGGTTTCATACCTCCTTCATCAACATACATTATTGGTGATAATACTAGAGTTCCTTTTGGTAGGTCTTTTACTTCTAGCACTAACTACATACTACTACTACAAACTTCCAACTCCTATTGCTACATCTGATGATTTTTGTAAACTTCATTTATTTTTCATTTCAGGCCTAAATCACTAATTTCCCACCTCCTCTTCCATTTTTACTTGTCATAGTTGCTAGTTCCCAATACAATCAACTCAGAACTCAATTTGGAATCTATCAAATAATCCATTCACCTTTTCAAATGATGTATCAACCCATTCATTTATCGTCTCCCCATGAAATACAAAATTCTTCAGACACTTTGATTAAAAAATGTTCATCCATTCCTCTATGCTCTAGCTCATCCTCATTGTCATCTTCAATGGTTATTTTTTTATATCTTTTTTATTGTGAATCTTTAGGTTGAATATCTATTTTGCAGCCTTACCCTCTTGAATTTCTAGTTTTATACATCTCACTGCATAAATTTGCTTTGTAGCAGTATGGATTATCTCCTTGTATTTGTTAAGTTTTTCCTCGAGCAATTGACTACTCTAACCCTTTTGCCATTGAATATGCTCTGATGTAGGTTACTTTCCTTTCTCCCCTCTTCTTTTCTCTAATGTATGAAGTTGGTGTCATGGTTTGAGTAGTTGTAGTTTTGATCTCAATTGGTGGTCCCTCATCCATGGAGATGAACCACACCTCTACTTCATTTGGAAACTACTATATTGGGGTTGTGGCATAATTTTTTGGTGTATCCATGTTCATTAGCATTGAAATATCACCCACAAATTTCTCTCTAGGTAATTCCTCCAATGGTGCTGATGATTTCATTATATCAATTGTAGTTTATATATTATCATCCACATTTACAATAAGCAATGTCTCCTCCACATGTTGTTACATAGTTCTTTCGTCTACCTATTGTATTACTTCTCCTAGACATCAAACTTCCTATACAATAGGTTATGTTTTTCTTAGTTCGCATCCTCCCCTAGAAACCTTTACTGAAGCCACTTTCCTAGTACCTACAATAACACCTTTTATGCCTCCTCACATAATCCAACCTCCCAATTGTGTTGGAATACCCAATGACACTACAACATAGTTCAATCCATGCAATTTAGAATATTGACTAGCCATAATGTGATTGGTTAAAAAGGGAGTGTGAAGGGGCCAATGAGGGAAATCCCTAGTACTTTTTTTATGTTTCACAATATCACACTCAATATTAGGGAATATTTTATGGAGACCTCAAAGACTAGTCAAATGGATTGATTTTCACAAACACCTACGGTTTTGTGGAAAGCAACTTCCCTCTAAGATTCTATCTTTTGATTTCAAAACATAATAATCTAAGATGCACATACAAGGAAAGTAGGGGTTCAAGAGGAAATGAAATAAAATAATTTAGCATATAGTGCAACTATATGCATTTCAAATTTTATGCCTAAAATAAAAAATAATACCTAGATTTATTCACTTCATGATTTGTAATCGAAACAAATTTCTTATTTCTTTATTTACAAAATTCCTTTACAAAAAAATAAATAGATTTTTCAAAATATGCAAATTTAATATCATAAGGAAGATATTAACAAAACCCAAAATTGCAAAACCAGATTCATAGCAGAAGCAAAAGTGCCACACTAATGTAGAAGTGCCACACTGTTATAAAAGTGCCACATAGCTACAGAAGGCCACACCAATTCAAAATTGCCACACCACTATAAAAGTGCCACACCATTAAAGAAGCATTACACAATTGTAGAAACATCGTAGTGTTATTGCTCTCTGGTAGCACTTTAGATAGAACCTATAAAATGGAAATAGAAAAAGGGCTGATCAGCATAAAGGGGCGTGTCTAGTCTCAACATGAGGAAATATGATTTCTTGCTTATGAAAATTAGACCCATGTTTCTTGATATAGAAGATCAAAATGATACCAATCATAAAATGATAATAAATGCTAAAAAGGAATGCATGCAAAAGCTAAAATGTGAGCAAAATACAAGAAACAAATATGAATGTTGAATAGACTCAAAAATGGAAACCTAAGTCTACGAGTTGACTCTTTCTAATAAATCTTGTTAAGATATGCTTTTTGATGGCTCGATACTTGATGAGAGATGTTTTTTTAAGGCTTGATACTTGTTGAGAGTTGTTGAGGGACTGCTTGGTGATTCAAACAAACTTTTTAAACCCTTGGTTGTTGAATATGCTACTTGCAAGAAGAGAAGATCATAGATGCCTTCAGTGTTATGATATGAAAGGAAGAATATAAAAAGTGATTCCAATGGAATTTTTATGTAGGAGAATTACCCCCAAGAGCCTCAACAAGGGGTGACTTTATAAGCAACTCAATTCTCCTTGGGAAATCTATAGAATATTTTTGGCAAAAATGGTAAACATGTAATTGCGGTAGGTTGAATGAGTTTTATTGAGCTTAATTAGAGTTGAATAAGTCTTAATTGAGGAAAATCAAGAGTGAATAGTCACGTAACTACCAATAAGGGAGATAAAATTGGTAATTTACCAACTAACACATGAGAAATTCCTTTTTTGAGTTTTTTTTAGGGATTACACCCATCAAAAAAATAAGTTAAAATTTTATGGTCAAAAATAAATTATAAAATATATTAACCATGGTAAACTTGGGTTAAAGGAGTAAAATATTCCAATTTATAGTCTAAACATTACATGAGAGGTTGTACATTATCTTCATTCCATGAAAAATCCAGGTATGCTTATAAAATTAGATATGATCAAATCATATGATTGGGTTTGCTAGATTTTTGTACATGATATTATTAGAAACTAATTTTGGTCAAGGTTAGTGTCAATGGATTAGATGTTATAGCACTTAAAAATATTTTATTTTTATCAAGGATTCCCTACTAATACTTCAAATCATCCTGTGAACTCTGCCAAGGTAACCCACTATCTCCTTATCTATTTATTATTCTTGTAGAGGCATTACGAAGAGATTTTTCAATGGTAAAAATATAAGGAAAAAAGAAAGGTATTTAGGTTACAACAAATGGTTCCTTTGAACCTCATATTTAATTTTTTAAGCATGCTTTTCTTTTGGGTTATCCCTTGAGGAAATAGAGTTTTAATCAAATATTATTATGCTATGAGAAGGTTGTGGATAGTTGATTAATACTCTAAAATCTAGTATCTTCTTCATTGACATTGGCCTAGATTTCCTACATATTATTATGGGCATTTTAGGGTTTAAAATAAAAAACAAATCGTTAACAAATTTTTGTATTTTATCTCATAAAGGAAATAAGGAGGATATTTGGAACTCAATTTTAGATAGAGTAAAATCTTATTTGGTAGGTTGGAAATATAATTTTTAATCATGGATGGAAGGTTATAATTTGTAGAGACTACATTGCAATCCATTCCTATATATGATACCACTTTCAAGATAACCAATAGGTATACCATCCAAATTTGATACAATTCAAAGAGATTTTTTGTGGAAAGGATGTGAGGAAAAACTCACATTTTCTCTTTGTAATTAGGATGGCATTTGTAAGGGAAAGAATTTTGGAGGGTCAGGCTTGCAAAATTGCAACCTTATGAGTTTGATATTAGGGGAAAAACTTAGATAGAGATTATTGAAAGATCAAGAAAATACTTGGGTAAAAAATTACTTCAAAAATAACTAAGTTCTCTTGATGCAATGAAATTATTTAGGAAACGGACCAAGTGGGATGGCGGGAGCTGGAGCGAGAACGGGAGCGGGAGCGGGACTGGGAACAGGTTCAGATGCTGGCACAAGTTCCAGGGTGGGCGCTGGATCGGGATCGGGGTCGGGCACGTCGGGGCCCGGACCCGGGCCCGCAAGGCCCTCGGCGGGCCCAGAGGAGGGCTCAGAGGCTGAGCAGAATGGTGGCCAGGGTGGGGACGACATCTTGGGCCCAGGACCTCTTCCCTGCCTCGATGCAAGCGTAGGCCTAGGGAAAAAGCCTCCAGATCCTGGGTAGGGTTCTGCCCCGGGCGGGCCCAAACCCTCCTATCAACAGATCCTGGCTGGCACCAGGGCCCAGCCTCGGGCCCTGGGTTTAGGGCTTTCCCTCGAGGGCACCCACATTTCTATTCAAGAGGAGGTCTACTCCTCCTTTGTCGTTGGATCCTCTGCCTCCCTGGTTGGGAAGTTCCTGGGAGGGCGACCGGACATGGAGACCGTCCGCAGATGGGCGGCTTCCAAATGGAAAGTTTTTGGACATATTCAGCTGGTGGCCCTTACCAAGGGATTCTTCATCATCAAATTAAATAACAACGATGACGCTGAAAAGATCCTGTCGGGCGGGCCCTGGTTTCTGGGATGCAAAAGCCTCTTCCTCAGGCGATATGGAGCTGACTTCCACCCTAGCACCCAAAGTATCAACTTTACCCCGGTCTGGGTTCGGCTCCCTGAGCTTCCCTTCCACTTGTGGCATGAAGATGTCCTAAGGCTTATTGCCCAGTCGATCGGGGAACTGGTGGCCTTCGACCCCGCTACCAAGGCAGGCTCCCGAATGGTCCATGCCAGATTTTGCGTCAATGCAAATCTAGAATCCGAACTCCCCTCTTCTGTGACCATCTCCTCTGGGTCCTTCTTTTGGCGCCAAACTCTGATCTACGAAAACAAACCTGCTTTCTGCCCTCTCTACTGCACTCAGGGACACCTCCCCCATCAATGCCCTATATCCAAGAAGGTTGATGGCCCTCTCCCCAAACTCCCTTCTCGACCAGATCGGGCTCCCTCCCGAGGGCCCCCTCGTGATGGCCACAGATCCCAGGCTTGGACCACCAAGGAGGCTCCCCCTTCTATCCCAAAGGAATCCCAAGCGGGCCTTGGCCCGAAGGATGGTCTTTCCCAGGTTTCCCCTTCCCCTGCACCCTTCCCTGGGTCTTCTTTCGGGGCCCCGATCCCAGGTTTTCCCCCCTCGCCCGATGTGAATCCCTCCCTACAGGCCCCTGTTTGTGCCCCCTCCCAGCCCTGTGAGCCACCCGGGCTCTCTTCCCCATCGGCTCCCACCTTCCCGTCTTCCTCTGTCAGGGTTTCCTCCTCCCCCCACCCCCGCTATCCCCCCTCGACCCCCTCTCGCCCCTCCCGGTGGTCCCTACTGGCCTCCCCCCATCAGAATGCAGCTCCGAGAGGTCTGACGAAGAGGTTGAGGGCAGTTCTCCATCTGGGCCCGATGAAATCAGCCCCAAGATGACCCGAAGTAGGACTTTCACCACAGACTTTGGTAGCAAACTCAAGAGAGGTCGGCCCACCCTGGGCGACCAGCGAGCGAGGATCACTGAAGATGACATAGCCAATGGCTCCCAGGCAACCCTCTCTGACGTTGCCGTGAGCCTCTCCAAAATAGATGCCCTTCGACCCAAACCCCCCGCTCAGCTCGGGAAGGGGGGCAAGCGACCCCACAAGGGTGTCAAATGAAGCTCATCACCTGGAATGTTAGGGGGCTCAATGGTGCCCCCAAGAAAAGGATCCTCAGACAACTCCGCAAGGATCACCGCCCATCCTTCCTCCTCCTCCAGGAGACCAAAATAGATGAAGCAGCTGCCCAGAGGGTCGCCCAAGCTACTTGGCGCAACTGCGAGTCCCTGTCTACCCCTGTGGCTGGCACAATCGGGGGCCTGCTGTGCATGTGGGATCCCCGGTCTTACGAGGGGAGGCTCATATCATCTTCTCCTAGAATAATCAACATTCTGGTCCATTGTGTGAAGTCAAGGCGTTCGTGGATCCTGTCTAACGTCTACGCTCCTAACAACCCGATTGAGAAAGCTGCCTTATGGAAGGAAATCAGCTCGATGAGAGAAGCCTTTGCCCCCCTTCCCTGGATCCTGGTAGGGGACTTCAACAGTCCCCTTTTCCTTTCTGACAAAAGTGGGGGCTCAGCGGCTCCGGGAAAAAGCATGGAGGACTTTGGAGCCTTCACCGACCTCAACGAGCTCATGGACGTCAGCCTGAAAGGAGCCAGGTTCACCTGGTCAAACAGAAGAGCGGGAGCAAGCCATATCCAGGTCAGGTTGGACAGAGTGTTCCTATCTAAGGAAGCCATTCCCCTATTTGTTGATGCAACCTTGCTGGCCCTCCCTAAAATTGGGTCTGACCACAGCCCCCTCCTCCTCGAAATCGACCATCGCTCCTCCCTCAAGCGACCCTTCCGGTTCGAGTCCATGTGGCTGCATCATCCCAATTTCAGGGCCCAGGTTGGCTGCTGGTGGGCTCCCCCAGTCCCTGGGTGCCCCGCTGAGCAAGTCTACCACAAACTGAGATGCCTCAAAGAGCAACTCAAGGTATGGAACAGAGAGGTGTTTGGTGACATCTTCAAAAATAAAGCAGCAGTTAAGAAAAAACTCGAAGACCTCGAGCTCAGGTTCCAGGCGGGCTCCCAAGACCCGGGGATCAGGGAAGAGGAACGCTTAGCCCTCAGCGAGTACCATAACATCCTGGCCAGGGAAGAAACATTTTGGAGACAGAATTCGAGAGCCCTATGGCTCCAAGATGGCGATGCTAATACTAAGTTCTTCCACACGTCGACTCTCAAAAATAGGGGCTCTAACAGAATTGTCGAGTTGGTGAGCAGTGATGACAAAATTATCAAGGACGAAGAGGACATTCGGAATGAAGCCACCAACTTCTTCCAGGAGCTCCTTGGCGACAGTCCTCCCATGTCCCCAGAAGCGGCAGACTCCCTGCTGGAACATATTCCAACTTCAGTTTTGGCCATGGCAAACGAGATGCTCCTGCAGCCCCTGTCTGACTCTGAAATCCATGCTGCCATGTTTTCCATGAAGGCCGAGGCGGCCCCGGGCCCGGATGGGTTTCCCCCCATTTCTTCCAATCCTTTTGGGACATCGTTGGTCAAGAAGTGTGCGCAGCCATCCGGGACCTCCAGACTGCCAGCTCCATCCCCAGAGGTATAAACTCCACCTTCATTGCCCTGATCCCTAAGTCTCAGGCAACCAGATCCCTCTCTGATTTTTGCCCCATCAGCCTGTGCAATGTCTTATACAAAATCTTGACCAAATCCATGGCCTCCCGCCTCAAGGATATCCTTCCCCTGATCATTGCCCCCTACCAGGGGAGCTCGGTCAAAGGCAGACTGATCACAGACGGAGTTATCATCATGCATGAGGCCATTCACTCGGCCTTCCTTTCCAAAAAGGCCTCCTTTCTGCTCAAGCTGGACATGAACAAGGCCTTCGACAGAGTTGACTGGGAGTTCCTTTCCAAGGTCCTTCTCAAGTTCGGGTTCCACCCCTCCTGGGTCAGGCTCATCAGCAACTGTGTGTCCTCCCCTTGGTTCTCTATCCTCATCAACGGATCCCCCGTCGGGTTCTTCCCCAGTTCCAGAGGCCTTCGCCAAGGTGACCCCCTATCCCCGATCCTCTTCATCATCCTGGTCGAGGCCCTGGGATGAACCATCTCGAGTGTTGTTTCTCGTGGACTCATTTTGGGCATCAGGCCTGCATCGGGCCTACCCCCTGTGTCCCATCAGTAGTTCATGGATGATACCATCCTCGCCACTTCAGCTTCGATCCCTCAAGCCAAGGCCCTCAAGCACATCTTGACCCTGTACGAGGAGGCGGCCGGGCAGAAAATTAACCTCCAAAAAAGCAAAATCTTCTTCATCCACACCCCCTGGCTAGGCAAATCAGAATTGGGCGGATTCTGGGTTGTACCCCTGATTCCCTTCCCTCCTCTTACCTCGGGCTTCCCCTATTTACAGGTGCATCCTCCAAGGCCCTATGGAGCGGGATGATGGATCGGATCCAGAGGAAGCTGGCCCCCTAGAAAGGCCACCTCCTCTCTCAGGCTGGCAGAGCCACCCTCCTGTCGGCGGTCCTTCAAAGCATTCTGATATATTTCATGTCGGTCTTCAGAATCCCGGCCTCCATTGCAGCTCACATCGAACAAATCTAGAAACGCTTTCTATGGTCGGGCAGCGAAGATAAGAAGAGGATTCCCCTGGTTTCCTGGCCCCTGGTCTGCCACCCCAAAGGTGAGGGAGGGATCGGGCTCAGGCGGGTGACCCTCATGAACAAGGCCCTCTTGTCCAAGCACGCCTGGAAGGTGTTCACCAATGCCCCTGATGAGTGGGTCAGTATCGTGCATAGGAAATACTGCCACCTCCACCCCTTCCTCAGTGAGTCCCAGCCCAGAGATGGATCAGCCTTCTAGAAATCCTTGATTTCCACCAAAGACATCATTCGAAAAGGGACCAGATGGATCCTCGGGGATGGAACCAAGATCGACTTCTGGGAAGACAGGTGGATCCAAGATGAGGCCCTGACTACTGACAGCGATCTCCTCATCCTCAAATCGGGCCTGGTGGACAGAGGGCCCAAAGTGTCGGCCTATCTCTCCCAGAACCAGGGACGGGTAACTTGGAAACCCATCCTGAATCCCAGGCACCCGATCCAAGCTTCCAGGCTCCAGCGCCTCCTTAAGGTGACAGTTATCCCGTCTTCCGGAGGGAACGACAGATGTGTTTGGCATGACACTCCCAGTGGCGTATTTTCTGTTAAATCTGCCTACAACCTCCAAAGAGTCCCTGACGAGGCCCCATTCCCAGCCCATCAGGTGTGGGCCAAGAAGTTGATCCCCAAAATCAGCCACTTCGTCTGGGCGGCCATCCAAAACAAGATCCTGACCATCGAGAACCTGATCAGGAGGGGCTTCCAGATCCCGAATAGATGCTTCCTTTGTTGTGCTGCCTGGGAGTCCACTAATCACCTCTTTCTCAGATGCCCCTTCTCTTCTGAAGTCCTGGGCCTCATCCTTTCCCAATTTTCTATTCAGTGGGTGGCCCCCAATTCCATCTCTGACCTCCTGTCTCAGTGGCCCAACCCCTTCGCCCACCCCTTCATCCACTTCCTCTAGGGCTCCTACCTTCCTCACTTGCTTTGGCAACTCTGGCTTGAGCGCAACAACAGAGCCTTCTCCTCCTCGACCCGCTCCCCCTAGTGGGTAGCGACCAAGGCGGTTACCTTCGCCCTTGAGAACTCCCGCTCCATCCCTTTGACCGAGGCGCCCCGATGGCTGGGCGAGTCCACCCTCCTATCCTCCCTTGGAGTCCAGCTTCCCCCCTCGGTCCCCCCTCGCCCCCTCCCATCGTTCTGTGATAAGGTGGACTGCCCCCCTCTCGGATGGGTCAAACTTAACTTCGACGGAGCTTCTAAAGGAAATCTCGGGCCCTCTGGAGCGGGCGGGGTCATCCATGATAGTCACGGGGCCCTGATCTTGGCGTACGCCACTCCGCTTGGCATTCAGACCAACAACTTCACCGAAGCAACAACTCTCCTCAGCGGGCTGACCGCCCTCAAGGAGTCATCCTCAAAAGTCATCATCGAGGGTGATTCCCAAGTCATAATCAAAGCCGCCCGTAGCCCGAGAAATAGCTCTTGGCGCATTCACAACTCCATTCGGGAAGTTCTCACCATCCTCCAAGGACTCCCTTACCACGCCTTTCGGCATGTGTACAGAGAAGGCAACAGGGCAGCCGATTTCATGGCCAACCAAGCCACCACAGCAGAAGATTTCACTACCTGGACCACGAACTTCCCTGAAGCTCTGGTCCAAATAGTATCTCAAGACAATTCTAGCATCGATGAGGGCCCAGGCGCTTAGCCCGCCCCGAGTCGGGGCCCCGAAGATGCGCTGTCATGCCCCCCAGTGGTCAGGGGACTCTCCCCCTTGCTCCGTCATGACGATTGGCCCCTGCCCCTCTCGCTCGAGAGTTGGGCAATCCGATCAAGCTCTCCCATGTGGTGCCAAGTGTCAGTGGCCTCGTCAGACTGTCGGATCATCCCGTTCTGGATAAACGTAGCCCCGTTGGCAATCTTGGCAAGTCCAAGTCGAAGCGCGTGGCTTCCCACTCCGACCTTCCCGCCTTGGATGCCATGCCATCGGATTCCCATGTCGAGTCAGCTCGCTCATGGCTCTATCCCATGAGGTCTCCCCAAGCTACTCCCCCACTCAGATTGCGCCATCTGGAGCGCAGGCATTGGCCCCCCTCCCCTGCCCCACGTGGCAGCCGACAGCCATGCCCCCTCAGCTCCTCCCAGCTTGTGTCGCCCCCTACCCCAAGCGCTCCTTCCCGACGTCGGTGGCCCTTCCCCTCCTTCGCGCCCCCTGCAAGTTTTTAAACCTATCACACGTAGAGCTCTCTCGCATTCTTGTCTGCTTCCCCCTCCCCCTGTCCCCGCGTCTCTGGTCAGGCCGCCCCTGGTTTCCCTGCCCCTGGACTGCCAGTTCGCTGCCCATGGCTGCCAAGGCCTTCTTCCTCGAGCCCTCCACTCTTGATCTGAGCGAGTCTGCCAGGCTATTTTCCAATGCCAAGAAATACACCCCTTTCTTCAGCAAATTTGTAGGGGCCGACGAAGATATTACTCAAGGATTTCTGGACACCTGGAATGACGGAGAGGTCAAAGTGAAGGGGCTTCACTTCAAAGTGACCAAAGAGTTTCTGATGGAGGTGACAGGTCTGCATCATGAGGAGAAAGGCAGATTCATCCGATGGGACAAGCACAATTGGGAGGAGGAGCTATCCCGGTTCTCGAAGCAGCAGTGGGACAAGGCCAACCTCTTTCGCGCTGACCTCCCGCCCCCCTTCGACGAGGCCATCGTCCCTGTGATGCAATACATCACCTACGATGACCCGGACCAACGGCTTTACAGCTTCCACCTCAGCTTCTACAACCACCTTCGTGGAGCCACGCTGGTAAGCACCCCCCGGTTTCTCCTTTACTCCCTGAGCCTCACCATCGATCGGGCTCGCAGGAACCATTCTCGGCCCTCCCACCAAGGGCTCATGGTTGTCCTGTATAGGCACGCCCTAGCTAACCAGCCGTAGCTTCACTGCATACCTCCCCTGTCCTCTGTTCCCCCCTAAAGCGGCTGGCTCCCCCGGTGCTTCCCCTGCAGCATCCAAATCCAAGGAGACCCCCTCCCCCGAAGCCTCCCCTTCCCCAAAATGGTGCAGACCCACCCGAAAGTGCAGAACCCCGGCTCAGGGCCCAGGCGGGGCCCCGACTCCTGGCGCAAGCTCAATCCGCAAAGGCCCGACCCCAGGCAGTAGCAGGGCTACTGGCAGCTCCAAGAAGGCCAAGGTGGAGGCCCCGGAGGCCACCGAAGTCAGCTCTGACTCCGGCAGCAAGATGCAGAACTTGGCGACCAGAGCCCTCCTTGACATTACGATTGGCTCCCTGACCGCTTCTGCCAAAGCGGCTTCCTCAACGGCCAATGCCCTGGTCGAACTCCACCGCAGGTTGGGCGATGGCCCTGACAGGGAGAGGAGCTGATCTGTCAGGTCGGGCCCCGTCCAGGCCAGGCCCGGCTGCAGGGCTACCCGGAGCGGCGACGAGCAGTTTTTTGTGTTATTGGCTTTGTTGTTTTGCGGTTTTTTCATGTTTTGGTGGCCTCAGGCCAAATTTTGTTTTGCTGGTCATAGTTGGTCTGTCTTTTTGTAGGCACCAGGGCCCTGGGCCCCGGTTTGTTGCCCATGGGCGCAGCCCCAGTTTTTAATCACAAATTCAGCCACGGCTACCTATGTAACTAAGGTTTTGGGATCCTTAAAAAAAAAACCCGCTGTAAATATATTGTTACTTATCAAAAAAAAATTATTTAGGAAACAAACGATCGGCTCCCTGACCGCATCTGCCAAAGCAGCTTCCTCAGCGATCAATGCCCTGGTCGAACTCCACCATAGGTTGGGCGATGGCCCTGACAGGGAGAGGAGCTGATCTGTCAGGTCGGGCCCCGTCCAGGCTAGGCCCGGCTGCAGGGCTACCTAGAGCGGCGGTGAGCAGTTTTTTGTGTTATTGGCTTTGCTGGTTTGCGGTTTTTTCATGATTTGGTGGCCTCAAGCCAAATTTTGTTTTGCTGGTTTCATAGTTAGTCTATTTTTTTGTAGGCACCAGGGTCCTGGGCCCCAGTTTATTGCCCAAGGGCGCAACCCTAGTTTTTAATCACAAATTCAGCCATGGCTACCTATGTCACTAAGGTTTTGGGATCCTTAAAAAAAAAACCCGCTGTAAATGATCAATAAACATATTATATGGTTAGACAACGAGGGGATTTTTGTAAAAAAAAATTGATACTTGGTTAAAATCTTATCCTTTTATTTTTTAATAAAAATAATAACTATCAGCTCAAGCACGTCTAGCTTGTAAATATCCAAAGGTCAAAGATAATATTAATGTGAGCAACAACTCCAAACCATTGATTTATATTAGTAATATGGTTGAAGAAAAGGAACTTAAATAAATAGCAAATGAGCTTCAAAAGATGCTTCAAGAGTTCTATTTATCTATTTTTAAGTAAAATAATGAGTTTGTTTAGAATATATCAAATGACAATGGATACTAAATCAATTTGGGATATGATAATTTAGAGCAATCAAAATTTCCTACTCCTAATAATTTTCATTGGAAGAAAGTTTAATCAATAGAAGTCCTTCCTAAGGCCTCAATATTCCTTTGGTTTGTAGTCCAAAGCGAGATTCTAAAGAGAGAGTCTACAGAGAAGAGGATACCATGAATATTTTAGGTGTTGCTGGAAGATATTACATTATTTGGTAGCATTGTCATGTAATATTTTAGGAAGTGTTATTAGTTTAGGTTTGTGATTTATATTTTCCCTTTAAGTTTGTTTCAATGTGTAGGATGAGTCTAAGTCTCATATAATAAAGTGTGTAGAAAGTCAATAGTCATGTGTAGGTGTCAAGTATACAAGTGACAATATGTAAATCCAAGGAACATGATAGGTTTATCTTATGTGTGGAATAAGATAAGATGCATCTCTCGAATATGTGAGGAGAGCAACAATCAAGTATTGAAGAGTCATCTTCTAAGGCTATCTTATGGAGATAAAGCTCCATGTATTGTAATGGAAAATTTTATATAGATCTTGTATAATTGACCAATATTATTGTGAGTTTCCATATTAAAACGTTGTTATTTTATGAATGTTATATTGATTTATATTGATCAAAGATTTATATGTAATAATATTTGATCCTTGATAAAAGGACCTATGAAATAATCTAGCTGAAAAGCTAACAGGTGTACCTTATGTTAGAAGGATCAAGAAATATGAGATCATTTACTTCTTCATTACCCCTTTTCTTACACTATTTGAGGCTTTTTTTTTAATATGAGAATATGTTGGATGGGTGATGGAATGTAGGATTAATTCCAAAGCTAAAGCATTGTATATGCTATAGAGAACTGATCCTACAATTATTTATTGGGAATTATGGCTTGAAAGGAATAATATATATTTTTAAATAAATCTCAAAATCATGCCCAAGATTAGAACCATATTATTGCCTCTCTTACAAAATATTTACAAACACGGTGCTTATAATGAGAACTTTCAGGTGCATAAAAAGAGATGATAGCCTCTTGGTTACAAGATATGAATATACATGGAAGAGTCATTTGCAATAATGGAGATAACACAAAGGATTTTCTTCCATCTATGATAAAATAGAAATGTCTAGAATTGGTCTATTAAAATTAATTTTAATGGTGCTTCCAAAGGAAATTTAGGAAAAGTTGAGGTGGTGCTCTTTTAAATAATAAAGGTAAAATTATCCCCTCTTGCAACTAACAACAATGTAAATATTAGAAATAGGGGTGATTGTGAGCCAAGAGGGAGTTCAAGTTGAGAGCGAGTGAGAGGCAAGAGAGAGTTTAAGTCAAAAGCGAGTGCAAGCTAAGATGGAGTGCGAACCAAGAGCAATCCCCATTAGCTAGTATGGAAGGAAAGCCATATTTGAAATCCCTAATAGGAAGTCAAGATGATCTAGTTGGAAGTATGGAGGTCCAAGTTGGAGATAAGGAAAATAACAAATACATGGCAAGTTTGATCTAGGTAGCAAATGTTACACTAGAAGTGAGTATCAAGGATAAGATGATTGAGCATGATATAATGGTTCTTAAAAGTAGAGGATTAATATGTAAGTTCCATAGATCATGGTCAAGGTTTTTGGAGATTCAAAATTGGATCAAGTGAAAGTGGGGATTGAATTCAAATTACTTTGTGAATTTTCTTCCTAAATATTTTTTCCTCATCATCTTTTCTAACTCAAAAATTATAGATAAAATAATGGTTGGTGGTCCATGATTTAGGGGAAGAGATGCACTTTATTTGAGACCATGGAATGATTTTTTTTGTTGTTGAGACAAAATATATTAAGAAGTTTCCAATGTGGGTCGGGATTTTTGGACTTCCATATCACCTTATAAATAAGGATGTTTTGAAGAATATTAGAAATACCTTAGGGGAATTCATCAAGGAAGGACTAAATGCTAATGAACGAAAGCATGCTATATATACTCGAATATGTGTTTCTATGGATATTTTAAAACCTTTGCCACAATCCATTAATATTAAATCTTAATCAAGAGAATGGGATCAACAAGTAGATTATGAAATATCGTATTTTGTTCCCATAATTGTTATGATATTGGACACATAAATATTTTGCAAAGTGAAAACTATGAAGAAAGAGATAAAAAATTCTAGCCTTAAGATAAAATTCAAGATGAAGCAATAAAATCATACAATAATAGAAGCTAGATCAAATCAAGGATATTGCACTTTGAAAGAAGAAAAAAAGAAAGCCTATCTACAGTATCATTTGACAAGTTTAGAAGAAATTAAAGGTGCAAAAGAAGATGTGGAGATAAATCCTAAAACAAAGACATCAAAATAGGTCAATTTTATTCCAGGTAAATCATCTTCATTTTCCTCTAGTATAGAATCTTCTCTAGGTAACAAAGTGAAAGTGGTGAGGATGTTTTTTCTTGCACTTTAAGGTTTCAAGAGCAACATACTAAATAATTGAGGATGGGGAAACCCATAATAATTTAGGGTTCTAAAGGTATAATAAGAAGGTAATTGATACAAAATAACATCCTTAAACTTTAGGGTTTCTAGGGAAACATAAAGAAGATTGTGCTTTTGAGGTTATTCCTTCCTCTTTAGATCCTTCAAAACAAGGTACACCTAAAGATGATAACTCTTGCTATGAGCAGTGTGAGAAGATTTAAGAGATTGATGGAGATGAAAATATTTTTGGAAATGAAAAAAAAAGAGGAATACCCAAGAAGCAAAAACAAAGAGAAAGGGAAACCTAGAGCGAAATATATGGAAAAACAAAAGCAAATATCACAAGTGTTAACAAGAAGTGGGGCTAAACCCAAAAATAACAATGAAAATAATATCTTGGAATATTAGGGGAATGAATAAAAACCCTAAAAAAAGGTATTAATAACTTGTGATGTTGTAATAGATAAGATATTTATAGATATAGAAGTTGGGCAACAAATTTTTTAGTCATTCATGATGTTGAATTTCATCTTAACATAATTTAAATTTTGGAAAGCATATGATATAAAAGGAGTTGATTGTGGAAACTTAGCAGTTTGAGGAAGATGGAGAATATCTTTGATAGAAAGGTAAAGTTGGATATGCTTTAATTAAATTGTTATAAATGTAATGAGAGCAATGTAATTTTTTATTTTTGTAATGGGAGTGGCCCCCAATAGAATCCATGCATAGCTTATTAAAAAAAACTAACAACAATGTAGAGACTAAGGCACTTCTTATAGGAATTAAAATTAAAATTAAAAATGATGGTATATTTCAATTGAGAGGGATTCTCAAATTATCATTAATGTTATCAACAAAAATTGGATGTGGGGATTGGATAAAAACAACATTATTGTTAATGATCATCAACTACTCTTAGAGGCAATCTCTTAAAATTTAAAAATATGGGCATATCTATCGAAAGGAAAATGGGCAACAAATAATATAGCCAATCACGATGTTGATCTTCATTGCAAAATTAAAAGTTTAGAAAGCAATTGGATGAGTGAGATTTTATCTCTTTACGAAAATGATGATTTCAAAAACATAGTAATTTGAGGAAAATGAAGAATATGTTTGATAGAAAAGGAAATGAAAAATACCTTTGATAAAAAGACAAGTTGGATATGGTTTTATTGAAATGACATGAAATGTAATATCTTGTTATCTTGATGGGAATGGCCCTAATAGAAACCACACATAGCTTATTAATTTAAATATAACAATTTCCTTCTGATATTAAATTTTGTCAAGATGAAATTCAACACCACGACTAGATAAAATATTTGTTGCCCAATTTACATATCTATTAATATATTGTCTATAACAACCTGACAATTTCTTAATACCTTTTTTTTAGGGTTCTTATTCATGCCCCTCATATTTCAAGATATTATTTTCATCATCATTTTGTTTTTTATTTGTGGGCTTAGCCCACTTCTTGTTAACACTTATGATATTTGCTTTTGTTTTCACATATCAATATCCCTCTAAGTTTCTTTTTCTACTTGATTTTGCTTCTTGAGTCTTCCTCTCTTTTTCCCTTCCCGCTAATAGTTTCATCTTCATCAATCTCTTCAATCTTCTCAAACTAATCGTAGTAAGACTTATCACTATAGGTTTGTCTTGTTGTAAAGGATTTGAAATGCAAAGAATAACCTAAAAAGCATATTCTTCTTTATGTTTTCCTAGAAACCCTAAAGTGCAAGGATGCTCTTCCATAGCAATTACCTTCTTATGCTACCCTATAAACCTTGAATTTATAAGGATTTTCTCCATCCTCATTTATTTATTATGTTGCATTTGAAACCCCAAAGTGCAAGGGATAACATCTACACTTTTCCTTTTATTACCAGGAGAGGATTCTATACTACTTGAGGAAAATGAAGATGATTTACTTGGAATAAACTTGATCTCTTATGCCATCTTTGTTTTAGAATTTTCCTTCACATCTTTCTTTGCATCTTTAATTCCTTCTAAACTTGAATTTACACATTGTACCTTCTCATCCCTTATCTCCTATGGTGGCCTTTGCCATATGATGTTGTAGATAGGCTTTCTTTGTGTCTTCTTTTGGAATATAATATCCTTGATCTAATATAGCTTATATTATAGTATGATTTTCTTTCTTTGTTTTGAAGCTTATCCCATGATCGATTATTTTTGTCTCTCTCTTCATAGTTTTCACTTTGCAATCTATTGACATGTGTCGAGTCATCATAATTGTGGAATTGAAATGTGATTTTCATAATCCACTTGTTGATCCCATTCTCTTGATTTATATTTAATATTAATGGATTGTAGCAAAGGTTTTGAAATATCCATAACAACACATATTTGGGTATATGTAGCATGCTTTCATTACTTAATAAATTTCCCTAGGGCATTTCCAATATTCTTCAAAACATCCTTATTGATAAGTTAATATGGAAGTCCAAATAGTCTAAGCCACGCCAGAAGTTTCTTAATCATTTATATCTCCAAAAAAAATCATTCCATGGTCTTAAATAAAGGGCATCTCTCCCCCTAAACCATGGGCTACCACCCATTATTTTATTCCTAATATTTGAAATCGAAAATATGAAGAGGAAAAATCTTTTAGGAAGAAAAGTCATAGATTAATTTGAATTCAATCTCGACTTCCACTTGATCCAATTTTGAATCTCCAAAAACATTGGTTTGTATCCATGGAACTTACATATTAGCCCTCTACTTTTAAGAACCATTATGTCATGCTCGATCATCTCATCCTTGATAATTAGTTATGGTATAACATCTGCTACTAGATCAAGCTTGCCATATATGCACTCTTTTGCTTGTGTCCATCTTGTGCATCCATACTTTCAACTAGGGTATCTCAATTTTTAGCTAGGGTATCTTGACTTCCCATTAGGGATTTCAAATTTGACTTTCTTTCCATACTAGCTAATGGGGCTCGCTCTTGGCTTGCACTCACTTTTAATTTGCAATTGTTCCTATCTATTTATATATATATATATAGTTAATTATTGTTCTTATCATTTAAGAGTATCATCTATTTAAAATAAATTTTTAATAGTCTCGAGGGGTAGCGCAACGGTTCAGACTTTAGCTCTTCTTTTAGAGGTCTAAGGTTCAAACTACGACATGGGCGAGTGTATGAAAGGGTGGATGTGTGTATGGTTGTGTGTTTATCCCCTATTGATAAGCTCAACTCCCACCCTTATGAGAGGTCATGGTTAGGATGGGGATACCCAACCCTAAACGTCAGTCGTAGGGGTTTCTCACACTAACCTAATAATATATATATATATAATATGTTAATACATATAAGTTTTTTTTTAATTTAGCAAAAAATACCTTGTATATCCACCTTGTTCTGAGAAACCATGACCAGGGGGTTCTACACCATCAAAATCACTTGAGAGTCGAGCCCAACCCTGATCGCACTAGCATTATCAATTGGATTTTGGGTACCCAATGTGCATTTGGTAGGTTGGAGATTCGAACCAAGGACCTCCCTTGGAGGATTACCCTACCCTCTCCAACTCACCTACAACATGTGGGTGCTAAGACATATAAGTTATATATAAAATTTTATTAATTTAATAATGTTTTTTTTAGAATAAGCTTTGTGGCTTCTATTGGGGGTCATTACCATTAAATAAATCATTGTATTGTTATCACGTTAATTAAATGATATCCAACCTATTTTATATCAAAGATAATCATCTTCTTCATACTACTACATTGCCACAATTAACTCCTTTATATCCTTTTTATTAAAAAATAAAATATCACTATTGCCTTCTAAAATTTATTTTTTTCGAAGATGAAAATCAACACCGCTAATAGCTAAAATATCTACTACCTTATTTCCATATCTATAAATATGTCGGCTATAACCACTTATGAATTCCATAATATCTCTTTTTTGATAAGTTTTATTCATGCCCCTAATATTCCAAGATATAATTTTTATCGACCCTTTTTATTTGTATTTGTGGAATCAACCACACTTATTGTTAACACTTATGATATTTTAATATTTAGTTTTGTTTTCCCATGTTAATATCACTTTGAGTTAAATGAAAGAGCAGCTAGCAGAACTAGAGATCAGGTTGAATAAGGGAAATCTCATGGAGGAAATTAGATAGTAAGAGAAGGAGCTTCTTGTAGAATACCATAATATTGTAGCTAGTGAGGAAGTTCATTGGAAACAAAAATCCAGGATTATATGGCTAAAGGAAGAGGACAATAATACAATTTTTTTTCATGTTTCTACTCTTCAACACAAAAGCTTCAACCAGATCAAGGAATTTTTTAAACAATATGGATTAGTACTCAATAAGCTTGATGATATCTAGAATGAGGCAATGAATTACTTCAAGGAACTCTTAGGAACTCTAGAGAAGGAAGATCCAAAAGCATTGGAAATAAAGCTTAATCATATCCCTCATCTCATACAATATAATTTGAATGATTACCTTTCTAGTCCTTTCTCTAAAGAGGATATTAGGAAGGTAGTTGTTTATTTGGGAGGTGATAAAGCGCTAGGGTCGAATGGTTTTCCAATAGCTTTGTTTCAACATTTTTTGCATTTGGTAGGCAAGGATGTGGTGGAGGCTATTGAGGAGGTGCAAGAAACTCATTTTATCCCTACATATGTCATTTCTACTTTTCTAGCTCTAGTCCCTAAATTTGTAGGGGCTAGAGACTTTACACAGTTTAGACCAATAAGCATCTGCAATACCTTATACAATATCCTGATAAAAATATTAGCTCATAGGATAAAACTATTAGCTCATAGGATAAAAATAAATTTGTCCTTCATTATTGATATTAACCAAGGGTGTTTCTTTACAGGCAGGCAAATCTTGAATGGAATAGTCATAGTTCATGAGGTTATACATATAATGGATAGAAATGAGAAGGTTGGAATACTGTTAAAATTGGATATGAATAAGACGTTTGATTGAGTCTCTTGGGATTTTTTGGCAAGGATCTTTAAAAAGTTTAGTTTCAATGAGAAGTGGATAAAGATGACTATGAACTACATCTCCATGACCAAGTTCTCAATCTTGGTAAATGGAGTAGTAGTAGGATACTTCATTAGCAAATGTGGAATCTATCAAGGAGATCCATTATCCCTGTATATTTTTATTATTCTAGTAGATTCCTTAGGTTGTTCCTTGGCAGTTGCAGTCTTTGAAGGAATACTAGGAGGTTTCAATATGACTCCTTCGACAAATCCGATATATCATCAACAATTTGTTGATGATACTATAATTGTGTCCAAAGCCTTTGTCCCTTGAGGTAAAGAAATTAAACATATCTTGGATATCTATGAACAGATACTAGGGCATAAAGTTAATTTCAATAAGATTAAGGTCTAATTTTTAAATACTCTAAAGCCTAGACAAAGGAGACTTAAGAGAATTTTTTGTTGTGAGATTGGTGAACTCCCATCTTCTTACTTGGAAATGCCACTCTTTAAAGGAAGGATGGAATCTAAGATGTAAAACCCAGTCATAAAAATGTTTGCAAAAAATTTAGTTGGTTGGAGAGGTAATTTATTAAGGCAAGGAAAGCACTAGTCTAATCCACCTTGTAGAGCATTCTCATCTACTTTATGTCAGTTTTTAATATTTCTTCCTTTATTAAAGATAAATAAAAATAGATCCAAAGATAATTTTTATGGTCTGGGTTAGAGGATAAAAAATGTTTGTCCTTAGTAAATTGGGATCAAGTATGTTCTAAAAAAGAATATGGAAGTTTAGGCTTCAAACACCTAAAATTATTGAATGAGGCCTTAATTGGTAATATGGGATGGAAGTTGATTAATAATGATCAGTTGGGCTATGTAAATATTTTTAAGATAAAATATTTATGAAATAATAAAGAATTCTTAAGTTTATAAGATCTTCCAAAGGGGTCTACATTTTGGAATAGTCTAATGCGTAGTAGAGACCATTTGAAGAAAGTTTTAATATGGAGGATTTGTAATGGGGAGAAAGTTAATTTTTGGAAGGATAGTTGGTTGAAAAACTAGACCCTTGAGTATGACACTAAGGTGCAACCCATTAGACATTATTTATCAAAAATATTGGGTGAAAAGCTGAAGGATTTTCTTATTTTTAATTATGAGAGAACTAGTTGGAAAGATGTTAGGTTGGAAGGGTTGACTAAATAATATAAGAAAGTAGCTCACAAAATATTTAACCTACTCAAGGTTTTTCCTCTTAATTCTAAGGGTAGTAATGACTCTCTGGTGTGGAGTAAACAAAGCAAAGGGGACTATTCAGTTAAATCAGACTATTCCATATTAGAGAGGGAGGAAGTTGGTTGGCTCCCAGCTAAGAAGATTTGGATTAAGAACTTGATTCCCAAGATTACCTTTTTATTTTTGCTGACTATTCAGAATAGGATTTTAACCATTAATAATGTTTGTAAAAGGGACTTCCAAATTCTAAAAAAGTTTACTTTGTGTGAAAATGCTTTGGAAATAGTTCAACATCTCTTTTTTTATTGTAAGTTTTCATCTGAATTCTTTAATGCTTTACTCCAAAAGTTCTCAATCTTATGTGTGAAGCCTAAAAATATAGTGGATCTATATTTACAATGGAACTCACCCTTCAAGAGTAAGATATTGAGTGTATTATGGCATATCTATCTTCCACATTTTTTATGGAGGATATGGAGAGCACCATAATCAAATTTTCAAGGGAAAAAAGAGATGTGTGTTCGATCGGTTTAAGGGTCAGGAATGCCTTAGAGGAGAAATTTAAAGATTTCTTAAATATTCTAAAAGAATACCTCGATTTAGGAATCCCAATCCTTAAAGATTGAAAGGCAATCAATATAACTCCTCAATATCCATTGAAGCCTTCTAGAGATAATGCAAAATGGAAAATGCCTCCAAAAGACTTAGTAAAGCTCAATTTTGATGGAGCCTCAAAACGGAAACCAGGAGCTACTAGAGCAAGGGGTGATAAGAGATGAGATAAGTAAATTTTTGTTAGCCTATGATAAACCTCTTGGCACTCAAACTAATAACTTTGCAGACCCAAGAGCTCTCCTATTAGGCACTCACCTTTTACTACAAATGAAAGCAATGTTATAATTGAATGTGAATATAGTGAAATCCCTCAAATAAGGATAGGAAGCAAGCTAGAAAATAGTAGAGATGATTGAAAAATGTAAGGTGAACTTAACACAACTCAATTATGTTAGAATTCAACATATCTATCGATAAGGGAACGGAGTTGGAGATGTTATGACCAATATTGGAATTGTGTTGGAAGATAGTAGATCCTAGATAGATAATTTCCCTAGTCTTTATAGGAGATAGGGGTAAAGGATAAAATAAGGAATGCACCCCTAATAAAGCAGTAGGAAATGGGATAATTAGATAATGCTCACATAGAGGATGGGAATTAGTAAGATTGGGGTAATCCAACTTTAGCTTATCATGAATGAGGAATGATATGCAGCTCAAGCAAAGATACAAAAGGTGAACTTGCTAGTCATGCATTCACCTACACCCTTTAAAAAGGTTAAGGTATTGGTTGACACAGAGTAGTCTAACCCATTATAAAATGAGGATGAATCACTCTTAGAGGAGGAATAAAGAAAAATCATGGAGGACTCAAGCTTAGGACTAACCCACTAGCCATTGAAAAAGGAAGATCTTCTAGTGGAAGAGGAGAAGCATAGGTTTTTCCTTCCTTAAAATATGATTGAGGGGCTCAAGTCAAACCAATATATCTTGAATAGAATGGAAAACACCATCAACAATATTTGCTCTTTTTTAGTCTCCCTCTCGAAGGAGATTATGGTAAATTTAGAGGATTTCAAAAAAAATGCAAGGCTTGGGAGCTTAGGAGGCTCTGAATACAACCAAGTCTATGAAGGATAATCACAAAGTGGGAGAGGGTATTGGTTTTTTTTGTATAGTTATGTTATGGTCTTGATTATTCTTTCATAGTTTGTTGTTTGGTTTGTATTTTGTTGTGTTTTAATCAAATTATAGTTTAGTTCACCATCAATTTGTTTTTGTAAGGGCGGTTTCATAAAGGTCGGTAAGTTTTGTAGTTGATAGGTGGTTTTTTGTTGGCTTTTTATGCTGAATGGTATATCTTTCTAGATTTTTGTAAGGGTTTCGGGACCCTAAAACGTCTAACTACCATAATAACAAATATCACTCTAAGTTCTCTTTTCTTCATGGTTTTGCTTCTCAGGTATTCCTCTCTTTTTTACATTTCAACCAACACTTTCATCTTCATCAATCTCTTCAATATTTCATAGTGTTCATAGTGAGATTTATCATCCATGGGTTTGTCTTACGTTGAATAATCTAAAGTGCAAGGAATATCCCCCAAAACACTTTCTTCTTTATGATGCCCTAGAAACCCAAACGTGCAAAGACCCTCCTCCATAATAATTACCTTCTTATATTACCTTAAAAACCCTAAATTGTCATGGACATACTCCATCCTCATTTCTTTATTATATTGCTCTTAAAACCTTAATGTGCAATGGATAAGCTCTACACTACTTTCATTTTGATTACTAGGAGAGGATTTTATACTACTTGAGTAAAATGAAGATGATTTACCTAGAATAAACTTGACCTTTTTCACCTCCTTTAATTTAAAATTTTACTCTACATCTTTCTTTGTATCATTTATTCCTTCAAAATTAGAACTTTCAGCATGTACTTTCTCATCCCTTGCATCCTTATTTGTTTCTTAAACTATGGTGGCCTTTGCCATCTAATGTTATAGATACGATTGATTTATCTCTTCTTTTGGAGTGCAATGTCCTTGATATATTCCAAGTTCTACTACAACATGATTTTATTGCTTCATATTGATGTTTATCTCATTACTAAAATTTGGTATTTCTTTCTCCACATTTTTTACTTTGCAATCTCTTGTTGTGTGTCTAGTCTCATAACAATTATGACATCAAAATGCAATGTTTTCATAAATCCACTTAATCCCATTCTCTTGATTCATATCTAATCATAATGGATTGTGTCAAATATTTTGAAATAGACATAGAAACACATATACATGTGTATATATCATGTTTTCATTCCTTAATAGTTGGTCCTTTGTTGTTGAACTCCCCTAGAGTATTTACAACATTCTTCAGAACATGCTTATTGAAAAGTCGATATGGTGGAAGTCCAACAATCCTAACCCACACTATAATATTTTTAATAATTTTTGCATCTATAAAAAATTTCTCATTTCATGGTCTTAAATAAAGGGCATCTTTTCCCCTAAACCATGGGCCATCCACCCATTAGTTTATCTTTTTTTCAAACTAGAAAATATGATGAGGACAAAATATTTAGGAAGAAAAATCATGGAGTAATTTGAATTCAATCCCCACTTCCACTAAAATCCATTTTTGAATCTCCAAAAATCCTATCCAGTATCCATAGAACTTAAATATTAACCTTTAAGAACCATTATATCATGTTAAATCATCTCATCCTTGATAATTGCTTTTAGTGTAACACATGCTTCCTAGTTTGAATTTTTCATATATTTGTTCTTCCTCTTATCTCCAACATGGGTATTCATACTTCTATCTAGGGCGTCCTGACTTCTAATTAAGGCTTTCAAACACGATTTTTCTTCCATGTTACTTAGTGGGGTTCACTCCTAGCTCGCACACAACTTGCAAAAGTTAATCATACTTATTTCTAAAATATATCAAAATATAAATTTTTAAAATACTTTAAAATATTCCCTTCAAAAAAAAATTGTTTTAAAGATAATTCCAAAAATTATTTTAAAAAATAGAGTAATTTTCATGTAAGAAGAACAAACTTAGAAAAAATATATATAGTATTTTTATTTATATGTAGACAAGTGTTGCATAACAACTAGTCCCTTGTGTTGTAGGGGTTGAATTTTTTATGGAAGAAACAAATGGGTCTAACACTAAACCATTGTACTATTATGGATCATGTCATTGATAATATGATCTATCATTTAACAATAAATGAGATGACCCATCATTTAATAATAAATGAGATGTCCTAGCTTGGACAAATCACTCACAATTGTTATGAGCCAACACATTTTACAAAAAGCAATCATGATCAACACATAAATCTTTAAGTCATCTCTATCTTTATCTTATCCATTTAACCCATAGATGATATCCTTAAATTTTATTTTTTGAATAAAACATGTCAACATTGAATATTTCAAATGAAATCACATATTTAAAAAGGTTATCAAATTTTATAATGAGATCAATGTGCACATTTAGAAACATTATTTTTTTACATTGAGATCCAAAGTAATTCCAACAAACTTCATAGTGTTAAATATAACTACACATTTATATTTCATCATTTTGATTTATTCTACATCTAATAGTTGTAAGCACATAGTATGCATGCTAATGTTTAGCTATCCAAAACAACATGTATGTAATAAGTTGTCAAGCCTTTCAAATTTCCATAGGGCTTGCAATAATAAATATTGGGGATTAAGGATTTTATCATGCATATGTACCCTTTCCTAATGATCAATAGTCATGACTTATTTGGTTCTATAAAAGTAAATAAATAAAAAAATTATAAGGCTTATCTCTTGTGAGCGCCTTGACCATCCAATTGGCCATAAGATTGTTACCTTAATACCAAGGATCAATAAGCCCCAAACCAAATTTATTATAGGGAATGGTACATTGAAGTCATGAGTATCAACAATTTGAGATCACAAAATAACAATCATAGATAAGGTCTTATCTTCTTTGCACCTCAAATATTTGACCAACCACATGTAGGGAGAGCTGGAAGCCAACAAGAGAAACAAAAACAATATAAGTTACAAAGAAAATCATGTCCACAACTTATAATTTGCCTAGGAAAAAACCATATGAATTCTCTCAAGGGCTCTCCTGCCATTCTTAGAATGATGAATAACCAAACCACTAAGTTAACTAATTAGATATATAGACATGTCAAACATATTTTCTATTTATAGCGAAAACTAATTATTCTTGATGATGAATTGACCTTACTTATATACAATTTTTTGTCTGGATGAATTTGGGAATGAATACCACTTGCAATTTTTGGTTTAGATGGATATATGAATGGTAGAGTACCACTTAGACATTAATCAAAAGTTGAGGCCTAATAACCAATACCTACCCTCACACTTGTGATATAAAAATTAAGAAAAGTCCTATAGAGAACTAAGAGAAGCATACTTAAAATATACTACATTAATTATTAAACTTTCTTTAAAATTTCAAGAAAAATCATTACATATATCTTTAAAACTTAACTTATAAAGCAGTTACAATATTTAGTTTTTATTATAATCATAAGTATTAAAATTCAGTTTTTTTTTTCTATTTTATTACTAAATTAATAGTTATTTATTTATTTTATTTTATAAATCAATAAATTTGAAACAATTTTTTTTCTCAAGAACAAGGGTTTGTACTCGTCCCTCACCCTTGACAAATCATGACTCTCTTCTTTAGAGCTTGAGAGTTTACAAATAGATTCACTTCTCATATCAATTGTGATGCTATAGCTAGAAACCTACATTATTTTACATAAAAAGTTTGAATTCTTGATTTTAATTTTTTGGATTTTTTTAAATTTTTTGTGTGAATACAAATATTCCAGAATTCAACATTATTCTTGACATTTTACTATAACATCCTTCACAATACCAAAACTTTACCTCTACTATCTATGCATTGTGTCTTAGTAGAGTAATATTTCCTAAAACTCACACTATCATAGTTCGCTTTGCCAAATCTGGATTGTTAGTTTCCTTCCCGAAGCACAAATGCAACCGCAAAAATTATAATAAATAGTTTTTATATGAAAACACATTAATGTTATAAAATAAAGCAGATATTACAATGGAAAACATTTTTCATGACCCTCTTTGGCGGACTTTTTGGCATAAAGAAACAATGTATTAATTTGTGTTACTTTGATACCTAACTTGAGCAATTGAATCAACTATGTGATATTTAGTTATTCTGAAAGATCATGGTACTGCTGACATATTGCCAAGATGTGCAAGATCAAGTACACTCGTAGGTGGAAGAAGCAAAATCATCCACCAGAAGCAGAGGTACTTGAGGTTGGAAAAATTATGATTAAGGCAACTCGAGGGTAACATTGATGGGTACCTTCATATAGGCATGCATTTAGTTAGGGATAATCATCAAAAGTAAGTCACCTTGAGCCCTAGATTGATAGCCTCATAGCTATCATAAACTCTCGAGGCTGAGATAAGTGATAGGTTGATGAAAATATTCCCTATTTATCTATGTTTGATTATCTTTTACTTCATCACTATCTGCATTGATGAGTTGAGAAATGGAAAACATGCATAATTTGGTTGTTTATGAAAAACCCCTTGTTTTGCTTAGAACCATTCAAAAGAATAGCATGATGTTAATGTTTGAAAAAAAGAGGAAACCCTTATTCTATATATATATATAGTAAGTTGATTATTTTAAAATGATAAATGAATTTCATTTGTAAATAATAATTGTTTTATTTTAAAATGATAAATGAATTTCATTTATAAATAATAATTGTCTTATCTTAAATGATAAAGGATAATAGAGCTTCATTTATAAATAATAATTTATATTGTTTTATATGATGATCGAATTTCATTCAAAAAACAATGAGTATTTTATATTTATAATGAAATGGAAATTCTTTTGAAAAATGCAACAAAGACCTTGTGTAAATATTAATGAAATTCTTTAAAGCGTTGCGAACTCTTCTTGATAAAGTAGAGATTTTATTTATGCAAGTCAAATAAAATTGTTGAACCTTTATATTTAAATAATATATTAAAATGACTATTGTAATCTAGCCTTTAAGAGGGAAGCATTGTGTCAAGCGTACGGGTGAACGAAGATCTCGATCGACCTTGGAGAAGGATTTCCATTGACTATGAGTCTTAAAATAAGGTTTTTTTAATAAAAGGATGGGCTACCACCGTAGGGTGGTGGATGGAGAAGTAATGACACATTAGTGGAATGTAAGAAGGAAAAAGGAAGGAGACGAAGGAGATGAAGGAGGAGGACAACGAAGGAGATAAAAAAAATAGTCGTTGTGGAGATTGGAGAAATCCACACCAATACTAACACTTTCGAAAAGACGTTGGAAAGAGAGAGACCAAAACGAGTAAACCAGGTTGTGTTTATAAGAGCCCCTCTTTTGCTTAGTTTAGTAAATCTCTTTATACCATCTATTTGTTGGTGCTTCTCAAACTAGGTCATCGATTGACTTTGCTTGCGTGAGTTGTTGATTTCTTGTAGGGAGTTTAGCTTTTCACTAGGTTTGATTGAATCATGCTTGGTTCCCTTAGATGCCAGTTGGGAAGCATTATCCTTGTGGTTTAGGGACCCCCTTCATGAGTGGGAGTCTTGTTGTATCTTTATAGCTCCTTTCCAGTGAGCAACTAGTCGGTGTCTAGCACCGCAGCCTCCCAAGACATCCTTTTAGTTGGTAGTCATCTATTGTAAGTCAGGTGTTGTGGTTTAGCGTATTCCTAGGTTTTTGTAGGCTAAGCAGTGATGGTTATGGAGCTCAGGAGTCCTGAGTGACTCGAGTTCTGCAATTTCAGGGTGTTTCTTGGCAGTTTACTATTTTTAGTAAGTTGATATTTTTGGCCTTTCTATTTCTAGAAGTGGAAGTGGCATCTCTTAGTGACTGGATTTGGGTCCTTTTTGCCATTTCAAGTGAAATATAACATTTTTCAGTACATAAAGGAAATATTTTCATATTTATAATGTTAAGTTACTTTATAATTTTAAAGTGACTTTATGTTGTTATGTTAAGTTGTTGACCCCCAAAAAAGCATGCCTAGGGAGAGAAAAGGGGACGTGGGACTCATGAAGGCAAACATGTTTTAATTTTAATCCCACATTGGATGCCTAGAAGGAGAAATCTCAATGTGGGGTCTATTTATACAGCTACTTGCTCTCATTTTCACCATCAAAGCTTGACAACATAATTGAATGTTGCCAAATTTCCTCTAGGAGATTTGAATAGGGCTTGTTGAGGACAAAAATCCTTTGCAGGATTGACTAGTTTCGATGGTGAGAGATCCACCCTAGCTATTTGTGGATTTTTCATCTCAGGAAACTCATTTGGGCTTCAATTTTTAGGATGTTAGGGATTGAATATTTCAAAGTTTTTTGTGTGCAAAAAATGATCATTTGGGTTGTCTTATTTTTGGCTTGAATCAAGTAGGTAGGAGTTAAATTTTTAGTTTTTAGTGTAAAGTGTGCATGTCCAGATCTGGATGTACCATTCTGGGTATAACTAGAGAACCTTAAATTGGCTCATTCCTCTTTATCCTGTTCAAAATTCATTATGGGTATTTTGGCATCTAATTTAGACTAGTTGGGCGACCCTTTTAAGGGTATTTTGCAAATTTTTAGGTGATTGTGTAAATTTCAAGGAGGGTCGTACAGTTCAAGGAGGTTGTACCTCTGCTTGGAAAATTGTGCCATTCAAAAGGATGTAGATCTAAAGTTGAATAAGGTCTAAAAACTAAGTCGCTAGGTCATTTTGTCTATAGCAGTACTGAACAGGGAATCTGGAGGCTTATATCTCATTGTATGGTCATTTCATGCCTTCAGACATTGACTGATCAACGCTCAGTTTAAATTTTAGGTATGAGATATATGTAATTCCTGTTGAATATCATTGTATTTGATGTCAATTGAATGTTGATAAAGATTTTAATATATTTGCAATTTTATTGTAATCTGAACGGGCTTGGTAGAAGATGCCCAATCTGAAGCTATGTTATTATTTGAATAAAAAATTAGTTTTTAGATTTAAAAAAAAAAAGTGTCAAACTAGGGTTATTACAAGGGTGGGTTATTATAGTGGTATCAGAGCCAGTTTTCCTGCTATCTTATGGATTAAAATAGGTTTTGTTGCACATTAGTGAAATAGAGGAGGTATTACAAAAGGGGATAGAGGAAACGTTGGCAACCTCCAGCAACCTTAGAGGGTGAAACAGTTTCTAGCGTCCTTAGAATACATTCTAAGGGATCCAATGGTAGTGAAGAGTTATTTGGAGAAATTGCGGATAAGGATAAAGGGCATGCTGATTCGAAGGATCTCGATGATGCCATTCAAAGGAAGTTCGAAGGTATGTTTGATATGATGTCACAAATGTTGGGAAAAATTAACCAATTCACTCCCCTGGTCATTCCTGCACAAAATGGTGAGGCGAGTTCCTCCCATAACCAAAACAATAATAAACATAGTAACATAGTGGTACCAGATCACAAAGCATCCTACCATCCTCGTAGGGTAGTGAAGCATGTCTTGATACAGTGATGGAATAGAGTTGGCCAGTAAACTTTATGATGCAAGTAAGAAACTTAATCAAATATCTCAGACGAGTGATGTTGTTCTGGATATTCTGAAAGAGATAGAAGAATGTTTGTCCATGGTGGAACAACAACCTTCTAAGGAGTGGCGGATTGCATTAACTCCTGCATTGGTTTCCTTGGGACAGGATAGATGGTTAAAAAACTCAGTTGGAAAGGTAAGACTTGTTGTTGCTTGTTGTTATAGTGAACTTATTCGAATTACAGCTCCAAAGATTCCATATGATGAAAACAAAATGAAGGAGATTCTACATCTGATCATTGATAACTTTCAAGGTATGGATGATAACAAGAGCCTTTCTTTTGGTAAGATTTTGGAGTTGATGGCAGGAGTCCATTCAAGTGTTTTGTTGATTGATTTTGGATGTGATGATTATATTTTTCAAATGTTCTATCATCTCATAACTTCTATTAATGGGGATTAGCATTATGGGCACACCACAAGGAGAGGAGTTCTTTGATACTCTTGGCATTGTTGAGGTGGAGCAGCCTAGTGTGGAGCTTTCAGACATCACTAAATCCTCTAATGGTGATGATCATTTGATGACCAATACAGAGCTGCTACAGCATGGCATAGCCACTTGGGAGTTGAGTTGCTACACCCAGGATCAGAGATATATGTTGCTAGATGATGAGAGAGGCGTTCCTTGGGAGATGGCAAACCTAGGGAGTGAAATAAGTGTTGTTGTTCCTCTATTGAACAGTCATGTTATGAATCCATTTGTGTTCATACAAGTGGATTGGAGGGAGATTTTGAACAAGTACTGGAGACTTGTTGAGTTGGTGACCTTTTGGGAGGTCATCTCAATCGATGTTATGGTCAGATTTTGCATTCATGTGGATAGATTTCTAACTTGCAGCAGTGGTGTTTCATGTGGAACTCTGTTATTTCAAAAATCAGACCTTGTGATAATTTTTCAGACTTGGACAACTTTAGTTATGAACATTTTTGGGCCATACAACCATCGGGAAAGGTTAGTTATTGGTTCTACATGTAGAAAATTAATATTGCAATTAACTAGGGTCAGTGTTGGATTGATTTTTGGGTATCGGATCAGAATTTTAGTAGTCAATTCATGTTGTTAGATTACCTATTTTCTGATTTTGCTTTGAGATTCACTATTGTTCGGGTGTGTTGGTATTTTTGGGATGATTATATGGACACTTGGAGATTAAGTGTCAATAGGGTATTTTTAGATTTTGACAGTGGAAGCATTCCCAGGATGATAGATTTTAGAGTTGATATTGTTGTCCTCTTCTATATCATCCACTTGTTGGAGATTGATCAACACCTTTATTGGATCACCGTGGTGAGATTTGCTGAGTATTATGTGACCTTGTTGAGCAGATTGAATTCTCGGGTGCACCGGATCATGTTGGACAGTGGGAGTGCGAGAGTAGTCCATGCTGAGTTGATTATGCATGAGTTGTTTCACGACACAAAGCTCAGACCTTACAGGTATCTCAGTCCTGATTTTGAGGATGGTTATATTTTTGGGCCACAGGTGAGGATAGTGCAGTATGGGCACAATGGATTTTCAGTTGTGATCAGAGTGGTGCAGCGTCAGCATGGTGGCCCCTTCTTGAGATTGCTATGGGACCCTGGGATCTCAGAGGACTGCTTACAAGATCAGGCAACTGATTGGAGGATGTACTGGCATTGCTTGAGGATAAGCAATCTTTGGGAAGGGTAGACTATAATGTACCCTTTTTAAGTTGCCAATCAGGTGTTATGGTTTAGCCTATTCCTGGGTTCCCATAGGCTAAGCAGTGATGGTTAGGGAGCTCAAGAGTCCTGAGCAACTCGAATTTTATAGTTTCATGGTGTTTCTTGGTAGTTTATTGTTTCAGTAAGTTGTTATTTCTAGCAGTGGTAGTGGCATCTCTTAGTGACTAGATTAGGATCCTTTTTGACATTTCAGGTGAAAGAGAGCATTTTCAGTACATAAAGGAAATATTTCATATTTATAATGTTAAGTTACTTTATAATTTTAAAGTGACTTTATGATGTTATGTTAAGTTGTTGAACCCAAAAAAAACACACCTAGAGAGAGAAAAGGGGATGTGGGACTCATAAAGGTAAACATATTTTAAGTTTAATCCCACATTGGACGCCCAGAAGGAGAAATCTCAATGTGGGGTCTATTTATATAGCTATGTGCTCTCATTTTCACCATAAAAGCTTGACAACATAACTGAATGTTATCGAATTTCCTCCAGGAGATTTGAACAAGGTTTTTTGAGGATGAAAATCCTCTACAGGATTGAATAGTTTGGATGGTGAGAGATCCACCCTAGCTAGTTGTGGAGTTTTCATCTCAAGAAACTCATTTGGGCTTCAACTTTCAAGATGTTAGGGATTGAATATTTTAAAGTCTTTTGGTGTGCCGAAAGTGATCATCTGGGTTGTCTTACTTTTAGCTTGAATCAAGTGGGTAGGAGTTATATTTTTAGTTTTTGGTGTGAAGTGTGCATTTCTAGATCTGGCCATACCATTTTGGGCATAACTAGAGAACTTTCTATTGGCTCATTTCTCTTAATCCTGTTCAAAATTCATTATGGGCATTTTGACATCTGATTGGACTAGTTGGGAGACCCTTTTAAGGGTATTTTGCATATTTTTAGGTGATTGTGTAAATTTCAAGGAGGGTCGTACAGTTCAAGGAGGTTGTACCTCTTCTTGAAAAATTGTGTCATTCAAAAGGATGCAGATCTAAAGTTGAATAAGGTCTAAAAATTGAGGTGTTAGGTCTATTTTTCTACAACAACACTGAACGAGGAATCTGGAGGCCTATGTCTCATTGTATGGTCATTTCATGCCTTTAAACATTGACTTATCAGTGCTCAGTTTTAATTCCAGGTCTGAGATATATATAATTCCTGTTGAATATCATTGTATTTGATGTCAATTAAATTTTGATAAAGAGTTTAATATATCTACAATTTTATTATAATTTGAATGGGCTTGGTAGAAGCCGCCCAATCTGAAACTATGTTATTATTTGAATGAAAAATTAGTTTTCAAATTTAAAAAAAAAATAGTGCCAAATTGGGGTTATTATAGGGGTGGGTTATTACAGTCGCTTCATGACATTGGTAGTGGTTTTGTCGATATTTCCTTTTCTAGCTTTTTTCGAGCTTTGGATGTGTCACCGCAGGAACATCTAAGTGTTACCTCAAGTGGAATAATACCTTGGTCGGTTTCTTCGTCTGTGACCCTATCCCAATATTCCTACC
Organism: Wollemia nobilis; assembly: GCA_028583015.1. NCBI lineage: Eukaryota > Viridiplantae > Streptophyta > Pinopsida > Araucariales > Araucariaceae > Wollemia > Wollemia nobilis. The sequence continues at coordinate 2,400,699 of JAQPPZ010016480.1, read as the reverse complement.
CAATCCACTTCTTGAGTGTTGAGACGTACCTCTGTATGTTCACCCTCCCGATTGGTGTACCTCTTCTTGGGCACCATTGGTTCTTGACCTTAGTTGTTTGAGGGTGTAGTCCGAGCTGATGGGTGTACAAAGGATGCACCACGGATCCTCGGTTGACCTCACTATTGCTATAGCAAGAAAACCCGAGCATAGGAGTTTACCTTGCATTTGGAAAGTTTAGTTTAATTGAATTAAATTAGGGGTTTTAATTAATTAAACATGTTGCTTGGGTTGCGTAGTTCTTTCATTGAGTAAATAAAGGAGCCTTGTAAATTGCATAGTAACTTTCAAATTAAGAACAAAATGATTTATTTATGAATTAAAGATATTGAGCTTTGATTTATTAAATAAAGTGAAAAGTTTATTTTGTAGATTAAAGGTTATGGGACTTTTGTTTATAAAATAAGAATGAAATGATTTATTTATGAATTAAATATGTTAAGCTTTAATTTATTAAATAAAGTGAAAAGGTTATTTTATAGATTAAAGGTTATGGGACTTTGGTTTATAAAATAAAAACAAAATGATTTATTTATGAATTAAAGATGTTGAGCTTTGATTTATTAAATAAAGTGAAAAGGTTATTTAATAGATTAAAGGTTATGGAACATTAGCTTATAAAATAAGAACAAAATGATTTATTTATGAATTAAAGATGTTGAGCTTTGATTTATTAAATAAAGTGGAAAGTTTATTTTATAGATTAAAGGTTATGGGACTTTGGTTTATAAAATAAGAACAAAATGATTTATTTATGAATTAAAGATGTTGAGCTTTGATTTATTAAATAAAGTGAAAAGGTTATTTTATAGATTAAAGGTTATGGGACTTTGGTTTATAAAATAAAAGGAAATGGTTTATTTTTAAATTGAAGTAGTGAAGCTTTAATTTAGTAAATAAATGAAAGATTGTTTTATAGATTAAAGGTATGGGACTTTAATTTATTGAACAAAGACAAGGTTTGATTGAAGTAAAAATTGTGATCTAAGTTGTGCATGTTGAATGACTCTCTAAGGGTATTTGAGAGGTGGAAATAAAAGTAATGATTCTTTTATGGTATCAACTATGCATTAGATGGTTAGAGACTTGATTAAATTTGTATAGTTGCAATTTGGAAAAGTAAATGTTAGATGCATTTAGAGGTATGTCTATCCTGAACCATGAGTACCCTGATCCCCTATTATCCTCAAATGATCGATGGATAGAGAAGGAGATCCAAAGAGGTGGATGGGACTAATGCACCAGTTTGTTCTCTACTTACCATTTATTTACTTATGCTCAAATAAACTAGATTTGTAGGGAGATATCCCTGAATTAAAATGATGTATTACTTATTCTTTAAAAGTGACTAATGCACTAGTTTGTTCTCTACTTACCATTTATTTACTTATGCTCAAATAAACTAGATTTGTAGGGAGATATCCCTGAATTAAAATGATGTATTACTTATTCTTTAAAAGTATGGAGGTTTTACCATACTAAGATGTATGTAATAATTGTGAAATGATGAGGATTGTATCTTTTAATTTATTGTTCAATTTACTTATGTTTGATTTAAATTCCATTTTGATTACAGTTTGCTCCTTTAAATGTTACTTCTTTCTTAGTATCTTTGATTGATTTTGTTAGATTTAGTATCTAGTATCATTCTTGTCTTCTTGCTATTAAATAGAAAAATAAAACTAAGAAATAAGTTCTAGGGTGAACTTAGAGGATGACCTAAGGGACTGAGACCCCATTAGGGTGAACATAGGAGACCTAAGGGATTAAGACCCCCTTAGGGAGAATGATAAATAAGTTGTGGTAAGTCTACATCTAAGTTAAGATAGCTCATCATGAAGACGAGATTGATAGCTTAACTCGCAATACTCGTAGCATACCTACACAGACTAGCTTGTGTATGGTATGGTGATGTGTGTATACCTTTTATGGACAAAAGGTGATAAGTATAGCTCATCAAGGATGATGAGATAGATAGGCTTATTTGTGGTAACACATGGTACGCCTACACAAATGGGACTTGTGTGAGGGTATCTCGTGAGATGTAGCTCTTCAGGAAAACTTAGGGGAATTAAACAAATAGGTAAATATTATATTGGTTAGGGGTTTATGAATCCCTCTCCTTAGTTTTAAAAAAACTATTTTCTCTTTTTATGTATTTTCTTATGGCTTGATTTTGGTGGTCCTTACAACATTAAAGTAAATCTTAATCATTATTTGATTCGGGCAATCAACATTTTCTTGTCAACTTCAACTAAACTTACTATTTCCTCTAACCAAGGAAAAGAAATTTTAGCTTCACAATGCTCAATTAAAACCCCTCTATTGGTTAGCCTATCTACACATTTGTTTATTTCCCTTAATGTATATGTAAACCTTATTTCTTCAAACTCTTTAGCAAGATCTTGAATTTCCAAAATTATCTCTTGTATGTTCCATAGAGCCTTTGCTTTTCTCAAAATTGTATTTATTACTATAAGTGAATCACCTTCCATCCATACTTTGTTCTATTTTATTTGTTTGCATATTTTTAACCCTTCTAAAACCGCCCAAGCTTCAACTTCATTATTTGTCTTAAATCCACTATTGAAAGTGTAATGAGACAAAATCTCTCCTCTACTATTTCTAATTATTCCTCCTCCTCATGGTGGTCTTGGATTTCATTTAGATGCTCCATCAAAATTTAATTTAACCAACTCTACATCTGGTTGTTTCCATTTTATATTTTTTGCTTTCTTTTTTCTCTCCTGTACCCAACATCATAATTCTATTTGATGACTTGAATCTATCTATCAAGGCTCTCTGCTTCCATATTAGGGATTATATTAGGGACTTGTGAGTTGATAGGGTTCGATTAGACTACTCTATGGCTAAACATATCTTCCTTTTCATTAACTCTAAATTGTTGTCCTTTCCTTTAATATTCTTCTATTCCTTTCTAGCCATATAGTCCAAAGTATTGTATCTTTTGATATATCCCAGATTGTCTGTAAAGCCTCACTTTTAAAAGTACTCTCCATTGCTTTAACCATTTTTCAATTCTGCTATTCATCACCATGCATTTACCAAACATGTTAAGAATCCATTGCCATAATTTCCAAACTATTGAGCAATGTCCCAAGAGATGGTATGTACTCTCCTCCTCCTTTTACAAAGAACACATTGAAAGGGGCCATGAAAACCCCTTTTCATAAGGTTATCCTAAGATAAAATTCTTCTATGACTTACTAGCCAAATAAACATTTTGACTTTAAGAATGCTTAGGCTATCCCAAATATCTCTCCATATTCTAGCGATATTACTATTTTGTTGGTGTTGTACATTATCCACTTCTTGTTGTGTATTCTCTTGAGCTATTCAACTCCCAAATCATTTTATCCTTGGCTCCCCTTGGAATAATCATAGTTGTTATCTTTCTTCTCAATTGCCTCCTAGCATCAATATCTTGTATATAAAAAACTGAAAAGATCTAGAAAATAAAAATCAAGAATTCAAACATTTTATGTAAAATGAAATAGGTTTCTAATAATAACATCTCAATTGAGATGAGAAGTGTATCTATTTGTAAACTTTCAAGCTCTAAACAAAATTGTAATTTATCAAGAGTAAAGATCCAAATACAATCCCTTATTATTCAGCCAAAAAATTGTAACTTACTTTAATTTATTTAAAATAAATAAAATATAATTTACACGTTGACATTAAAAAACAAATTACACATAGAAGTATACTCCTAAAAACTTGAATAAGACCTTAATTTATGAAGAATAAATAAAAAATATAAATAAAATATAATTTACACGTTGACATTAAAAAACAAATTACACATAGAAGTCTACTTTTAAAAACTTGAATAAGACCTCTTAATTCGACACATAATATCAAAATAAAAAAATTTAAAAATCATTTAAAAGTTGTTTAAGATCATTAAAGTTGAGGAAAGAACGTAAATAACCAAAATCTAAGTGTCTTTATTATTCAAGCGTGGTTTATTATCCAAGCGTGGGCAATAGTAAAGTAAAGACTTGGGCAAGGGGTTATGTGATATTTAGGTTTAAATTTTGGGGCAGTCTCTTTATAAAGGTAGTAGTCTGATTTGAATTCTTTGAGTGTGCGTCAGACTAACGATGATGGTACAAATCCCGAGCAATTGGAGGTCTTTTTCACTGTAGATCAACAATAACGAAACAAAATAAGTTTGATGAAAGCAACCCATGTGGTTTAAACCCTACTCTTTCGAGTTACTAAAAATAGTGTGGTTTTGACTAACTATTCTATGTAACTGAAAAAAAAAATTAAAAGAGGGTTATGGAAGGATCGTCCGCAAAACATTGATGCTAGGAAACAAATGGAAATAATATTTTTTAAGCAAGACATTGATGCTAGGAAACAAATGGAAATAATATTTTTTAATAAGGGTTATGGAAGGATATATATTCAATTGTTTTCTAGTATCATTGTTTTGTTTTGTAAGGATTATTCACAACGATGGTGTAGTGGTTAGGGATTTGGTCTTTTTTGGGAGGTCCAAGGTTCAAATTATTGCATACTCCGAATGGGATAGGATGGATGGGTCAAGGTCCAAGGTTCAAATCATTGCATACTCCGAATGGGATAGGATGGATGGGTCAAGGTCCAAGGTTCAAATCATTGCATACTCCGAATGGGATAGGATGGATGGGTCAAGTACCTGCTGGTTGGTTACTCCAATTCAATGTCCCATTTGCTTTATCTAATATGTTTAAAGTTTATAAAAGTAACCCATTCATGACGATTTTCCTAAGAATCTTTTAAAAAATTAAAATATGGTTAAGGATTTCAACCTCTCACATCTTACAACTACTTAAAAAATATTTTTAATTAAATAATAAAAATATTGATGTGAGTGGCATAAATATAATTTGTTAATTTTTTTAAGGAAGAGACTTAGGTTTAGTTATATGTATATGATCATAACTTAATATAAGTAGTAAGTGGGTCTCATAGTGAAAACTTTGGAATTTTAAAACAAAGGTTCAAGGTTCAAATCTTATAAAAGTAAGGTTGTATACTATAACCATTTATAAGGTTTGTCTCATATAACCTATGTTTAATGGATGTTAAAATCTATTTTTTTTATTGGAGAGTTGGTTACAACTATGTTACTTTTAGTAACTGATAAGCGCAAGGTTCAAACCATAAGGCTGCTCCTACCAAACCTATTCTACCTTGTTGTTGTTGATCTGACATGAGGGGAACCATCGGTCGCTCGAAATTCGTACCATCATCGTCAATCTTGTGTGCACTCAAAGGATTTAGATCAGACTTAGGTTTAGTTATATGTATATGATCATAACTTAATATAAGTAGTAAGTGGGTCTCACAGTGAAAACTTTGGAACTTTAAAACAAAGGTTCAAGGTTCGAATCTTATAAAAGTAAGGTTGTATACTATAACCATTTATAAGGTTTGTCTCATATAACCTATGTTTAATGGATATTAAAATCTATTTTTTTTATTGGAGAGTTGGTTACAACTATGTTACTTTTAGTAACTGATAAGCGCAAGGTTTAAACCATAAGGCTGCTCCTACCAAACCTATTCTACCTTGTTGTTGTTGACCTGACATGAGGGGAACCATCGGTCGCTCGGAATTTGTACCATCATCATCAATCTTGTGTGCACTCAAAGGATTTAGATCAAACTACTACCTTTGCAAACAGGTTACGGTTACCCCCAAGGTATGAACCTCGATGTCTTCTTGGTAAGTGTCTGACCAAACAAGCAACTACCAATCCACCTAGCCCTTGGGGGTTGTTCAAATCTACTTTACCTTAATTTATTTTTTAATTGATTCTATAGAATTGAAACCATCATCATCATCTTCTTTTTTTTCAATTAACATTTACTCCATTTATATTATATCATCACTATTACAACTTAAATATTATCTATATATCAATGGAAAAGATTTAAACCTAAGTTTATTTAGTGAAAAAATCTAAAAAATAAAAAAATGACATTTAATACTTTATCTTACCTTTATTTATTTTTAATTTTTTTTGAATGAAAAAGAGCAGAAAAATTCCATTAAAGAATAATTAGGCCTTTTTACATCAAAAAATGGGTGGAGAAGATCACACCCCAGTATGGTTTCAAACTAACCACCAGGGTTAGGAGATATCAGAAAACCAAGGCAACAAAAAAATGAAAGACAACGAGCCCACGACTAACAAAACATCAGAACTGGGTGGAAACAAAGGAGAACCACAAAGAGGCAGGCAAAAAGAACAAGATGTGGAGGCGCATCTGCCTCATTTATGCCCATGCAATGTCATTTGGTGATGGAAAGTGCAGAAAGAGGCTAGCCAGCAACATTGGGCTGCTCATCAGTACCAGCAGGAGGAGGCCCAATATCCCATCCTGATCCAGTAGTGCAAGCAATAGCCACAGGGGTCGACCAACCTGTTACAGGAGCATTGTGAATAGGATCTCCCCAACCTGAACCAGAAGGGGGAGTGGGTACAACAAGAATTTCATGTCCCAACCGATCACAAGGGGAGGGGAAGGAGCAGGAGGACGAACATCCCATCCGCTAAGATGTCTGGAAGAATTTGCCTCAGACACTCCATGATTGCAAAGTCGCTCTTACCAGGAAGGGAACCCATGATTGTGAGAGGAGGGAGTGCGGCAAGAGTGAGAGTGAGAGCGGGACCAACCATGAGAGGACGGATCCGCAGGAAGGCGACTAACAGTGCAAGGTGCATTACCCCAGTAGTCAATAAGACTACGAAGATGTTGAATCTCCACATTAACCTTCTCCACCTGCATAGAAATCTGTAGCCAAGAATCATAAACACTACATATTGATCAGCCAGGGAAAAATTTTGTGAACTAGTATCATGAGAAAAAACAATCTTGTTTCTAGACTTCCAAATATGATAAAGAATGCTAATGCGAAATATGTTCCAGACTTACAGTAAAGGTTCATGCAAAGGTTCATAAAATGTAGGTGAATCACCAAGAAGGATTTGTTGCTAGGAAAAAGGAGAGGGAATGAAGGGTCGAAAAAAAGACTCAATCCAGGTCCAAGCAGAACGAGCCTTGGGGCAAGACCAGAATACATGTAGACAATCCTCCAACGCACCATAAAAATAACAGGTAGGGTGATCAATGCCAAGATAGATAAGTCTGTGCCCTAGTGGGAGGCCTTGCATCAGTAAACTCCAGGCAAAAAAAGATTGTTTAGGTTCAATATAATTGGCCCAGACCATTTTGAACCATGCTCACCAAATAGAAGGAGGAGAAAGAAAATCCCAATGAGCATTTAAAATAGTAGCCATAGGAATATGGGGAGATAACCAAGAATAGCCCAGATGGGCTTTATATTGTGATAGGGATTTATGCTTAGGCCAACACCAATCAGCCCACCAAGCCTTCTAAAAGTGTTTAAAAATTTTGTGCCACAAATAAAATGGAGTATTAAAAACCACAGACTCATAAGTACTTTGATCATCCTGCTTAAACTGATAAAAATGTTTAAAGGCATCCCAAGGAATACAGTCTCTAGCGGAGAAAGAAAAAAATCAGAGATAGAGTTAATTCATTTCCTGTAAAATCATTGAGCATGAATCCACTGAACTTGGGCCAAGGGTAAAGACTGAATTTTGATAACAAGAGACCACCAAACACTGATAGAATACGCCACGGATAGTGAGAAAGCCAAGGAGGCATAGGCTTCCTAGATTGCATAAATGAAGAAGTTTGTTTCCATTGAATACTTGACCCAGAAGCTAGATAAAAAGTTTCAAGGCAATGAAGAGCAGTAGACAAAGAGTGTTCATATTCAAAAATGGTTAAAAAAGAGTCATCAACAAAATTTCCATGAACCAATTGAGAAGAGGAAGCAGGTAAAGCAAGACCACGAATAGAGCCGTGAGCCACTTTGGAAGCTAGTAAATACCCAAAAGCCTCAGCTGCTAAAATAAAAAGGGAAGGAGCAAGGGGACAACCCTGTATAACAGATCTGAACAATCCAAAGGCTTCAGATTGACAACTATTTAGGGTAATAACAACAGAAGCATATTGAAAGAGCATATTCACAGACTAAATGAAGGTTGGCCCAAAACCTAAGGATTGGAGCATAGAAAGAATAAAATACCACTCAACTTTATCATAAGCTTTCTCAAAATCAATTTTAAGAAATAATATATCCTGTTGTGAAGAGCAATCCCAATCCATTCCTTCCCAAACTGCAATCACATTCTCTAAGATATATCTGCCTTGCATAAACCCTGTCTGTTTAGGTCAGACAATCAAAGGAAGAAGGGGGCGAAGCTTAAGAGCAATGGCCTTAGTAATCGGATGCCAATTAGTGATAAGTTCAGGATCACCAACTTTAGGAATCAACTTGATATTACCTCGATTCAAGAGAGGACCTAAAGAACCAGTATGCAAAGCTTCTTGATAAACCTTAAGAAGATCGAGACCCAAAAAATCCTAAAATTCTTTATAAAACTCATAGGGAAATCCATCTAAACTAGGAGCTTTCTCATTTGCCATGGCAGATAAAGCCTGCTTCAAATCATCAAGAGACAAAGGAGTTTCACAAATGGCCCGTTGGGAAGGAGAGACCTTAACAGGAATGACAACCTTACATTCAGCTAAAGCTTGTTGGCGAGCTGTTGAGAAAGGTTGGGAAGCAAAGACTTGCTGATAGTGACTGACAAAGGCTACACATATGGCAGGGAGAGAAGTGAGTCGTTGACCATCAACCTAAAGAGCAGAAATCTAAAGAGATGGAGAAGGTGGCCGAAGGCACTTAAAAAATTCTTTAGAGGCCTTGTCCCCAATTTTTAGCCAATGCAATCTAGCTCTCAACTTAGCTCCTTTTGATTTAGACAAATCAGATTTTTTGATTTCATGACGAAGGGAAGAAACTTGGGCTTGTAAAATAGAGCTAAAAGGACAACCTTCAAGACGAGCAAAGGCTCTATGTAACTCTTTCTTAAGAGCAATAATGGCAATTTGTCGTCATTCAGCAACCTCACCACCAAGAGAGCGTAACAGGGAAGTAGTACGGGAGATGGCATGATTCCACCAGGAGATCCAACCAAGGTGACCAAAAGGCCGAGGAATAAGATTTCAGCAGTGAACAATATGAGCTTTCATATAAGAGTGTTGCAGGAAAGAAACATTGAAATAAAATTGATTATGAAACTGTCGAGGTTGTTGAATAACAGAGCTGATGTTAAAAACAATAGGAGCATGATCAGATAAAACCGTATCAGTAAGAGTGTGCACATAGAGAGAAGAAGAGGTCAGTCGTTGGAAACAAAAAGTGTCATTCTCGGTAAGCATGGCTCTATCTAACCTCTTCAAGATTCTCGTAAAGCCTGCTTGGAAATTAGACCATGTATACCAGGCAGATTCAAAAAAAGCAGCAAGGGAAAAACAAGAGTTAGGGTCGAAACACCAAGCTTATTTTTCATAAAGAACCATGCTTCACGTTCACCTATAGGCCAATGCATTGGAAGCTGACCAATCTTATCATAGGGTTTCTCAATCATATTAAAGTCGCCACATAAAACCTAGAGAGCAGGCGGTAAAGAAAAAGTAAGCCAATGCTAGAGAGCACTGCGTTCAAAAGCATCATTGGAAGCATAGATATTAACAATTCCAAAGGGTTTGCCATGAATTTCCAGTAGAGACCAAACAGCTTGAGGGGAGGGATCAGAGCCCCAAGAAACAACATTTTTTTGGTAGGTGATAAAATTTATTAATATTGTTGGGTTGAAGGGTCCCAATCCCTATTTACATAAGGCTATTATCTAGCGTCGAAGATACAAAAATAGAACAACCCCCATAGACATAGGGAAGAGTTGTGTTAGTTCCATGGGAACACAAAAAAAATAAAGTAAAAGTTTCCAATAACCTTTTTCGACAATAGAAAGAAAACTAGGGATATACCCAACAAAACAAGGAAGGTTCAGTAACAGAAACTAAACTCAAAAATCCCACTAACCCAAAACCCAGGAGTACTGGGCTTTATCACCAGCTTCAGTAGCATTATCCTACTAATGAGCGAGAAAAGCACTTAGCGACGTCGAAAGATCTTGCAATTCCTTGATGTTAAGAGAGAAGATGACCTCAGCTTCTTTGATCATATTGCCTACTGCCAGGAGTTGGTCAACTCCCCCTGAGATATGGTTGATGATTCTGGAATGAAGGGCTTTAGCAACACAACTAGTAATATTTTCAGCTTCATCCACGAACTCAATTTGAAACCCTCTAACATGAACCATTCCATCATTCCACAAATTAACAAACTCGTCAGTAATGTTGTCATCAATGTCGGAGAGGATCTTGGAAAAAGAAATGAAGCCTTTAGTGGGGTGGCTAACGTGAAAAACATGGAGAAGGTTTTGCACAGAGGTGAAAACATTAGCCTTGTGATGAAAACCACAATTTTGAAAAAGCCCGCAATTTGAAAGGAAATATGTGGGATCCTGAAACGGACAAGGAGTGGTGTTTACAAAACACCATAGACAAAAGAATAGGTTGTTTACGAAACAACTTTTAGCATTAAAAAGAACACCTTTGTTGGAACTGACAATAGTGTTGAAAAAACACTTGAAAGGAAAGACACCGATGTTGACAAAACACCTTATGGCGTTGAAAAAAACACCTTTACTGGCATTTTTGTGATTATTAAGAAACCTGCTCATTTTCTTTTTGAACAATGCTAATTAAATCCTCTGAAAATCAGTCTTCCCAAATAATGTAATCAGATTGGTTTTCTGCCAAATTAGCCAAAGTGTCAGCAGCAACATTGGCTTCACGGAAGACATGTTGAACTGTACTTAAGGGAACAACATTGGCCCCAAGAAACAACATGATTCCACCATTTAGAAGCAATAAAAGTAACAACATCGCCTTTCCTAGAAGGATAATTGGTAACATGAAACCCACCACGCAGCCATAAAAAAATACAGGTACATTGAAGAAGAAAGTCAAAAATCTTGACCTCTTGCAAATAGACAAAATCAAGAGGACCAAACATAGAAGCAGAACGATAGAGTTCATCATGGACCACATATTTTCTGACTGGATTCGTTAACCCGTGAATATTCCAGGAGTAAAAGATCATTGAGAGCGATTGAGGTGCATGTCAACCTCAACAATCTCTCTATCACCAAGGTGACCCAAAGAGTCATACGAGTTAGAAAACCGGCCACTGTGCAATTGAATTTCTGAAGGCGGACGACTTGTTTCATCCAACTGATATCATTTTTAAAAAAAATCCACCCCCTGCGTAGGGTTGTGGGAGTGATGAACTTTAGAAACTGTAGAACCTCAACAACAGAATTTGTGGTAAGGGAAGAGGAATGAGGAATATGAGTAGGAGGAGCTTGAGCGACAATAGTGGCAAAATAAGTTGTAGTAGAAGGGGAAGGAAGGAGAGGGGTAGGGGAAACTTGTTGGTCGTGCATGGCAGGGACAGATTATGAACATGTGTGAACTGAAGGTTCAGTAGGGACGACCTCAAAACTGGGAGGATGGGTTTTTCTATTATTCACCACCACTCAGTCAGCTTGTCTTCCAAGTGCAGAAGGTGGTGGAGCAAGAGAAGAAGCGGGAGGAGTCTCACACAAATTGAATTTGCCAGCCATAAGAGGGCAATCTTTAATCTTATGAGTCGCAGATTGACAGCGAAAACAAGTGTTAGGTAAATTGATATACACAACTCGTTGCCGGAGGGTATTGTCCCCACACTTGATATCAATAAACTCATGCATGTCCTTTTTCATGTCAACTTTGACACACACTCGTCGAGTGGGACGAGGACTGAAAAACCGCTCAGGTTCAAGACACACAAAAGTTCCTAAAGGAGCAACTAAAGATTGCAGGAAAGGCCATAAGGGAAGAGGCAAACCCGGAAACTCCACCCACACTGGAACTTCCAGAGAAGCTTCGTCATTAACCATAAAAGAACAATGATAGGGTTGCAAAATAAGTAGAGAACTACGAATAGTCCAAGGACCTTTGTTCAAAGCCTTTTCAGCAAGAGTGGGATCAACAATACAGAATAAGAAAAAGCTTTTTGTCAAATTCTGGATATTTTCAACAATAATACCATGAGGGTGCTAGACATGCTGGACCCAATTTTGAACCAGGGTATCATTTGGAATACGACCAAGAAAGTAGCCAACTAAATGAGTTTGCTCATACCAGGTACATGCATTTTGAAAATCTTCAACCGAAAGAAGAATCTCAGGGACAGGGCCATTACCTCGTGGAAGACTTTCGGAACAAACTTGCGAGGATGTTTCCCGGGTGCCATTAGGTACTCCAACAACTCCAGCATTAACCGAAGTTGGTTGAAGAACGATGACCATAAAAAGGCAGGTAAACACCGCGCAAGGCAGTGTTAGTGAGACTTAAATGTAGGAAACTGAAATAAAAATAATTGTACAAAAGCCAACAAGGGTGGCGGCAGGACAATAGGATGGCGACAAACCCTAAATCTCCAGAGAATTCCAGAGCGCGTCTATACCCTTTTTTAAATTATTGATAAATAAACTCTTCAAATATGATATTCAATATTAAAAAATAAATAAAAATTAAAGCAGGAAAGGTTGTGGTGTCCATTAAAGCTTAAAGTAAAAAATATGACACACCTTTAACATTTAAATTATTTATGCAAGAGCATATATCCACATTACACCATGGAGAATGAATTCTATTAAAAATATTTATTTATGAAACATAGCTCTCAACTTTACAGGGGTCATGGTTGGGAGGAGACTGCCCAGCCCTGTACGTCGGTCACATGGGTTTTTCACACTAACCAAATAAAAAAAAAACTATTAAAAATATGAGAAAAAAATAACATATGTGCCACTAATACTAATGTTTAAAAAAGTCTAAAATTTTTATAATTCATTTTTTGGATCTTCAATTTCTTTTGTAAATATAAATATTCAGCATCCTTTTTCTTGATAATTTCCAATCTTTTCATTCATTCATCTAAGTGGAATTTTTATTAGTGATGTTTTTTTGTAATTTTAAGTTGATATTTTGCCACTTGAATATCCATAACTGTTTTATTGGCTTCATACTTTTGTTGCTTTGCTATGATATTTCGAACGACTAGTCTTGTTGTTCCTTGATGTTGTTGCACCCAAAAAATTATGTTTTTCTGTCAAATATTGTCATACTTGATGTCTTTTTGACTCCATGTAGATCTTGATGCCTTAAGTCATGCCTTTAATATTGTTGTCCTTCAGGATGGAATGGGTGCCAATATGCTGCAACCTTAACGAGACATTATGTTTCCTTTGATTCTTCAACAATTTGTTTTTTTTATTTAAAATTCTTCTTCACTGAATGGCAAAAGACTCCAAAATGGGACTCTAGGGCTTCAAATCTCTATTCTCATCGATATGTGTGTGAGCTCCTGGTGCTATTTTGATAGTCTGACGGTATGTGTGTTTAGCCTCCTTTGTTTGATGGGTTGAAGGTGCCTTTATAGGCCCCTTAGGATTTTGGAGGGAAATAGGAGGTGGCAAGACATGATTGCCAAGTGGTAATCCAGGGCTGCCAAATAGAGGGAGCCATTAGAGTGAGTCACCCAGGGTGTCTCACTTAACTAGGGTGATGTGGCTGCAAGTGGAGTGAGGTGTAGGGGATGTCCCATGTGAAGGGACAAAGGGGACAAGGGTGTGTGAGATGTGGCAAGGGATGTTGGTGAGGTGGCTAGGACACATGTCTAGTGGGTAGGTAGGGTATCCTAGGCCAATTTTCCAGATTTAATAAATCTGGAAAATAGGATAATGTGTAGGATTTTATACACCTAAGTCTAAACTTAGGTATATAATTTTACTATGCAGGATTTGATGTGGGGTGCAAAATGTGATTTTGTGGATGCCTAGGTTTTGGTGTCTACAATTGCTTCTTCTATGGACTCTATTGTTGTTGTTGCTACTATAAATTCAATTTTTGAGTTTTCTAATGGTTCTTCAATTTGTTTCCTTGTCATAACTACTTGTTGCTTCTCCTTGGATCTTTGTTTCTTAATATTTTTCTTCTGAATGCAACCATGAACATGCATGTTGTCATATATATTTTTCCTTCTATTATGTAATTTTTATTCATTTCTTTCAATTCCTTTTGAAGCATTTTTATTTCTTCTTCATATCCTTTTATGGTGATCTTCAAACTAGCTATCTTTTTATATGGGTTCCACTAACTCAAGAATGCATGCTCCATTTCATCCCAAGTGAAACTATGTTTCCTTTCCTTAGCAATACTTGCCCACCAATCATGAGCTTCCTCTTTTAAAACATAGAAAAGTTTGCAAGTCCAAAAATGGTCACTAGAATATAGAGATTTAAACTTCATCCACCATTCTCAAGCATCAATGTCATCCTTTCTAGTGAAAATTGGTAACTCCATGATCTCAACCAAAAAAAATCCAAAAGCAACTAGGATTTTGGAAAAAAAAATAGTGTCATTCCAAAAACAATAATCTCCTCTAATACTTGATATCATTGTCAGAATAATTTAAATTCAAAATAATTAACATAAAAAAGGAATGCAATCATCCATTATAATTTTGCATTAATCCATTACCAAGCTTATCCTCTAAAGGGTTCAACATTATTGTGTAGACTTTTGTTGTTGTTATGAAGAAGCATGGATGACTTTGATGGCAATGCGGTCTTTCTCGATCGCAGCGATGACAATACTAAAAAATTATTATTGTTGGTAAATAAGATATTGCAGCTAAAACTCAAATCACTTCTCTTTGTCGGTAATCTTCAATTTGCTTCTCTTTGTTGGTAAGCTTGTCGGTAATCTTCTCTTTCGGTAATCTCCTCTTCCACAAATCTTCTCATCCACAAATCTCTTATTGCCCTTAATCTTCTCTTACCCTTAATATTATCTTACCGATAATCTTCTCTTCCATCTTCACCAACATATTTTATTTGTATTATATCATGGTTAAACAATATTGGTATTTTATTAACCATGTAAATCAAAAGTCATATGGGTGAATATTGATTGAAGAAAAAATTGTGAGGGATATTTTTCGCAGGACTGCCCAAACTGCCAAACTTGTTTCGGCCATATTTCACTCATCCGAACTCGGATTGAGCTAAAATTTTGAGGGTAGATGCCTGACAAACCCTAGAACATCTCCACCAATTTTTAGATCATTTGGAGCAACACAGATCCTAGCGCATCCCTATGTGTGAACGAGATTTTTGGCAAGCGACTATGCGAGGGTTTCATCTGGGTTAAGTGCAAGCAGCTCCAAGAGGTTGGTTTTCGGGGCCTTCGAGCCCTAGCGGCCAATATTTTTGTGGTTTCTGCTCAATATTTTAGCAGGAAATATTGCAGGGGATCCAAGATGGGTTAGAAATCTATCTTTCAATAGATCTTCATGCTGTGAACTTGAGTGACAATGACTTCCAATTTGCTGCACAAAAGAAAAGTGAAAATCATACCTTTCCACAGTGTCTAGGGCATGGATTAAAGAGATCACGAAACAAGTTTCAAGTAGATGATCAAAAAATGGCTCAGATCTCAAGTGAATCTGGTGCTAAGGTGCACCCACAAAATAAATCTACTATGGAAACCCCTGTCAAGGGTAAGAATTTCGAAGAATCAGCCCCAAAAATGAATTTTAGGGATGCCCTCCATGGTGGACAGCCTCAGCCTAATGCTAATATTAATCTTAGGGCTTCCCATAAACCTCTAAGAATGCCTAAGATTGATCCCAGGAAAATGGAGTCAGGATGTCTTAAAGCAACTGATGGAACTCCTATTGTTAAGCTTGATATGGGCAACATTCAGACTGGCATTGAAGATCTGGAAAAAAGAGGACTAATTTGTCATTTCGTGGGTTTTCGTCCGAGCCTATCTGCTTTCAAAGTTTGGGCTGCAAAAAACTGGAAAACTAAAGGTGAGTTACAAATCTCTATTTATCCAAATGGTTATTTTCTTGTTTTATTTGCTAATAATGAAGATAGAGAGAAAACTTTTCAAGGGGGTCCCTGGTTCTTTGGAAGGGCAGGGCTTTTCATGAAGCCCTGGCATACTAAATTTAAAGCCGAAGAAGAGATGCCTTCTACAGGTCCCGTGTGGGTTAGACTCTTTGGCCTCCCAATTGAATTCTGGAATCCGACTATTTTTTCTTCAATTGGAAACTCTTTAGGAACATTTATGATGACTGTTGATTGTACTCAAAAATTTGAACATATTATTTATGCTCGAATTTGTGTTTTAATGGATTTTGACAAACCCCTACCTAAAAAGATCACTTTACAATTTGGGGAGGACACTTGGGAGCAAGTAGTGGACTATGAGAACATTCCTTTTCGTTGTAGAATTTGCCATGAATATGGTCATTTGGCTAGTGTTTGCCCAAATAAAATTCTAGATCAAAAGAAAGAAGATATAAATTCAAGAGGTTTCCAAATGCCTAAGAAGAAGAACACTAAGAAAAAACCAGTTATGAAGGATCAATCAAAGTTATCTGCTAATATGTTTGAAATTCTTTCCACAAATGAGGTCCCAAGTGAGGAAGAGGAAATAATGGAAACATAAATCTTAGAAACACAATTTAAAGATAAAGGGAAAACACAAAAAAAAACCCACAAAAAAAAGGTTTTTCAAAAGAAAAAGGGAGAAAATATTCACAAGAAAAACAATATTTTAAATGTTAAAACTTCAAATAATACAGGTCCCAATATAGACTCTATTGAACCTTCTGGTAACATTTTGACTGTGTACAAGCATTCTTCAAGGCTAGAAGCCATCTCAGATTCAATTGGAGTAAGTCAAGAAATAGGAAAAAAAATTGAAGATGGATTCTAATCAAAAGGTAGGTCGCAAGACTAATCAATATCATATGGTAAAAGAAGGTGAAAAGCTTGTAGAGGAAGGTAAGATTAATGCCCTTCCCAACTTTTTTAGCCCTGGTATTAATGAAGATCATCACTTGGAATATTAGAGGACTCAAAGGGAGTCTTTCAAAACAAAATGAAATTAGAAGAATGATTCAGATAAATCATCCACATCTTGTTTTCCTTCAAGAAATGAAGATGTCAATAGAGGATATGGAATCAATTGCTAGTAAAATTTGGCCAATTGGAAAAGTGGTTTCCCTCAGTTCCTAGGGGACTTCTGGTGGCATTGCTTGCCTTTGGGACCCAAAAGAGGTAGTTATTCACCATATGGTTGGCAGTTGGGGTCTTTTGGCTATAGCTATTCAAAGTAGACATTCCAACCAAATTATGCTCTGCATTATTATTTATGCTTCGACTAATTTGGAGGAAAAAAGAAGACAGTGGAAGAATATTACTTATATTATCTCTCATTTTCCTGAAGCTTGGATCTTGATCGGAGGAGATTTCAATACCATCCTCTCTCTAGATGAGAAAATGGGGGAAATAGAAATTTGGATAGGAGCACTGACCTCATGAGCGAATATATTACAAACCTCCATCTTGTGGACATCCAACTTGAGATAATGGCCTTATGACTTGGTCTAACAGAAGGCAAGGCTTAGCTTGTATAATGGAGAGATTGGATAGGTTCTTGCTCTCTGATAATTTCTTAATCCATGGTCACATTCCTAAAGTGAAGACTCTTAACAATGTTGGTTCGGATCACTGGCCTATCATGGTGGAAATGTGGAAAACCAATGTGAGTTTCTCTCCTTTTCAATTTTAGTTAATGTGGCTTAGAGACAGTTCCTTTAAACCTCGAGTGCAACAATGGTGGAAGGAAGGTAAACCTAGGTATGGGACTAAGATGTTCTATTTTGCCAAAATATTGCAATACATTAAATCCAAAATCAAGACTTGGAACTGGAAGGAGTTTGGGGATGTTCATAAAAAAAACATGAAGTTATTGCTCAACTTGAAAATTTGAATAAGAAAATCCGTTTAGATGGCCTCACAGAGAGTACAAGTGCAGATGAAATTAAACTCACTACTCAGTTAGAGGAATGGGAAAAAAGAGAAGAACTCTTATGGAAGCAAAAATCTAGAATTCAATGGCTCAAAGAAGGTGATCGAAACACAAATTTCTTCCACAAATCTCTTCTAGCTCGAAGATCTCACAACTTTATTTCTTCCCTGAAATCAGATTCTGGAGATGTTGTCTACACTTGGGATGGCATGAACTCTATTGTTGTCAATTACTTTTCCAATATTTTTACTGCTACTCCTCTTGACTCGGCTTCTCAACAAAATGTTCTTCAAGCAATCCCTTCTCTTATCACTTCTGAGGAGAACTCTATTTTGACTACTCCTGTTACTATCAATGAGCTTCAATAGGTAGTTTTTAAAATGCAAAAAGGGAAAACCCTAGGTCCTGATGGTTTTCCCATTGAGTTCTACCAAGAGTTTTGGGATATCCTTCATGCTGATTTATTAGAGGTGGTGGAAGAAGCCAGGAAAGCCAAAGAAATTTTGAAGGTTATCAATAAAACTTATATTACTCTTGTTCCAAAAGCTCAAGAGGTTGAACATATCTCAACTTTTAGACCTATTGCTTTATGTAATGTTCTTCTCAAAATCATTACTAAGATCATGGCAGAAAGGTTGAAGCCTCTTTTGCATAAGATTATTTCCCCTGAACAAGGGGGTTATGTGGAAGGGCATCAAATAGTTGATGAGATAGTTCTTGCTCAGGAAGCCATCCATTCCATGGATATGCAAAAATCTCCTTCCATGTTCATTCGGTTAGACTTATCCAAAGCTTATGATAGAGTGGATTGGCACTTCCTTATCAAAGTTTTGAGGCAATTTGGTTTCTCTCAAGATTGGATGGATTGGATTATGGGATGTATCTCTTCAGTTTCCTACTTAGTTCTTATCAATGGCAGGCCTTCTCAGTTGTTCCCAGCTTCCAGAGGTATTAGGCAAGGTGACCCCCTATCCCCTTATTTATTCATCATTATTGTTGAATGCTTAGGTAGGGCTATAACCAAAAAGAGAGAAGACAAAACCCTTGAGGGAGTTACCATTGCTCATGGAGCTAGACCTATCTCTCATCTTCAATTTGTTGATGACTCTACTCTTTTAGGTAAAGCTACAGTTAAGGAAGCTTCTACTATTAAGCAAATCATTAGCTATTTTTCTAAGGCTACCGAGCAATTGATCAATGAAGACAAATCTAAAGTCATTTTCTTTCACTGCTCTGCCAGACAGAGAATCCATGGTCTTGGATAAATTAAGATATAAGAAGACCTCCCTTCCAATCACTTATTTAGGTATTCCCATCAATATTCGAAGACAAAAAAAATATTGGAATTGGTTGTTGGACAAAGTCAAGAAGAAAATTGGAAAGTGGACCAATAGGTGGCTTTCTTCTAGGGGTAGAATCACCTTGGTAAAATCAGTCCTTCAGGCTATTCCTATTTATGTTTCTACCGTGTTGAATATCCCAAAGGTTGTTCTTCGAGAACTGGATCAAATCAGTCATCGGTTCCTCTGGAGTGGTACTAAGGAGAAAAGAAAATGGGCCTTGGTGAAATGGGACACTTTATGTCTTCCTAAGAATGAAGGGGGGTTAGGATTCCGGTCTGCTATTAATAACAACAAAGCTTTAGCTACTAAATTATATTGGAGGATTTTGCATAACCCCAATGCTCTTTGGGCCAAGAATCTCCGTGCTAAATATGTTGAGAACAAAAGTCCTGAAGACCTTGTTCGCTATCAATTGCCTTCCAAAGGTTCTCCCATTTTAGCAGTTCTTAAGATTGGTGAGGATTTGATAAAGAAAAAATTATTTTGGATCATTCATAATGGTCAACAGGTAAATTTTTGGATAGATTCTTGGGATGGTCACAAGCCTTTGATAACTCAGTTTCTCGATTGGAGGCCTTGGATGGAGGAGCTTCACCGAGCTAACTGGATAAAGGTGGCTAATTACTGTCGGTACCATACTGGTAATTCAGAGGTTGGTAGATATTGGATCCCTATTGAGGACTGGCCTATTCAAATCCTAGAAAGGTAAAGACAAGATATCCAAGTGCATCCTTCATATGAGATCTCTCTCTTGGTCCCATGATAAAGATTGTTTTGGATGGAACAACACTACTAAGGGTGAGTATTCAGTTGCTCAAGGTTATTTGGCCTTATGCCATAATAATCCCAACCAATCATCTGACATATTTTCTCAGTTGTGGGCTCAAAAGCTCTGGCCTAAGGTGAGGTTCTTTACTTGGCTTTTATTGCATCATAGGGTGCTTACTAGGGAGCATCTTATGAAGCATGGTTTTCATGGCCCTTTTAGATGTGAAATGTGTGGAGAGAATGTGGAAACTCTCAACCATATTTTTATTGAGTGTACTTTAGCCTCTGAGATTTGGAGGAGAATGGCCACTTTACTTGGCTTACAATGGTCCAATTTTTTTACTTTTGAACAACTTTGGAGGGATTGGCCTAATCAAGAGGGTGTTGATCATTTTATTAGGCAGTTAGTTTGGATGGGTTCTACCATTCTTCTTTGGAATATCTGGAATGAAAGGAACAACCAAATTTTTAATCAAGAAAGGAAGGATATTCACTATATCTAGAAAAAGACCATTGCCAACTTAGTTGAATCAGTCCATCAACTCCTTAATCACCCCCAAAACTCCCACCAAATATGGGATCAAGTGATGCAAATATTGAAGATTAACTCTTCTAAGAGCAACCAACTTAAAGGGAATGTGAGTAATTGCAAGATGGATAGAACAAGGAATTGGCAACCTCCTCCTAAGGATTTTGGAAAAGTCAATACTGATGGAGCCTCTAGAGGGAACCCTGGAAAAGCTAGTGCGGGAGGAATTGGTAGACTTTCATATGGCTCCCTGGTTTTTACTTTTGCTGAGAATTTGGGTATTCTATCCAATAACCTTGTTGAGGGGTATGGTATCCTTAGAGGCCTTCAAGAGGCTACTAAGGTTGGATGGGAAAAGGTACTAGTTGAGTCTGACTCTCAACTCATGATTAATATTTTGAAGACTCCTTCTAAGAATCATAAGGTTGATTGGAGAATAAAAAGAATTATTGAGAAGATTCAGTTAATCCAGATGGGATTTTTGAAAGTTGATTACAATCATGTGGTCAGAGATCAAAACAAGAGTGTTGATGCTTTAGCTAATTGGGCTTTGGACAAAGGTGATCTTACTTGCTACGGCCACCCTCCTAGATGGTGGGCTTCACAAATAAGGGAAGCTCTTCTTTCTATCATTTCTTTGGATGGCTCCAGTTCTGGAGGTACCTAGTTTCTTCTTGCTTTATTTTTGCTTCTCTTTGGTTCGGTCAGGGTATTTTAGTTCCCTAGCTCAAACTAATATTTCTTTTGTTTCCTCTGTTGATTCTTGCCTTAATAGTATTTTGGTCTAGAAAGGTCATTGTTGTGTTCTATTTTTTTCTTTTTTCTTTTCTATTTATGTGTGTGTTTTTTTTTGTTTTTTGTGTTTTTTGTTGTTCTTGTGTTTTTGTTGTTTTGTGTTTTTTGTTGTTCTTGTGCTTGTGTTTCTGTATGTTTGTGTTAATTGGTGTTTTTGTGTTTTGGTGTGTGAGTGTTTTCTATGTTTTTATTTTTCTCTGTTGTCTGTTGTTGGTTGTTTATTTTATTTTATTTTATTTTTAGGTTTTGGTTGTTTTTGTTTTTCATGTTTTTGTTGGTTGTGTCTTTGTAGCGTTCTGTTGTTTTTTGTTATGTTTGTGTTTTGTTATGTTGTTCTTGTGTTTTTCTGTGTGGTTCGTGTTGTGTTTTTTTATCTTATTGTGTGTGTGTTTGGTTGTGCTTTATCTTTTTGACACACTCAAGGAGCATGTTTTTTTATTTTTGTTTTTTAATATTTTTGTGTGTTTGTGTTTGTGTGTTCTTGTTTTTTGTTGTTTCAGGTTTGCTCCTTGAGTATGTCAAAGGTGGTAGGCCAGGTGCGAGCCCTGGGCGATTTTGGCGGAAGAGATACCCCTGCCTCCTTGGGTCTTACCCGAAAGTGGCATCCCTTCTGGGATGTTTTCCACAAAAAAAAAATGTAAATCAAAAGTCATATATTGTAAAAGTGTTTATCTCCATTTGAATGGAGATATACTTTGCTTAAGCACATTCAAATGATTGACTTGCACTTCCTTAAAGTGATTCAAAATTTAATTTATTCATTTGAAACAACTATTCAAAACAAAATAAAAACATTAGGCATACAAGCTTTTAATATATGTTAATGCTAGGAGCACTTATTACAACAAATACAAAGAGCAACATATGGTAAACTAGAGCAATCATTAACATCACAGAGATAAAATCATGCTTAAAACTAAATATAGAGAGTGTAATTTACTTAATTTACAAAATCCTTTATTTTATCACATGTAATTTTGTGTGCCCAAAGCTTGAGATAAATTCAAGCTACCTTTTCAACGCTAAATCAAAAGGATTTAAAATGTGTAATGTAAGATATAATCTTTAAAAAGTTAAAAATGTATGATACAAAAGATAATTATCATGAGTTTGATTTTTTTAGAAGATAAAATTTGTCAAAAGATAATCAAATCAAGCAATAAATATAAGATTGCATAGTAACAAATTTAAGGGTGGCCTTTGTAATCAAAGGTATCGTTATATTTATTGTTCTCGAAGACATAACACCTTATAACCCTATCAAGTAAATGATAACACTCGACCTTCATGCACCATCATTGTTAGACCACTCGGACCCATCCATCACTCTTCCCTATCTTATATCATCATTGATTACATGTGTATATAAATTGTACACATGTAGGCATACAACATGGAGTTGGATAGCAAAAAATTTAGCTTTGCATGAATCATGAGGAGGAACACAAGTCCTTACAATTTACAAATTTCAATCGCCCTCATCCCCAATGTTTTTCCAGTGGCCACCTTGACCGAGGTATAGGTAACGTAATACTGTTGGTGACACTACCACTATAAAGCTTCAAAGCTCTCCCAATTATGACAACTTGATGTAGAAATAAAGGTCAAATCATCATCACTAATGTTGTTGTCGATTAAGTAACTATGAAAGTTTTTGTGCCTTGTGATGTGGTTGCTCTTGAAAAGGTAAATGATGCTCCTAGTGACAATAATTGATCCAAAAATCAAACTTTTGACTATTTCCAAACTCAAAATTTTGAATTAAGCAATTTCAAGAAAGAATGAAATTTAAAATTAACAAAGTATAACAAACTAAAACACAAGAGCATATAAACAAAATAACATAATGATTTTATTGCTTAGAAAACTGGGTATAATGCAAACAATCTCTAAGAAGAGATATAAGTCTATAACATTGCATCCATTAATCATATTTTTACAATCACAAATGCATCTCTCTTTACACAATATGTTTGGTGTGTTTGAAATCCACCGCATTAAATATGGAATATCACCCATATAGAAATGTGGTGGTTCACCTTCCATGAGTTAGAAGGTCACACATAAAAATGTGGTGGTTCATCTTCCATGAGTTACAAAGTGCATTTAATTGAAAATTACATACATATGACTTGTCCTTTTATGTTTTGTCTTCTACTAATGTATCAACATGGCTAGAGATGCATTTTGGCTATGAAAATCTAAAAATACAAAATTACTATTTCTAGTAACTATTTTGTTTTGTATTTTTAGGACCTCGAGAGTATTTTCTTCCACAAACATGTCTACAATTTTTTTGCCCGCTAAAATTGCTATTGTCTCTCTAATATTTCAAATGCTTATTGAATGGATCAAAATAGAATCTCGAGCATAAAGTTATGTCCCTTACAATGTAGCTATTATAAAAAATAGATTTTTAGATATTTTTATAATAAATCCATGTCCCAAAAGGGTCACATTTCAAGATCTTTCACCCCCTTGAAAAGCAATGGTCCCCATTACATCAACTTATGACATTAGGTGCAAAAAAAAAAATTTACCTATTTTTTGGTGATTCATTCCACTTGATGACCAATTTGTCCTATCTTGACCACTCTGTACATTTGACTGGATGTCTTTGTATGGTCTTAGTCCATGTGTCAACAATTTGATCCTCCTTCACTGGTGCTAAACTGTCTGGATTGAGTTCTTCAATGTCCAATTATTCTAGCACTATGGAAGCGTCCAACAGAGGTGGATGATAAGGCCTAAGAAGTTCAACATTGAAGGTTGGATGCAAGCCAGAATAAATTTGAAATTGTTATTTGGTTTATGTCCAGGATCAACATTGTGTGATTTTTTGGATAGGCCTTAGGGCATTTCATTGTATAATGTATTAATTATTTGTAATATTTTATTATGTAAGCCCTATGGTCCTAGGTTAACCTTGTTATGGTTAAACCCTCTTTATATTTTGTAATTAACCTAAATCCATCTTGTTATGTATGTTAAGGTTAAACATTATTATGTAATTGGGGTTTTTGGTATTGTTATAAATACCCCGTCCTACTTATCATTTTCTTAATGAAGTGTTGTATAATATTATCAATGGATATAATGATTATTTATGATGCTTACAAGTGCCCATCATATCTCTCTTTTTTCCTTCCTTTTGCTTTTTGTATAATATTTGAGTGTATGATTTGCTTCAATTTATTTTTAGAAAATATTGTGAATTCTAACATCATATTAGAGCAGGTATGGAGCAACATCACTTGGTAAAATATAAAAGTAACTTGGTTCCTTTGATTCTTCTTCCAAGTTTGGGACCAAAATATTCCTTAGATCTTCATAAGCATTTTTTTGTAAAAGAAGTCAAGAGGAAACCCTACTCCATGGTTCTATTTTTTCTTTTAAAAGTGTCGTGGAGAATTTATGCTTTTTCCTTTTTCCTACAAAATTGAGTTTAGATGATTTCTCACTGTGTTTCCATGGCCATGGCTCGGAACGAAAATTTGACAAGAAAAAATTAAATTGAAATCGATCCATTCTCCCACACACACTCTCTATGACACTACATCAACAAAGCATGGTCATCTTTCTTAATGGAAATATGTCCCTTCATGTGCATTCGATAAGGGTGGTAAGGTAAACATATGAGGGTGTTTTGTATTTTTCACTATACAACACAAGTTCAAAACTTGGCTATGCTTTCGTTGCTTGGATTACACTCAGTTTGGTTTAATTTTAGTTGGCAAAGGATGGTTGGTATGCTACCACCTTTTATAACAATAGTTGGCTATGACAAAGTAGTTGGAGTTTTATATAGGGATAAAACATGCATTCAAATTGATCTATTGTATGCTTTTGCATCACATTTAACATTTGAGATAGTAACGTTTTATTGGAAATTACTTCAAGGGCCCGATGGGGGCTACATTATCTCAAACAATACATCGTTGTTTGGAGCATAACGACTACTCCTTTAATTACTAAATTAACTCAATACTCAGAATTTACAATGCATACTCGAGAATCCGATATCACACAGTAGGAACACGATGAATATACTTCAAATTCAATAATTGTCGATAAAACAAATGAAGTGCAGTTCGCCACTCAGGGTGGGCTCGTCCCCGTCGTAAAGGCTTATGCGAGAAACGCAGATGATAAATTGAATAAGATGATAAGATGATAAAATGTACTAAACTAGCTAATCTATATATATGAATTTAATACACATGGAATACCTAGCCGACGGCTAGGTTTGGTATGTAACATGACTCCCCTCCTCGGAAAGCTTTGTCCTCAAAGCTGGAAATGTCTGGAAAATACTTTCAGGTTCCCATGTGGCATCCTCCGCTGGTAAGTCTTGCCATTTGATGAGAAATTCTTGAATCTGGCGTGATCGTAGTCTTCGTACTCTTTGTTGTAAGATTTCTTCCGGTTGGAGATATATGCGTCCTTCCTCATCGAGCACTGGTAATTCTGATTGACCTTGCACTTTCTGACCAATTACTTTTTTGAGACACGAAACATGAAATACCGGGTGTATTCGTGATGATAAGGGTAGCTCTAACTGATAAGCTACTTCTCCAATGCGGCGGACAATTTGGTAAGGACCATAGAATCGTGGAGCCAACTTTTGGCTGGACTTTATCCTTAACGATGCTTGTTTGTAGGGTTGCAACCTTAGAAAAACCCAGTCACCTATATTAAAAGTTCTCTCTGATCGGTGCAAGTCCTGTTGTTGTTTCATACGATTTTGTGCTTGGAGTAAATTCTCTTTGAGGATGGTGAGTGTAGCCTGCCTTTGTTGGAACCAATCATCCACTTTGGCTACTTTGGATGATCCTTGTACGTAATCTGCGACGATTGGAGGCTTGGTGCCATACAATGCTTCAAAGGGAGACATCTTAATTGAGTAATGGTAAGAAGTGTTGTACCACCATTCTGCCAATGCTAGCCACTGGCTCCATTGGTATTGTTTATCTTGAGCGAAACATCTTAAGTATGTACCCAAACATTTGTTAACGACTTCTGTTTGACCATCTGTTTGTGGGTGGTAGGCCGAAGACATATTCAATTTGGTACCACTAAGTCGAAATAATTCCCACCAAAAGTTACTAGTGAAGATGGGATCTCTATCACTTACAATATTTTTGGGCATACCATGTAATTTGAAGATTGAATCCATAAATACCTTTGCCACCTTGCTTGCGGAAAAAGGATGTTGTAAAGCCTGAAAATGAGCATATTTGGATAACCGATCTACGACTACGAAGATTACTGTCTTGCCTTCTGATTTAGGAAGACCTTCAATAAAATCCATGGATATATGTTCCCACTGACGCTCCGGGATGGTTAATGGTTGTAACAACCCTGGTGATTTAACTGTCTCTCCTTTATTGTGCTGGCAAACTTCGCATTCGGCTACCCATTGTTTGACTTCGGCTTTTAATCCTTTCCAACAAAATGATTGTTTGACCCTTAAATATGTCTTCAAAAATCTTGAATGTCCTGCTGATGGAGAAGCATGTGATTCGTCGAGGATCTTTGATTTGAGTTCTGAATTGTGTGGAATGTAAATGCGGTTCTTCTTCCGGAGGATTTTATCTTCATAAGAGAACAAAGGGTGTTTAGAGGACCCGATAGACAATTCTTGAATTATCTGAGCAGTTTCGCTATTGGATAACCATTCATCTTGTAATTGAGTCACCCATTGGGAGCAAGGACCTGAAATAGCGTTAATGATTACTTCGTCTTCATATTTCTTGGATAGCGCATCGACGGCTACATTTTCCTTCCCTTTCTTGTATTCGATAACAAAATCATAACCCAATAGTTTGGTTAACCACTTATTTTGTTTCGGATAGGAAAACCTCTGCTCAAGAAAATGTTTGAGACTACTATGATCTGTTTTTATAATGAAGCGGCTACTGATTAGGTAGTGTCTCCATTTTTCTACTGCATGAAGAATAGCCAACATTTCTTTTTCGTATGTTGATCTTCCCAAATTTTTCCCCGAGAGCTGTTTACTTTCAAATGCCAACGGATGACCTTCTTGCATTAATATAGCCCCAATTCCTGTTCCTGACGCATCACATTCGATAATAAATGGTTTGTGAAAATTGGGAGTTGCTAATACTGGAGTTGTACACATGGCCTCCTTAAGAGCTTCGAAGGCTTGAGTAGCCTCTTTCGACCAACGAAAAGCATCCTTCTTTGTGAGTGCTTGTGAGAGGTGTTGCAATCTTACCATAATTTTGTACAAACTTGCGATAGTAGCCCGTGAGACCCAAAAAACCACGAAGTTTCTTGATGGTTTTAGGTAAAGGCCACTCTTGAATTGCCTTAATCTTATTGGGATCAACTTTGACGCCCTCGTGTGAAACTATATGACCAAGATACTCGACTTCTTGGACACCAAATGAACATTTGGAACGTTTGACAAATAACTTTTCTTTGTGTAAAATGTGAAGGGCTTTATCCACATGATGTAAATGATCCTTCCATGTTTGGCTATATATGAGAATGTCATCAAAAAAAACTAACACAAACTTACGGAGGAATGGACGAAACACTTGGTTCATGAGACTTTGGAAAGTGGATGGTGCATTGGTGAGACCAAAAGGCATGACCAAAAATTCGTAATGACCTTCATGAGTACGAAAAGCAGTTTTGGGAATATCTTCTTCTCGGACACGGATTTGGTGAAATCCTGAGCGAAGGTCTAATTTTGTAAAAAATTTTGCACCATGCAGCTCATCTAGTAGGTCATCTATGACGAGGGATAGGAAATTTGTCCTTGATAGTGAGTTTATTGAGAGAACGAAAATCAGGACACATACGCCAAGAGTTATCTTTTCGTCGAGCCAAAACTACAGGTGAGGAATAAGGGCTAGTGTTTGTGACGAATGACTCCATGATCTAGCAGATCCTGAACGATCTGTTCGATTTCTGTCTTTTGTGGTTGAGGATAGCGGTAAGGACGGCTGTTAGGTGGGACACTCCCTGGAACCAAATGGATGGCATGGTCATGAGATCGTTTAGGTGGTAATCCTTTAGGTTCTTGGAAAACCTCTTCGTAATTTGTTACGATGTCTCGTAAATATGGAGCATAATATCCGAAGTTGCTCGAGATTGTTTTTCCAAACAATTAATTTGAGCTATAAATCCATATCCACCCTTTTTTAACATCTTCTCCATACTATGAGAGCTCACCATTTGTGATGGAGGAGTAGTAATGCCTTGTAAGCGAATGACTCGTCCGTTTTCCTTCCATTCCACAAATAATTTTTTGAAATTGAAGCTAACCGTGTCTAATGTTTCCAACCATTCAACTCCCAAAATGACATTCGAGTTCCCTAAATTCATGACGAAAAGGGATCCAAACCAGGTATAAGTACCCATTTTTATGGAAACTTGAGATGTTCGACCAACACATTGCGCGTTCACCCCGTTGGCCACTAGAACCTGGAATTTGTCTTTGTTGGAAGAGTTAATGAATAAATTCAAAGCTTTTGTTGTTTTGATGTCGATAAAATTGTGGGTACTGCCGGAATCAATTAGCACATTCACCTTTTTCTGGCGGAGAAATCCTGGTACCTTGATGGTATGGTGGGCGGTTAACCCCATGAGGGCATGTACGGAGATCGCCATTGTATCCTCTTCCTTCTCTTCTAGAGTAATTGGTAGTTCTTCTTGCATAGGTTCTTCTTGTTGGTAAGTTTCGTCCTCTTCTCCTTCATATTGATCGCATTCAATATGAAAGTTTTGTTTTTGGGCACATGCTTGTTCCCTGGGATGATGAGTGCGACATTTATAGCAAAAGTATCTTGATGGTTGATCATTTCTATGAAAGGAATTGTTGCGATATGAAGGACGACTATAAGTTTCATGTCGTGCATACAACTGAATTCTCTTCTCAGCCAGCTTGGCTATTCTTATACAATCGTTCAGCGCGGTTGGATTTTGAATGTCCACCTCCACCCTAATATTTTCTTTCAATCCATTGCGAAAAGCTCCCACCACTGTGTCGGGACTGAGGTCTAATGTATATGGTAGTAAACTGGTGAATTTCAAAACAAACTCGCTAACCGAACCTTCTTGTTTAAGAGATAACAGTCTTACTGTGTATGACGATGTAGCTCCTTCATCAAATCTTTCTAAAAAATAAGTAGTGAATTTTTTCCAGTTAATAGTAGCTCCTTTCTCTCGCTTAAGCCATACGAACCATTGGTAGGCCTCAGTGCCTAATTTTGATGCAGCGAAAGGGACTTTATCAAATTCCTTAATTTGGTATAAGTCGAGAATGCCTTCCATTTTGGCTATCCAACCACGAGGATCATGACCCTCAAAAGTGGGCATATCAATGCGTGGAAAATTATTAGGGCCTCTCGGTTGGTGATAACCCATATCCCTTTCCTGATCTTGGTTATACCGTTGTCTATGATAGCGATCCCTGTAATTATCCGAATTGCCTCTTTGTTGTTCCCAATCGTCATCCTGAGTGTCATTTTCTTCATTCCTTTGGGCATGGGAGTGATTTTGGGGATTAGTATTGGGATTAAGCTGGTTTTGTGCGCTCACTAGGGTTTTTAGGTTGGCACTAATTTCGTGCATACCATCTATTAAGAGTCGAAGAGTTTCATCGTTGGAAATGGCCGAGTTACTTGAGTCTCCTTGTGTGATGTTGTCGTGAGTTGGGGGAGGGTTAGTAGCCATAGGATCTACCAGTGGATGATGTGGATTATAACTGCCAATTTTGAAAGGAGAAGGAGAATTTTTTGTACCTGGGCTTCGATGAGGTCTTCTTGCATTGTTATTGGTCGTCTCCGAGCTTGATAGTCGACCGTCAGGTCCTTTTATCCAACTTCTACTCATGCACTGTTCAAAATTTCTTGCTTAGTAATCCTTGAGCTTCAATTTCTGCAAAATTTTGGTTTATCTTTTGGCAAAAAATTTGTTGTTTTTCCGCCTTAAATGCCACTCCAACTGCGGCGCGGATTTGAATTTTGTTGGCTCCTTGAGGACAACTTTGGATAAGTTCTTGACAAATTTTAGCACTATCCGACGACGACAACTTTACACTTGACAATTTTTAGCACTATCCGACGACGACAACTTTACACTTGAGTGAGACACGACACTTGACTAACCTGGACGGAGGACAAGACCACCGAAAGACAACGGAGGTGACACGGCTTGACCAGGGAGAGGACTATACCACCAAGGACGCAACGTGAACAATGATAGATTCGACACGAACAACGATGACGACTAAGCTAGACACGACACGGAGAACGCAACGGGAGGACACAACAGACACGAACCGACAGGTAACGACACACGGACACGAACAACAATGACTAAGCAACTGGAAAACACGACAGCTGGACAGTGGACAACAAGGATGGACAATGAACAAGACACGAAACGAGCGGACGGAAGAGACGCGACAAGACGAATGGACAGAACAGATTTGCTACGCGCGTAGGAGCTCCTTACATGTGATCGCAGTCACGACATATAGGGTGTGACTCCGAAGTTTTAAACCCTTTCGCAAACGAAACACTGCCAATGTGGGATAAATAGCAAAACCCACGAAGGAAAATAAAATTTTAACTGACGTCAGCGCCGAAAATAAAATAAAAATCTTAAGTTTTTCTGGAAATATGAATAAAATCACAAATTTTGATTGGCTAACGGCTTTGGGAGGAATTGCAGGGTATTTTTGCCAGATTTTCGAATGCTCGATGACTGTGAATTGCTATAGTGGCCGCTTGCGAGCTGAGTGCTGCCTGTGGATGGCTGCGGACTGTAGCGTGCGACCGATGGACGTTGGCTGCAGTGGAATCACAGCTACTAATGGTTGTAGCGTGCTGCCAAAGGCGCCCGATGGACGTTGGCTGCAGAGGAATCACAGCTGCTAATGGCTGTAGCGCGCTGCCAATGACGCCTACGGCTGTGTGCTTCAGGATCAAAATTTGAAATCTGATACCACTTGGAGCGTAACGACTACTCCTTAATTACTAAATTAAATCAATACTCAGAATATACAATGCAACTCAAGAATCTGATGTCACACAGTAGGAACACGATGAATATATCTCAAATTCAATAATTGTCGATAAAACAAATGAAGTGCAGTTCGCCACTCAGGGTGGGCTCATCCCCACCGTAAAGACTTATGCGAGAAACGCAGAGGATAAATTGAATAAGATGATAAGATGATAAAATGTACCAAACTAGCTAATCTATATATATGAATTTAATACACATGGAATACCTAGCCGACGGCTAGGTTTGGTATGTAACATTGTTAAGCCAACTGAGACCTAGGACCGAATCTCGTTAACACCATTCATTGAAGAAAAATATTTATGGTTGATGTGGTGGCTAACATGGGGCTTTCATGCACCATAAAAAAATTTTATTTTAGTATTAAAATATCCTCAACCAATCAAATGCTTATATTGATGATCTGGCAGATCAAAGGAGCTAAAGTAGTGAAGTGTGAATGGAGTGTAGCAACAAATCAAGATTCATCAAGTGGCAGGTCGATATTGGTTCTTACAACCTTAAGGTTTGAGCATTTATTTTTTAATTTTTGGGGGTCTATTGGGGCAAAAATTTTAGAGGCCATATATTTTGCATACAAAAGCATTTTGAACCCATTTTTTCAAATCACACATTTTTCAATCTCTGCGCATTAGTGACGTCAATTCATAAACCGACTACAATGTTATGGGTCAGATTATGTAAGATGTACCACAAAGCTCTAGTTACTCACCTTAATAGGAAGAACTATAGTGTTTGGTAAATTTACATGATTGGAGTGCTTTGAAGCAAGAACTTGTGTGCATCTTTGAAGAGGATAAATCTATTGTTCTTGTTAATAAAACTCACCATCAAAAAGCAAAATAGGCTCTAGGTCTATTTTCCTTGTTTATTGAACCAAATTTGATTTTCCACATCAAAGAGGAGAGTGACCCTATCAACATATGGTCATAACCACATGAGATTTTTAGAAAAGTTGATACTACTGAATTAAGTCGCTTGGAATGGGAGATTTATTATCTTAAACTAGTTGAGTTTGATAATGTTGAGGACTATTTTGTGAGATTAAATTCTTTGAGGGAAAATATTGTATATTTTGGAGACAAAAAGAAAGGTGAAGTAGAATGTGTTAAGATTATCCTTGTTAATCTCTCCCCTTCCTTTCAAATTTTGAACCTAATGGTTCATATGATTTCTATGTTCTTGGAATCTCAAAACACTCTTGCTCTTGATAAACTTTTTCTCTCCTAGTTATTTTTAGGTGGTAATGCAAAATTGTGGTGGTACTCCTCAAATACAAACACATGCAAAGGAATTCAAATCTAAGGAGGCTAAGATCCAAGGGCTCAAGGGCCAAGCTAATTTTTCAAAAAAAATGAAGACCACTTAAAAATATTGTAAGGAGGGATGTCCAATAAATAATTTCCTATTGAAGCTACAAAGGTTTGACAATTATAAAACTTAGAATTTTGAGTTAAGGAAGATTAAGAAAAATGCAATTTAGAAACAACAAAGTATAACAAACCAAAATACAAGAGTATAGAAGCAAAATGACAATGATTTTATTGCTCAAAAAATAGAGTACAATTTAAGCAATCTCTAAGAAGATATGCAAGGTTATAACTCTTTACAATTAGGAATGTGTCTCTCTTTATACAATAATTTTGGTTTATTTGAAATCCATTGTATTGAATATGGAAGATTACCCACACAAAAATGTGGTGGTTCACCTTCCATGAGTTATGGGACATGGATTTATTCTAAAAATATCCAAAAATAAAGAACTCAAAGTGGTTGGAGAGCGCTATATGCACTTCAAAATAGTTGTATAAATATCGAGTTATGGGATTGGAAGACCGCCAAGGTCTTAGTTGGCCTACTTGTCACACTGATTGTGTTGTATGGCTACGAGGTATGGACTAGTGGCACACCAAATACAAAATGGAGGGAAATAGAAAGGATTAAAAAATGTCTAATCATAAATTTTCTCATAATTAAGGCCATAGTCCCTTATGAAATTATTCTAGTTGAAACTGGAATGTTCCCTTTAGAGGCAATTGCTACGACCAAGTTGTTATGTTACTTGAAAAAATAGAAAGCATAAAAAATAACAGATGGCCTAGGGTAGCTAGGGAAGAAGAGTTGCATTGGCAGAATAACACATGGATTAAATAAAATTAGAATTGGATGAAACATTGGAAAATCAACATAAATAAATGCCCAAATTTCAACAAAGACATAAAAAGCTATGTGAATGAAAAGTTTAGAAGCGGAATGTGGAAAAATGCAAGCAAGAAAAGATAATACTATATTGCAAAGTTTAACCCAACGTAAGACCACAAGGAAAAAGTGTATATAGGCACTAAAATCAAGTGGAGGGAAAAAATCCTCATTGCTCAGATAAGGACTAGCTCTCGTAGGCTTAGATGTGAAACAGGGAGGTTGACAACGCCCAAGGAATAATGGTAAGAAAGGATATGTACTCTATGCAACATAGAGACAATAGAGACAAAGGAACATTTCATCTATGAATGCCAGTTTTTTAGATATTCGTGACAATTACAAAGAAATGCTTGGAAAAGGGTCTGTGGCAGAGTTATTTGAAGATAATAAAATAGAAAAATTTGGGCAGTTGCTAACCCAAATCAACAGGAGAAGGAACAACCTTCTCAAGGATATTAATGATCATATGATTTGAGTAACTGTGCTTCCATGTTTGGGTGTCCCATAGGTCATGTTTGGGTCTCGCAAACGTAATCAAAATCTTTCATTTCATTTCATTTCACTATTTATGGTAACTACCAAGTAAGGGTTCAAAC
This sequence comes from Wollemia nobilis, assembly GCA_028583015.1. Lineage (NCBI taxonomy): Eukaryota > Viridiplantae > Streptophyta > Pinopsida > Araucariales > Araucariaceae > Wollemia > Wollemia nobilis. The sequence continues at coordinate 2,366,404 of JAQPPZ010016480.1, read as the reverse complement.
CACATGGGTTGCTGCCAACAAGCCTATACCACCTAGTTATTTTATAACCCGACGTGAATAGGACCATCGGTTGCTCAGGATTCACATCATTGTTGTCGCTACCTTTGCACCATGAATGCCCCCAAGGTTTGAACCTAGGTCTCTTTTGGGTAAGAACCTGGCCAGAAAGACACTTACCAATCCACTAGCCCTTAAGGGTAATATTATATATAATATGATTATATAATAAAATTATAAAAGCTTGAGTCAACAAGATTTTAGCTCAATGGTTGGAATATATGAATGATGTAGTCTACACCAAGGTTTAAATTTCAATGGCACCAAATAGGCTATATAGCTCAATGTGAGTAAGTTGATGTAAAAAAACTTGATAATTATACATGTATTACTTCAAATCCAATCTCTTGAAAATTAAAGAATTTAATCGGTTAAATTTATATTGTATGCTAATCTTCCTTTTTATAATATGAATATAATTAATATATATTAATATTATTTACTTATTTTTATAAATTTTAATATTAAATATTTTGAATAATTAAAATAAAAATATATAAAACTACAAGGATTGATTTATTTGTTTTATTAGCTAGAGAACAAGGGGTTGTACTTGGGTCCCCCACCCTTGAAAAATTACAACTCTCTCCTTTAGAGCTCGGGAGTTCAAAAACATATTCAATTCTCATCTCAATTGAGTTGCTATGGCTAGATACCTATACCATTGTTCATTAAAAGTCTAAGTTCTCGATTTTTATTTTCTAGATCTTCTTCAATTTTCTACGAGAATACAAATATTCCAAAATTTAATATCCTTCTTCTTGATATTTTCTATGGCAACCTTCACAATACCAAAACTCCACCTTTATTGTTTATGCATTGCATATTAATAGAGTAATATTTCCAAAATTTCATGTTATCATAGTCCACTTTACCATATATGAATTGCTAATTTCCTTCCTGAAGCATAAGTGCAACCACAAGAATTATAATAAATAGTTTATATAGAAACACATTAATGTTACCAATGGAAAAAATTAAAGTAAATTTTAATCATTATTTAATTCAGGCAGTCAACATTTTCTTATCATTTTAGCTAAACTTATTACTTCCTCTAACCATGGAAAAGATAATTTAACTTCACGATCTATTATGAAACTTTATTCTCATTAACTTAAATCATTCACCAATATGTAGAAAATATTAAATCATTCATCCACAAATAATTATCCATAATAACAATCCACATAATGAGACAAAGACAAATAATACTCTTAAGGTAGGACAACATCAATAATACTCCTTAAGAAATGAATAACTCTACAAGATCTCTCAAGATGAGAGCACCATTTAGAGAGGGTAAAATCTCATAAGCCACCTTGTAGGCAAAGAGGATTACATATGATTGATCTCCATGATGATTACAATGACAAATATCCCTTCTTTATATACCCATATTTTAATTCTACTTTGGGGAGCCAACTACTAATATAATATAATATTATAATACAATCAACCTTAGGTTATGTGTAACCCATGCCACCCCTTTGGGTATCTAGGGTTAAATATATGGGGATATGATATTATATTGTATAAGGGTTGACATGGGTTACACATAACCCAAGATGAGAGAATCACTTAGAGAGAGCAAAGTCCCATAAACCATTTCGTAAGCAAAGCTGATTATATATAATTGATATCCATGATGATTTCAAAGACAATTATCCCTTATTTTTATACTCATATTCTAATTCTACTTTGGGGAGCCAACTACTAATATAATATAATATTATAATATAATCAACCTTGGTTTATGTGTGGCCCATGCCAACCTTATGCAATGTATTATCATCCCCCCATATACCTATTCTTAGGTACCCTAACACGATCCTCAATCAAAACCCCTTTATTGGCTAGCCTATCTGCACATTTGTTTCCTTCCCTTAACATATGTGTAAACTTAATTTCTTCAAATTCTATAACAAGGTCATGTATTTCCATAATTATCTCTTGTATATTCCATAGAGCCTTTGCTTTCCTTAAATTTGCATTTATTACGATTAGTGTATCACCTTCCATCCATACTATGTTCTATTTCATTTGTTTGCATATTTTAACCCTTCTAAAATTGCCTAAGCTTCAGCTTCATTATTTGTCATAAAATCACTATTGAAAGCGTAATGAGATAAATTATTTCACTAATTATTTTTAATTATTCATTTTCCTCCCGAACTTGGATTTTCCTTTGATGCTTCATCAAAATTCAATTTGACCAACTCTACTTTTGGTGGTTTCTACTTTATATTCTTTGCCTTCTTTTTGTTTCTCTTGTATTCAACATCATAATTCTAATTGATGACTTGACTCCATTTATCAAGGCTTTCTAATTCAAGATTAGGGATTGGATGAGTTGTTAGGGTTGGTTTAGACTCCTATGGCTAAACAAAATTTCTTTTTCATTACCTCTAAACGGTTTTCCTTTCCTTTAAACATTTTTCTCTTCCTTTCCAATCATACAATCCAAAATATTGTGTCTTTTGATATGTCCCAGATTGTTTGTAAAGCCTCACTTTGAAAAGTGCTCTGCCATTGCTTTAACCATTCTTCAATTCTTCCATTCATCACTTGGAGAGGGTAAAGTCCCATAAACCATTTCATAAGCAAAGATGATTATATATGATTGATATTCATGATGATTTCAATGACAAATATCCCTTATTTTTATACCCATATTCTAATTCTACTTTGGGGAGCCAACTACTAATATAATATAATATTATAATATAATCAACCTTGGTTTATGTGTGGCCCATGCCAACCTTATGCAATGTAATATCATCCCCTCATATACCTATTCTTAGGTACCCTAACACGATCCTCAATCAAAACCCCTTTATTGTCTAGCCTATCTACACATTTGTTTCCTTCCCTTAACATATGTGTAAACTTAATTTCTTTGGACTCTATATCAAGGTCATATATTTCCATAATTATCTCTTGTATGTTCCATGGAGCCTTTGCTTTCCTCAAATTTGCATTTATTACTATTAGTGAATCACCTTCCATCCATACTATGTTCTATTTCATTTGTTTGCATATTTTTAACCCTTCTACAGTTGCCTAAGCTTCAACTTTATTATTTGTCTTAAAATCACTATTGAAAGCGTAATGAGACAAAATATTTCACTAATTATTTCTAATTATTCCTTCTCCTCCCGAAATTTGATCTTCCTTTAATGCTTCATCAAAATTCATTTTGACCAACTCTACTTTTGGTGGTTTCTACTTTATATTATTTGCCTTCTTTTTGTTTCTCTTGTATTCAACATCATAATTCTAATTGATGACTTGACTCCATTTATCAAGGCTTTCTAATTCAAGATTAGGGATTGGATGAGTTGTTAGGGTTGGTTTAGACTCCTATGGCTAAACAAATCTTATTTTTCATTACCTCTAAATGGTTTTCCTTTCCTTTAAACATTTTTCTCTTCCTTTCAAATCATACAATCTAAAATATTGTGTCTTTTGATATGTCCCAAATTGTTTGTAAAGCCTCACTCTGAAAAGTGCTCTGCCATTACTTTAACCATTCTTCAATTCTTCCATTCATCACTTAGAGAGGGTAAAGTCCCATAAACCATTTCATAAGCAAATATGATTATATATGATTGATATTCATGATGATTTCAATGATAAATATCCCTTATTTTTATACCCATATTCTAATTCTACTTTGGGGAGCCAACTACTAATATAATATAATATTATAATATAATCAACCTTGGTTTATGTGTGGCCCATGCCAACCTTATGCAATGTAATATCATCCCCCCATATACCTATTCTTAGGTACCCTAACATGATCCTCAATCAAAACCCCTTTATTGGCTAGCCTATCTGCACATTTGTTTCCTTCCCTTAACATATGTGTAAACTTAATTTCTTCAAACTCTATAACAAGGTCTTGTATTTCCATAATTATCTCTTGTATGTTCCATGGAGCCTTTGCTTTCCTCAAATTTGCATTTATTACTATTAGTGAATCACCTTCCATCCATACTATGTTCTATTTCTTTTGTTTGCATATTTTTAACCCTTCTAAAGTTGCCTAAGCTTCAACTTTATTATTTATCTTAAAATCACTATTGAAAGTGTAATGAGACAAAATATTTCACTAATTATTTATAATTATTCCTTCTCCTCCTGAACTTGGATTTTCCTTTGATGCTTCATCAAAATTCAATTTGACCAACTCTACTTTTGGTGGTTTCTACTTTATATTCTTTGCCTTCTTTTTGTTTCTCTTGTACTCAACATCATAATTCTAATTGATGACTTGAATCCATTTATCAAGGCATTCTAATTCAATATCAGGGATTGTATGAGTTGTTAGGGTTGGTTTAGACTCCTATGGCTAAAGAAATCTTCTTTTTCATTACCTCTAAATGTTTTTCCTTTCCTTTAAATATTTTTCTCTTCCTTTCCAATCATACAATCCAAAATATTGTGTCTTTTGATATGTCCCAGATTGTAAAGCCTCACTTTGAAAAGTGCTCTGCCATTGCTTTAACCATTCTTCAATTCTTCCATTCATCACCATAAATTTACCAAACATATTAAGAATCCATTTTCTTAATTTTCAAACTATTGAGCAATGTCCCAATAGATGGTTTATACTTTCCTCCTTTTTATATGCAACACATTATGAGGGGCCTTGAAAACCCATTTTCGTAAGATTGCCCCAAGATAAAACTCTTCTATGACCTAATAACCAGACACAAATTTTGAATTTATAAATGCTCAGGCTATTACAAATATCTCTCCATATTCTTACAATATTCTTATTTGGTTGGTGTTTTACATTATATTTGCTTCTTGTTGTGTATTCTCATAAGCTATTCAATTCACAAATCAGCTTATCCTTGGCTCCCCTTGAAATAATCATTGTTGTTATCTTTGTGATCAATTGTATTCTAGCATCAAAGTCTTGTATACTTGTAAAAAAAATTCTTTCCATTTTTATCTTCCTTCCTAATCCTTGTACATAATTTTTGAAACCCTATCACAATATTTATCTTAAACTAATCTCATCCATGGTTTCAAAATTGGATCTAGATTGAGTGATTTTTTATCACACCAAGTATCCATCCAAATATAATTATTTTCTCTAGTTCTAACCACCCATATTAGACCTTTAATCACTAGATCAATTTATTTTTTAAAATTGTTCCATAGCACGGAACCATATGTTAGTGAGAATGCAATAAATATTAAGCTTGGGTCATTGGGCTTAATGTACTCAGAAGAGTTCTTGCCCATTGTCATTGACTCTCTTTGTACAATCTCCAAATTACTTTTCCCTAAGAGATAAGTTTGCATCCATAAGAACTCTTGAATCGAGACTTCCCCTATTTTTATCATCATACACCTTTCTCCATTTCACCAAAAGAAAATTCCTTTTATCATGTAATCTTGACCACAAAAATGACTGCATAGTATAGATATTTTTCTATCAATTTTGTCATAGTATATAAGGACATATAATATATTTTTTCAATGAGTTTACACAAGTTTTTATGAGTGGTCTTGGTCCCCTCATACCAAGTGGGGTTTGAACCTTGGACCTCTCAAAGAGAGGCCAAAACCCTTATCACTACAGTAAGCTTGCAACTTAAGGACATATAATATGTTGAAATATTCTATAAGATTGATTTAATTAGGTGCACTCTTCCTACTAATGATAACCATCTACCTTTCAATGACGGTAGTTTATTTTGAACTTCACATATAATTGGATTCTATAATTCTTTCCTCATTCTCCCCTCATATAAGGGCATCCCTAGATAAGTTGCTGGTAAATTTGCCTCCTCCATTTAAAGTAACTTGCATATCCTTGCTTTAATTCTAATTGGAATATTTAGGAAGTAAATTTTGGATTTTGTCCTATTAACTTTTTTCCCTCATGCTCATATTCCTTTAATAAGTTATTCAAAGCTCTAACCTTGTTTATCCTTGCCCTCCCAAAAGGGTTGTATCATCTACAAATTGTTGATGGGTGATGCTGTTGATATTATTACTAGCATTAAGTCCACTTATTAGCCTATCTTTATTAGCCTTCTTCAAGTTCCTACCCAATACCTCTGTCATAATAATAAACAAATATGATGATAGAAGATCTCCTTGTCTAAGATCTCTCTTGGCTATAAATGATTATGTTACTAACCCATTAACCAACATTGAATATGATATTGTAGAGACATAAGTTGTAATCCATTTGACTTATTTCTTCCCAAATACAAATATTTATAATTTTGCAAAAAAAAAAATCCCATTTAACTCTGTCATAGGATATACTCATATTAAGTTTTATGATCATTACTCTCTTTTATTGAAGCTATTGAATGCATTTTTTCATGGGCTACTATGATCCCGTCTAGAATTTGTCTCCCTTTCACAAATCCTCCTTGCTATTCTAAAATAATTTTGTCTAACAGTGGCCTTAACCTATTAGCCATCACTTTGGAGATTATTTTATATGTCATATTACATAGGCTTATGGGCCTAAATGAATCAAATAATTTTGTATCTTTTTTTTTAAATCATGGTAAGATATGTTGCATTTATTTTATAAGGTATGTATTGTTTTACCTTAGATTGTTCCACTACCTCTAATAAAGAATCCTTCACTATGTCCCAATTATGTTGATAAAATGTTGTAGAGAGTCCATCCAAGCATGGGGATTTATCCTTATCAAAAGATAAAAAACTAAATAAACTTATTTTAGTGTAATAGGCTCCATCGGTTTTCTATTGGCTTAATTTATCATAACTAAAGATACTTCTTGTAATAGTTTATCATTAAGAACTTCAAACTCCTCCGATCCTAGAATATTTTGGTAAAAAATCTTTGCCTCTATTTTAATTTCACTTTGGTCTTTAACCCAAACCCCTTCTACTGATTTAATTCTACTAATTCTAGATGTTAATCTTTGTTCTATTGTTATCCTATGAAAACAGTGTTTTTATCTCCTTTTAACTAAGTCTATCTCGATTTTAATCTCCAAAAATTCTCTTCTTTACTCAATATTATGATATTGGCTAAGCAACTCCTTTTTCTTCGAGCTTGGGCTATTATGCTCACCTTTTTTGGAATTTTGAAACTTTCTCTTTTAGTTTTTTCTTCTAAAAAATATCTCCAAAGTGTTTTTGTTCCATTATTTTAATCTAGACATCATTGATTTGATTTGTTTTGGAGGTGTATACAACCCATCATTTTTTGAAGTCCAAGTCCACGTTTGTGCTATCATATCAACAAATTAAGGACAATCTTCCCAAATATACTTATATTTAATATATATATTATTTTTTAAATTTACTTACCATCATTTTAACTCTTATTGGCCAATGATGTGATTCAATCCTTGTTAAGGTATTAATTTTAGCACAAGTTCCTTCATCTAGCTAATGATCAAAGAGTATGCATCTATCTATTTTTTTGCTATTAGGCTTTGGCCTCTCTTGTTCTTAGTCTATTTGTAGTTGTACTCGTCAAAATCAACCTCCCATTGATTATTATTTTGAATAAAGTTGAGAAATCTCCCATAATTTGGGTTATTTTTCTAATTTTTCCAAAATTTTCATCTAGCTTGGTTATGGCATTAAAATATCCTATGATTATGAATTGGGTTTCTTGGTCTTTACTTCTCATAGAGGTTTTAATCTCACTTTATACTTATAATATACATAAGTTGTAGGACCATAGACATTGATAAGGATAAAACAAATATTTGCAAAGTAGTATGTGACTAATCAGGATGTTCTAATAGGATACAACAAATATTTGTAAAGTATTATAAATGGTTGCACAAGAGGTTCTCACAGGATTTCAACATGCTAGAATTCCCCTCATCGCTGCTTCAAAATCCATAACATCCCATTCACATATTGCCCATAATGCTTTCATAGTTTTGGAAACTTCTTCCTTTGTCATTTTAGTTTTCTAAATACAAAGAATACCAATGTATAACTTAAATAGAGATCCTTGATACACATCTGCTTTGAGGGGACATTAACATCTCTTATATCTTATGATATGGTAATTATATCTCATTAAGGGCTACTAGCCCCACTTGTGAATTATCAATATCATTTTGTTGTTTGATAAAGAGAAGTTCAGCCAACTTGGATTGTTCCTTTCTCTATGTTTGCTCTTACTTCCCTAACTCGCTTGATAATTTGAGGGTTTTCCTCTTTTTACCTTGCTTGTATTAGGAGTAAGTCTTATGATTCTATTCCTCAATATTCTTTCACAACTTTCCTTTTCATTAATTTTTTCCTCTCATGTCTCTCCTACGAAAGCTTTTGACTTGTATTGCTCATTTATTGGTATTTCCTTATTAACAATAGAGGTATTAACATCTAACAATGAGTTTTCTCTACCATTTTTCTTCTCTTAAATGGTGCATGAAACTTTAAGAGAGTCTTCAAAATTTGATGAGGTACATTCCTTAGGTTCAAAAAAAATGTTCATCCCTAAATCAAGATCATATTGAATAGACGGTTCCTTGATATTATGATTCCATTGTACTATGTCCTCCAAGCTAAAGCCTTAAAAAAGTTGGTATTTACTCCAATATCCTTCCTTGCTAGTCTCCATTGTTTATTTACTTTCATATGTCTCAACCTACTTTTTGGAAGTTCATCCATATCCATTTCTAAATTTCTCTTGTGGTTTTTAATATATGTTTCTACTGGACTCTTCTTAGGCCATGATCTTTTAATATGCCTCACCTCATGACATCTTCTACATCTAAAATATATGTTTTCATAATCTATGGTTTTGATCCACAAATTACCCCCATATTTAAGAATGATTTTGGTAAAGGTTACTTATATCAATCATGACCAATATTTGAGCATAAATTGCCAAGAATCCATCGTTTGTAGTGTTTGAAATATTAAGGAATTCTCCCAGAGTGTTGCCTATTGCCTTAAAGTTATCAATTTCCCAAAATTCAATGGGTAACCCATACATCCTAACCAAGACTGATACTAGGGATAAATTTACGTTTTCAAGTGCAAAGCCTTCATACCGGTGGGTAAGGAAGAGTCTTGCTCTTCCCATAAACCAAGGATCCCTTTTTAGGATTCTATCTCTTTCCTCCCTAGAAGAAAAAGTAGCTAAAAAGAAACCTTTGGGAAAAAATGATAGACTCACTTTTGGAGACTTCCAACTGTTATCAATCCATTTTCTCAAGGTTGAAACCCTTGTCCAAGACCCATTAAATTTACGAATAATTGCCCTATCTTTGAGCAACACGAAATGTTTCTCTATGAGGTCCTCACTAACCTCTACTACTAGGGATGATTCTATCTGTAAATCGATCGATGGAAAAGAAATTATAACTCAAAATCTACTAAAATTTACCAATATATCCTATAGCGATTATATTATTTGAAAATAAACCTATAATAATTTGCATGTAAAACTTCTAAGATAATGAAGGGGAAAAAGAAACTTAGCTGAAAAATTCTACGCCTAGACAAAATGTCCTACCTTGTTGATGCCCTAGCCCTCCGTTTCTCCTCCCATCATCCGAACCCTGCCTAACAGAAATCTGCAATTTCATTTTTTATAACTTGAAAAATCGTCACTGGCCTTATTTCAGATGACTGACTTCACAAGGTCATATCTCCCTCAATACTGCTTGATTTCCTTCATATGACCACTCATTTTAAAGCTCTTCAAATTCCATATAAATTGATTCAAGAATCACTTGAATTAGACGATCCTGTGTAAAGAGATGATTCCTAAAAGATGAAATATTTTCAAGAAAAAATGCCTTAACACTGCCCTAGTTCAAATGATTGTCTTCACATAGTCATATCTCCCTCAATATAGCTTGGATTCTTTCTGTTGATCACTCATTTCGAAGCTTTTCAAAATTTGCACAAAATGATGTAAAAATCGTCTAAATTGAACAACTCTATGCAAAGATATAACTTTGAAAAATTATTCATTTTAAAAAAATATATACTCTAGCTTTGTCATTTCATAAATTAAAATTCTTGTAATACCACTAAATAATCACAATATAATTATTTATTTATTTATTTGTAACTTCCTGTGCGAGGGGAGAGATTTGAACCTGGGGTAAAATATATATAGTTATTAAAATTCTTGTAATACCACTAAATAATCACAATATAATATAATTTTTTTATTATTTGTAACTTCTTGTACATAGCATATCCGTAGCATGTGAGGGGGAGAGATTTGAACATGGGGCCTCTCGATTTTAACTAGAGAGTTTTAACTACCCACTTGCTCTCCAACTCCTTTACATGAGTGGATCAATATAATTTTTTAATTTATTAGAGGAATTAAAATTTCAATTGAAAAATATGATGATATATTTTAATTAAGAGATTCACAAATTATTATTTAATTTAAATTGAAAATAATATATTTCAATTGAAGGATTCACATATTATTATCAACATTATTAATAAAAATAAATGTAAAGATAAAAATTAATACATTATTAATAAAAATAAATATAAAGATAAAAATTAATATAATATATCCACTAATGTTACTATCTGCAAACTTATTGCATCGGTAAGAGCTTTGGCCTCTCTTTGGGAGGTCAAAGGTTTAAACCCCACTTAGTATGAATGGACCAGACGTGCATAAAAACTTGTGTAAACTCATTAAAAAAAAAGTAAAATGTTGAGCTTATTTTGTTTTATTTTATTGGGCAACAACAACGATCGGACTATAATTATAACCTATAGGCTTAGTTATCAAATTTGTCGAATTTTCCATATGAAATTCGAAAATCGTCAAATTTAAAACCCTGTTGAATAAATTCGACAAACAAACCTTAAATTCGGCTAAAAAAATTGGATGAAAAACAAGCATTAAAAACCTTAAAATCAAATTTTAACTTAAAAAAATACGAAGGAAGCATTATAAACACAACATCTATGAACAAACCCTCCTGCAATCTCCCTCCTGCAATGTGCAATTTGGAAGCTTGAAATTTTTTGCAGATAATATCCAAAGCAACAATTTTCAATCTATTGGGATGTTATTTTCTTTATTTCTTTATCATCATTTGAGAGAATTGATAACTGTAAAAGTAGTACAGGTGACAAACAAATATCTTCTTTGGAAACTTCATTAGAATACTCTTTGTCTCAAATAATATGCAAGTTCTTCAAAATAAAAGAAAGAAAAAACATTGCTTTTAACCCTAAAATAAAAGAAAAAAAACATTGCTCTTTAATGCTAAAATAAATAAAAGAAAAAAACACTGCTCTTTAAAAAAACATTGCTCCTTTAACCCTAAAATAAAAGAAAAAAAACATTGCTCCTTAACCCTAAAATAAAAGAAAAAAACATTGCTCTTTAACCCTAGCTTCTAATGAAACCTAAAATTAAACTTTTCTACTTTTTAAACTTGAATAATATAAGATATTTTGAACAATATAAGATATTTTAAATGTTTTTTATGCATGCTCTAACAATTTTTTATTTTTTAAAAATAATATAAAATATTTTAAGTGTTTTTTATGCATGATCTAACAATTTTTATTTTTTATAATTTTTTATTATAATTGATAAAAAAATTATAATTTATATTTCAAAAAAATTATTGATTTAACCTTTGAGAATCATCTTATGTATTAAAAAATTATTATATTTACATAAAGTTATAAAAATGTTTATATATATTTTGTATATTTAATTTTTATTAAAAAAATTATTTGAATATATATGTTTATTATATATCAAATTTTATTACGAATTTTTAAACATGCCAAATTTCTTTCATTCAAATACAAACTTGAACTTGATAACTAAGCCTATAAAGTTGAGCTTATTCTGTTGAGCAATGGCATAGATTAGACTATAATAATAACCAAATAAAAAAATAATATAATTCATTGAAATAGTTAAATAAAAAATAGTAATTTAATTTTTATAAATGTTTGTCCTAATAATATCATTCGTTGAAATACTAAGAGAAACACTATAGAATTTAATCAATTATTTTGGTCGTGTTGTAATATTTGAAATGAAATGAAAGATTTTAATTACAAGACCCAAATATGGTCTATGGAACCTCAAATATGGAAGTACAACTGTTCAAATCATATCATATGATCTTTAATATATTTGAGAATGATGTTCTTTCTCCTGTTGATTTGGGTTAGCAATTCCTCAATTTTTTTTTATTTTATTGTCTTCAAATAACTCTGTCATAGACCCGTTTCCAAGTGTTTCTTTGTATTTGCCACGGATGTCTAAAAAACTCGGGCATTTATAGATGAAGTGTTCCTCTGTCTCTATTGCCCCTGTGCTGCATAAAGTACATATCATTTCTTCCCATTGTTCTTTGGGTGTTGTCCATCTCCCTGTTTCACATCTAAGCCTATGAGAGCTAGTCCTTATCTGAGCAATGAGGATTTTTTCCTTCCACTTGATTTCAGCGCCTATATATGCTTTTTCCTTGTGATCATATGTTGGGTTAAACTTTGCAATATAATATTCTCTTTTTATGCTTGCATTTCTCCACATTCCACTTCTAAACTTTTCATTCACGTAGCTTTTGATGTCTTTGTTAAAATTTGGGCATTCATTTATGTTGATTTCTCAACGTTTCATCCATTTCTGATTTTGTTTCATCCATGTGTTCTTCCGCCTATGCAACTCTTCGTCCTTAGCTGCCCTTGGTCATCTGTCGTTTTTCATATTTTCTGTTTTTTTTCAAGGAACATAACAACTTGGTCATAGCAATTGCTTCTAAAGGAAACATTCCAGTTTCAACTAGAATAATTTCATAAGGGGTTGTGGCCTTAATTTTGAAAAAAATTGTGATTAGATATTTTTGAATCCTTTCTATTTGCCTCCATTTTGCCTTTGTTGTGCCACTAGCCCACACCTCGCAACCATACAACAAAACCGATGTAACAAGTAGGCCAAATAAAACCCTGGTGGTCTTCCAGTCCCACAGCTCCACATTCCTACACCTATTTTGAAGTGCATATAGTGCTCTCTAACCGCTTTGAGTTATTTTCATCCTACATGTATTCCAATTGAGTTTGTCATGAAAGTCTATGCTCAGGTATTTATATTCTACTACTACCTCAAGTGGTTCTCCTGCAAACTGAAATTTGAGCTGTTGCTTCTTCTTTTTGTTGAAAAAATCATGATTTTTGTTTTGCTTGTGTTTACCTGCATCCCAACTTCCTTACAAAAAAGTTCTAGAGCTCGAAGGTGATCTCCTAGATCTTTGGCTGTTTTGACCACAAGAATTACATCGTCTGCATACATGAGGAGTTTTACCACATATTTGGCTAAGTGCACACCCTCTTCCCCAAATTTGTTTATCCATTCTTCTAACTTGTCAATGTACAACCCAAATAAGGTAGGAGATAGAGGACAACCTTGTTTGACACCTATGTCACTACCAAAACATTCAGATAACCCTTCATGTGTTCTGATTCTAGCTTTTACATGCTCATATAATCTGTGAACTGTTGCCCTGTAGTGAATTGGAACCTCTAGCTCTTCCATTCTGCTCCATAATTTTTTCCTTGGCACTTTGTCAAATGCCTTTTTGAAGTCTACAAAACAACATAAAGCCTCCTCTTTTATGTCCCATATTTTTTCCACTATGTGTCTGAGTGTGTTACACTGATCAATAGTTGAGTGCTTGGGCCTAAAACCTGCTTATCCTTTGCTCAATTTCCCTTTTCTTCTGCCCATATACTGATCCTATGCTCTATCATACTCCCAAACAACCTTACAAAGAGAGGCTTGATCATGATAGTTCGATAGTGTGAGGGATTATTACAATAATTTAATTAATTAAATTTTATTTTCATAAAAGTTTATGACAACAATATAGTTATTTGCACCCTAATTCAATTTTCATAAATACTTATCATAATAATATGATTCATCAAAATGGGGTTGATACATCTGCAGAGAAGATGCAGCCTCCATATCGAGACCGCCGTAGCCGCAGCTGCTGCAACCGCCTCCATAGCTCGGTTCGGATGGCTCACTACGGCTATCATTATATTTTATTTTGATAACCTATTGATAACCTATTGTCGGTTTTCAATTTTTGTTGCTCCTTTCGGAAGGCTTTAGTTTGCGGCTAGGGAATGGTATACCTTTCAAACCTAACCAAACCGCAACGTTCTGAAGCTGTAGGGTAAATATCCCCGGACCGGAAGGAATGAAAAAAAGGTCTCTCTGGAGTCCACCCCCTTCCCCCTTCGGAGAATTAAAAGCCAACAACAAATTTAAAAATTTCGACCATCACCAAAAGGAGTACAATTTATTTAAATTTTGCCCACTAAAATTCCTGTACAGACTCTTCTTCTACATATAGGCTGGCCTAAACCAAATTTGGTCCTTTTGCATGAGAGATAGAAATATCACGGGACTAAAATCACTCACTGTAGCACCCGTCTCTCCAAGGCGTATTTTAATTTAGCAGCCAGGGAATGCCAGCGACTACGGGAACAATGGCGAAGGACGAGCAAATGGATGCTTCTGTTGCTACTCCTGCAGTGAATAATATCATATGTTTGCTCACAGACCCAGAGGGTAATGCCCTCGGAGCTTCAGTTGATCTTCCTCAGGACATAAGCCCTCCTCAGTTGACAGCTCTCGTCAATGCTCTTCTAAAAAATGTAAGTTACAGCTCTTATCATTTATTTATTTTGTTTGAATCCTAAGTTTCAAACGAATTATCAAATGGTATGAGAAGACGGACATGACGTCTGCCGATATTTTTCTATCTTCTATCATCGGTCATGGGGTGGTCTGAATAGGGTGGAAAGAGATTTCAAATGGTATGAGAAAACTTTCAGGGTTGGAAACTAACAAAACCCCCGTTCGAAGCTCAGGTATGCAAAATAGTTGCATTAGCGTAAGGATTTGAAGGTTTTTATTTAAAAAAACAGTTTAATTTTAATATGGAAAAAGGTCTAGGGACTATAGGAGAGTATGAAGCCGTGTCCCTAGCCACATGCTTATTCAGGTTAGAGGCCATTACTGTCCAAGGGCCCTACTGTTATAGTATTGCCCATTATCAATGCACTGCAAACTCTTAGACATGAGAATAAAATTGGTAATTGCTGAGGCTTCAGGTAAATGCGAAATTTCAATGAATTTGCTTTATGGTGGGAGTTAGTTTTTTTATTGATTTTTAAGGATGTTCAAAATGAGTAGTAAGAGTGGATTTTGAAAATGAATATTAGCGATTGGATTTTATATTGTTTGGAATGATTTATCTGTAAGTATGATAATGGGGTTGACTTCTGTCCTCAGGGGATTTAGTTGGTACAAAGCAGAACCATATGTGGACAGCAGTATGCTTTTTGTGTATATGCTGAAGAGGATCTGCAATATATTTTTAGGCCATATGGCTAGTTGAGATTTGCATTTTAATCTATTTTTTGATAATCGTTTTTCCAACATTTTTTATGGTTTTAAGTGTACATTGGCTGTGGAAATCGGGTGTTTTATGTAACATTTGAGATCAAATGAAAATAAATATGTGATAACCAGTGTAGGGCTTTGTATTTTCTTTGAATCGGTAGGTATTTGTGATGGATGTGAAAGCATGCTCTACGTTGAGTTTTTTTTCCAGAAACACAAAACACTGCTCTATGTTTATGGGGTTAAATGATTTTATTCTAGTAACCAAGCCGTGCAAAGAAGAGCCGTGTGTACAGCAGCATGCCTTTTGCATATTGTCTGAAGAGGATCTGCAATATTTTGAGGGCAGATGGGCAGTCGATAGTCATTTTAATTGATTATTTGACAATCGTTTTCCCAACATTCCAAACTAACTTCATGGCTTTCCTTTTTGTTTTATTGGTAAATATTGAGAAGCGATACAAAATATTTTTCATAAACAGTGTACCCGCTTGTGTTTACCTTGTTTCTGTATATCTTAGAACAATGATGTCCAGATAGTTTGGATAAAGTATTCTCACTGACTGTATAGATTTATATTTTGCTTCTGCATCTATGTTATGCATTAAAATATATTTGTTCACTCTTCATACTGTCTTTACTTTTTAAAATGGATTCTTTTATGGGATTTGATTATATGTGATTGAAAATGTAGCCCACCCTGTTTTACGTCGAGGGTTAAATGATTTCAATTAAGGTATATATATTAATAAGAGGATTCTCAATATTTTGAGGGTATAAGGTCAATGGATAACCATTTTAATTGACATTTTGATAATAATTTTCCCTCAGCTTTTGTATGAAGGAAAGAAAGACAACCAAGAGAAGTTGGAATTTTGCCCTTTTAAGATCTAATGTTTGAATGGCAGAGAGATTCCCAATGGAGGAGTGAAGATGACCTTTAATATTCATTTAACTCAAAATAAGTTAACGCAGGGAGGAAGGGTTTCCAATTTAAGGTGTATTCATGCAACTCAAAACAAGATAACTAAGGCAGGAAATATTTCCAACTGAAGGCGATATACCCCTTGTTATATTGGACCCTAACAGGGAAAGCTGACTAAGTTGCAGCCATTCGTCGCCCAATATTTGTCATTGTCACCTAGGCGGAGCTCATTCAAGAGTATGGATAAACATAGCTAGAATGCATCGCTTAAATCAAGCCATAGATAACGTAAAGTGGACATATTTCTTGGCTGAGAACAAAGAGGGGTGCGAGATGCGAGATTATAATCAAACATTATTAGGCCAAGGCTGACAGTAATGAAGTACTTAGGAGTGTTCTTGATGTAGCCTATAATCAAACAATATTAGGCCAAGGCTGACAGTAATGAAGTACTTAGAGTGTTTTTGATGTAGCCTATGGGAAAGTGCTATTAGGCCAAGGCTGACAGTAATGAAGTACTTAGAGAGTTCTTGATGTAGCCTATGGGAAAGTGCTATGTGACAATAATGAAGTCCTTAGGAGTGTTCTTGATCCTTCAAGCTATGTGATCCTTCAAGCTATGTGATCCTGTAAGCATATAAGCATTTTATTGTTAGCAAAGTGATCCCAAATATTAAAGGTTTATTATTCTCAAGATTATATAATCTCATTTAATAATAATAACATCAATATTGCACAAAATAAAAAGCTTTATTGACAAGTATTGATTTTCCCCATAGAATAGAGTTTTGTCTTTCATATATATAATCTTATAAGATTTTTCAATACACTTTGATTTTTGCTTTTTCACAAAATAAAAATCTTTATTAACAAGTATTGATTTTCTCCATAGAATAGAGTTTTGTGTTCCATATATAATCTTATAAGATTTTTCAATACACTTTGATTTTTGCTTTTACACAAAACAAGTATTGATTTTCCCCAAAGCATAGAGTTTTGTCTTCCATATATGATTCTATAAGATTTTTCAATACACTTTGATATTTGCTTTCTTCAAAGTTATGGGAGATGCAATTTTTCATTCATTTTTTACATAATGACAAAGTCTCATTATTACATAACTTTTTAATTTTTAATCTTGACCGATCACACTAGTAACTTTTACTTATTATACCTTATACTTATGACTTTTTACTTACACATTATACCTTTCACATATAACTCTTCATTTGCACATGACACCTTCCACTCATAACTCACTTGATTATTTGACACATATACGCTAACTTGACACACTACTCACGAATGTTCACTTACACACAACATCTTCCATTCATAACTCACTTGATTACCTCGTACATAAACACACTTTATAATATGACACACTATTGATGCATAATAAAGATGATGGTACTCAAGATATCGAAATAATGCAATACCTCCATTTTTATGGAAACCTAAGGGCATCTATGTGTAAGCATACAAACATCTTCATGTAAGCCTAAGGTATCTTTGATGTATCTACTTTTTGGTGATATCATTTAATTCACCTTGATGGATAACCTTGATTGGGTTTCATTTGTTGGCAACTTCGGGAAACTTTTATTAGAAAACTTCTAGAGACTATGCAGGCTAGAATTCAGGTGGACTTTCATATGGCTAAGGATGAAGCGGATATATGGACATAACTTTAGGCTAAGGATGAAGCAGTTATATGGACATAACTCTATAACCAACTACAATATGATAACTAAGAAAGAGAAGATAATAATAGAAAGAGGGATTTGTAGATTTGGGATGAAGGCCACATGTTCAGAGGGAGAGGGTGAATGAAACACCTTAAGAGGTCATTTGGTAAGAATTGAAACATCTAGAAATTGGATAGTTAAAGAAATAGAGCTGGCAGAATCCTCTCACAAGGGAAGTCTGGCCCTGAAAATTAGGTCTCTACGAGTAATGTCAACAGAATTAAGTGATTTTCACCAATATCCATTAAGAGAGGAGTATTTAGAAACATTGTATGTTCATTAGCTGAAGAAAAGCAACACACCTTTCGTTGTGGATAGCTACCAGGAAAATCAAATATATTTTTCTATTTGTATGCATGAGGGAGGAAAAAGAAAACATTTCTTGTATGAATTTTGTAATAATAGACATTTTTATCTCTCTTGTAAAAATATACTATAAGAGTTCTTTGTGTACTTTGTTATTTCGTTAACATATAGCGCTGGACTTTCTTATACAGGACTGATGGAGTCTTGTACTTTTGCATGATTTAGATGAAGCATAGTGATTACCTCTAGATAATTTTTCCTTGACTAATCTTCCATTTATCTTGTGCAGGAAGAGAAGCTTCCTTATGCCTTCTATATTTCTGACCAGGAACTTGTTGGTCAGCTTGGGACATACTTGTTAAAGAATAAAGGTTTTATTTATTCTTATTTTTACATTATTAGCTTTGAGGAAGACTTTAAATTATGATTTTATGGTTGAGATTTATCAGAATTAATGTAGCAGGCAGATTGTACTTGTTTAATAATCATAAACCTTATTAATTTAAGCTTGAGAAGACTTTTTTGGGTACCATATTTTGAACTGCTTGCTTGATTTTTGTTTTGCAGTGTCTGTGGAGCAAGTTTTGCGAATAGTGTACCAGCCTCAAGCTGTTTTTCGGATTCGACCAGTTACTCGATGCTCATCTACAATTGCTGGTCTGAGATTTTAATTCAATAATATTTTTGATAATGATTCTACTTATTCAATGTTTTTCCTCGTTGGATGCTACTATAGCTGCATATTGATGTTTCATATTGTGGCAAAATTTAATAATAGTCCACTTTTTAGATTGGTTATCATGGGTTAGATGTTCTGTATGGGAAGTACAAGCCAAAAGGAAATGGTAATGCTAACCATTCATGCAGCCTTGTTTGGTTTTGAATATAGTCTTGCAAGTATCCTCTTCCTTCATCACTCATCCATGCTATATCCGATATCATAGGCCCCGTGGCCTTAGGAATCCCCTTACTCAAATGAGAGTATGCTCTCACCTGCTGTAGGTAGATCACTATATTTCTAGACGTGATAGGATTTGTTGCCTTCACCCTCTCCATGACATGGATATGGAGGAGCACTTCTTCTTTAGGTTTTCTATCTATTATGAGATTCAAGTAAGATACCATTGTTTTTTATACAGGGACTGAGGTAGTTTGCTGATGGTATTCCCATTATCTTTATCAGAGCTGTTTGGCTTTTACTTTCAGGAATTGATCAATCTTAAATGTTAGGACTTGAAGGTGCTTTAAAGGACAACTAGACTAATTATCTCCTTATTTCATCCTTTTCCCATAGTTGTAGGCACCAAACATGTGTAGGATGATGTGGATTCTCCTCAAATAGAGTTAAATATGTGAAATGATGACCTTCCAACAGAGTATCTAACCAGGGACCTTCCTCTTCTTCCTTGTTATCAATTGGACATGGGAGATTTGCTGCTGTTTGGTGCAGAAGGTCTGTTGCTCTCCTTTGCTTGTAGTTGAGGTGGTCTGGATGGACATGCATCACCATATTCCTCATTGCATATGAAGGATTGTCGGCCTTGGATAGTAGGAGGTATTAGGCAAACTTCTCCAACTTTCTCCTGAGATTCCTTGACCTGACCTCCTTAGTCTAGGCCACTTTACCATGGATATTGATTGGAAAATTAGGTTTTTACTCTACACTATCCCTTTAACATATTTAGATTCGTATTTGTAAGTTATAACATTTTGCCTCTCAAATACACTATCGAGCTGACATCTCAGGTCATGGGCCTAAAACCTCTACAGCCTACCTATTTCACAAAACCATGGGCTCAAACCCTTATTGCAAGTGTTCCGTGGGGACGTGCCCCCCCGTCCCCTACGTTCCTGGTATGGGGGGTTGGCATCGGGGATGTTTCCCCGCCATCTCCCTTTTGGGGGATGACAGGGGGGGCCTCCACGGGACGACAGCTTCCCTCTGTCAGCCGTCCTCGACGACTCTCAGGCGCATCCCCGTGTCCTAGGGGATGCACAGGCCGTCCCCAGGGACGGCTGGGTGTCCTCGGGGATGCTCGGGGGACGCCCAACAGTCCCCAGGGCGTCCCCAAAGATGCCCAGCCGTCCCCACGGCTGGGCGTCTCATGCCCAAAAAAAAAATAAAAAGAAAAGATACAAACTTAAATTAAAAAATAAAAGGTATGGGCAGTGGGACTCATGGAAGTGTCCTCCCCAACCCCCCCAACCCTAAAAAGACCCAAACCCTAAAAAGAAACTAATCCTATAAGAAAGAAAAAAAACTTAAAGTTCAAAGTTTTAAAACAAGTTACAAAACAAAGTGCACACACAAGCAGCAGTATCTTGATTGAGGGCTGTAAAGTTGTAAACTGATGACTGTCTTGATTGACCATTGATGGCTGAAACAACTGATAACTATCTTGCCTGAACATTGATGACTGAGAAAAGTGAAAACCAATGACTATCTTGCTTGAACATTGATGGCCAAAAAGTAAAAACTGAGAACTGTCTTTGTTTGAACATTGGTGACTGAAAAAAAATTAAAAAATGATAGTCTTTGCTTGAACATTGGTGGCTGAAAAAATGATGACTGTTATTGTTTGAATGTTAAAAGCTGAACAGTGTGGCATTCATTACTTGAGCAATAGCAACTATTTTGGTTAACTGTTAGAGATTGCACTTGATATCCTTGGCTGAACCTTCAAGTTACATTTGTTGAAATGGTTGCACTTAGTAATAGGCTAATAGCTGAGTTCATTTCAGATTGAAACATGTTTTAAGAACATGCATACTTTTTAAATTTTTAGTATTTTTCATTTTTGTTGTGTAGAATTTGTAGATTATTCTAAATTTCTAAAATTTTTCATAGTATTATACCCGCCGTTCCCCAGCTGTTCCCAAAACCCGTCCCACCATCCCCCAGGCTTTTGGAACCTTGCTTATTGCCTATTGTGGGTTGCACAATATGAGGGGCAATTAAGGCTGATTCACATTCAAATAAACTCTAAATATCTAAAGAAATTAAATGTCTATCAGATGTTTATCAAAATATTCTATGCAAGCATTGCTACAACCACATACAATTACATAAATAGAGACTGCCAGTCTGATAGGCAGGTCTTTCGCCATGAAATAGTTCAGTTGCCAGTACCCTGCAAAAACTATTGTTTTGAGTTGCCTTCAATCAACCTTACTAGGTGAAGGAGTGCAAGCAGGTGTCACATGTAGAGCTTGCATATTTCATCATTTTCTGAGGGATGATATTGAGTACTGTAGAAAATTATAACATTGACTTTGGAGCAAAAGTTCACGGTGAAGTCTTTGATCTATATATTGCAAGAGGCAACAATCCTTATCTAAGCACCCAACTGTTAACTAAGAATCCAGAGATGGACCTTGTCTTTTATTCTGCTTTTGTATCCATTCTGTATCATGCTACTTAATCTTATTAATAAAGTAGACAAGTGCAACTTTCAGACAAGTTATTAGTGCATGATAAAGAATGCTTAGAGCTAGATATTTATCATATGCACAAATGTTGGATGCTCTTCAAATACTTTGTCTTGTAAGAACTTTCAATTTTTGCATATTTTAAATAAATAAGACAAGCATGAAAGTAGTTGATATGTACCTGCACTGAAATTATAACAGCAGCATGCTCTAACTGGAATGCAAATAGCAGAAACACAGACTTAGTAGCAAATGAGAGAGGATACTGCCAAAACCGATGATTTCTTTATTGGAATGTTTTAAATAGATGTAGAAGGATATATATGTGCTTATTGGATAAGGCAAAAAAGCACATGCAAACTATACTAATTAGAAAGATGCTAATTTACATGCATGAAAGCATGCTACAAGCAGAAAAACATTCTAATATACAAATATAGAAAGTAAAGTATTATAATCTCATCAGTAGTACATCAAAGCAGGTTTATGCATTTGCAGCCAAAAATGAAATGATCTAAACTGGATTTAAATGCATGCAAAGTAAGGCATTGCTCTAAGGCAGTTAGGGACTTTTAGGGAACCTTCTGATCTGAGAGACCAGCAATCACCTTGTCCAGGGCATGATAAAAGCCCCAGGGTTGGTTGCCTTCAAACTAACATTCGTACAGCAGTAGCAAATTACATGGGAAAGCTTGTCTAGTTATATAAGGTGTAATTCAACCTCTCTATACTTGGTAGTTGTTAATACTTTGTGAAGACCTCTGTTTGTGGGACTGACATTCCCATTTTTGCAATTAGATGTCTTGTTGACTTGTGTTATCTCATCAGTAGTACATCAAAGCAGGTTTATGCATTTGCAACCAAAAATGAAATGATCTAAACTGGATTTCAATGCATGAAAAGTAAGGCATTGCTCTAAGGAAGTTAGGGACTTTTAGGGAACTTTCTGATGTGAGAGACCGGCAATCACCTTGTCCAGGGCATGATAAGCCCCAGGGTTGGTTGCCTTCAAACTGACATTCATACAGCATTAGCAAATTACATGGGAAATCTTGTCTAGTTATATAAGGTGTAATTCAACCTCTCCATACTTGGTAGCTGTTAATACTTTGTGAAAACCTCTGTGGGACTGAGATTCCCATTTTTGCAATTAGACGTCTTGTTGACTTGTGTTACATATCACAAGGTTAATTTTCTGTCTTTATCAATCACAAACAAAAATTCACATTTTGCAACCAGATTGCTAGGCCTGATTCTCGTCTAATTTTCTTTTAGGATGACTAACTTCATCACAAATTTTCTAAATTCTAACCAATCTCAATATTTTTAATGGTTCTGGGATGTTTTTTCATTCAGATTGGGTCTACTTGGTCAAATTAAACTTCCTTTTCAACCTATAACACCTAACAATCAAACAAAACACAGTGGTGACATTCAGAAAGGGATTCTTTCCCTATGGAATTGTTTAGAACTAAACCTTGCTCAGCTGTTAAATGGTTTAATTTGTAGAAATCCTGAGCAAGTGATAGTAGTAATTTTTATTCATAGTTTTTTCTCAATTCCTCATTTAATGACTATTTCAAGTACTTTAGATTAGTGACATTGCAAGTGTAGAACTTCATGTTTCTTTTATATCATGTTTTTGTCTCCAAATAGTGCAAGTCAAAGTTTTGTCATGATTTGGGGTCATAAAAAAATTAAGTTTTAGTTGATGTATCAAAAAACAAACAGCTTCATCTTTGGTAACTGTACTTTATGTTGTGATGGCTGAGTACATGCTTCAAAGTGAATATTTAGACCACAATAAACATGCACAAAAATTTGTAATGGTCATGGCCCAACAATGTCAATAACTATATGAATTGAAGGATCCTCTTTTAAGAATTAGGAAAGATAAATTCAAAGTAAGAATTAATCCCATGTTACCATCATGTATATTACAAATACCTACTGCTAGAGTGATTGTACATATGTGAGTAGAGAAAATGGTTGGATCACATGCGTCATGTGTTCGCTCACCATCATGTGAATGACTAGAGTATACATTCATGTATAAGTTTAGGGAGATGGTATGTGTGTCTCTGGGTGGGTTAGCAATGCTGTTCTTTTAATCAGTTGCACCGATGCTAGATTTCTGTCAGACCGCATGAAGTTTGACACAGGAAGGAAATATTTATACTGGATCCAGAATTTTTTTGTATTGACATGGCATAACCCTTGTTAACTAGTGCTAAGTGTAATAGTGTGATCAAGCTATTATTTCTTACTAGGAAGATTTGATGTGTTGACAGACAAGTTTGGAACAGCTAATGGCTAAATAAAAAATAAGAGGTTTTATAGATATTGTCTCCATCATTTCTATTTAATAGTTTGGTTGTGTTTTATTTTAGAAACACAATAAATACCATCAAATTATAGCATAATGAGTAGTGTGGATTGATAATAAAGGTCGGAGCATGGAGTACAACTAAATGAGAAGATAAAGAAAATTCTAGTCTTTAAGTTCCAACATCCATGTTGAGGGTAAATGTGTCAGGTAGTTTTCTTTTGAGGCTTTGGAGTAATAGCTTGCTTGCATTATGTACATAGATGTCAGGTTTTCGTTCTAGTTATTCTGATGCTTTATGCATCAATATGGTTAGCTCTTTTGAAAAGATTTTATTCTTTGGGTTTTGATGAACTTGTTGGTCACAAATCCGCCACAGGAAAGGATTTTCGTATGTCTAAGCGCCCTAGACCTGGACCAACATTGAAAGGTCGGAGGGAAGAGATGCCCTCCATGCCAATCTCCGGAGAAGGCCGACTCCTATGCTAAACTACTAAGGGTTTCAAGATAAGAGTGCAGGAAAGAGATTAAAAGAGTGAGGGTGCAGGAAAGAGATTAAAAGAGTACAGAAAGAAATGTAAATAACTGGATATTGCAGTGGGAAAGAACAAGCAGCACAATAACTAATCTATATCTAAACCAGCAGCAAATAATACAGAAGATGTAACAGAAACCGAAACTGCATATGCTTCCCTATGTATCCTCTAACAGAATTCCAGACACATTTATCTTCCAATGCTAAAATCCAGATATCAGAATTACAGCAACCAGAAAACTAAATGAAAGCAGAAATACTTGCCACAGGCAGCATAAAAGAAAGCACAGATTCGGAGCCAAAGATCTTCTATATTGATGCAGAATGTTTAGCTACAGCAGCTTCTTTAGCAATATGTTCCCCCCTTTTTCATTACAATGCGTGGGTTTTTATAGAGGACCCGTCCCTCTGAGCCATTAATGCACCAGATTTTACAAGGATGCTCGGGCGGCTTCAAAAATCGCGCTCGCCTTCTTATGCAAATGAAATTTCCCATCCTATTTCTAAAACTAGTTGCAGGGCCGCGTTGGACGGGGAAAGTTGCATTTATGTGCCGCGGGCGTGTCTCAGACTCATACCCAGTCTTGGAATGTGTACCCCTTGGGAGGAGCAATGTCGTAAGATGTGCCCTGGGTGAAGCTTCGCTAGATTTTCAACCGAAGTGCCGCTTCGCAATGAGCTCGAGCCGAAGCAAAGGTAGGATGGTAGGCAAGTATTTGATGGTTCGCTGGAAAATAGCCTTAGAGATAGCTTCGCTGGGTGAACTTGGCCGAAGTAGCCAATCTGCTTGTGGAAGGCATGGTTAATTTCTAGCTATGTTGCTTCGCCGAGAGAGAGGCCAAAATGCTGCTTCGGCAAGGAATTTGCCCGAAGTGGCTGACTACTGGCGACATGTTGCAAAATCTTCCTCCCTTCGCCCTTGGCTAGATGCTTCGCAGCGATTTAACCAAAAGGTGGCAGTTCGAGGAAGCATCGCCCAAAGTTTACTCCCTGCCTTAAACATTTTTCTATATCCTTCTATTAGTGCTTCGGAAAAACAATGACCGAAGAGGGAGGTTCGACGGGGGAATGGCCGAAGTGGATGCTTCGCTACACTGAGGCCCGAACTGGCGCCCGCCTACAAGATGGTTCGTTGGAAAGATGGGCCGAAGCAACACTTCGGCAAAGATTTTAGCGAAGTGACCCCGCCGACTTGGCGCATTCTCCATTAACTCAAAATGGCAGCTTCGCAACTCTTCCGCCCGAAGTGGATACTTCGGCAGCTTCGTGGGCGAAGTGCCTTCCATGCCTTAGAAACTTCTAGGCCCACAATGGACTTTTCTGACTTCTCTTGCGAAGCTACTCTTCTCTTCCTACCTTCAGCGAAGCTTTCTATTTTTTCTTGTTTTTTGTTGGCGAAGCTCTTTATATACAGGGGGGTCAAAATGGGAACCAAAATTGCTGTAGTGCTACAAAATACAAGAAAAAGCAAGGGAACAAATTCATGAAAAACAAGAAAATACTTTACAAAATCAACTTATATTTCAAAATTTTCTACCCCTCCAAGCAATGTGACAAAATTGTCAACATTCCTGGCGGCTCGCGGGGTAACGAGCTCGCCTCGGTGCACGGACCCTCAACCTTGATCCATTGGGCCAGAGTTGCCTCCGGTCCCTGCTTCAATCTGCCCTTCTCCTTCTGGGGGTACCTCTGCAGCTATCTCCTCTTCATTTTCTTCTCCTTCATCATCGGGTGCTTGTTCTTGTTCTGGCGGCGGGGGAAGACGGTCACGGATGCGCTCCATTGTCCGGCGGATGTGAGCCCAAGCTCCCTTCTGGAATGGTTCGCGATCTTGAAGGGATTTGACCAAAATATGGAATTGGTCAATTTGGCCTATGTCGGCGTGCTTGGCTCGTTTACTCAAGTCATTCAGACAAGCTGCAATCTGACAATATCTTAGGATAAAATCCGTGACCTGTTTCTCTGTGATGGGCTCAACCCAATTATCAATCTCCGAAGTGTCACTTTCAAAGTGAAGCCACACGGGCTTGAGCTCTTCCTTGGACAAAAGGTTCCCGTCATCGTCAGTGAAACTCGGGAAACCCAAATGCGAGAGATCTTGAAAATACACCAACGAAGTGCGCTGCTCCTGTTCAAAAATGTCCATCAGTCGTTTGGCCTTCTGAGCTTTCCTCAACTTTGAGAAGAAGGCGCTGACTGTAGACTGAACGGTGGACCAGTCCCTGGTTGTCCGACTCATGGCAGGCACCTGCAAATCCTGATACTTAATGCTTTGTACCTCAAAGGCCAAACTTAGTCGGCGCCGTATTTCTTGCATCACTTCGTCAACAATCGGCCCACTTTGCGAAGCTGCACTCTGGGCTTCGGTGATGTAGGAAAGAACTGACAGGGCACTGGAGGCCCGAGATCTGAAGTTTTTTAGCAAATGTGTGCGGATGCTCTTAATTCTACCCCTATCAAACAACTCCATATTCTCCTTTTCATACAACTGTTGCTGCATTTCCATGATTCGGGCTTCAAACTTCTTAGCCCTCTCCTCTGCTTCTGCTTGTATTTTATCGTGGCCTCCTGCAGCATCCTGGAGCTGAGCTACTTGCTGTTTTAGGGTAGTTACCTCCTGTTTCATCTGTTCGCATCGTTTCTGAGCATCCTCCAACTGGGCGCGGGTCTTGGCGAGGTCTTCTTCCAGCTTCATGTTTGCATTTTCCATCTCATAGCGACGCTCATTTGCTATCTTAGCGTGGATGCGAACTGAATCAATCCGCACATGCATGGACTCTGATTCATCATCAACATCTAAATGCTCCAGGTCCTTGACCTTTTCATGATATGTATAATCTGAAGGTGTCATTTCATCAATAGGCTTCTGGACTTTAGGCACCTTCTTCACCTTGTGGAGTTTCCCGTTTTTAGTGTCAAAGACAACGCACTTCTCCACTTTTGCCAAGGACCGCCCTCTTTTCTTCCTGGCCTCCTTGAGCAACTTATCCGTGTTCTGCCGGGCCCGGAGCAATCTTTCCGCCAGAGGGCGTTCTTCAATCAAAGCTAATTCATTATCCAATGAGGTTGGATTGCCAGCCAAAGGGGTGAACAAATACAAAGATTGCTGGGAGGATGCTTCGCCCGACGGATTGGCGATGGGCGTGGTGGGGGATCCAATGGGCGAAGCAACGGGTTGTGCCACCGTGACTGGGCTGTTGGGGTTTGGGAGCGAAGTGTCGCCCCCAGGCTGTTCGGATGGTGTGGGGTTGGTGTGGGCGGGTGGTGGTTCACTGGTGGTGCCCCGGCCAAGCGAGGCAGATGGTGCAGAGACGTTTGGGGAACCAGCGAAAGTGTCGGACACGGTTTGCACAAACGAAGTGGTGGTGGCAAATGAGGTTGTATCGATCGGTGGTTGCGAAACATTAGTAGAAACGATGGTTCGGGGGGGATTGTTTGGAGACAAAGAAGACTCTGAAGGCCTTTCGGCCGAGGCAACTACAGATGCAATTTCGGAGACAAGAGAAGGGGAAAGGGGGCGCGTACCTTCGTGCTCTGCCGTGAGAGCAGTAGTGGCGAAGTCCTGCGTGTTGGGCCCTTGGCCGCTTTCCTCCTCTGTTCTTTCAACATTCTCCATTTCCTTTTCTCCTGCATCCCCTTCTTCTTGGAGGTGCTCCTCCACATCGACAACATCAATATCAACAATTTCCTTTTCCTCTTGCGGCGGAGGTTCAGGTGCCGCTTCGCTAGCATTCTTCTCAACTGGGCTCTCCGAAAGTTGTTCGCTAGCAGAACCAGAGGGTTTGGTGCGAGGCCGCTTCGGATGTGGAGGGGGCATCTGGGCTTCATCAACCTTCTTCCTCTTTTTCTTCCTCTCCTTCTTCAGCTGCTGCGCATCCTTTTCAGCAGCTTGGCTGGAACCCTCCGCAGGCTCGCCTTGCTGCGTCTGCTGCGCTTCTGTCTGCTCTTCTTCTTCTTCCTGCTCGGGCACTTCCTCAATCCTTCTTGGGCTCTCACCTGAGCCAAGGACACTTGGGGGCATGAAGCCTGCGAAAGAGATGGGTTGCCAAGAATCCACATTGGCATCATATATCTCGCAGAATTCTCCGTCGATGATGAGGAAAGAGCTGGACTTCTGCTTCTGGCGGTGGACCCTCATTATCCACCATTCTTTTAGCTTCTCCTCGCGCCACCCATTCAACTCATCTTTCATTTTCCTCCAAAATACAGAATCGGGATTTGGGAATGGGTGCCTGGCAAGGATGTATTCAACTTCAATAGGGTAAAAATCGTGCCGTGGAGGCAGAGCTTGCATGCTCTCAATGTGCCATTCCAAATCCCTCCCATTCGGGTTATTGCGTTGCTCGACTATCTCTGGGTGGGGGCAGTTATGGAAGTTCTTGAACCTGAGGAAATCCCTCATTATTCCCAGAGGATCGTAGAACCAGTGCTGGGGAATCTCTAGCAGGCCGAAGCCGGCGAGCTTCACCTCCAGATGAGCATATTGTTTTATAGCAAAGACTTCAATGACCCCCATCTTAAAAGGGAAGTCGCATGTAGGGCCCCATTTTCGGCCGTGGCCATAGATTGCATTTGTGAAGTCACTCTAGCGAGCGACTTCCAGTGAAAACTGGTATTTCGAAGTATAAAAAGGCAGCAGAAAGGGGTTTCCTGTGAACCCGAAAATACGCACTACTAGCCCCTGCGTCAATTGGAAGACGTCGCCCAACCTTTTGTTGACGACCCTATCTCTGAGCATCACAGGGACCCTAGGGCAAGAGCCACACATAAGCTGCAAAGCGCGTCCTAAAAACTTCTGATTGAAAACATAATAGGACTTTGTCTTTGTTAGAATAGAAGTCCACTGGTAGACTGGCAACGGGTTCCCATCCTTGTCAACAGAGTTGACAGTAATGTGTAGGAAGTGGCTCTGGGTGTAATAGAAGAAAAGCCAAATCAGAAAAGAACATGGCCCGAAGTATTGGTCTGGCCCCGAATTCTTCAAATTGGTCAGCCGAGTGTGCAGGGTTCGGGCCACCCATTCCGCCCAATCGAAAAACACTGGATTGACGTTCGGCCTTGATGGGTCAGGGGCGTAGAATTCTCCATGAGAAACACACTCTACGAGCGCCACCTGCCAGGGATACACAACAACGTCAGAAGACAGGCCCGCCACCCATGCAAGAATGGAGAAAATGTCCGGGTATTTGAAATCGTTGAGGAGCAAAGGCATCTTTGGCAATTTTCCAGAAGGGAGCCCGACATTCAACTGTTCCCCTAAGAATTTTATGATGTTTGGGGAGGGGTTAAACCTGTTTGTCTGCTCACTCATATTAACATTTCGGATTATATACCCCTTGGGTGGCTCTTGACGAGGGGCGAATGCCTCCATTACATCATCTTTGTAAATTGAAAACAAATTATTTCCTGCGGCGTCTTGGACCTGCCTAGTCAGAGGCTGGTAATTTCGGGCGATTGCGTAGACCAGCTCGGGGCAATGGTGCACCGGAGGACACATGTACCAGTACAGGTGCGAATAATAAACAACCCGTTTGTGTTCTGTAGACAACCGACTTATCATAAAATCAATTGTTTGCCTGAGCTCAGCAACGCTCTTAGAGAGCACGGTGTCTTCAATGTTTTCCCACCCATCAATAGGCGGTTCCACGGGTATTTTATCTTCAGAATCCTCTTCCTCCTCCAGGACTTGTTTTACTCCGTGCGCTTCAAACGTCTAAGTCGTCAATTGGCACGCGCCCCAAGGCACGTTTTAAATGCGCTTGCCCCTTTCACGGTTCAACTTGGATGCTTTGGATGAAATCGGGCGAAGTTCCCCTTTGGCTTTGCTTTTTCCCGAAGCGGGCAAGCATGTGCCTTTTGTTGCTTTGCTGGAACTGAAGGTGACCAAGCAGTTCGGCGTGGTTTTTGCCCGAAGCGGATCTTGTTCATAAAAGTTGGTGAAGTAAAGCTTCGCCAAATCTGCCCTTTTAGACTTACAACTGCCTATTACTCTTTTAAATATGTTACTTCGCTGGATTTTGAATCGAAGGTTCAGTGTTTCTCTGCCCCGAAGTAGGCTTATACAAGTTTGAAGAACAAAGGGGTTTATAGCTTTTACCTTGTTGGATGGCTGCTTCGCCCGAAATGGGTCTCGAAATGGAAGTTCGGCCACCTTTCGTGCGAAGCATCTACTTCGCATATTTCGAGGCCAAACTGATATAATGAAGAGAGGTGGTTCGTTAATTTGTGGTTGAAGTGGGAGCTTCGCCAAGCTCAAACCCGAACTTAGTGCCTTCTTGGGGATGGTTGGTTGGGAACATTATCCGAAGTGTAACTTCGGCAACTTTCTGAGCGAAGTAATTCAGAGGCCTTAGGCTTTCTTTATTATCGGCACAAGGAGGTTCGTTGAAGTTGGGGCCGAGGTTGTGGTTCGGAGTTTTTGAGGCCCAAAGCAGCCGATTTTGGAGATTTCAGCCGAAGTGACCTTCGAGTTAATCCCTTTCAGCAAAGCTGCCTATTGATCTGTTCTCGATCGAAGCTGTCCCTTCCTGCTCTCTTTCTTCGGTTTCGGGCTATGCGAACCGTCTCCTAGAGTCAGAAAATCACTGAAGCACTGCTCCCATGAGATGAAGCCTACCTTTGACACCATTTCACTTGATTTGCCTTGTCGGCATTATGGTGCTTAGGTATAGAGCGATCGTTAGTGGCTTTGGTATGGGGTCAGTTTGTCTTGCGGCAGAAGCCGCTAATCTATCCTAAGTATCCTTCTAAATATGAAAGGCCTTGAAATCAAATATATATACAGGCGAGGACAACAGAAACTGAAAACAAAATACTATGTACAGGAGCAGAAAAAAAACTTTTTTGGGTACCTCATTAAGAGCGAAAGGCCTTCATATGAAGACCGTTGACCGGGATGGGCAGAGTTTGGCTGGTCATATCTTTCAAGATGAAGGAGTTAGCTTGATTAACCTCTGAAATTTCAAACGGGCCCTCCCAGAAGGTGTCGAACTTGTCATGATTTCCCTGCTTGGCCTTCCATGAGTTCCATTTCCATACCAGGTCGCCAACTCGGAAAGTTCGGGCAGTGGCCTTCTTCTTGAACCAACTTTGGGTGGTCTCCGTGTGTTTCATGAAAACTTCGTAGGCCTTTTCTCGATCTTCTTCAAGCTGTAACAACTGAGCTAATCTGGCCCCCATGGGATCCAGTTCTCCTCTCTCGTCATCTAACATCCATAGTGCAGGAATCTCCATGTGAGTCGGCAAAACAGCTTCCTTGCCGTAGACCAGGGCATAAGGTGAAGTCTTGATCGATTTTTTGAAGGAAATCCGATCGGCCCATAGCGCTTGGTCTAGGAGCAAGTGCCAGGTCCTTTTGTTCCTTTCCAGAAGCTTTTTCAGGATTTTTAGCAGGTTTTTATTCGTTGATTCGAACAATCCATTGCCCTGTGGATAGTAGTTTGAAGTGGCCTTGAGATATATCCCATACTTGCAGGCAAATTCATTAATTTTGGCGCCTATGAATCCTGGGCCATTATCTGTCACTATTGCTTCTGGAACCCCGAAGCGGGTGATTAAACCTTCTAGAAATGCGATGACCATTTCTTGATCGGCATGTTTCGTGGGCATTGCTTCGGCCCATTTGGTGAAATAGTCTGTCGCGGTCAAGATGAACTTGTGTCCCGCTGATGAATTTGGCGATATTACCCCTACAAAATCCAATCCCCACTGTTGGAAGGGTGCTTCGACTTGTATCGGTTGGAGAGGCATCGGGGCGTTTTTACTTCGGCCAACGAACCTTTGACATTGTTCACACTTTCGGCAGACCGTGAAGGCGTCGGCAAAGACTGTAGGCCAATAGTAGCCTGCCTTGATTATTTTTAAGGTTGTCGGCCTTCCTGAGAAGTGGCCTCCTGATGCCCCAGAATGAAAGTCATTGAGGACTTTCTCCTTTTCGCTTCCCTTGATGCATCTCAGAAAGACATCGTCAAGGTTTCTAAAGAACAGCCCTTCGGGGCGTAAGACATAACGGAGGGATTGCATCCTGAACCGCCTTCACTGCGAGGCGTTTAAGCGCTCGGGACATCTCCCGGTGTTGAAGTACTTGATAATTTCACTAGCCCAGTCCACCTCGCCGATAGCTTGATCAGCGAAGTCGTCCTCTGCTATGGGATCGTCCCATTGGCATGCTGTTACTTCGGCAACTATACTTCTCGCAAGCTCTTGGCATAGTGCGTGGCCGCAAACCAATTTGGTGGGCCGGATTTCAACATCGAATTCTTGTATTTTATTGACCCAACCAGCCCTTTTGTTGCCCATTTCTCCCTGGATGATGAAACTTCGCACGTCCGGGTGGACGACGTACATTGTGGTTCGGCTCTGGGAGACGAAGTGCTTGAACTTTCTCAGGGACCTCATGACTGCATGCACTTGGCGCTCTATAAAGTTGTATTTCTCCTCGTGAGGTTGTATCACTTGGCTTAAGAAGGCGATTGGGCGTTCCTCACCATCATCCCCTTTTTGTGTTAGGACCGCTGCATAACTTTCGGGCTCCCCGACCGCGTAAAGAATGAAATCTTTGCTGTAATCTGGGTTGATCAACACGGGAGCCTGGGCGATCCGGGCTTTGATTTCCTCAAACGCTTTTCTTCTTTCCTCCGTCCAGGCGAACTCAACATTTTTCTTTAGGAGTTCGGACATCGGCTTAATGACTTGTGCGAAGTCTGGGATAAACTTCCTCACGAAATTAATTTGGCCGAAGAATGACTGCAGCCCTTTCTTGTTCATCGGGAGTGGAAGCTTGAGGAGTGCTTCGGCTCTATCAGGATCAACAACGAGTCCTCTTTCTGATATAATATGGCCTAGCAGCTTCCCTTCCTTCACCGCGAAGACAGACTTCTTCGGGTTGATTGAAATGCCGAACTCTCTACACCTTTCGAATACTTGCTGCAAGTGCAGAGCGTGATCTTCCCTTTTGTGGGAAAATACAGTCATATCATCTAAATAGATGACAATGACTTTGTTCAATAGTTCGCTGAACGCTAAGTCCATGGCCCTCTGGAACGTAGCCCCCGCATTCGAAAGACCAAACGGCATGCGCTGATAAGCGAACGTTCCCCATTTGGTGGTGAACGTTGTCTTATGTTGGTCTTCGTCTCTGACCCAGATCTGATTATACCCTGAGAAGCCGTCCAGAAGGGAGAAGTGTTGTGCTCCTGCCACAACATGGAGTATCTGGTCAATCTGCGGGAGCGGGTAATGATCTTTCAAGGAGGCCTGATTCAAATTGCGGAAGTCGACGCACAAGCGAATGTCTCCGTTCTTCTTCCTGACCGGGACCAGATTCGCGACCCAAGAAGAATGCTTGATTGGATAGATAATTTTGGCCTCAAGCATTTTCAAGAGTTCGGCCTTCATCAGGACTTCTATCTTTGGATTCACTGGCCTCTGTTTCTGTCTGCAGGGCCTAACTCCTTGCAATTCAATTGTGTGTTGAATGATGTCTCGGTCATAACCTTTCAGGTCCTGGTAACACCATGCCACGATGTCTGGGTACCTCTTGCATAAAGACCGAATTTGTTCGAGCTCCGTTGAAGTGCAATCTGTCCCGACCTTTATCGCTTTGCCTGGTTCGAGCTCAAGGTCTCGGTATTGCTTTGCGTCCACCTTGATCCTGTGGGAGATCGCCTTGTCATTCTGATCAAACAGGCTTTCTAGAGTGATCAAACCCTTCGAAACATGGTTGTTCTTGAGTTGTATTAGCCCCTCGTATTCTTCGTCTTCGGGGTTCCTTCCTTCGATGGTGGCTGCCTCTTGAACTAGGAAGTTAACAATTTGTTCATCGTTGTCAAAGACCTGCCAATGAGTGTCTTTATCGGGCACAAACGGCCTGTAAATAGTCCTCACAGCTTTGGGCTTGTGCACCATTTCATCGGTTTGGGAGTATCTGGCCCCAATAGAAGCCAAGATATCAGCATGCCTATTCTTCTCCCGTGGAATAGACTGAACGTTGAGCGATTCAAAATGCTCCAACAGGTCCCACACCCTGTTGCGATATGCCTTAAGATAATGCTTTTTGGAAGTGCATTTGTTGGTGATTTGATTACATACCAGTTCTGAATCGCCGAAGATCTGGAGTTGTTTGATACCTAACTTCTCGGCTTTCTTCAGCCCCAAGCATAAGGCTTCATACTCGGCTGCGTTGTTGGTGCAACTCCAGGCAAGCCGGTAACAATAATCTCTTTGTTCGCCGGAGGGTGATACCAGGAGCACTCCTGCCCCGGCGCCGTTTTTACATCGGGCGTCGTCGAAAAATAATTTCCATAATTCATCTCGGGCAGCTTCCTTATTCCCCTGCATCGGCCCTGTGGGCTTTTCGGGTCTAGCGATGGAGTAACACCCCATCTCTGTTTCAATCATAGCGTTGAAGTCTGTTAATGAAAATTCGTCCTCGACATACAACTCTCCCAAGGACTCTTCTGCTAGGTCCACTTTATCTGTCTCTTCGGTCATCAAGTGAACTGATTCATTGTGCTCTCCTTCTTCGGCCATCTTTTCTACGAGAAATGTAGAAGGTTTCTCATTGTAGATTTTGAATTTCCTCCCTTTGAATGGAACTTCCAAGTGTGAATAATCCATGGAAAGATAGCCACCAAGCTTGGCCAAAAACTCTCGAGAGAGGCACATGCTGAAATATGGCTCAAGATCAACAACTACCACCTCTTGTATTACCACGATTTGAGGTACCTTATGCAACCGGATAGGTATATCCTTAATTACACCGACTGTCTTTACAGGGGTACCATCCAGCTGAAGCACGCCTTGACTGCTTCGCGTATACTCCATCCCTATCTCTTCGCAGACGGCCTTCGGCATGAGGGTGGTCGTGGCACCGAAGTCAATCATGCAATTTTGGACAATGTATCCCTCCATCTGCAGGGACAGGTAGAACGGAGGAGGCCTGTTTTTTCCAGTAATTGAAGTGGGTAAGGGCTGAGCCAAAACTGGCTATGTTGACTTCCCTGCCTTCGTTGATTTCAAGGACTCTTGTAGCAGGTCCACTTGGCCTGGGAGCTGCAGGGCGTCGTAGAGACTGATCTTAGCGGGAGTCTTCTTTAGCTCGTCCACGATGTTATATGCCGCGGCAGCAGGTATCTCTGGCTCCTTCGCTGCCTCGTACTTAGTGCGATATTGTTGCGTGGCCTCGACCCTTTGCCGCTTTGTTAGTGAGGGATACTTCAGCTTTTCTCTAGCCTGCTCCTTGGTTTCGACCTGCGGTGGAGCTGTAGTCGTCGGCTGAGGCTTTTCCTTTGCTGGAGGCGGCTGAGGAGCTTTGTCGGGAGCCTTGACAGGTGGTTGCTCTTTTTCACGGCGGGTGTACACCTTCAAGGGGCCCATTTGAGCCGCATCCACTTCCATTGGTTTCTTCCCACCCTTGGTGAGAACCGAAACCTGCTCTTCCTCGACGATCACCAGATTATGATCGGCTTCCGTAATCACGTTAACTTGACCATTGGAACTATTGCCTGCCAACGTTTGGACGTAGTGTTGATGTAGCATGCACGTACCCTCTTCATGTGGATCGTCACAGGTGGAGCACCAATGCACGTAATCAGAATTGCTCGTTCCTCATTAATGGCAGCGTTCCTCGTTGGAGGTCTACCTGCCTCTGCTGCCTGGTCTTTTGTGAGCGCTGGTGGAGGATAAGGTCTCCTAGGCAAGAATTCTTGTTGTGCTTGCTTTTTCTTCATGATGGCCATGTCGTTGGACAAGGTTCGCACAGTAGAATTCAGAGACTACACTTCTTGCAACAACTTAGCCTGTACATCTACAGCTGTAGGGGCCGATACTGCCGGAGGCGGCAATGGAGCCATTGTTGGGACTGGGGGCAAGGCAGGATACTGGGGTGGCGTTGGTAATGCCGGAAATGGTGGAGGCACCATAGGTTGTGGCGTCGAAGGTGTGGGGAAATGTACCTGCGGAATAGAGAATGGGGACACGATCGGGTTCGGATTCCATGGTGGAATCGGATATGTCGAAGTCGTTGAAGTCTGCGAGGCAGCGACACTGGGGTATTGCGATTGGGGGAATTCTGGGAATATT
The DNA here is from genome assembly GCA_028583015.1 of Wollemia nobilis. Classification (NCBI taxonomy): domain Eukaryota; kingdom Viridiplantae; phylum Streptophyta; class Pinopsida; order Araucariales; family Araucariaceae; genus Wollemia; species Wollemia nobilis. The sequence goes on along the minus strand of JAQPPZ010016480.1, from coordinate 2,329,591 downwards.
GGCATCGACATCCTCGAAGGGAGTTTACCAATGGCGATCAAATCCATTTCTGCCTTCTGGGCCAACTCATATAGTTCGGGGAAGGTATTGACATTTGAAAACCTTATCATCATGCTGATGTCGGCGTTGAATGCCCTAAGGTAATAGTAGGCCGCTGCTTTGACAGTTGGTCGTAGTCCAGCAGGTACCCTTTGCCAGGTTTGGGCAAACCTCACATTAAAATCGGCTATCTCCTCTTGAGGGTGCCTTTGGATTGATGTGGATTGGTGTAGGAGAGAGGAAGGGTCAGCAGATTCGTGCCTGATCCCATCCCGTTATAGTGCCCGATGGCAGCGATCTATACCAGTAAAAGAGTTTCCCTCGGAGGGACAGAATCAATAGTCGAACCATGACCTCTTCTTCTGTGATATTATGGATCGCGGCCAAAGAGGCGATGTTTTGAATGTGCTCAAAGGCTGTTTTCCCAGTACCGTCAAATGTGGGTATTGACTTTAGTGCAGCAGGCGGGATTTGCCCTTGTCCGGCTAGATTTAACGGTCCGGTCGAATTCCATGCTGGGAACAACCTAGGCGGGGGCGGCGGTTGTTGTTGTTGCTGCTGTTGCTGTTGTTGTTGTTGTTGATGAGCCATGTTCGCGCTTTGACTTGGCTGATTGGGGGTAAGCAATAGCTGGTTCGGCAGAACCGAAGTTCCCGAAGTACCCAACTGGTTGCTAGGTAGGACAGAGGTGCCTAGGTGGTCTGGAGAGTTCGGGGGATGGGGAGGGAGACTGGTCGTGGTGCTGTCCGAGTTGGACCTTGTTCGTCAAGGACAACCTCTTGCGATGACCCTTCGCGTAGAGATGGATCTGGTGCGACTAACCTAGGACGTTCCCCAAAGGCGTCAATGTCGAGCTCAAAGAACTCGATCTCTTCTCCACTATTCCTAACTCTCCATCTCGTATGCATGAAGGCACGAATATTTAGTACCGGTCTCTAAGGCTCAAAGATTTTCACGTTGAACAGAGTCGCCAGATGCTCGAGTCTTACAGTACTGAGATGAGCATCAACTCTCAATACCACTCACAAGGTGAGACTGACCAGGTCCCACCGGGCATGCCAGAAACTGTTGGTCACAAATCCGCCACAGGAAAGGATTTTCGTATGTCTAAGCGCCCTAGACCTGGACCAACATTGAAAGGTCGGAGGGAAGAGATGCCCTCCGTGCCAATCTCCGGAGAAGGCCGGCTCCTATACTAAACTACTGGGGGTTTTAAGATAAGAGTGCAGGAAAGAGATTAAAAGAGTGAGGGTGCAGGAAAGAGATTAAAAAAGTACAAAAAGAAATGTAAATAACTGGATATTGCAGTGGGAAAGAACAAGCAGCACAATAACTAATCTATATCTAAACCAACAACAAATAATACAGAAGATGTAACAGAAACCGAAACTGCATATGCTTCCCTATGTATCCTCTATCAGAATTCCAGACACATTTATCTTCCAATGCTAAAATCCAGATATCAGAATTACAGCAACCAAAAAGCTAAATGAAAGCAGAAATACTTGCCACAGGCAGCATAAAAGAAAGCATAGATTCGGAGCCAAAGATCTTCTATATTGATGCAGAATGTTTAGCTACAACAACTTCTTTAGCAATATGTTCCCTCCCTTTTTCATTACAATGCGTGGGTTTTTATAGAGGACCCGTCCCTTTGAGTCATTAATGCACCAGATTTTACAAGGACACTCTGGCGGCTTCAAAATCGCGCTCGCCTTCTTATGCAAATGAAATTTCCCATCCTATTTCTAAAACTAGTTGCAGGGCCGCGTTAGACGGGGAAAGTTGCATTTAAGTGTCGCGGGCGTGTCTCGGACTCATACCCAGTCTTGGAATGTGTACCCCTCGGGAAGAGTAATGTCGTAAGATGTGCCCTGGGTGAAGCTTCTCTAGATCTTCAACCGAAGCGCCGCTTCGCAATGAGCTCAAGCCGAAGCAAAGGTAGGATGGTAGGCAAGTATTTGATGGTTCGCTGGAAAATAGCCTTAGAGATAGCTTCGCTGGGTGAACTTGGCCGAAGTAGCCAATCTGCTTGTGGAAGGCATGGTTAATTTCTAGCTATGTTGCTTCGCCAAGAGAGAAACCAAAATGCTGCTTCGGCAGGGAATTTGCCCGAAGCGGCTGACTACTGGCGACATGTTGCAAAATCTTCCTCCCTTCGCCCTTGACTGGATGCTTCATAGCGATTTTACCAAAAGGTGGCGGTTCGGGGAAGCATCGCCTGAAGTGAACTTCATGCCTTCAACATTTTTTCTATCTTTCTATTCGTTCTTCGGCAAAACAATGACCGAAGAGGGAGATTCGCCGGGGGAATGGCCAAAGTGGACACTTCGCTACACTGAGGCCCGAACTGGCGCCTGCCTACAAGATGGTTTTCTGGAAAGATGAGCCGAAGCAACACTTCGGCAAATATTTTAGCGAAGTGACCTCGTCGACTTGGCACATACTTCATTAACTCAAAATCGCAGCTTCGTAACCCTAACGCCCGAAGTGGACACTTCGGCAGCTTCGTGAGCGACTTTTCTGATTTCTTTTTGCAAAGCTACTCTTCTTTTCCTACCTTCAGCGAAGCTTTCCGTTTTTTCTTGATTTTTGCTGGCGAAGCTCTTTATGTACAGGGCTCAACCAAAATTGCTGTAGTGATACAAAATACAAGAAAAAGCAAGGGAACAAATTCAAGAAAAACAAGAAAATACTTTACAAAATCAACTTATATTTCAAAATTCTCTACCCCTCCAAGCAATGTGACAAAATTGTCAACAGAACTAAATTATCTTTTGCGAATTCTTCTTTCCTCAATGCGTTTGATGTGTGGTTAACTTACAGGTTTCTTTTCTTATGAACATGGCAATCATTGTGTTTCTGTTTTTGTTACAGTAAGGGAAACTGTGTTCCAAATGTTTTTCTTTCAGTAGCTTAATGGAAAACAGATATCACCTCAAGTTATTTTTAGTTTCTCTGCAGCTACATTAAGTTAACAGATTAATAGTCGTGGTTAATTATTAAGAAATTTTACAATAGTGTGAGATGTGTCTACGTGTCTATTTTACCATCTCTCATTAGGTTGTTTATGATGATTGAGATTTTATTTATGCTTGCGTATCTGGGTAGTTAACCACAATAATTTATTAACGTCTACAGATATGATTATTTATTTCGTTTTTTGTTGAATAATGCAGAAAACTGAATACATGATATTTCTTCTCTATGTTGTAATCCTACAGGGCACACAGAGGCTGTTCTTTCTGTGTCATTCAGTCCAGATGGACATCAGTTGGCAAGTGGTTCTGGTGATACAACTGTTCGTTTTTGGGATCTTAACACACAAACCCCATTGTACACATGCACAGGTAGAGTTTACTCTCTTTTTCTCTCACTTCTAAAAAAAAATTAGTTGTATTATATCGTCACTGTATTATTGCAATGAGATTACTCTCCATTATTGGTTCACTGTTGTTTGTCATTTTCTCTCTGTATTTAGCAAACCTGCATAGATGTTTGTGAGTTTCGTTTACAGTAGCTGCATATGATTACCTATTGTTGTTTGTGAATTGGGGAAGTCGCAATGCTCAGACTTATTTTTTATATATCATTTCCAAACCTGTCCTTGGGAAAAATAAATTGTTAATTATTATGTTCTTTAAAAAACTTGATGAAACAAGGCCAAGAACATTGAAAGATGGGAATCATTCTGCTATATTAGTTTTTTACTTAATAAAATATTCTAAGGATGATTTTTAGTCATCTCGATCGAGGTGGTATTTATATAGATATTTGCTTGTAATCCAGTAATCTCTGCATTAGCGATAGACATATTTTTTGAGGGATTTTGTAGTTGTTCATGGCATGAAGCTGCTAATTGAATGCCAACTTTGAGTTTTTATACTACATTTGTACAGTTCTTAGTATAGTAATTATAGATTGACAGAGTGAAAAATCACTTTATGATGTAGTATTCATTGTTACAAAAGCTAAGACAAGCACTTTTTACAATGTGATGGTTTGATCAGCTTATACTAGTTATTAAGCTTAGCATCTAAAAAAATGGGTAGCTATATCAAGGATGTTTTGGAACATCAAAGAATGAATACAGATAATTATAAAATGGCTTGTTGCAATAACCTTGAAGTGAGACAGGGATGTCCATAATCTCCTTTACTTTTTTTGCTGGTTGCTGAAGGATTGAGTAGAGCTGTTTTGGATGCAAAGAGGGCAGGATCCTTGTCCGGGATCAAAGTGGGGGTTCTTTATTTATCTCTTTTATCATATGCTGATGATATATTGTTGTTCACAAATGGCAGTTTAAGGGAAGCTAAAAAGTTGAAGGAAATCTTGGACACTTACAGTAGTGCTACCAGCATGGAGATAAATTTTCAAAAATTCTCTATTTGCTTTAATAATCTAGAGCAGGAGACTAAACAGGATCTAATCAGAATTTTTCCTTTTAATCTCTTAGATTTCTAGGAAGGCTTTAAGTATCTGGGGTTTGTATTGAAGCCAAATACTTACAGGAAGAGAGATTGGGGATGGATTTTAGAGAAGATTGAATTTAGGATTAACCATTGGTGTAATAGATGGTTGTCTATTGGTGGGAGATTAACACTTGTAAAGTTGGTTCTTGAGGCAATTCCTGTGTTTTGGCACTCCTTGGCCTTCATTCCCAAAGGAGTTCTAGAGAAAATAAGAAAACTCTGCTTCAAATTTCTTTGGACTGGACGCAAGGAACATGAAGGCATTCCTTTAGTTAAGTGGTAGAGTATTGCTAGGCCAAAGGAGGAAGGTGGCTGGGGCCTTAAAAATATCCATATTTTTGGTTCTTCTTTGGCAGCAAAAAGTTTATGGAGGATTTTGACCAGAGAAGGATTATGGAAGGAGATTATTGAACAAAAGTATATTTGTCCAGGGACCTTTTATGGATTGGATCAAAAGTCCACAGAAAAACATTAAAAATGTTTCCATTCAATGGAAGGCACTAGTACAGGCCTTTCCTATGATTGGAAAATATTTGGCTTGGAAAGTGGGCAACGGTGAACAAGTTAAAATAGGGGCTGATTCTATTTTGGGTTGTGGAGATACATTTTGTTGCTGGAAGCTATGATAAGTTCTTTACAAGACAAGGGTTTTTACTTTCTTCATCAGGTGGGGGAATCAGATTCTTCTAGTCTTTGGACCCAAGGTTGGAAGCAGGCTCAGGTCTTGGGTTTTTTTTGATGAGCAGGCTGTTTTATGGAAGGCTTACACTGATAGTCTTAATAAGAGTCATATCAAGCTGAGAGCTGAACCAAATACTATTTCTTGGGCATACAACAAATCTAGGGGTCAATATACAGATAGACTTGGTTACAAAGCAAGTTTTGACCCTCATCCTCAAGGGCCTACTTGGTGGTGGAAGCAAATATTATCTGCCCCAAAAAAGACAATTATTTTCATGTGGTTAGCTTTGAGAAATAAGGCTTTGACTTGGGAAGTTTTACAGAGGAGAAGCAGACAAGGTCCAAGTATTTGTATGTTGTGTCGGTTAGAGGAGGAAAACATCACACATTTGTTAATCAAATGTACTTTTTCTCAACAGGTTTGGTTAGAAGTTGAACAAATAACTGGAGTACAAAATATTTGGGAAGGAGAAACAATGGAGGTATGCTTAAGACAATGGTTTTTGAAAAAAGAGTTGAAACAGTTTCTTTCTTTACCATGTCTTATATGTTGGGGTATATGGTTGGCACGGAATGCAACTATTTTTGAGGGGAAGTTAATTTTCCATTTCAAGTCATAGTTCAGGTGAGGACTTTGGTCTCACTCAACAAAGGGCCTGACAAACATAAGAAACCTCGACAAGTAGACAATTTGTTCATTGAAAAGTCTCAGCCATGGGTTTTTTTTGAAGGGGCTAGTCAGAGACAGTCATCATTTAGTAACGCGGGGGGCATTTTGTACTTCTCGGATACCCACTATATCAAATTTAAAGCAAGTCTTGGGACAGGTTCCAACAATTTTTGCTGAGTTTCAGGCGTTGAGATTGCTAATGAAGTGTGCTGTGGAGAGAAATGTGAAAAAATTAGAAATTTTTGGAGATTCCACTCTAGTCTTCAATTGGATGAATAGATCTACTCAATTAAAATATAATCTGCTTAGACCAGTGGGAGATGAACTACTGGAGGTGATTTCCATTTTAGAAAATATCTCTTTTACACATGTTTATAGGGAATTAAATCAAGAAGCAGATAGGTTATTAAAAGAAGGTCAACAGGTTCCAATTCTGCCTTGTAAGCTTCCACAAAAGTTCACACTAATCTGTCTACAAGTCCTCTCTAGAACTTGTCCAAATATGCTCAACAAGTCCTCACTAGAACTTGTCCAAATCTGCTCAATAAGTCCTCACTAGAACTTATCCAATTCTGCTCTCAATCTGTATTGTAAGTTTCCACAAAAGCTTACACAAATCTGTCCACAAGTCTTCTCAAAGACTTGCTTGCTTTAAATCTGCTCAACAAGTCCACACTAGAACTTGTCCAATCTCATAGAAACATAAAAAGAATTGTTAGACTCAATATGCTCCACATTCATCACAATGCTCAATCACTTTCAATCACTCTTTTAGAATCATATAAAGAATTGTTAGAGACTCAATATGCTTCACATTCACCTCAATGCTCAATCACTTTCAATCACTCTTTTAAAAACATAGTTAGAGACTCAATATGCTTCACATTCACAAACTCTCAATCACTTTCAATCTCTCTTTTATCACAAAAACATATGGAGAATTGTTAGAGACTCAATATGTTTCACACTCATCAACACTCAATCACTTTCTCAAATCAATTCAGAATATAGAACAATTTGTTTTATAGAACTTGAACAATCACTTCACACATCCACTTGACTAGGTTCAACCAACTCTACTCAACCAATCACTCAATGAAATAATCTTTGCTCACAAATCCTAGTCCAAGCATATGAACACTCACTCAAAATGTTTCCAACAATGCTTATCAACCAATCTCACATAACAATGATACTCATGTTCTTTCCAAACCCTAGTTCAAGTTATTCACTCAATTACTCACTTCAACAACAATGCTTATAAACCAATCTCACATAACAATGATACTCATGTTCTTTTCAAACCCTAGTTCAAGTTCTTCACTCAACCATTCACTTCAACAACAATGCTTATAAACCAATCTCACATAACAATGATACTCATGTTCTTTTCAAACCCTAGTTCAAGTTCTTCACTCAACCATTCACTTCAACAACAATGCTTATAAACCAAGGTGCATAGCATTCATTTCACAATAGCTCAACAACTCAATAAGGAAATCCTAACCAAGTCCTTTTCACTCCAAATCTTGTTTTCAGAAAAACAACCAATCAACTCAACCATGGAAGAATGTGCCCATACCTTTTTGCTTGAAGAAGAAGGAACCTCAAAATCTGTCTCAATCACAGATAATACTTTGCCAATCTCAAGAAGGTTAGATAACAATACAAAGCATATAATAACTCACAAATACACCTTATTACTCCATTCTTAAAATAATATCCAACACCACAATATTTAATTAATCACTTCTTCAAAACCCTAACTCATCACAAGATCATCTCAACCATTCAGATTTAACATAACTCACTTCAGAAAATTATCTTCAAAGAATAAACCAATCTCTACTTATGACTCCCTACTTTAATATTGCATTTATTAAATAACTCACTTGTAAAACAATGCAATAAAATAATTTTCCCTTTTTCTAAGCTAAAAAGATTTTTACCTTCAAATCTATCTCAGCAAAATAACCTTTCAAAAACTTAATAATATTTCCCTTATGAATTTTGGCTAATCCTCCAAAATAAAACTATCACCTTATTTCTCCTAACTTTAACTTTAGCCCATGCAAAAATTAAATCATAAACCAAAACGTTACCACTTTAGCATGCGCAGGAGTCGAACTTGGCACTTCTCTCCAACGAGTGCCTTGGCCGCGACTTCCACGCCGTGTGAGCCACATGCTCCTCTTGGAGCCACCAAGCGCCTACCGCGCTTTGACCTCCTTAGCACCCACGAGCCAAAAGGCTCCTTCACCCTCGCTTTTCGAAAACCACGCGTTGCACGAACTGTCGTTGCGAAATATGCGCACGAGTCTTAGGCGTTAACATTAGTGAATTGAGGATGGATGCTTTGGCCTTTGGAAAGGCTATGGTTTAAATACCATACGCCTTCCAATAATCTCCCACGTCGGTGGAGGGAGTACGTCGTCTTCATATGCGAAAATGTCGGCGCCAAACTTAGACTTTGGCCTTATGATTATTAAATATAATAACTTAAATTCTTTTAGAATTTAAATATTATAATTTAATAATTAAATAAACTTTGGGCCTTTTAAAACAAACTAAAGGCCTCCTTGGTTTTTAGAAAAACCTTATAACTTGCCCACCATTGGTTTTAAAGAAAAACTTTTTATTTATGCTTTACATAATATTAAAAATAAATATTATGAAGCTTTTGCATTGCTCCTTTTGACCTTTTGGCATCAACGGTAGCTCATTCCTTGACATCAATGACAACTTCATTCCTTGACATCAATGACAACTTCATGGACTCAAAATGTCCAACACTGTTTGTGCTAGGGCACTTGAGAAATGTAATTTTCTTTCACTCTTGAAATAAAATTACGATTTTTTCTTGTAAAAGAAAATAACCTTGAAGTGAATGGGAGGTAAACTCCAAAAATATTTGTGTAATCTACTCTCTCTCTCCATCTCTTTCTCTCTCTCTCACACACACATTCTTCTCTTTGTCCCATAGATCTATAGGTCTCTAGTGAATGAGATTAAAAATTATTCTTTTTTAAAAGAAAAGAATTTATATATTGATATTCAAATTTGCAAAGAACAATTATCCAACAAGCACCTTGGAGGTCACAAGATTGCTGTCCAAAAGGAGGAACAAGCAACAAAGCAAATTTAAAAACTCCAAAAAGTGCAACAGTATACCAAGGGTGCTAGAGGTGCAAAGGGTACCATAATCACCAAGAAAACTTGAAACACCAAAAGCTCCAGAATCATGCAATGTTCCAAGGTTGTCTAGAGGTATCAAAATCTCTAGGGGTGCTGAAATCTTCAAAGGCTCCATAATCTTGAAAGGTTCCAAAATTGCCATATACTTCCTATCATCTGTGCCACTCATGTTGTCTGCTTTTAGTTTATCTTATTACTCGAAGATGCAAATAGGCTATGTTTATGGCCTCATTTGCAAGGCGATCAACCACCATATTATGCCTCCTTCCAATGTGGGAGTATTGTATATATTCAAACTTTCTATCAAAAATATTATTAATCTTCCTCAAATTGTCATGTTTTCACAATCAACTCTTGGTATAATTTTTTGGAGGATATAAAATATTACTTGACTAGTTGACTTATTAAATTTAAATTTTGCTAAGACAAAAATCCACGTTACAAAAGGTAAAATATCTAAAATCAACACTACAAAAGGTAAAATATCTCTATAAATATGTTGGCTATAACAACTTGTTAATTTTTGTGGTAGATGTGCTTGATATTATGTATATATTATATTGAATAATGATGAATGAATACCCTCAGCTAAGGGTGAGTATCCAAATTTTATAGCATCTAGGTACCCTTACACATAGACACAATGGTTCACAATAAGTCCTCTCAGCTAAGAATACTTTGCCCTCAAAGCATAGAAAGGAAAGGATGACCAGTTATGAAGGAGTGGGATTTCATGAAGCTTCTTCTCAGGAAAGACCTTTCCACTTAATTAAATATTTGGTGATGTCCCAAGTACATAAGTACCATGTACGATTATCTAAAATACCTTTAGGTTTATGTATAAGTTGAACTTCCTTATCCAATATGAGGAGCTCAATTTGAACTAGAGTAAGGATACCCAATTTTTGTTTTAAGCATGAAACATGAAAAATATCATGGATACAACATTTGTTTAGAGGTTCAAGATGTTAGGAGTTATGACATCATAGACCATATGAAAAGTAAAGTGGTATAACCAACCCTTGCAAGGAGTATGCATGTAGTGTAGGACAAGGTAGTAGCAAGTTTGTTTGAAGGTTTTTTATGCCTAAAATAGTCATCCTATGTACCTAAATACCCTTCGTTTTCATAATACAATCATCAAAACATTGAGTTCTATCGCATGGTATCAGATCAAGTATAAGGAAGAAAGAATTCTCATTTTGATCCTCCTCTGAACTATTTGTAGTTGGACTGATGAGAAATCCTTCCCCTTAGATAGGGCGGAGATCAAAAGTCTCGAATAACCATACACATGGAGTTGTTTAATGCCTTGTTCTTGAGCCAACTGTTGTCCCATATCACAATCTATCAATTTTGCAACATTATTGGTTGTTTTCCCCAAATTGATTTTGAACTGAAGCATTTCATAGTGTGGTGCCACTAGTATCACACCACTAGTTGCTGCATGACCTGGGTTTGATTTAGAGGCTCCATCAAAGAAAAGTGCAAGGAACTTTATCTTTGGAGGTTTGATTGTTCTAACCTGTGGCCCAAAATTTAGGAGATTTTGGAGATCCATTTGGTGTAATAGTTGTATCTCCTTTTTTCTTAATCTCCTAATGTCTTGTTGTTTATGATATATAACTTTTGTGTTTAAGACTATCTCCCTTAACATTCTATTGGTTAACACTTGAAAATTGGTTCTTTTGTCATCAAATATTATCCTGTTTTTGTCCTTCCATATGTGCCAAATGATGAATATTGGCACTGAATACCATATCTGCCTAATAAGGTGTTTGTCCTTCAATCCCCATTTGTACATTTGGCCTCAATTGGTTAGGCGATTTTCCGAGTTGAAGGTTCTTGATAGTGCTGATCCTAGCTGTTGGGTTATTTCAATCCAGATTTTAACAGCTTCTGTACACTGAAAGAATAGATGTGATATTGTTTTATTGTTCTTAAGACACCTATGGTTCTTGATAGTGCTGATCCTAGCTGCTGGGTTATTTCAATCCAGATTTTAACTGCTTCTGTACATTGAAATAATAGATTTGCTATTGTTTCATTGTTCTTAATACACCTATGGCAAATATGAGGCCCCATGATATTCCTCTTAATGAGGTTGGCTTAAATAAGAATCTTGTTTTGGAGCACCAACCAAAGAAAGACTTGAAGTTTGGGTGGAACCTTGTAATTACATACCTTAGCTATGGTTGAGTTCTTCTGACCCTGTTGCTGTAATAACACCCCTTGTCTGAATGTGTAAACACCTTACCCACAAATAGAGCCCTATATAAGCTGAGCTGGAATTTGGGGAGAAAGTTTAATCCCTTCAGTTTGGATGTGCAATTGTCTCCATGAGTCTTGGTCAAGATGTGGCTTTAATTTAAGCATGCAAGAGAGTTAACACCCAACTGTTGTAGGTATGCTTTTATTTCTCGGAAACAATTCTTAATGATTGGAGGTCCTTCCAAGATTGGATCATCCCATATATTAATTTGTTTACCAAACCCTAGAATCCAAGAGGTATGATTTAATATAATATCTTTAGCTTCCACAATATGTTTTCAAATTGAGGAGGAGCTTGCTATACTTTTCACACTTTTTATGAGCTGGAACCCATTAGAGTTGTTCAGATATTTGCATTTTAATATTTGCTTCCATGGAGAGTTTGGTGGAGTGAGCAGATTCCAAAGTAGCTTAGCACTTAGTGCCTTGCTAACAATTGTTATTTTTCTGATTCCGAGGCCTCCCTGCTCCTTTGGCTTGGTAACAATCTCCCAATTGATCAAATGGAACTTTTTCTAATCTGATTGCCTTCCCCCTTTCCATAGGAAAGTTCTTAACATTGCTTCTATCTTTTGCAAGACATATAAAGGTGCATGATACACCAACAGTTGATATATGGGAAGACCTTTTAATACTGATTTGATTAAAATAACTCTTATATCCAAACTCCACCAACCATTGCTATACTGATGTATTCTCCTTGACATATTTTCTAGAATTACATTCCAAGTTTCCTCTTTTTTTTTTTTATGTAAGCCCATAGGAACACCCGGGTAGTTAAAAGGTATCTCTACCTTTGTGAAATCCCAAAATCTGAGAGAAACCTCTATCTTCTGCTGTTGAAGTATTTATAATGTAAATTCTGCTCTTTTGGGTGTTTAACTTTGCCCTTGTGGTTGAAGAGATTTTATCTAAAACTTCTTTGATTAACCTGACATTTAGTTTTGTGGCTTCCCCAGTAAAATAGTGTCATCTGCAAATTGAGCCTGAGTGATTTTTCTATATCCTGTAGCTGCTTTAATTCCCAAGATTTCTTTCCTTCTTCTCAATTTGGTTAGGGTCCTCCCTAAATTTTCAGCTAGAAGGATATAAAGGTAAGGGGAGACAGGACACCCTTGCCTTAATCCTCCAGTGGCTTTAAAGAAGTTAGTAGGTTCCCCATTGATTAGAGGGGCTATCCAAGGTCCCTCTATGAAAGCTCTTATTTAGTCTATCATTTGATTTGGAAATCCAAATATGGCCAACACCTGTGTTAAAAAGCCAATGGCTACTCTGTCAAAGGCATTAGCCGTATCAAAGTTTAATGACTATTCTTTTCTATTTGGACTTTGCACTTGAGTGTAGGGCTTCATGGATCATTATAATGTTGTCATGTATTTGTTTCCTTGGAATAAAACCCCCCCGTTCTGGCTCTATCAAATCATTAATCTTCTTTTAATTTTGTTTTCTATTATTTTAGTCATTATCTTATAAGAGCAATTGCACAAAGATATAGGTCTGAATCTGTCAAAAGTAACTGCATTTTTTTCTTTTGGAATTAAAGCTAAGAAAGTGGAGTTGATTGCCCCAGATAGCTTACCTCTTATCCTTGTCTCTTCTATCATTGCCAACAGGTCATCTCCTATAATTTCATAAAACTGTTGATAAAAATTGTTGGTGAAGCCATCTGGTCTTGGAGCTTTGTCCTTGGGCAGTGAAAGTATAACTTCTTCCAACTCTTCTTTGGTTATTGCTGAAGAGAGATCTTCTCTGTCTCTATTTTTTAACAAAGAAGGAATGTTGTTTAGAAGAGTGGCCTGAACCTGCTGATTTACTGTTGTCGTTGTGAGAAGGGCTGAGTAATGATCTCTTGCTAGTTCCTTTATGACTGCTTGATCAGAATAAATTTCTTCAGTTTTGTGAATCTCTTTAATTGTATTTCGTTGGTAGTGCTGCATTGTTTTTAGATGAAAGTAATTTGTGTTTCTGTCTCCTTTCTTGAGCCAAATCATTCTTGATCGAAGTCTCCAATGTGCCTCTTCTTCTCTGAAAGCTTGATCCATTTCTCGGTTCAACCAGAGTCTTCTCTCTTCCTGTTGAGGGGTTGGAGGCTGATCACCTATCTCTTGCTCTACTTCCTCCATTTGTTGTAGCAATATGCTTGACCTATTTTTAACCTTAGTCTTTTTGGAAATCTAGTCCCTAATGGCTTTCTTGAGATTGCAAATTTTCATTTTCCATACCTCTTGGGGACTGTTTGCATAGACATGCTGCTTTTAGATACTTTCTACTAATGGTGCAAACTCCTCATGCTCCATCCATTCTGGATTGTATTTGAAATGAATCTTCCTTTTTCCAAGAGCACTAACACCCGTATCCAAACAGATAGGCTTATGATCTCAGACCGAACTTTGAATTATGCCACTTGTTACAAGTGGATACCTGAATAGTATATCTTCTTGTATGAAGAATCTATCTAATCTTTCTGCAATGAATTTAACCCCAACTCTTCTATTTGTCAATGTAAATTTTCTATCTTTGGGGATTATGTCATGAAGTTTTTGTTTAGGTATAATCTGCTGCATAACTAGGTCCTTAGAAGGGTCTTTTGAGGAAATGCCTCCTTTTTTCTCCCATTGGGCTAAAGTCACATGCAGGTCCCTTGATATAATTAAATTTGGGGGTCACATTCAAATCCAGTGCTGAAGACTTTTCCAAGCCTCTTGTTTTAAGATAAGTTATTTGGTCCATAAAAATTGACTATGGTCCAAGTCCGTTCCTGTGGAGAGGAGAAAGAAGCTGCTATCCAATTTGAGTGTCTTGTTTTATTAATACATATCAGGGCCTGTGGATCCCATGCAAGGAGAAGCGCCCCCCCCCTCCGAGGCACTTGACGAATCTATTGCTTCTAGGTCTGAGGATCTCCATATATTTTTCCACTTTATCCTTGCTAACTGCTCTGTCAATTTAGTTTCTTGAATGCAGATAACCATTGGCTTCTGCTGGGCTATTAATCGACTTAGGTAGTTTTGTTTTCAGGGACTACCCAATCCCCTGAAATTGGAAATTATTATGATGTATTTCTTTAGGCCTTTTGCAGATGGTACTTGTATATGCTCTATAAAAAATTACTTCTCAAAATTGTCTCTCCCAAAAATCAGCAGGATTTTTTTCCAGTTTCTTTTGTTATTCCTCTATGTTTCTTCTTTGTGGAGTTATTTAATGGACTGACTTTAACCTTGAAAATTATTGTAGTTTGGATTTTTATTGATTATGTGGACGTAATGTTGTAAGCGTTATGATAAAGTGGTTTTAACAGGATTTTTTTTTTTAAACCTTGAACTGGTTGCTATTGCATAGAAACTTTGGAGGTAGATTTAAATGAAAAGTTTAGATTTTCCGTACTCTTGTTAGTGTAGCTTGACCACTCTGATTTTTTTTTTGGCTTAGAGTTCCATTGCCTCTGATATTCAAACTATGGATATTGGACTTGGATGCGTTTGTTCGTCCTGTAACTTTTTTTTATCTGATGCTGGTAGGATTAGACGTTTTGTAAGATTAATATCAGCTGTATATATTGTTCATGATGTTGCTGATGTTGACTTGTGTTCCACATGTTTTGTAGGGATTAGGAATTTTGTAATTGTTTTTTGTCTTAGAGTTCTGTTGCTTGTGATATCAAAATTATGGATATTGGGCTTGGATGTGTTTGTTTGTCCCGTACCTTTTTATTTGTCTAACGTTGTTTTTTTTTAATCGGTTATATGGGATTGAAATGGGCCCCACCCTTATTACATCATGAGCACATGGTGGTATTACAACAAGCTTGGCAATTATGCATATATTGCTTGGCAAGATTCGAACCTTGGTCTCCTCCTTGAAAGTTGAGGAATCTAACCGGTTGAGCTAATGCCATTTGATATTTGTCTGATGCTGTTAAGCTTGGATTGTTTTCAGATAATCTCAGCTGTATATATTGCTCATGAAGTTAATTTGTATCCCACGGGTTTTGTAGGGCATAGGAATTGGGTTCTTTGCATTGCATGGTCACCTGATGGGAAACAGCTTGTTAGTGGCAGCAAAGATGGAGACCTTCGTCTTTGGGACCCAGAGACTGGAAAAGCATCAGGCACTCCACTTAATGTAAGAATATTGCTACAATTTCTATATCTGAATTGCTTTTTGGCAATAAGTAAAGGGGATCTATTTACACTGCCCTTTCCCAAACATTATTACAGTAAAAAATCAAAATAAAATTTCTGATTTGATAATTTATTAATTACTATTTGCATTCACCTTTACTAGGATGGGAGAGAGGATAAGGTTGATACTTTTTTCTTCCTTTATAATAGGCAACTGAACTGGGATATAGGTACTGAGACATGCATGAAGAAAATATGTCCCTCTACAATTGGTGTGGAAATGCTTTTTATGAAAAATATGAGGATGTTTTCACCCTTGAAGATCAAGTATATTTTGCTTTGACTAGGACTACCAAAAGATTTAGGTTCAAGGTTCTTCAGCGTTGGAATCTGGAGATACAAGTCCATGATATTCCCACTTGGTTGATGTTCTCAAAATGCATTAGCACTGAAAGGGGGACTGGGAAACCAACAGAACTGAAAAATTTACTACAGGTAAAAACTGAGGCAAAGCTGCACTGAAAGTAACGCATAGCAGCAACAGGAGGAAGTACAAGAGTCTATGCTCTCTTCACTCAAACGCCTGCTATTGGTTTCTACTGAACTCAAACCAATTATCCCAAGGCAACTCAGGGTTTTATGATTTATCTTGATAAAGCAGCTGCATAGCTGCTAAGTCTAAAACCTGTTACTTAATTCAAAGAGGTTATCCGTCAGGAGGAAAGTTGGGGTATCTCCAAACAACAGTTATATATCTGTTAAATCCACAAATTAACTACTGAAAAAGGATAATTACCAGGCTCATCTGAAGTGGGCCCAGGATCAGTCCAGTTCAGACTTTTTGGGCCGACCATATGTGGAGTGATTGTTTTATTTGTAAAATTTATGGCACATGTAGCCCTAACAATGTTGAATATCTATGTCTATGAGGGGAAACATAATGATATATATAGATTTTTTTTTGAAATCCTGAATTTTTTAACTTTTTAAACTCTTCATTTGGACTGAACTTTCCAAACATTGTAACCATGGAAAGAGGACTGTAACTTAGCAATATGCATGTGTCAAATACTTGAGACAGTCCAGCTTCTTCATAACTTCTAAATCTGGCAGTGTGAGTAAAGACTCAAATTAAGTGAAATAGATAATGCCACAAGTATATAACGGATCATGACAACCAACATGAGCAAGGAAGATGCTTGGAATTCCTATAGCCACTTTTATCCTCTTCTCAGGCTCAAAAGTTCTGTTTACACAAAGAAAGTCAAGCATGGATGGTTATTGAGTATTTGGGGGGTTCATCTTCAGTTATTATATCATGAATAAAATAGACTAGAAGGTTTTTAATGTCCGTGAGGTCAAACAACCTATGGGACAACAAAGATCTGTTATTAAACACAATATGTTATTTCACTTGTTCCTTTAAAAGCAAACACGTTTATGTGAAAAATCAAAGTTGGGCTATCTTTTCAAAGAACTGATCTTTTGCTACTGATCTTGCTGATAAATCCTCCTAGCTTCTCTATTCTTGCTTCTTCAAATCATTCAAGCATAGAAACTGCTGCTAATATATCAGCATAACTTTCTGGAATATCATTATAAGCTTTGAATCCAAGATAAAGCGTTTCTTTGTTTCCACTACCTCTGAAGTGTGATAGGCATATATTCTCTCTTCCCTTTTGTCTGTAGGTCTCTTCTATCTACTGGTCTTACATCTGAGTCAATGTGAGCTAGTCCTCAGTTGGGCTATAAGCATATTTGCTTTGCATTTGATATTTGCATGTACATATGCTTTTGATGTTGCTTATATGTGGGGTTGAACTCAGCAAGGCGCCTCCTTCTTTCTTCATAGCTTTTTTATCCACGTCGCTGTCCTGAAATTTTTCCTTAGACTTTTATGTCCTTGTTATTTGGGCATTTTGTTGAATCAAATACCCCACTTACACATCTATTTGACATTTTGTTTCATCCAAGTTTTTTTTTTTTCTATTCTGATTATCTCCTACTATAAATTCAGACCGCCTATTTACATTTATTTGTTCAATCTTTTTCAGATATCCTAGAAGACAAATCATTGTGGCTGCCTCTATAGGAAAAGTACTTGTTTCTGCTAGGAGTATTTCATATGGAACTGAAGCTTTTATTTTGAATTTGTTTGTAATCAAATGCTTTTGGATCCTCTCTATTTGCCTCCATTTCAAATTTGATGAAGTATCTTTGACGCTATCATCAATCTGTATTAGACCTAGATGGTCTTCTATTACAACAATTCTGTCTTCCTACATCTGTTCTACAATGCAAAGAGTGCTCTCCAGCCTTCCATTATTCTTTTCAATCAGCAAGTTCCATCCAAGTCTGTTATTGAAATCTACACCAAGATACTTGTATTTTATTACTTATTCTAGGAGACCCCTTTCAAATTGGAAGCTTTTCTGTTTTCTTTCTTTTGGTTGGTGAAAACCACTATCTTGGTTTTGTTAGAATTTACTTGCACACCAAATTTCTTGCTTATGTGTTCTAAGGGCTTTAAATGCTGTCTTAACCCTTGGGCTATCCTTACATTCAAAATGAGATCATCTGCATACAAAAATAGCTTCGCCACATAACTGCCTAGCTGGACATCTTCCCCTCCAATCACATTTAGCCATTCTTCTAACTTATCAATATATAGGCCAAATAAAGTTAGGGATAACGGATATCGTTGTTTAACAACTCCTTTGTCAATTCCAAAGCATTCTGAGAGACCTTGTGTTCTGATTTTGGCTTGGACCTCTTAATAGAGTCTATGGACTACTGTCCTTTTTTTTTTTGGGTATGCCTAGTTCTTCCATCGTACTCTATAGTTTACTTCTAGGCATCGGGTCAAAGGCTTTCTTGAAGCCAATAAAATAGCAATATGCATCCCGATCTAGTGTTGAGTGTTTCGGCCTAAAACCTGCTTGTCCTTATGCCCACTTTCTTTGTTCTTGAACCCACTTGCTGATTTTGGCTCAACCACACTACCGCATAGCTTTGCAAAGAGAAGATAGATGCTTATGGTTTGGAAATATGGAGGTTGTCTATATCACCACATTTGAAGAGAGGTATTGCTAAATATGTTATCCAATCTTTTTGTAAACCATGCTAAATGATATCATTTAATAATTTTTTGATATGTGGTGCTAGGTTTTCCGTAACCCATTTTAAATATTTTGCGTGTAGCTCATCCACATCTTGGGCTTTAGTTGTTCCCAATCTTTTAACCCTCTCTGACCTCCTTTACTGTGAACAATCCACTGCTTTGTTGGTTGTGGAAGAAGCATCTTTTTCCTAATCACATTCATATAACTGCTTTCCATACTCCAACCACTGGGCTTCTGTAATATTATTCTCTGTTTGTTGAAGTTCCTTCTAGAATTGTTTTGGATCATGCTTCCCTAGATAGGTTAATTCTTCTCTTCTTGTGCCATCCATATATATATATATATATTTTGCTTTCACAATTATTTTGTATGCTTTTTTGTTTTTCTTTTCTTTACTTGGTTCGTTCAAAATTCTTCGTACTGCTTTACATCCTTCATTGTACCATGCATTTTTCAGAAATCTGTTTTGTTCTTCTTCTTAGACTTGGATCTTTTACACCCTTTTAATGCTTCTTGAATTATGCCTGTTTGTGCATGGCTGTTAGTTCTCTTATCCCTTTCTTCTTCTGTTTTTTGTAATCATATTTTTACTGCTTCTTTGAAGATTTAAGAATTTTCTTGTGTCATGAGAACATTTCCTTGTAGTGAGGACTGTTGTTGATTGTTTGGGAGCTTCTCTATTTGCCGATTTTTTTCTTAGCAATGACAATTTTATATAAACTGGACTATTATCTGATTTCAGTTCTATTGGGGAATCCTCAACCCCTACCTTCATCATATTCCTTAATAAATTCTGTGAACTGATGACATAGTCTACAACACTTGCGCCATTGTGAGTTTAACATGTGTATTGCTATTTTCCAAATTTCTTGCACTTATATGCCATTACAAATAATTAAACCATATATGCTAACTATAGCCAAAAGTTCTTCACAAAAATGAGTGATGGCTTCTTTATTCTCTATGTACTTTTCCCATTTTTGGTTTTCCTCTTCTTCTAACCATAGCAGTTTGCCATCCACGTCTTCATTGTTGTTTAAGGTACAGCATTTTTTGCTTGCTGTCCTTGCATTGAGATCCACTTTAAGAAATATTTCTCCAAGTCTAGAATGACTTGAAATGCCTCTCTTTAATGCTGCATACAGGTCCTCACAATCTATGCCATATTTCTTATAGATTTTTAATGCTTGTTGAATGAAGTAACAGGCTGCAATTCTAAACGTCTTTTCACTTGTATAATTCTGTCCCATGATTCTTTTATCAACACCTTTATTCCTCCATACCTTATGCCATTTCCTATTGCTTCATTCCATACTGCTATTTTCCTATATGCTTCAGTGTTTGGTGTCTTACAACCCACATGCTTGTGAGTTTCTATGACAGTAATGATGTCTCTTCCTTCAGCTGTGGGCCTTAATGTGGGTCCTCTTCTCCAAGGGTATCCTCTACAATTACAGCATACCAAGTTTAATTGTGTTTGAGAGGGTCCGGCTTTCTGTTTGTTTTAGAGTAATTGGTGATTTCGTTCTGGTAATTTTCCAACAGATGAAGCCTGCTAATGATAAATTCCAGAAAAACATTTTTTTGTTTCTTCCTGAGAATGAATCTTGTTGTAAAACCGAGTTATGGATTCTTTAAGATCGAAATCCTTAGTGCTATTATAGTCTAGAATTTTGATGACGATGTTTCTTGAGATTATCTTTATGCTTCCCGTTGTTCTTAACATCTGAGTATGGCAGTACATAATATTGAAAGCAAATTGAGGCAGA
This sequence comes from Wollemia nobilis, assembly GCA_028583015.1. NCBI lineage: Eukaryota > Viridiplantae > Streptophyta > Pinopsida > Araucariales > Araucariaceae > Wollemia > Wollemia nobilis. The sequence continues at coordinate 2,309,251 of JAQPPZ010016480.1, read as the reverse complement.
ATTCCCTGCCTGTTTGTCAAACATAACCTCCATTGCAGTGGTGTCCAAAAGCCCGGGATGGGCAGCAATGTCTTTGATGCTGCTCTTGCTAAGATAGCTTTTGCTGTGATACACTACAAGGGCTTGGGAAATAAGTGTTGGGCAGATGCAGTGCATATAGCAAGGTACTCGTGTTGGAGGTATTACATTATTTGGTACCTTGTAAATATTTAGATTAGGATGTGTTTAATATTTAGCAAGGTTACCAGGTGCGGGGGTGTGGGTGCGACGGGAATCGCGGGTGCGGGTGTGGCCCCTGTCAAAAATAGGGTTCGTTGGGTGCGGGTGCGGCTAGTTTTTAATTGAAAAAAAAAAAATATATATATATATATATATATATATATATATATATATATAAAATAAAATAAATATGCACATTGCGAAATATTTAAATAAATGATAAATCATACACATTGTGAAATAAAATAAATCATTCATACACATTGCAAAATAATAAATATTTAAATATGGCATCATAAAAGCATATTGATATATGATATTTCATATTCATGTAAAAAAATGACAGGATGTCAAGTCATAAAGAGTCAAGAGATAACAATATACTATATAGTAGTGGACATGTACAAAGATAACATCAAATATCTTATATTTGACTCTCATTCGTCATATTCCTCATCATCATCTTCTAGGCCCTCCTCTTGTGGATCTGGTGGTGGTAGATCTGAAAAGCCATCACACCTATTGTCATCTTTGGTGTCATCAGGAACTGCATCCCAACGTGCAAAAGGCCCCTCTGTATAACCCTTGTTCCTACGAGACATGAGTCAAAGAGTACTATGGACATACACAAGGTTCTCTAATTTTTTTTTAATAATTTTTTTTAGCCCGTATGGGCTGGGTGTGGCTGGGCCCACCTAAAAAAAACGTTTTTTTCCTATGTTAATGCCCAAACTGGGTTGGGTTCGGCTGGGTGAACCCTAACTGACCACAGGGTTCGGCTTCGCCGAACCTTGATTGACAGGGTTCGGAAGGGGTTCAGCCCACCCGTACCCAATCGTGAACCTGTGCGGGTGCGGGCGGATTCGCGCACCCAGCCAACCGGGTGCGCGAACCCGGTTACACTGATATTTAGGGTGTGTGTTTAATATTAATGTCTATAGTATTTGTCTTGTAGTTAAGTGTATGAGGTGTCTTGTTAGTAAGTGTGAGTTGTGTGAGTGATGTGTCAAGTTTAGAAGTAGGGAGTTATGAGTAATCATGAGAGACTTTGTCTTTATGTAATATGTGAGATTAATTATGTAAGAGAGAAATATGAAAGGTTTGATCTCCCGTGAGTTTGATGAGAGCGAAGATCAAGAGTCAGGTACATATGAAGATTCTTATGTAAGTTTAAATTGAAGACAAAGCTCTGTATCATGTATCAAAGTAGTATTACTATAGGAGATGATTTTTCTATAAAGTTTTCAGTGAGTTTATTTTGCATTGCTTGAGTGATTTATGTTCATTGAATCCTTTGATATTCTTGAGATATTATTTGATCCTGGTGATCAATAATTCTGTGAGAATAGCGGTGATTTGCTAACAACTTGCAAATGTTCTTTAACAGCACTTGCTGTTTGCTAATCGGGTATTTGAAAGTACTTGGATGCCAAAAAAAGAAAAGGAAAAAGAGAGTACAAAACTGAATGCCTTTAGTAGAAAATGTCTGCGTATTTGTTATCATGACCTGAAGAAAGGCTATGTACCATTTTATCTTCAGTGCCAACAGGTTATTGTTAGGTGTTAGCAGCAATGTCATAGTTGATAAAAAAGGTGACAAACAGAATTCATTGATTGATTCTTATGTGCAGAGAAAAGAACAAAATATTGAGAAACAATTAAAGAGAAGAAAAACAAAAAGTTGAGACTCGAGAGGGAACAATGGAAGATGAAGAATTCTAAACTTGAGGTTCAAGATGTTTTTGCTGATGATGAGGATGTTTCATGTGACCATTCAGGAATAAGAAAACAAAAGATATGGCAGGATGCAATCGAAGCAGAGTGGCAAGCATTGATTAAAAAAATTGCACATGTCAATTAGTTTTTTCTAAACCGTTGTAAATCCAGTAGGGTGCAAAGTTGTGTTCAAAATCATATTTAAATCTGATGGCACATTTGACAAATAGAAAACCAAACTCGTTGCAAAAGGATATGCATACAGGAAGGTGTGAATTAGGAAATAAACATTTGTTGCTACGACCAAATGGAATACTATCAAGATGATCATGGCATAGTAGTTCAGTTTGGATGGAAATTGTACTAAGGAGATGTCAAATTGTCTTCTTGAATGGTGATTTGACAGAAGATATCTACATGACTTGGCCACAAAAATTTGAAGTTAAAGGCAAAGGACACAGTCTGTCATCTTTCCAAAGCCTTATATGAACTTAACTCTTAAGCAAGCCCGACATGTGTGATATGATAAGATTAATCATTTTCTGTTGAAGGTTGTTTCAGATGCAGTGAGTTGGATGAGAGTTTGTATGTAAAGATTAAAGATTATCATATTGTGATTATTTAATTGTGTTGTGATGATCTCCTTATAATTGACAAAAACTAAAACCAAGAAGACTTGATGAAAGGATTTGAGACAGCAAACTTGGGACTCTGTCACTGCTATTTTAGAATCAAAGTTTAGTAGTCAGAGAACAAAGTCTTGCATTTCATGGGTGAAGTCTGTACCCAAGATTTATTCGTCTAATGCTTGTATCATTCCTATGGAAGAAGATCTTAAGCTTTCACAGAATGAGTGTGGATCTTTTGTACATGCTACAAATTGGTATTCTTACCTTTCTGATGACCACAAGACCAAATGTCACATATGCCGTCAATTTTTTTATCAAGATACATGAACGCACCATGAACATGCCATTGGAATGTAGCAAAGGGAGCTTTTAGGTACATTACAGACACTACCGATTCTTTGGTATAGAATATAAAATGACGATTTGGTTTACAGTTTTTTGGCTACACAGATACAACTCTTGTGTGCTGGAGTAGCATGAAAAAGAGGTGGTTGCAAGAAATATGTAACAAGTTATGATAGCATCTTGATACAACTCTTGTGTGCTGGAGTAGCAAGAAAAATGAGATTGTTGCAGTATCCTTTACGAAAGCAAAATGCATTGCAGCTTTTCATGCCAGGAAACAAATTATTTGGTTGAGGCTAGTTTTGATGAACCTTGTTTTTGCATTGATAGGAACAACGGTCTTATAGACCATAATGAAAGTGCCATGAAGATTGCTAAAAGCCCAATATTTAACTCATAACAGTGCACATTGATATATAGTAGCACTATATATGACAATTACATAAAACATTGTCCAACAACACAATAAACAACAGATGTACTTACAAAAGCATTGGGCAAGTTTAAGTTTTACAAATTTAGAGATGTTCTTTAGGTTAAACACAGCTATTTTATGATTAATGAGGGTGAATTGCTAGTTTTTGTTGTATTATAAATGTATCTTAATGGTTCTAAATAAAGTTATTTCTTAACAAAGTATAAATCTTATTAAAGTCAAGGAGTCATTAATTAATCAAGTCTAGTCTTCCCATGTACAATAAGTTATGTCTAAAAACAATAAGTGGTTAGTCTCCTGTATTATTAAATCAGGTATAATGGGGGCGAATTGCTAGTTTTCTGTATTATAAATGTATCTTAGTGGGTCTAAATAAAGTCATTCATAACAAAGTATAAATCTTAGTTGAGTCAAAGAGTTATTGATTAATCAAGTCTAGTCTTCCCATGTGACAAGTAGAATTTGTTTGGTATAATAATAACATAATGGTGATCAACATTGAACATACTAGAGTTTTAATCAAATGCAGTTACAAATATTTTTTCTATCTCACCAATTAGTCTCTTTCCCCAAGGGTACATGGAACTATTAAGAGATCTCTATATTTCTGTTGCAGTTAGCTTTTTAAAAATTTATTTTCCCTGTCATTTTTTGCTAATTGTCCAAGGCTTGTTGAGGTTCTCATGAGAAAACGGTGAGAAATCGCAAGAAATATTGCCGTGAGTTGGCGATTTTTCAGTGCCGAGGGGAAAAAAACTCGTTGTCCACAATTTCTCACGAATTAAGTCCTTGAGACCATAGTAGAGAAAATTGGAATCGTCTCGGAATCGGGCTAGAAAAAGAAAATCAAGGAAAATTCGGGAATTAGGAAAAAATCGGCAAATAACACCCCAAAGAAAATGCAAATTTTCATTGAAAGTTTTTATTTTTATGCATATTACAATGAATTAACATTATGTAAATCAAATATTAATGATGTAAGACTGTAAGCTTAAACTACACATGAAAGTGGCAAGTGATACAAGCTTAAAGCCTTAAACTACACATGAAAGTGACAAAACACATATTAAATAAAGAAATTTTAATTCATCCAAAATTCAAATATTCTTGTATTGCTTATAATATAAAAATTATAGAAATTAAATCAAGTGGCATTAGCTCAACCGGTTAAAATTCCTCAACATTCAAGGAGGAGACCAAGGTTCGAATATTGCCAAGCGATACATGGATAATATCCAAGCTTTGTTATAATACCACTATGTGGTGATGATGTAATACAGGTGGGGCCCGTTTCAATCCCATAGAACCAATTGAAAAAAAGGTAGAAATTACAAAATGTGTCATGAGTCATGACAAATACAATGTCTCAAGATCTTTGAATGCCTTTGACCTTTGCCCTAGCAAAAGCTCTAGTCTCTCTTTGTTGTTGTGTCCATGCTTCTTCTTGTGCCTTGGTTGCTAACACCCGTTGCCATCTGTGTCGGGGGTCAAGGGGCAGCGCCCTTTGCAGGGTTGAGGGGCAATAGGCTGTGGGCCCCACTCACCAATTTTTGTTTATAAACAATTAATACCTTCACTATTGGAATATAATTTTTCTCCTTGTTTGCATTTTGGTGCCTAAAAGATGCTACAAATACTAATATGGGACTTCAACAACTCATAGGTTGAATAAAACACCAACAAATTAACTTAAATGATGATTGTGATTGGTTTTAACTTTTTACTTGGGCGACTATTGGTGGCTGTCAAATTCCTTCAAACTGCAAAAAATCCGCTGTTAGGATGCCCTAGTGTGTTTGGTTTGGTGTGGTAGTAGGTAGGCAAACCCCTTTCTCTAGTTTGCAACAGGTAAAAATGAAGGAAATTGAAAAAAATAACTTTATACCATTTTCTCTACTCGTGCGGCCACGATTGATTTGTTTGGCAAAAATCGTTATTCCCTTTTTTTTCAAAAAATCAATGAAAAATCACCAAAAAATCGGCGATTCTCGTTTCAACACTGAGTTGACTCGATTTTTGGCAAAATTGGGAATCGTCGATTTTTGTAACAATGCCTGAGACCATTAAAACAGTCAACATGCTCACTAAGACAAAGTGTTTGGTAATTTTGGGACAGAAAAACAACTTGATTTACCACCAATTCTACAAAGGAATTAACCAAATCAATGTTTTAAAGGAGACATCATAAAACCAGGGATATATGTTTTGGCTTCATCCAAATTTCCTTGAGTTGACAAGTAGTCAAGCTTCTATTCTTCGTTCCAGAGATGATCATGGAGTCTCCGTCGACCTCCAGCTATTGTATGCTTTTTATTAACTGATGTTTGGAGGTCATATAGCCATGCTTCTGCTTCGTCTATATTGTCACTGGTTTATTAATGGCAGCCACATAGAAGCAAATCATCTTGACCTCCTTATTTCTAATGATATCATCAAACCCAGCCATGTCTGGAATGGCCCTGCTGAAATTAGGCTTAAAGTAATGCCTTTCTGGGGGGTTGCCATTTGATGAAAGTCCTTGAGGGGGAACTCATACTGGTTGCATTACCAGGGGATTTCTGGCCTTGACGTTGAAAGTAGTTATTTCTCTTTTATTTGTAAAAATTATCAACGTGTGACTAATAAAATGGAATATGGAAAGTGAGTATATCTGACAAACAAGCCTCATATATTGTATTGCAAGTAGAATCTCTGCTTTAGAAGTTAACTTATAAACTACTTGTGAAAGCGAAGTTTACCGATACACCAAAATGGTGTAAGGGCTTGAATTTGTAAGAGGAATAATAAAGCTTTCTAACATGAGAAAAGTTATTACATTTTTTGTTCATGCAGGGAGTATGAGAAGTCTTAACAAAAATATTTATGACACAGGCTTCTTTTAAATTTATAGAGATAAATTTGTTAGATTTTCAGAAATGTTCTTTTATGTGTAGAGTGATTGTTCTATAATCTAATAAATCCCATTAGTTATCCCATTAGTTGATGATGAGCACCTTGTATAGGACACATCTTGACCGTACATGCCCTTTGTTACCTATTTATAATATTAACACATCACCTTCATCTTCTCATTCATCCATTCTTTACTACTATTGACATTGTCTTTCAATTTGTAATATCTGCATATGCGGCTCTCAGTATACGTGGCTGGTATACTCCAAGTAGCATCAGAACTATGTCTGAAGACTTGTGGTCCAGATTTGGTTGGGGTCTGGAAAAAAGAAGTAGTGCTGTAGCCCACCCTCGGCTTTAGAAATTATAGAAAGCACAGAAAACATTAAACATAATTCAAAAACTTTTGATATGTATCAAATCCTTTCTTACTGGCATATGATCAGACGCACACCCACACAGTAACCTGAAAACATAAAAAAGATCTTAAAATATGAAAAACATATATAAACTTCTTATCTGTAGCATAAAAACCCCTCTTCGGCTAGCATCTGATCATATTATTGTTACTGTTTAAGAGTTTTCATAAACCCTAAAATTAAGAACTTAAACCTTCCTTTCCAATATGTTCTTTGCGGCCTTCTATGTTCTATTCTGCATATGGGTTGCATGTGGCTTCTCAAAACTCATGACTTTTTGATGTCAATCATAGCGTTGCTATAAAAGTTATAATTATATTCTCTCTTATATAAAACTACTTGAAATTTATTCTTTGAGGAAGTCATAAAAAATCATTAATAAAAGGTCCAGATATCATTTGCCTTTTTAGTTATTTAAAGCCTCTTTGGACTCTAGTTAGGCATCTCACTTCAGAAGAGAAAAGTTTGTCAAAGCAAAAAACAGTTCTCATCAATCATTAAACTACTACTGATATGCATATTTCATGTGGTAAGAAAATTCAAACAGTGTAACGTTTACAAATTGTTCAAGCTAGGTCTCTATCAAGCAAGAAGTTCAAATCAAAGAAAATTTGAACAAACCAAAATTTAGAAACTGTTGTTCAGATCTATGTCAAGCAACAAGTTTATATGAAAGAAAATCATTGAACTATGACGTTCTTCAAAACATGACAATTATTGATGAAGGTGAAGATTTTGATTCTTGAAAGTTAACAGAGCCTAAAATTAAATCTCATCAACATTCATTACCATGAGATTGTTGAACACCAGGAGCAAAGTTCTAAAAATCTTATCTCAATTATAGGAGATAGACATGTTTTTCAAGTGAAGAGTACTCAAATTGAAAAAAATGGGTTATGAAATTACAACATTCAATACCTATCAAAGTTGATCTTGGATGGATAGATCCTGATTCAATGTGTTGTTATTGTAAAAACTTATTAAATGGATCGGTCTGTGAGTAGATGCATTGTTATTGTAAAAGCTTACAAAAATCCTTTACCTTATTAAATGGATTGGTCTTTGATGAGATGCTTCATCATGAATCTTTTCTAATGTTGAGGTTATGGTGTACATCTAATTAATCCCTGCTGTTATTGATGGACACCTAGTATGGGATAGATCTCTACAGAGCATTGTAACAGATTATTTCTTGTGAGTCAAACTTACTAAAGTCCTTTACCCTATTAAATGGATGGGTCTTTGATGAGATGCTTCGTCATGAATCCTTTCTAATGTTGAGGTTATGGTGTACATCTAATTAATCCCTGCTGTTTTTTTTTTAATCCCTGCTGTTATTGATGGACACCTAGTATGGGATAGATCTCTACAGTGCATTGTAACAGATTATTTCTGGTGAATCCCACTGGCCTATTTTCACCAGTCATGGACAATAATAAAATTATCTTATCTGATCTACACTAAGTGCCTGTTGATATTTATTTATAATGTATTATCTCTCTCTTCTCAATAATACATTCTATTGTATTTTTTATATTTTCTTTGAATATCTGCATATTTTCCTCTCAGTAGACAAGGTTGGTAAACTGCGTAAGGGAGAAAATATAATGGGAAATGATTTTGATTTTTGTAGTGCCTTCTGAACTAGTCTCATTTTGTAATGCTTGATTTTGAATTTGACACCAGTGACATTACTATTTCAGGGCCACAAGAAGTGGATTACGGGGCTTGCTTGGGAACCTGTACATCTACAAGCTCCTTGTCGCCGCTTTGCCAGTTCAAGTAAAGATGGAGATGTTCGCATTTGGGACACATCCTTAAGGAGGTGTGTGATGTCGCTCACTGGCCATACACTTGCAGTGACTTGTGTGAAGTGGGGTGGTGATGGGATGATCTACTCCAGGTATCAATTACTCTATGCTTGGTTAGTGTAATATATGAAATTGTGCTAGCAAGTTAGCAAGTTTGTTAGCTGTGTTTCTCTTTAATCTCTCATAAACAAAACAAAGCACAGAAAAAAGGAACTGAGGATTACTTCCTACAATGATTGACTTTCATTCAGAAATTTGCCTTTTAGATTATTAGAATCTCTATTCTTGGTGAATAGATGTTTCTTAAAGGCAATCCGATGATTAAAATCAATCTTACATCAGTAAAAGTAACAGGACCTTACAACTTCCGCAAATACAAAGGAAGTCTCCCTAGCATTTGAACTCCATATTTTAGTTTCAATAATTAGCCCTATTTTCTCATTTTCTTTTAGACATGTTACAACTCTTCTTTCTTTTCAAAATTATTTAATTTTTGAGGACAATTTCGAGACATATCCTTAAAAATATTGCCAAAAACATGGTAGGTAAAGCAACATAACACAAAGTTTACAAATTCTAGGTTTTTAGGTAGATTTTTGTTTCAAATTCCAAAATGATTTCTTCCAGCAGTCGTTTGCACATATCCATCTCTACATACATCTAGGCACACAAAAAAATTGATCTGAGCCTGGGCGTCCCTGCTATGTAAATAAAATATCGTAAAGGAGTATTGATGATCTTGAAAGCTTCTTATGGAAATGGACAGAAATATTTGCGAGTTTAGTAGAGGGACGAGTTGAGATGAGAACATGGGCTGAGGGGTCCCATGGTGGGCTATCTTTCCCTTTTTCATTCACAATCCAACTTTAAAGAAGCCTAAGAAGTAACTTGAGTTGTATTCTCATTGCCATTGCCAACATAGAAAAAGCATGCCATTATGATAGCCTTGATTGGAGTTTGGACAGAAGGTTTAGTCGAATTCTTGGATGAAACTCGTTGTCGAGAAACCCATCCTCTTTGTTGTAGGCAATCCTCAGCTGTGAAGGAAAGCAATTCTAAAGCCAACACAATAGGTAACTTTGGAGTGGTCCTTGTGTAATGTCCCTTTCTAGATGATAGCAGGCTGTGGGCCCCACTCACCTATTTTTGTGGAGCAGTTGTGGTGAGTGGATGTTAGTGTGTAGGAGGCATAAGTATGAGTGATTATATGCATTTTTTTTGTATTGTTTTCCTAGTGAATAAAAGGGAAATTCCTATATTTTAGGGATCTTCCTAATTTTTAGGAGGTAGCACTGAATTTTGAGTGGCCCTGGTGACTCCCCTAGATGTGTTCTATTCTACCCTGGCTTTCGTTTGGTGTAATGCAGTCGTAACAAAGATTTTAATGGATGATTATGGTTAAATTATGGCCTTGAGAGGTCTAGTCTGACTTTCTAGGCTACATTTGAGGAGGATGGACACTTTGGATGGTGGCATGCATATAGTTGTTGGATTCGGCTTCAAGTCTTCTGAATTGGGTCTTTGACACTTTAGGTATGGAGATGCCAATCTCAAGTTATAACATGATCTTCGAGCAAAGGTCTAGTATCTCTAGATTTTGTGAGTTTAATATAATTTTCTGTCATTTTGGATGCGTTAGAATTTTGACTTGAGACTCAAGGAAAGGCTATAATGACTACTGTTATGACATTTAATGTTAAGGGGTGTCACTTTTTATACATTAGAATTATTTCTAATGTGTGGAGTTTCCAAAGCACTTATTATTCTATCCTAGGGTTGGCGGCTAAGTTCAAGAGAACTATATCTGTTCAAGGATTCTATGTGCTAGGAATACTAGTGTTTTGTTTTGGAATTTGTATGTGAGTTTGTATTTTGGTTAGGGGATTTTACAGTGGTATTAGAGCTAAGTTCTTGCCAGCCTGAGGGGTTATAAGAGTGTTGATTCTTGAATGTCACTTAGTGAAAGGGAAATAAGATATCAATAGAGAGAACAAAGGAAACTTCAGCAAACCCTTATTCCACCATAGGACACAGATAGCCGTGTGAAGATGTTAGGTGAGGATAAAGAAAAGGAATTCCTTGAAACTATTAAGTCCTTGAAGGATGGACAACAACTTATTAACCTTTTCACCCAAGCATTTCAAAGTTTGGGTTCTATCCCCATTGCTATTCCTCTTGGTAATAGTGATAGAGGGGAATCCTATGCTTTGGGAGCAAATCGGAAAACTCAGTAGGCATCTAGGACAGTTAGTGGTCTTAGGCTACCTAGAGTTACCTTCTTACAGAGAGAGGCAACACAACTAGAGGAGGAGGTGGCAGAGTAGCAGGATGATGATTTGGCAGCTCTCCATGCGGAGTATAGAGCATAGAGTGAGGAGTTTTGGGCTGACATCTCTTTCTTAAATTTTTGTACCTTGAAGACAAAAACCAAACCTAAGAATGAGAGAAGACCAAATTAGAACCATATTCATAGGGATCTGTAGAACAGATTGGGAAAACTCATAGTTCCTTCATTTGATGGGTCCAACAAATCTTTAGCTCGTGCTTGGATTCAGAAGCTAAATACCTATTTTTCCTCGAGTTGCTCATGAGTGGTGGTATCATAGTTTGGTTACCCAGGGACAACCTTATCACCACTTACGAGGAGTTCTAAAGGAGATTGACAAAGGCCCATTTTTGAGAGTTGGCACAATTGAGGCACAACGATATAGTAGATGCCTATGTGGCTGATTTTTAAAGGGTTGCAATGATGGTCCCCGATGTGTCAAAGAGGCAATTGACTTATCTGTTCATGGAGGGTTTGAGAAAGCCACTTAGAGGCCTAGTTAAGGCTTTTGATCCAGAATCCTTATAGGCTGCCATTAAAAGGGCCTTAAATTTGGAGACTACTACACTATGTAGGTCTTTCCAGGGTACATCTACTAGAGGTATTGGTATAGGAGCATCACAACAACAATAGAGGATCCCTTATAGACATTTCCCATAGAGATTGGGAGCTGCTCCATCTAGACCCCTAGGTCAACAGGGTACAGGGCAAACATCTACTAGGTAGTAGCATGGTGACATGACTCGCAATGAGATGAGGAGGAAGTAGTTATGCTTCAATTGCAAAGAGCCATGGGATCCATCGCATAGGTGTTTGGGGAAAGGACAAGTGCACTTGATTGAGGTCTATTCAGATGATGAGGGTGAGCTAGAGCAGTTTGCAGAGGCACATGATGATGTTGGGAATGAGACAACACATGTAGGGGAGATTACAGAGGGACCTCCTTCATCAAAAGGGGAAGATCAACTACCCACTATAGCATCTTTGTTAGGAACACCGTGGTTCCATTCTTTTCAAGTTAGGGGAAGGATTGGAGGGCAACATATTGTAGCTCTTATTGATGGGGGAGCCACCCATAATTTTATTGATTAGGGTGTGGTAGCACGATTTAGGTTGAAGACAAAAGAGTTTGCAGGTTTTGATGTAGCAGTGGCAAATGGATATTCCTTAGCCTATAAGCAGGTCATTCACTAGTTACAGGTGGTACTAGATGGGCATCCTATTACACACGAATTTTATGTTATTCCTTTAGGAGGAGCTCATATGGTATTAGGGATTCAATGGTTGCATTCGCTTGGTGAGTTCACTCAGAACTACCAGACGATGACACTACGTTTTGTTGACCAGGGGCAAGAGAAAATCATCAAAGGCATGATAGGTGGATCAACACAACAAATATTTGCACACCGTTTGGAGAAGCTTCTAAGACGAGACCAGGTGAGCTGGGTTGTTGAGTGTTATACCATTAAGGGTATACCCTAGGGCACTACTACTTTCGAGGAGGTTGAGTATCATCCAGATATTTGAGTCCTTTTGGATAAGTATGCATCAATGTTTGGAGACATGCCTCCAGGTCTTCCACCAGACAAGGGTTTCTAGCATACTATTGAGTTGGAGTCGAGGACTAGACCCATCATTGTTACCCCCTATTGTCATCCTTGTGCTTTTAAGGATGAGATAGAGTGTACTATACATGAGTTTCTAGACTTAGGCCACATCAGACCTAGCACAAGCACGTTTGCTTCTTCAATGGTGTTGGTGAAGAAGAAAGACGGGACCATGAGAATTTGCATTGATTACCGGGCCTTGAAGAAGAAAACTATCAAGAAACGGTATTTGATACCCCGGATTAATGAGTTAGATGAACTACATGGGGCAATTTGCTTCACAAAGATTGATCTGTGCTCCGAATACCATTAGATTCAGGTTACACTTGATGATGCACGTAATATTGCTTTTCGGTGGCATTGTAAGCACATTGAGTTCCTAGGGATGCCTTTTGAGTTCACTAATGCATTGACTACCTTCTAGTTGATGATGAATGAGATCTTCGGGCATCAAATACGGAGATTTGTGTTAGTTTTCTTCCATGACATTCTTGTTTATAGCAGGACTTGGGTGGAGATTTTGGTACATTTGGTACATAGCAATTCAACGGCCATTTGATTGACTAAAGAAGGAAATGTGCATTGGATCTATTCTTGCTATACCTGATTTTTCACGACCTTTTGTGGTTTAATGTGATGCTTCTGAATGCTGTCATTATGCAAAAAAACAACTTTTCTCTTTTGAGAGTCACAAGTTAAGCGCAGCTGAGTGACAATTTCCATTTATGATAAGGAGATGTTGGCAGTGATGCATGCACTAGCCAATTTCAGATAGTATTTGGTTTGTGGGCTTTTACAAATCACAACTACATGAGGTTCTTTCTATCACAATGTGATCCTAATGACCGGAAACAAAAATGGGTGAGTAAACTACAAGCCTATGACTTTGACATTGAGTATGTCAAAGGGAAGAAGAACCGGGTTCCAGACATTGAGTATGTCAAAGGGAAGAAGAACCGGGTTCCAGACATTGAGTATGCAAAAGTTGAGGACGGAAACCCTCAAATTTTAGGATCAAAGGGCTCAATACTATGATTTTAGTGGGTGGATATATACAAAGCTAGTACTTGGGCATTCCAGCAGAGATTTAGAGCAGTTGGCTCTTCTTCTAGGATGATTTTGAGCATCTATTTGGCAGATAATTCACTGCACTTTATTTGGGTATTGATTATTTGGTAGAGGGTGGCTGTTATTTGGCTTAGAGAGTGTGACGAGAGAAGATTCAGTTGGAGTTTGTGGCTGATTGGTTGGGGTTTGGCTTTGGCTTTGGCTTGGGAGAGTTTATGAGAAGATTGGTCTTGACCCTCTTTCAATTGTTCATCTCTCTCCATTTATGTCTTCTTTCTGGGTTCTTAAGTGGTATTAGTGAGCGGCCAACTCTTCCATTGTAATATCTTTTCATCATTCAGTGAATGTGATTTCCAGGTGCATTCCTCTCAGTTTATCGTTCTATTTATATTTGTGTGAATTTCTAGGTATTGTTTCCTTTAAAAAAAAGAAACTATTGCTGTTCAGGGATTCTATGTGCTAGGAATACTAGTGTTTTGTTTTGGAATTTGTATGTGAGTTTGTATTTTGGGCAGGGGATTTTACACCTCGAAAGTTCTGGTGTCATGAAGTAGGTGACAACTGAAATTACAATATACATTCAGATTGCGTTTGTCATTAACTAGAAGATGCTGATTTTGAAAGAAACTTATTCTGAGGAGGAGGATGCTCTTGGTGTAAACGTCCTTTTTGCAGATACGATAGGATTAAATAATTTTATTAATGTCATAGATGGCTGATATAGGTAAATAGGACTTATTGAAAAGGGTTGTTACAATGCACTTTAATTGATAACAAAAAAATCGGTATGAAGGGGTATTTATATCCAAATACATGATGCCTTTAGGTCAAGGTTGTGAGACCGACCCTCAAGAATAAAATATTACAAAAAATTACAAAAGTACCTTTTTCAAGGTTTACATGGGCCCAAAGGGCAAATATAACAAATACAAGTACAAATAGTCTACCGTGGCCTCAAGAGAAGCTTAACCACCACATATTCCAACATCCCCCTTTAAGCAGAACGGGGGACATGGAGAGAGACCCTTACTTTGCATCCCCCCTTAAGGGACACTCTCCAACTCCAAGAAGCTTTTGCATGTGCACAAAAGTGATCTTGGGCATGACCTTGGTCAAGATGTCTATTGCTTGCTCTAATGAAGGCACAAATACTAGATCTAACATCGCACGAGCATGAAGCCATTTCACGAGGTGTATCCATATTTCTATGTACTTTGTTTGCTGGTGGAACATTGGATTACGAACAAGCTGGATAGTGCTCTAATTGTCACATCGAAGAGGGACACGAAATCTATAAGGAATGCCGATTTCCTCCAAAATCATTAACATCCGCCTGAGATGCTTAGCTGCCTCAATGGCAAGACAATATTCAGCCTCCATGGAAGATTGAGAAATGGTGGATTGGCATTTGGAACACCATGAAACCGGGCTGGATCCCAAGTAGAGGACAAAGTTTGTGGTGGACCGCCACTCATCCAAATCATCAGCCCAATTAGCATTTGAAAATCTTGTCAAAATTGGAAGGGAGCCAATGGAATAGTGAATGCCCATTTGATAGAGCCCTCTGATGTATCTGAGAATCCTCTTAGTTGTTGTCCAATGACTCTCTGAAGGTGCCTGCATGTATCTAGAGAAAAATTTGACAGTAGATGCTGTATTCGATCTAGTGTGAGTGAGATAGAGAAGTCTTCCCACAAGAGATCGATACAACATAGTATGAACCAAAGGTGTGGTGCAATCAGCCCAAGTTTCAGTCTTGAGGCAAAGGGGTTCTGAGCAGGTTTACATTCCTCCATCCTGAATCACTGAAGAAGATCCAAAGCATACTTGGGCTGAGAAATGGTGATGCTAGAATCTGAATCCCCAAGAAATAATTCAAAAGCCCCAAATTTGTCATCTCAAGGGTGGAACGAAGTGGTGACTTCATGTCCTGAACCAAAGTAGAGGAGCTGCCAATGATGAGAATATCTTCAACATACAACACAATCACCAAACTTTCCCCATCCTGATGTTTAATGTAAACATCATGTTCAACCTCACATCGCTGAAATCCACAACTAAGGAAAAAGGAATGGATCTTCTCATACCATGCATGAGGAGCCTGCTTAAGTCCATACAAGGACCTAGTCAAATGACAAACTAAATAGAGTAGGTCCCTCAAGCTCAAAACTGGGTGGTTGCTGCATGTAGATTTCCTCTTGAAGCTTCCCATGTAGAAAGGCACTCTTCACATTCATCTGATGAACCTTCCATCCATAGGAGGCAACAATGGAGAGAATCACCCTAAGTAAGTCCATTCTGGCCATTGGTACAGAAGTCTCGGAATAGTCTAGTCTCTCCTATTGAGAAAATCCCTTAGCAACAAGGCATGCCTTGTGCTTTTTTGCCTGACCATCCGATGTATATTTGGTCCTATAGACCCATTTATATCCAACAACATTCTTCCCTTCTAGAAGAGGGACCAACTCCCAAGTCCTGTTCTTCATCAGTGCCTCATACTCTGCCACCATAGCATCTTCCCATTCTGGCTTGCCCTTAGCCTGAGAATATGTGAGAGGATCCTGAGAATGGGCTACCTTCAAAAGCAATGCTTGGGAAGGAGCCTTTTGATGTCACTCAAAAGATAGAATAGTTCGAGCATCCTTCAAAAGCGTCTTAACCTACTTGGGTGTTGGACGAACTGAAGTATCCTATTCATCACCACTCACCTCATCATGCAAGATTGAAGTATTCTGAACTAATGTGTCTTGCTCATCTTGCCTTACTCTTGGAGAAGAAGAGTCTGCTTGAGATGCTGCCTATGATGAGGTCAAATCAATAGGCAAGGAACAACCAATCGAGGAAGAGGAAGGAGAGGATCATCTAATAGGAATAGAGCCAATCAAATCTTAGAAGAACTTGCTGAATCTGGAATAGGCAAAGATTCAGAAGAATCAATAGCCAAAAGCTTAGGTGGTGGGGTGGAAGGAGTACCTGGAAGAACCTCATCAAAGATGACATCTCTCTTGATCAAAACCTCATGCCTTTGAGGATCATAAAGATGATATGCCTTTGAGGTATTAGAATATCCCACAAAGATACACTTATGGCTCTTTGGTACCTCTTTCTGAAGATCCTTGGGTATATGAGCCCATGCTAAAGACCCAAAGATACTGGACTGAGACACTTCTAACTTATCCCCTGTTAATCTCTCAAAAGGTGTCATGCCTTGGACTGCCTTGGTAGGACTGCTCATGTATTTGTGGTGTTTAACTTATTTTTTTTCAATTAGTTATATGGGATTGAAACATGCCCCACCTGTATTACATCATCACCACATAGTGGTATTACAACAAAGCTTGGATATTATCCATGTATCGCTTGGCAAGATTTGAACCTGGGTCTCCTCCTTGAATGTTGAGGAATCTAACCAGTTAAGCTAATGCCATTTGATATGGTGTTTAACTTATTTGAATTAAGAGTAATAAGTATTAATAATAATGATTGTCTATGGGGTTTAGATTTATTTATTTTATTAAAATTAAGGACTGTTGTATATGATCACATCCCTTTTACCATTGCTCCACAATGTGTTGGACAATATAAATTACCTGTTTTAATGTTACAATGAAATTACATAAGAAGTCTAGTTTTTAAGAGTTTATTAAGGTGTTTACCTTTTTTTAAACTTATTTGAATTAAGAGTAATAATTATTAGTAATGATGATAGTCTGTGGGGTTTAGGTTTATTTATTTTATCAAAATTAAGGACTATTGCATTAAACCATTGCATGTGGATTTTGGATTAATCGATTCACACAGGGACCTTTGTAAAGTGTGGACACTTGTATATTTGAACATAAGGCACTATTTGATTGTCTCTCATTAACCACACAATGGCACTTGGAGACGTTAATGAAGTTTCTTTTAATTCCATTTTATTTGGAGAGTGAATTCCAATTTATTTATTTTTAGAGTTTTGAAAGGGTTGCCCTTTCCCTTGTGCATCAACTTAGTCACATCAAGTTATATAGCCTATTTGGTGCCGTTGGGATATGAACCTTGGTGTGAACTATGTCAACCATATGTCTCAACCACTGAACCATTCCCCATTGGCACGGATATCAATTTATCACTTCTTTTGACCCTCACGAATTTCTGGAGTTGTCTCTATGCCATTTTGTATTTGGTTTGACTATTGTGGAATTTTATTTTGAACAATCATTTAAGTGTTTTTACGATATGCTACTATGTATTTTGGACATTTTGTTGTGATCATAAGATGATTTTGAGTTATGTAGTTCGCAGGACTGCACAATCAAAGTCTGGGATGGTTCTAATGGGAAACTGATACGTGAATTGAAGGTATATTTATGTTTATGGTCTTTGTTGCATGATTTTTTAACATTCTTATAAAATTATACCATGATGTTTTGTGATTCACTTCAGAATATTCAGTTTTTCATTGATATAATTTAATTTAAAATTTTAATGGCTCAGTATTGTGTGTGAAGAAGGATATCATAGATGTGTTATCTAGTTGATGTTGGACAAATAAATTGAATAATAAAAGTATGGTCATGATGTTGTGGAAGGGATATAACACCTGTGTAAATTTTTGGGAAGATAAATTACTTGCAAGCTGTAAAAACTATGCAGAAACAAATTAATGTTGATATGTTACTTAGAAAATATAAACGTATATACTTTCATTTATGGCAATTATTTCCAAATTTTATGAGGTTGGGCATGTTGCATATGATATTTTAAGTGTTGATAATTAGTTAAGAAAGAATAAAAACCATACAATATTTGTATATATTTGAGTAGATGTACAATTAAGGTAAATGATTATGTCACAGAGCTTAATATTTGTAGTCAAGGAGATAAAAACTTAATAGTTGTCTAAATCCGCGTGATGTGGTCTACCGGCAAGGACGCCGCTTGCATTATCGGTGATGTGACCCGGGTTCAATCCCCACGGCGGATAAGTATATGTATAAGAAGTATTTACTCAATAAAAAAATAAAAACTTAATAGTTGTCTAATATCTCATGATACTTCCTTATTGTTCCCTACCATAGTAGCAGCATTGGCAAAATTGTACAAAATGGCCTCAAAGGTGGCTAATCATTTGGTATTTGGTATTTTGTTTGTTCCCATCTACTGAAGCAGAGCCGATAGAACGAAGAAGATTTGAACTGTACACTGAACCAGACAAGAAATATCAGCACAAAAAATTAAAGGGTTTGCGGCAAAGGGTTTTTGCAGAGCAAGGAGGGTTTGCGGCGGAGTATTGTATTAAACATCTATTTCATCGGTAAGCATATTTTTTTTGTCCTCTTTCGATTTATAAAACAATTTAAGTAGGTAGGAGAAATACATTCGTTATAGGGGTTTGCGGCAGAAGGTTTTATTATCAGCAAGGGTTTGCAGCAGAGGGTTTGCAGAGCAAGGAGGGTTTTATTACACATTTATTTCATCGGATCAATAGTACAGAGGGTTCGGCTATAAAGGGTTTGAAAATGGAAGAAGGGAAGCAACAATTGCAAGAACCAATATATGTCAATGAGAAACAATATTGGAGGATATTAAGGCGTCGACAAGCTCGAGCAAGGGCAACAACAATGAAAAGGGCATATCAAAAAATAAAAATAAAAAATATTCTACCACATAAATAGGTGGAAAATAAGGAACAATCAAAGGCAAATCACCAAAATGAGTTTTCAGATGAGGAAGAAACTTACAATCCCACAACTACACCACTCATGTGGGCACCAAGACTTTATGTGCAAGAGCTAATGAAGATGAAAGAGAAACTTGAAAGCATGGAAAGGAGGGAGAAATTAAGAGAAACTAAATCAGATGAGGTTATAAACACCATTCGGAGGCTGGAAAAGGAAAACAACCAACTCAAGGAGCAAGTGTCAAAGCTACAAAACCTTGCAAACATGGGTCAACGTGAATGGCATGTCCTCAAACAAGCCATCCATCCCCCAATCAATGATGCAATAGAGGTGGAAAAAACAAATGCAAATCAAATAAAAGAGGTACAGAAAACACTCCAAAACATTGAAACAAGAGAAAATGAGCTACGAAATGAATTAGCAAAGGCAAAGACATGGTCTCAAGTAGTAAAAGAACCACCAATCAACAAAAAGAGTTGATAGAGAAGCAAGTAAAAATTCAAATAACAGAAGAGAAAGAAAGACATGAGAAGTTAACAAATATAATCATCAAAGGGTTGAAAGATTATGGGGACAGGGAAGACACAAATCGTTTAACCAGGGACTTCTTGTCAGATCGATTACAATGGAAGGGTCAGATAAAAAAAGTAAGCAGAATTGGCAGGTTGAGAGAAGGAGGCAGAGATAGACATATTCGGGTCACATTGATGAGCTACGAGGATAAAATAAGGTTACTTAAAAACAGAGGCATGCTGAGAGGGTCACAATTTTATTTAGATGATGACCTAACATTTTTACAACGAGAAGAAAGAAATAAGGAATGGGAAAAGGTGAGGGCAGCAAGGAATGAAGGGAAACAGGCATATTTAAGAAATG
The DNA here is from genome assembly GCA_028583015.1 of Wollemia nobilis. Taxonomy (NCBI): domain Eukaryota; kingdom Viridiplantae; phylum Streptophyta; class Pinopsida; order Araucariales; family Araucariaceae; genus Wollemia; species Wollemia nobilis. The sequence goes on along the minus strand of JAQPPZ010016480.1, from coordinate 2,289,241 downwards.
GAAAGGCATACATCACATCTAAACAAATCCAAAACAAATAGGGAGTATGGTCCGCCCGGGAACATCTTACAATGGTAAGTTGGAACTGTAGAGGTTTCCTTTGAGAAGAGGACCCGGTTAGGGCCCATTGCTAGAGACAAAGATATAATCATATTGACGAAACACATGAACACGATGGATGTAGGACTCCAGAATTTGTGGGATACAAAAAAATAGCAATATGGAATAAAGCAACAGAAAATGGCAAAGGGCATGGGGGTATTATGGTTTTAATAAAAGAGGAATGGGATAGGGTCATTAAAATTGAAAAACAAGATGAAAACAAACAATACATCTGGATAAAGATCCTAGAAAATAAGTCAGTTATTAGCATAGAAGCATGTTATTTTGCTCCCAAGAATTCTAAATTCTATAAGAAACATGACCTTAACAGAGAAGACCCATACTCCTCCCTAAAAAGAGACATTTCAATATACAGTAAGTTGGGGGAGATTATATTAATTGGAGATTTCAATGCAAGGACAGCAAATAAGCAAGCTAACATTCTAGAAGGTAACGAAGATATTGAGATTAATCCTCTTTGGATTCCAGAAGAGGAAAATCAACAGTGGACCAGGACTTCATAAGATGAGCATGGGGCTATCACGCAATATGGAGAAGAGTTGTTAGGTCTTTGCAAAGATATACAATTTGATTATTTGCAATGGGATGAACAAATGGAAAAATTCAGGAAAGTATACATGCAAAACATATAAGGGACAAAGTGTAATAGACTATGTAATATGCTCACGTAATTACATACCAAAAATAGAGGAGCTAGAAGTGGAAGATTCTCCAGTGGAACTTAAGTCGATCACAACCCAATTGTTATGAAACTTCGAATGCATGGAGACAAACCAAGGGAAAAACACTTGCAAGGCAATCAAAATAAATATCCTCACAAGGGAAACATTCTCTTAACAGATGAAAATCGGCAGAATTTTAGAGCAGTATTAAATAATAAGTTACAGAAAGGGAAGAACTACATCACATAAGTAGAGATTACAATAAGAGTGAATGGTTAATGCACGTTATTCAAGAAGCTCTAAACAAATGCAAGAGAGCTAAACCTAAAAAGAAAGAAAGGAATAGCTTCCCAACCAACCCATGGTTCGATGAAGATTGCAAAAAAATGCGAAGATTACTAAAGGAACCAACGGGTAAAACAAGAGCAAACAAAAAAGCATATGAGAAACTGGTAAGGGCAAAAAAAGAAGAATACACTAGAACAAGGAGGAAAGAATTGATTTATTTAGGGAAGCATGAACCAAAGAAATTTTGGAAGGAACTAAGCGTGAAAAGGATGCAAACTGAAAATAACATAACAGTTAATCAGTGGTTGGAGTATTCAAAACAACTGTATCAGCGTAGTAACCAGCAGGAGACACCCCCTACTATCATTGTCAAGAAAGAACTTTTCACAATTGAAGACATTATTCAAGGGATAAAAAAGTTAGCAACCGGTAAAGCCCGTGACATAGACAATCTTCAAGCAGAGCATATAAAATGGGGGGTAGATATCTTGGCACCGCAAATCAAAGAAATTTTCAATGAGGTCATACAAAATGGCTTCCCTACCGAGTGGACAACTAGCTTGACCATTCCTTTGTTTAAAAGTGGAGATGTAAATAATCCCTCAAACTATCGAACTATCATGATCAACCCTCTCTTTGCAAAGTTGTTTGGGAGTATGATAGAGCGTAGGATCAAGCATATGGGCGTAAGAAAAGGGAAAGAGAGCAAAGGGGCAAGCGTGTTTTAGGCCCAAGCACTCAACTATTGATCACTGTATCATGCTCGTACACATAGTGGAAAAAATATGGGACAAAAAGAGGAGGCTTTTTGCTGTTTTGTAGACTTCAAAAAGGCATTTGACACAGTGCCAAGGAAAAATTATGGAGCAGAATGGAAGAGCTAGAGGTTCCAATTCACTACAGGGCAGCAGTTCACCGACTATATGAGCATGTAAAGGCTAGAATCGTAACACAGAAGGGTTATCTCGAATGTTTTGGTAGTGACATAGGTGTCAAACAAGGTTGCCCTCTATCTCCGACCTTATTTGGGCTGTACATTGACAAGTTAGAAGAATGGATAAACAAATTTGGGGGAGAGGGTGTGCATTTAGCCAAATATGTGGTAAAACTCCTCATGTATGCAGATGATGTAATTCTTGTGGCCAAAACAGCCAAAGATCTAGAAGATCACCTTCAAGCTCTAGAACTCTTTTGTAAAGAAGTTGGGATGCAGTGAACACGAGCAAAACAAAAATTATGATTTTTTCAGCAAAAAAGAAGCAACAACTCAAATTTCAGTTTGCAGGAGAACCGCTTGATGTAGTAGTAGAATACAAATACCTGGGCATAGACTTTCATGACAAACTTAATTGGAATACATGTAGGATGAAAAGAACTCAAAGTGGCTGGAGAGCACTATATGCACTTCAAAACAGGTGTAGGAATGCCGAGTTGTGGGACCGGAAGACCACCAAGGTCTTATTTGGCCTACTTGTTACACCGGTTCTGTTGTATGGTTGCGAGGTGTGGGCTAGTGGCACAACAAATGCAAAATGGAGGCAAATAGAAAGGATTCAAAAATATCTAATCACAAACTTTCTCAAAATTAAGGCCACAACCCCTTATGAAATTATTCTAGCTGAAACTGGAATGTTCCCTTTAGAAGCAATTGCTATGACCAAGCTGTTATGTTACTTGAAAAAAGAAAACATGACAAATGATAGATGGCCTAGGGCAGCTAGGGACGAAGAGTTGCATAGGCGAAAGAATACGTGGATGAAACAAAATCAGAAATGGATGAAACGTTGGGAAATCAACATAAATGAATGCCCAAATGTCAACAAAGACATAAAAAATTATGTGAATGAAAAGTTCAGAAGTGGAATGTGGAAAAATGCAAGCAGGAAAAGACAATATTATATTGCAAATTTTAACCCAACGTATGACCACAAGGAAAAAGCGTATATAGGCGCTGAAATCAAGTGGAAGGAAAAAATACTCATTGCTCAGATAAGGACTAGCTCTCATAGGCTTAGATGTGAAATAGGGAGATGGACAACGCCCAAAGAACAATGGGAAGAAAGGATATGTACTCTATGCAAGACAGGGCAGTAGAGACAGAGGAACACTTCATCTATAAATGCCCGAGTTTTTTAGATATCCGTGACAAATACAAAGAAACACTTGGGAACGAGTTTATGACAGATTTATTTGAAGACAAGAAATAAAAAAGTTGGAGAATTGCTAACACAAATCAGCAGGAGAAGGAACAACCTTCTCAAAGATATTAAAGATCATATGATATGATTTGAGTAATTGTACTTCCATATTTGAGGTCCCATAGACCATATTTGGGTCTCGCGGACGTAATTAAAATCTTTCATTTCATTTCATTTCATTTCACTGCTGATCATTGGCAATGGATACTGGGCCAAATTTGAGAAGTTGCAAATCTGGATTAGTCTTGATCCTCCTTTTCCGGAAAAGCTACAATTGTTTACAAAATTTTAGCACTGGACTACGTGGATTCTTTGCCCATGGAGGCACAGGACTAGGTGCTTTATTTCCTATCTTATGTAGAAATGAATTTCCATGTAACCATATTATTTATATGTAAGTTCATTTTTTGAGCAATGAAGTAATATGTGATGGCACCGGAAAAACAAAAGACTGCTTTGGGTGCTGCATAATGATTTAGGATTCTGTGGGTTTGCTCAAGAGCTTGATGGATTCTTCCTGGGCACCCAGCCAGCTTCCATTCCTTCACCTGCTTCTGCCCACCCATTGTGGAACAAGCGCAAACCCCTACACGTGAACTTTCATCTGCAGAATGGACTGTGTAATTAAACCCCATATTTGCATGAAATTCATTGCTAGGGAGAAAACATACATAATTTGACAAATATCATTTGGTTATTCTCACAGTTACCAAGTCCAAAGGAACCTGGCACAAAGTGGATTGGCCCTCAAGCAATTTGGGTACAACAATCCAATCTGGAATGATACTGAAATTTTTAGTAGAAGCAGGATAAAAAAGTTGAAAAACATAGAAGTTTTAAAGAACATCTTGCTACTCCTTTCCTTGCTACTAGGATCTATTTCTTCTGCTTCAACAATTTCATTTTTTTTATTTGTACAATTTTTTAATTGGTTATATGGGATTGAAATGGCCCCATATTTTTTACATCATAACCACATTACAATAGTATTCCAATGAATCACATTAGAGTGGTACTACAACAAACTGTATTGTTGACAACTATGGGAATTAACCTTGTAGGCTCTGTGAGCCAAACTTTTTCATCAGTGAGCATCAACACCATTGGCTCTTCCACTTGGACGTTAGTTCATATGTAAATATAGATTTAATTTACAAAGTGCATTAGCCACTTGGACGTTAGTTCATATGTAAATATAGATTTAATTTACAAAGTGCATTAGCCACTTGGACGTTAGTTCATATGTAAACATAGATTTAATTTATAAAGTGCTTTAGCCATCATGAGCAAGTCATTAATGATATAGTTATTGCTACATAATTTTGTTACTTCTAAAAAATTAATTAAAATAAGCAAATAATTAATTTTATTTTTTTACAATTTATTAAAGTCATTTAAATATTAAAGAAGATATTAAGAAAAGTATCATCCTCTTTGCATTACATTGAAAATGTTCACAACGAAAAACTGAAAATTTGTGCTTATAAATGGCATATTTAAAAAAATAATGTAAACATTAAATTAAATAAGGTTTCCAGCTGATAAAAGTAACTTCTTGCTTAAAAATGTCGGTCATTTTATAATAGCTGATAAACAGTATAAAAATTATAATTTCCCACTCATTATATTTCAGGTTTAGGAAGTATTTAATAAATTATAAAATTATTTTATAAAATATAATTAAAAGAGACCATTGGTAAGTACTTTTTTTTTATAATAAGTTATATTTGGCTTCTATTGGGGATCATTCCCATCAAAATACCAAAATATTACATTTGCTGCAGCATACCTTTTTATCACAATATTTTCATTTCTTTTTTCTCTTAAATATTTTGCAACTTCCTCCAAGTGCTATGTTTCCACAATCAGCTCCTTGACATCATTTTGATTAAGAGATTAAATCTCACTTGGCCAGTTGCCTTATAAAATTTGAATTTCACTGGGATGAAGATCAACACCGCAATTCGCTAATTTGTCTGCTACTTGATTTCCTTCTCTATAAATATGCTCACACTTCTAAGAGATTGCCTCTAGTAGTAGATGATTATAAAGATAAAATGTTAAAATGTTAAAGATTACATCCTTACATCATCGTTCATTGTAGACTTTTCAAGATTATATTTAATGTTTGTTTGATATACAATGATATTTTTATATAAAAGTAAATCAATTAATTGTAATTAATTTATGACTTACTATTTCAATTTTTAGAAAAATTGCTAGTTTTGAATAATATTTAATTTATAAGACTATATATTCCAAATCAATCACAAAATATTATAAATTTAAACGTTTTGAAGGATCACATTAAATATGTATTAATAATTAATGTTTAAGAAATATGTAAACAACAAAATAATTACATTAATATAAGTAATATTGATAAATTATCCAATCATATGGTATTAACTCAACCAACTAAATTCCTCAACTTTCAAGAAGGAGACCTAGGTTTGAATCTTGCCAAGCAATACATGCATAGTAGCCAAGTTGTAATACCACTCTATGGTCATGATGTAATATGCGTGGGGCTTGTCTCAATCCCATGTAACCAATTAAAAATATATTAGAAAATTACCCAAGGCATTGTTTAGCAACAGGAAATGACAAGCAATCGTATGAGCATGATCCAAGTTCAAGTCCTTGTATTGTGATGGTCATTCCCTTGATAAGGTGGTTTGTTTTAGTATGCTTTGTTATAAATTATAATACCCTGAAACCATGGTAATGTGGTACGTTGTGTTAGAAAAATATTACATCATCTACATAGTTAGTTATGATCAGACGGTTGGTAAATAGTTGTTAAAACCAACTACCATCATCTTCGTTGTACAAATACGTGTTTCTTGTTTAATGAAAATTTGTCCAGCACCCTGCTGGGCCAACATGGGGTATCAGATCATTCTGCTCATCATTTCTGAGAGAGTGAAGGTGATGTTATGCACAAACCATGGCCGATTGTGGATCGAAGGAGAATATTGTCTTTTGTGTGGTTGTTTCAATGCTTGCAACCATTGCCCATAAGGTGTTTTGTCCGGTTCATGGTTGTTTCAACACTTGCAACTGTTGTACAAGAGGTGAAGGTAATTCCCAATAATATGGGACACCATTTCTGCGTAATTTTTTATGTGCACCATTTCTTCTTAACTTTTTGTATGCCAGCATAAATGTAATCCCCAACAATATGGAGCACAATCTTCTGCATTTATTCATGCTGAGTGAAGAATAAGAGGAAGTCTAGTAATGGAAGTCATTGCCGGCTTGAACATTATTCATTTGATTGTTCTTGTAAACATTCAAGCTTGAACTATGTTTGTGGATGTTGGTTAATTGAAGATCACATTGTTGGTTAATTGAAGATCACATTGATGACTCAAATATAGAAGAAATTAGATTGTGAGGAATAGGACGTGAGGAATATTGGTGTATCTTGCCACCAAGAAAACATCATGGTCCAATCCATAGAGGTTAAGTTTTTTAATTTGTTAAAGATTGCAGGCTGGACAAGTGTGACGTCCAACTGCTTAGAATATGTCAATGTTTGTTGGACATTTATTCATTAAGCATATCTGCACTGTTGTGTATTGGAAAGAAGATTTTGCCAGAGCCTGCTGGCATCATGATGCATTCAACTGCTTTTAAAAAATGAAAGCAGGCGGATGCAAAATCAGCACTCTTGTTTATAATTCGCTGCTGTTGAAATCTCAGCATTGCAATATTATTCCAGAACATTTGGTGAGCATTGTGCATACAACACATTTGGAGGGTGTTGTTCCAGAATATTGGGAGGCCCACGCTGCAAAAGGAGAACACTGCCAATCAGTGGAGAGAAGACGTGTTAGAAGAACATTCAAATATTATAAAAGAGAGTTTGGAGGATGCCCCACTTGTGAGAAGAAGTTTTGACTTACGTGTGTGTTAGAACGCATCCTCTGTGTGCATAATATGGGAACGAAGTAAAGAGACTAAGATTTTGTTGAGAAGTTCTATTGAAGATGGAATTTGCTAAGACATTTCACCAAAGCTGAAATTCAAAAACCAGTGTGTTGTTCAGATGTGAGACAAAGTGTGGGGAGCATAAGGAGAGAGCAATTATTTAGTTCATGGACATAGTTTGGGATGAGTTTGCAGGCTGTAGCCCAACCATATGTCGAAGGTGAGGCACAAATAAATGAAGTTTAAAAAATGTAAGCAATAAAGCTACCACCAATGTTTGACAATCTCAGCTCAACCCTAAAAACAAAGAAAATCTCGAGCCTTGGGGGTGATTAAAATAAATGAACATGCTCTTTTTTCAAAAAAAAAAAAAAAAAAAAAAAACGCTTAGTGGGGGGTTTTGAAGTAAAAGAGAGTTAAAACAAAGTGGAGTGTAATTTAACAATATATGAGAGAAGTGACCATTGGATTTAAAAGATTTGTGGAGGATTTTATTTTTGAAGAGCACCAAATTTAATTTTCCAAGCGGAAAACAAAGTTTTTAAGTGGAGAAGCATGTCTTTATCCCACACGCAATGTTAAAGGGATTTTTCTGACATTCAAATATTATTATCTCAAAAAAAAATATAATAAATTTATAAAGATTTAGGTGGGCAATTGTGAAATAATTGTAGTGCATAACTTTGCTTGGGCGGTATATAATTAATTTTTTTAGAGTATAGTGGTATTTATACTCATTGGAAATCATTTTTTGATCCCGATATACTCGTTCCTATTAAATAAATGTTAGAGGATGCAATAATTTGAAGGCTTCATGATCAAGACATTTTTCAGCTTGACAGGGGGTCATATGGTTGATCCAGCTACGATTCATTTTGAAGACTGAATTAGACTGCATTGTCTTCTGGAGATAATGCTTTATTTGAGAGATTTGGAGACCCTATGTTTTGTGGATAGTAGAGTGTGTCGCTATTCGCATATGCTCTGGTGAATGACTGTGTGCATCCCTGTTCACGAGCAAAGTATTGTACCTGTGATTGCTCGAGTGTGCCCCTAATCAAAGAGGTTTGTAGATAGATGAGTGTGTCCCTATTTGCAACTATATAGATAGATAGCATGTGTTTACCTATTCACGATGATGTAAAATCTTGGAGACTTGTGTTTGTCCCTATCCTTGATTGAGTCTAGTGTGTTCAGTCTCATTGAGGTGAGCAGTTGAGTTTGTCCTTGTTCACGATGATGTATGTCATGGATTATAGTGTATGTACTAATCAACGAAACTTTGAGTACTTGGTGAACTATTGTGCATGTTCAAGTTCATCAGGTGATGGGAGTTATTTGGGTTGTTTTGTTTGCCTCAGTCCAACTATTAGTGTTCCTGCTCTATTTTGGAATATAATGTAATAAGGGGGGGGAATGTTAGGAGAATATTACTTCATCTACAGAGATAGTTATGTTCCTGCTCTATTTTGGAATATAATGTAATAAGGGGGGGGAATGTTAGGAGAATATTACTTCATCTACAGAGATAGTTATGATCAGATGGTTGGTAAACAGTTACTAAAACCAACTACCATCATCTTCTACAAATACATGTTTCTTGTATAATGAAAATTTGTCCAGCACCTGGCTGGTCCAACACGTTGAAATACTAAATACTACAATAACGCTCTCATGATGTAATATGGTTAAGGCCCTTTTCAACTCCGTATGCTTATGATCAATTAAAAGAATTACTCCATATGACCAATTAAAAGAATAATATTAATAAAATTAAGAGACAGAGACAGGACACATGGAGATTACGGTTGGTAATATCAGCAGTGTAGTCACTCTTAGTGTTTCGTAAAGGAACTACCGAGTAATTGCTTCTACAATTTGTTCGAAATGAAATTATAGCTAAGTTGATTCTAATGGTATATTGATCTAAAGAGAACAGTGTTTCCATTTTCAGTGTTCCATTAGGATTCTGCAAGAGAAGATAGTGGATGGTTTTAGAGGGTCTGTTTATTTCAAGTTTTAAAATGCTATAATTTTTTTATATTGAAATTTAAATATTTTAACACAGTGATTTTGTTGTATGCGTTTTGACTTGTTATTATCTTGGGGATTTGTATATTTTATAGTTTTGAATTTTTTTTTAAGCATTTTGATATCCTGAATGCTAGTGAACATTTCTTCCTCTCGAACCTGCCAAACTTTTGAACATTCTGGTTAATATATATATATTCTATTTGGTCTAATGTAAAGTGTTTTTGGTATAATTTTAATTTTCAGGGACATGGGCACTGGGTTAATACTCTTGCTTTGAGCACAGAGTATGCACTTCGAACAGGACCCTATGACCATACAGGGAAACAGTATTCTTCAGCTGAAAAAATGAAAGAGGTGAGTCATCATATGCACTTTACATTTGGTTCATGCATAATAATGCATGTTCATACAAATTAAAAACTACTTTTTACCAGTTGGTTATGGTTTGCATTACACAAACTTATTTTAATCTACTGCAATTTAATAGTTAAAAATGAAAAATGGAATTCTTGTCATAGCATCCTCTTCCACTAATTTCTTGATCTGTAATTATCAGCAGCTCATATTCTTGTGTAGAAGATCACTTAACATATGACAGTAGTAGAATGTGGTATCTAAGATCTATTTGTTAGGGATGTCACCTTAACTTAATGTTTAAGCAACTACTTAACCTTAGGAGTTAAAGTACTGCATTATGTTGTCTAAGTACTTTTTCTTAGCATTGTATTTTTACATTATGCATGTCATACTATGATCCTTTTATAAAGGTCAACAGTAATTCCTTTTTTAATTGGATATAGTTTGAAGTAACCTTGCTGATTACAACGTCTCTTTAATCCTTGTTGCATACAAATTTACTAATAGGCTGAGCGTTACTGGCAATTATCTCGTTGCACAGGAGGGTTTAAAATTCTATAATAAAGTGAGCCTCAAGAATGTTAGTGGTCATAATAATAAATTCATAACAAATTATTAGATGACAAAAGTTGCATCATATCAAGTTTCATTATATTGATTGGTAAGGTCATCTTCAGAAAGGTTTCAATTGTTTTGTGACTTTGAATTTTTTAGCTCATCACGCATTGGTACTACTGATAAGGTCAATTGTCCACATAAATGTTTGCCACTTCTATTTTATCTTTGTTAGTTGTTTGCCACATCCAAATACTTGTTCTGTGAGAATTAGTCATATTTGGACCTTAGCAGCTGCATTCACTAAACATTATCCTTTAGATTCGATATTCAGCGATTTTCAAAGGATTTGGAATTTGTTTGCTTCTGTTCAGCAATTATATTCGCCATGCAATATTTTGCATTTTTCCTGTTTCTATTACCTCATTTGTGATGTTCTCCCTATTTTTGCACCCTCTTCTCTGACGATTCCTGTCTTTTGTCCTGTTACAAATCATCCTCAGTGCCATGATGACTATTGTAAGTTTGTAACCCTAGGTTCCGCTGCAGCGCACATTTCAGTCTCTCTTTTGCCTTCCAAATGCTTGAATATTGAGTCACAAGAAAGTTGATCGCGTGCTATTTCAGATTCCTGCTATGCAACCACGTTTAGACTTTTGGCCCTCTAGACGTGAGTGAATAAAATTTGTGTGCAGAAACATCTGAGAGAAATCGAAGAATTCAGGTACCTTTTGTGACTTCTGTTCTCAAATATCTCACCTATATATTTCTTATTTGGCCTCAGCTTTATTTAAATCCACTCAATCCATGTGTATTGAATATGTTGCTGGTACATGTTTATTTTATTATTGATCTTTTAGAATATATATATTTTAATATGTTATATGGGATTGAAATGGGCCACACCCATATTACATCATGACCACATAGTGGTATTACAACTACTAGGCTATTATGCTTTAATTTTTTTTAAAGCAAAAAACCCCTTGCAGGGCCGCCTTGGTTTGAGAGACCACGACTAGGGGGTTCTACACCGTCAAAGTCACCCGGGAGTTGCGCCCGGCCCTGCCCGCACCAACATTATCAATTGGATTTTGGGTACCCAATTCAACTTTTTGGTAGGATGGAGATTTGAACCTGGGACCTCCCTTGGAGGATTGCCCTCTCTTCTCCAACTCACCTACAACACCTGGGTAGCTATTATGCATGTATTGCTTGGCAAGATTTGAACCTGGTTTTTCTTCTTGATAGTTAAGGAATCTAACTAGATGAGCTAATGCCATTTGATGATAAGAATAAATGTTTCGTTAAAGTCTTCTTTGGGAAATGATTTTGAAATAATTAATAAAATTTAGATAAGGAAAATTAAAATAGAAGTGAAATGACTTAACTAGAAGGATTTATTTTTAATTTCTATTATTTTAAACATTTAAATTAATAAAAAAATTTTACGTTCTTGCTTGTCGAACTTAAGTGCGAACTTTATAATTGGGTGACAAACTTTTCTCGAATTTTATCCATCAATTTTTCTAGGCTCAAAATTCAATAGAACATTATAAGGGTGGCTTTGATTTTTATTGTTGACTCTTTTCATTTTTCTGTGTTCATGGTTTATACTGTTTGTTTCCTTCCTATAATAATTTTTGGGTGTTTATTTCCTTCCTGGAAATATTTTGAATGTTTCTTTCTTCCGTAGACCCAACTGTTTCCATATTTTGATATAATTCTTTTAATACCCTTGTATTGCATTTTATCTTGAGATAGTTGTTTTTGCTTTGATAAGGCTTCTATCTCAGTCACATGATAACTAATTTTTTTAAATTATACCCCTAGTTCTTTATCATGGTGCTCGTGCCTGTGATTGTGCCTTTAATGTCAATATTAATATTATGCTCACCAAGCCAACATGTTGTGTGTATTTTAGGGATAATATATAATGGAGGTGTGTTACGACAAACTTCATAGTAGTTGTGGATGAGGACAATCAATATGTTGAATATGATGAGCTAAAACAGAAAGCCTCATTATCCACCGACAATGGTGCTTATAGGAGCGGAAGACATGTCAACAAAAGCCAATTCATTCAATTCCAGAACTAGAAACAACTTACATGAACAGAGGCAAATTCCGCTCTAATTCAACGAAAGGCCAGAAGAAACACGCTCATATAGTATTCCATGCCAGAACCTCAACAAAACAAATAATCACAAATTCCAGAGAGATCAAAGCAGCATTCCACTTACACTTTAAAGGACTATCGAAATCTTCTTCCACATTCTCCCAAATCCTACACTGCAATTTTCTCCCAAACCAACAATCAACCCCCCAAACCTTGACAACAAGAAGAATTAAATAGAATTCCGAGGGGAGAGGAAGATCAAGAGGATGGGGAAGCTGAGGCTCAACAGTCGGGGTTTTCTTTTAATTGTTTTTTTGGTAATTATTTTAATAGATTAACAGTGGGTTTTTATAGAGGATCCCAAAACCTTATGTACAAAATTAGCCATACTTCTAATGATGTATCATGCCTCCTAGCTGGAAATATAAGCCTAATTGCAAGGAAAGCAAACCCTAGACTAATTGCCATGAGGCTACAAAAAGGGCAATTAAGCCTGATTAACCATATAACGAAATGGAAAAAAACCGGGAAAACAACAAGTAAAAGCCGAAGAAACTGGAACATGGAAATCGGAAGCACAACAGCCAAACACCAGAAAATGCTAATCCTGGTCCTCCTGATCCTCCGAATTCTGACGCTTCTGGTCCTGCTTCAAAATTTTAATCATGGAATTGACGGTAGTGAGAATAGTTGAAGCCAGTTCCAGAAGGGATTTACCAGGAGGAATCTCCCTATCACTGTCAGTGTCCGACAGAATCTGCTGCGAAAGGACGTCCTTCTCCTTTCTTCAGACGCCCAATACTTTGTTTGGCTGTTCCGTTCAGTCCTCTCACATTCCATGGGAACTTTCATCTGGACAGTTTGAGGTTCCTCTTGCCTCCCCTTCCTAGCTGGGGGGGAGGTTTTGGTACATGCGCTTCATCCGTCTGAGTATCGGAGTCATCCAGCACCAACAGACGTTGGGTTCCATTTGCAACATCTGTCGCTGTCTCTTTGTCTCGTCTATCTTTGTTAGGAGGACGGCCCTGCTTCCTCGCACTACCAAAATCCACACTTTGCTTTCGGCTCCTCGTAATTCGGGGGCTAATGTGACCAGGATGATCACCCCTCCTACCTAGGAGGTAATCATCTAGCAATGTTTGTAAATTGAAATCGGGGTGGCCTTAGTCCTGGAGCTTGGGTGAATCAGATTGAGTGATGTTTTGGGAGGGAGTCCAATCCTTCTCCTCCTGCGAATGGCTTTCCAGGCGGGATTCTGCTCCTAGCTGGGTGTTTGCTCCAAACTGCACAGGGTCCGTTTGGTGGGTGAAATTCTCAACAGGCTGGGAGAAATCACCGCGGTCTTTGGAGGGGCCTGGAGATTCATGGCCCATCGCATTTGGAAGATTTGACTTCTTCGCCGGTCCTTCGCCATGTTCCAGGGGGTTACAGGTTTCATGCTTCTGCTTACCCGGTTTTTGAAGAGGACAATTGGACTGGAGGTGCCCTTGAGAACGACACTGGGGGTAGAAAGCTGGCCTATTCTCATAGACAATAGCTTGTTTGTGAAGAACGGTGCCTCTAGACCGGAGAGTGATGGAGGATGGGAGCTCCGCCTCCAAATCCGTCAACACGCAAAAACGGGCTTGGACGAACCTTGTTCGAGCTCGGGTGGGGGGGTCAATGGTGACCAACTCCCCTATGGAGCGAGCAATACCTCTTATTACATTTTCATGCCATCCGAAGAGGGGAAGACTCGGGAGCCTAACCCATATTGGGGCAATATTGATGTTCTGGGTGTCAGGATTGAAGTCCATGCCCCACTTCCTAAGAAACAGACTTCTACGGCCTAGAAACCATGGCCCACCAGCCAGGATTTTACAGTAGTCCTCCTTGTTGTTCAGTCTAATAGCGAAAAAACCCCGGGATAGGGCCGCCAACTCCATATGTCCAGAGGTCCTCCATTTGCTTGCCGCCCACTTGCGAATGGTCTCCATGTCGGGACGACCACCAATGAACTTACCTATGAGGGTATACTTCTCATACTCCACGAAGCTTGAGAGTACTTCCGTCGGGATGTCCAGCTCATCCCCAGCCGGGAACAACTCCTTGCCGCTTAGGGTTTCTGAAGCCGTTGCCAGGGCATACGACTTCTGAGGCCCACCCCCCCATTTGTCTGGTGGGTCCTTACCTCGACTAAAACCGTCGTCAATCCATTCTCCTTCATCTGGCAAGGACGCGCCTCCGAATCTCCGGACCCCGGGTGCCCTTCGCCTGCTCCGTTGTGCCCCTGGTTCGAACCGCTGCCGCCCTCGTGCTCTCCCGCAGAGGACTTCCCGCCCATCGGCACCTCCGCCAATAGTCAAAGAAATTCGATGATTTGGGTTCTAGTTCAGAGCATGATTTTTAGGATTTAGTTTTCTTTTAATTGTAACTGTAACTATAAATTAATTAATTTTAGTAATTAAATTATCTATTTACTCATTTCATAGTACTAAATTAATTAATACAGTTACTAATTTCTCTTGTTAATTATTAACATTAGTATTTAATATTTTAAGTATTAATAATGCTAACATTATTATTAATACCTTACTTGTCAAATAATTAACCAATTAAGTTCTATATTTCGAAACACAAGTATTAATGCATCTTAATGATAAATTAAGAGCCTAAGCAACACAAGGGCTCTTGCCAAAAGCTATCCTTGCCCGAACTAAGATGCATTTAATAATAAGCAAGAAGATAGATAATGCACAAACATTACTATTCTCTAAGCAGGAGGCATCATGATAACTACAAGGTTATCAACCACCTAAGCACAGGGATAAGGGCTCTTTTGCCTTTATAGCAACCTCCTTGCTCGATGATGCATTTAATCACACATACACACATGCAAATGTTTCTACATGATTGTTTTACCCCTGTGGCTATCAGACTGAAAATCCATCATCTCCCATTTCACACTTCTCTCAACTCTGGTGGTTGTCCCATACCAATCCACCCGTGAGAGTACCTGGTCCTGCAACCACAAAATTCATCAGCAGTACCATGTTCTACAAAATAACATAATCCAACTCAAGTAAGCATAAAGTATAACTATCAACTCATCTTGATAGAACAAAATAGAATCATGCATTAATTATCAACACATTAGTACATCAATCAAACAACAATGGAGGTCTTGCCAAGATGGGCTATTACAAGACAACTTTCTGCAGATATCTCTCTATGAATATAGTATTCTAGTCAATATGAGTTTCAACTAATTGAGTCTCCACGAGTACAAATAATGGTGATCATGATTGCATTTATAAAGAGGAGGCCAATAAGCAAGCTGCTAATATTGGGTATGCTCATAAGATTAAGTGGGCTAATAACATGTGATAAAAAGTGGTTGGATGAAGCAAGGGGAAAGCCTAATGTGGTTATAAGTTGAAAAAGACCTAGGCCTGTGTCATAAACAATTGATTGTTGTGGTGTATAATATTTCTGTCTTTCGTTATTTAAGAGAGTGGCTAATGGTGTTACTATGGACATGGATGACTTTAATTGAGGTCATCATTACATTGAGGGGCTTGTGATGTGAATTGTTCTTTCACCAATATTTTTAAGATCATGGGGTGTGCTTATTGGTGGGTCATTCCAATTCAGAGTTGTCCAATAATTGCATAGTATTGAGTGCTGGAGAAGTGCTCCATGAGATGCTTGAGTTTATTGTGGAATATAATTCTAGAAGCAATAAGTCTCGGGCATAGCATTGGTGGTGAATGATTGGAACTTTTACATTCCCTTGGTGCTTCAGTAGATGTGTACTTATTATAATCTTGTAAAAGCTATTGGTTGTCTTTATGGTTCGAGTTGATGAAGGCATGCACCCTTGCTAACACTATAACTCTTATGGAGCTTTATTTTCAAAAGATGAAGGAGAGATCTTTATTAGTAGCAGATTGAATCTCTATGGGCTTAGGACACATTGAACCATTGGAGATTAATGAAGTATGACACTACGATGCATAAGATGTTTTTGTTATGTTTGAATTTATATCCTTAGTTCATAAATGTGGGGGACCAAACACATGGTTTGGAGGCTTTTGCAATATACACCATTTTTTTTTATCAAAATAAGAAACGTAATTTTATCATTTGAATTTATTATTTTTTTGTTAAGAGATCATAGATGATTAATCCATATGGATTTATGAAGGTCATTTGGGAGAATAAAAAGTTGATGTCAAGGAAGAACTGTCAAGCAAGGTTAACCGTACAAGCATTCAAAACAGGGCAGCATTGTGTTTCAGCCATAACTCCTCCAAATGAAGTCATATTTCAATGAAAATTCAGAGGAAAGTTCTTAACATCTATAAGAATACGCTCAGAATTAATTTAAGCTAAAAATGCATCCCATGACCCTGAAAACATAGGGAAAAACAATCAAGACTAGTGAGTAGTTGTTTTGGCATAAGTAAACAAAATCAAGTCCAAATTGACTAATGCTTCTTGTAGATGAGAGATGACTCATGGGGTTATGTGTGATATAAATTTTATGTCTAAAAACATCTGTTTGGTAGTCAAAATGACAAACCTCACTCTGCTGTACAATCCTATATTTTGTTGTAAATATCATGTCATGCTAATGTATCCACCTTATAGTTATGTAAGTTATGGGAAGTTGGAAGGTAGTTGTAACTCTTGGCCTCGTACATTCTTGATTGTTCATTTATTTATTCTTCTACCACAACAATGCAAAGGTCGATTGCAGTTCATGAATCCTTTCTGCATTTCTTACATTTGGTATCAAAGCAAGCTGATATCAGAGGAGCTTCAATTTGTGAAGGTGACCCAATTGTTGAGGAGTGGGAGACATCTCTAGAAGTTCGTGAAAGCATGCTGCCACTGGCGAATCTAGAAATGATTAGTCACAAGTTTCATGCATGGAGAAGACCTTGTTGATTGGAGAACATTTCTTGTTTTATTCTTGTTTATGTTTCAAAACATTTTGTTGATCTTGGATGAGTTATAGAGCCACTTGAGAAGCTTTTTAATTGTGTTGTCACAAAAATTGCTACTATCTAGTGCATGGAATGTGTTGTTTGAAGTAAAAGCATGCTGTCCAAGAAGCATTGCATTGGAGGTTTGAAAATATCATCTAGTTTGTATCTTGCTGCCCTTGTGTTGAAGTTGCACTAGAGTCGAGCAAGATTCAAGTACATGATTGGGCCGTTTGGAGAAGAGCTGTTGTTTAAAGAAATTGCTAACTGAATAAAGGGTTGTTTTTAGTGAAGTTTGACCTTGTCGTTCGTTGACCGGGCCGTGTAGTAAGAAGGTCATCTAAAGAAGATATGAGGGCTGTCTGAGTTTATGTTTGTTGGAAAGGATGTCTTGTCAGTTTGTGTTTTTGTTTTTTGATTTTGTATGAGAACATGGAGTTTATTAGCTTGTGGAATGTTTGCATGTTAAGTGCAAGTCCGGTTTGCTAAAGCGTGGACAAAGAAATTGCTATTCTAAAGCATAATAAGATACAAATGTTTTGAAGAAAAAAACTAGTTTGATATAACATAACAAAGTGATATCCAACACAATGCTAGTTGCTTAAGACGTCATATGCCATCATCAGGAGCTGATTTATTGCAGTTCGAGGCACTAATTGAGTTGCGAGTATAGGCATATGTACACTCATTGGAAAGCTCTTTTCGAGCCTATTTTAATGGAAGGATTATTTGGCAGTTTTGTGAAGATTTGCCATGGCTACTAATGACCTGAAGATGATGCTGCCCAATTTACAATTATTGAAAGGTGACAACTATTCCGCTTGGAGTTTGAAGTTAAAGTTTCACCTGGAGTTCGAAGATCTATGGGGAGTGGTATCTGGCACTGTGCAAAGATATGTTGCTGACCTAGATGGACAAAGAAAGTTCGATAAAGTTGATTGGAAAACCAGATTGATTGTAATGTTCGACATGACTAACGAGATACAACCATTTATTCATGATGTTGTAACTATGGAAGATCATGGATAAACTTAATATGGTATTTGAGTACAAGAATTGTAATCAAATTCTACACCTATAGATCCAATTGCATTGGCTAAAGATGAAAAACAGTGAGAAGTTGGAAGGCTTTCTATGACGGATTGTTGAGTTGCGAGCCTTGCGAGCCTCGCTACAAGCATTAGGCGAAATCATTAATGATGATGTGCTTGTTCCAATAGTGTTGGGTGCACTTCCACCAGGGTTCAGTGTTTTGGTAACAACTCTGAATGTGACTAATTAGAGTCCTACTTTTGTGTGAACTTGCTTCAGCAGGAGGAAGCAATTCAAGAGACATAGATTGAAAATGAACGTGCTTTGCTTACGCATCAAAAGGCAAGAAGTAGATGCAGTTGAAGAAAGGTAGCGGGCCTTCCAACAAGCACCAAAATCAACACAAAGGCAAAGGGCAAAAACAACCACCACCACCAAGGACAAAGGAACTATTCAAGTTCCAACATCACTTGTTTGATCTGTGGGAAACCAGGACATGTACTTTAGAAGTGATGGTACAATAGATTCTTATAAGGTTCTTCTTAGAACCAACTGAAGCATTTAGGAGGCAAGCTGAAGAGTTCTCATTGTCAAACGATGAATGTACCTCAATGCTAACATGACAATGTAGCTAAGGACGTTGATTTTGATGCAAAAGGACAAGGCTATGTTTGTTTAGTTCCATCTCTTGATGCTGTTTTGAAGTCAAGCCTAGTTTTGTACGTTGATTTTGGAGCTACTAGACACATGATAGGCTAAAAGGAATGGTACGTGAGCCTTGACCATTCATCTTATTGCGGGCAAGTTACACTTGGTGGCAATTCGACATACATCATTGTTGGAATAGGTGATGTTTGTTTGCATCTCGGAGTACATACCTGTAGCCTGATTCAAGTTCTTCACATGCCTGGCCTCACAAACAACTTGCTTTCCATGAATGAATTGATTGATCACAATTTGTGTGTTGAATTCTTGAAAGCAGGTGCCAAGAAACCCTGTCTCATTCGATAAAAATCCAAAGGTTTGACGATCATTGCTCGTGTTACTAGCATAGGCAAAATGTTTCAACTTGTGGTTATGATGCGAGGCAACCAAGCTTTGGTAGCGAAGGAAGATGAAGCTACCTCACCTTGGCACATATGATTTGGACATCTCAGCTTCAATCAACTAAATTCACTCTTACATCATGACATAGTATTTGGACTTCCATCTTTAATGAAGCCTCATAACCTTCATACGATTTTTTTAGCCAAAAAGCAATGTTGAGCCCCATTTGGCTCCAACAGTCGCAAAGTGATTGGTCCACTCAACTTTGTGCATATTGATATGTGCAGACTGATGAATTCGATTTTCAATGGCTATAGATATTCTCAAGTGTTCGTTGATGATCATACACGACAAATGTGGGTGTATTTCCTAAAGACCAAGGATGAAGCTTTCCACCATTTCAAGGAGTTTAAAGCTTGTGCGGAGAAGCTTGTTGGTCTTTTCATTCGTATACTCCACATATCCACATATTTCTAAGACGAGGCATGGATAGGAAGCAAACCTTCCATATCACATATCTGCGTGTTTGAATGTAGTACATTCATGCACATTCTGAAGCAGAAGCAGATGAAGTAGGAGGAGAAATCCAAGCGATGTATCTTCATTGGATATAATGAGTCAAAGGGATATCGTGTCATGGATCCTGACACGAAGGAGCTGTATACTAGCAATGATGTGTTTGATGAGAAGAACGAATGTACCTCTTCTACACCAGACGCTGCGGACTAAGCACTTGTTAATTTGCTGTTTGATGATGATGAAGATGATGGAGCCTCTAAGAGAGAGGATGTTGATTTTGATGAAGATGATTGAGATGTTCCCGATGGAGCAAATGACCAAGGACCATCCACTTCAGGTGCCACGCGCAGACCCAAGTGGTATCTTGGTATAGCTTGTGATGCGCACTTAGATCGTGTTCGAGACTCATATAGTTCTAGACCAAGAACTTGGAGCAAAGTTTGAAATGAAGTCAGCCTAGCCTTGATGAGCACTATGGTGCAAACATATGAACCTTCAATAGTTCACGAAGCTCTTGCGTCGAAGGAGTGGAAGGGTGCCATGAATGTCAAGTATCAAGCATTGCTAAAGAACAAGATGTGGCAACTTGTTGATCCTCCACCTAGCAATAAATCCATTGGTTGCAAGTGGGTATTCAAGACCAAATACAAAGTGATTGGAGCATTGACAAATACAAAGTAAGGCTTGTTGCAAAAGGCTATGCAGAGAAAGAAGGAATTGTTTATGATAAAACTTTTGCATCAACAACGAAGATCAAGACCATGCTGATAGTTTCCGCAATGATTGCATTGTTTGGATGGAAGTTGCATCAAATAGACATGACGAGTGCATTTCTCAATGGAGACCTCAATGAAGAAGTCTACATAACACAACCAAAGGGATTTGTCATACCTGGTCAAGAGAATAAGGTATGCAGGCTTATCAAATTTCTCTATAGGCTGAAGCAAGCACCCTGAGCCTGGTATGTGAAGATTGATGAGCATCTCTTGTGACATGGATTTTGTTGCAGTCTATATGATCCGAAATTGTACTTCAAAAGGCATGGAAGAGAGGTCATGATCATCATTGTGTATGTCGACAACTGGATATCATTGGGAATTGAGTAAAGATGATTGAAGAGACCAGGAAGGCGTTGAAGCATTCATTCGACATGACTGATCTCGGGCTAATGCATTATTGTCTTGGCTTGGAGGTGTGGTAGACGCGACTAGGTTGGATCCTATGAATATAGATCAACTAATGGATGTCACCAATAGGTGTACATACTAGGGAGCCCATAACCTATTCAAGGTTGTTAAGCAACATCAATTTTCATCTCAGGGTAAGTGGCATATGCTTGACCAAGTTAAGTGTTTTTCTCATGGTTAGAGTTTAATGTAATGGGGACCATCACTTCCAAGGGAAGGCAAATGATTAGAGAAAAGTAGAGATTGCTCCAGATCTCAAGGATAATGATACCATAGCACGATTAGCTTACAATCCTTGGTCCCATCTAGATTTCTCACCAAATAGGCAAATGCCATTCCTTCTTTTGACACGAGACTTTCTAATGGAACCGACACATGGCACCATGAACACTTCTATTGCATCTTTGTTATGGTAGCAACCTCAATGGTCCCAATGCACACAAGCAGATAGGCCTGTGGTGCCAACTCCAAGTGTCACCATCAAATATCATAATACATAAAGGAAATTCTTACAGTGCTAGTCACCAGGGACACATCTACATACATGCAGTATTGCCTTTTGGTATTTCATGAACTAGAGCTAGCTATAGAGGGATTAGAATGGATAGTTTTGTAACCACCACTGAAACTACTTCTTGATATGTTGGGAAGTTAAAATTGTTTCATCTTCCTATTGATTGTGACCATTGTACATTTATATATAGCTTAGGATTATCTTAAGTTAATACTTTTACTTCTTTTGGTCCTTTTTGCTCTTCTCATTCTTCCTTTCTCACTCTACAAACTCAAGTTGTTCCTATAGTGCCTAAGCTTTTATTGGGCTACTAGATTTAGTGCATTGGAAAAGAATGTCTTGCGCCCTCTAATGCCACGTACCTCGTGTACTAAACCTATGCATTTTTGTTAACATAGCCACATGAACCTTGTATTCTATAGTATATCTGCATTTGCATTATCTCTAAATAAAGTTACTTTCTTGTGAGAATTGTTTTGTTGTTCATTGTTTTTTTGTTGTACAACTCTTAAGCATAACTTTTTGGTGCCACAAGTTGGTTTAAGGATAACATTAGTTTTCCTTCATGCCATAATATGCTGGGCCCATGGTGCATATCATAAAATTGAAGTTTTTTGAAGATATAATACATAGCATGTTTACATGAAAGCGAGTTGGTAGATTTTATTGAAAATTATGCATCAAACTAGAATTGCAATATACACTCATTTGCACCTTGTTTGCGTTTGGAAACTTTTAATAGTTATAAATTATACATATGCTGGCCAAAAATTTCATACTTCCACTCCTTATATAGCTTTATCTCCCATCTTGAACATATTTGTAAGGTAAAAGCTTGTGCTTGAATCCTCCATCTAGTTTTTGTTTGCAAAAACCTTCCTTTAATGCCACATTTATGCCATTCAAAGTTTAGGCATGATAATATTAAAAACATTATGAATTTGAGCCTTCAAGTTCTTCATAGTTGGCATCTCATAAGGTTTAATGTCTTTGTCCAACTCTCAAGAGTGCTATGGCTTCAATGGTTACCATATGCAGTGTTGTGTGTTTAACAAGCATGAATTAACTCTCTTGAAAATCCTATACAAAGGAAATACTACAAAGTAAAAGGGTATATCAAATTATTATAGGTGATGAAACTAGACCATGAAAATCAATCAAACTAGATCAATAAATCTGATGAAGCATTAGATCAAATTGGCATGTTCATCTTAGAGGACCTCAAATTTTATTTTAATAAATCAATATACCACATGAAGGATGGAGAATATTTGAAGATCTTTTTGGTAAACAAAACATAATCCATGCACATCATTTGAATATGCACTGGACATAAAATCCTTATCAAAGCAACATTCTTGCATTGGTAAATCCCACTTGCCCTTGAAATGAAAAGGATGAGAGATTATATAAACCAATCCAACTGAAGAAATAATTTAAAATTCTAAATTTTTGTAGCCAAATACATACCATCCACCTGCCTGAGTAGGATTGTAGGCAAACAAGTATAGGTTTGCTAGGCAACCCATTGAAGCTTGGGATTGCCCAACTTCTGGAGGAATGGAGGCTAGTGGTCTCAAAAAGTATGCTTGATGAAATCATCCAGCTGAGGGGCACTAACAATGTTGCCACCAAACCATTTTTACAACTCATTACTTCCCAACTAGAAAGATATTGGTATTCCTAGGAATGGTGCACCATAGAAGAAAAGTTGACTGTTGCATTTCATCAGTCAGAAGAGTTGTAGCTTTAGTTGGCTAATGGGTGCACCACATCGACTTAGGGAAAAGGATGCGGATGAAATACCACGAGTCATGTTAGGAGGTTCAACAGTTTCAAGCCTTGCTTGCCCAACATTAGATACCATCACTTGATGCTTGTGTTGTACAACCTACATGGATAGAGGATCCAGTGGCGTAGTTGGCGAGGACATTGACCAATTTAGAGAAGTGGTAGATGTAGGCAGCTAAATACATCGAACCAAGATGGCAAATGTGGTGCCATCTTAAATGTCACCTGAGTGAGTTAATTGTGTTCATTTTGTTTGTATATAAGTGTTGATCGAAGCATTGTTAAGTGTTTGTCATTTTGTACAAATTATGTTTTTTCCATGTGCATGACACCTAAACGTAATAAGACAAAGTGTTGTGTTATGTCTTGTCTGATTAATTTCAAATAGCGTTGTATCATTGTATTGTCATTGTGTTGTGTTGGTATTGTTAGTGAAGATGAGATCATTTTGTGTTGTGACACGGAGAACTACATTGCTGTAAGTAATGTATATCAATTGCACATAATGAAATCATTATGTTGTTCATACGTTCTTTTGATGTGTTCGCTCTAATTGTTTGGGTATAAATAATACATATTACAAAGATTACTTAGAAGTTGGTAAGAAAATATATAAGAAGGTTTGTTTTGCATCTGCTATATAATTATTTGTTGCAATGTTCTTTGTTGCATCTACCTTTGAGTCCATTATGTTGTTGAAGCTCCAGTGGTTTTTGCTTGGTTCATGGTGGTTACAAATCTGCCATGAGGAAAGGATTTGGTGTTATTGCTTCTTGAGCTCCACACGACTGCATTCCGGGTCTCTGCACAGTATGAGGGATTTGCCATGGTGGATACTGCGCAGGATAGACAGGAGCTGGAGCAGCAACTACCGGAGAAAGTGGTGGAGTTTCTCCCCACTGCCACTTTCCTGAAAGGAGCAAAAGATGCTCCGCACGTACTGCTTCCTCAAAGATTTGAGGGAATCTCTATTCACCTGATTGCAGTAGGAGGAGGCTTATGTCCGGGTGGAAAGCCCAAACATAGAAGAGGTGGGCCTGGGCGGGTGTCGGCCGGATGTCCCTTGGAATTCTCTTCCAACTCCTCCAGAATCGGGCATTGAAGTCTGTGATGTCCTCCAGAGGTGCTCTTGTGATGGTGGAGAGGTGCATCAAGAGCTGGAAGGGATCCTGAGAGCCGTCAAATGTGTTGATGAGCGCTCCCGCTAAGTCGCCCCATGAGCAGATGCTCTTACGCCCGAGCAACCTGTACCACTGCAGCGCCCTTCCTTCCAGAGACGAGACCAGAAGTCTGATCATGACATCTTCGTGGGTTATGCCATGGAAGTTTGCTAGAGCAGCAACATCTTCAAGGTGCTCTCGGGCCATTCCCTTAGTGCCATCGTATTTTGTCAGGGTCTTTCGGGCACTTTTGGGAATCTCGTGCCAACTTTGGAGATTCAGAGGGCCATGATCATCCCAGCTGGGATAGTCTGCCATTATAGCAGTGGTCTGCAGAGATCACGGTTCTCGCCACTGAGTTGGAGTCGCCAGGTGAACATTCTTTTCTCCGCTTGTGAGGTCAAGGCTGCTCACCAAACCTTGATTCCTCCGGGGTATCTTCTTTCATCTTTAAAAGGCGCCTACGATCAAGAAATCTGGATCTTCAGCTCAGTCAGAGTCGCCAGGTGATTTTGCCAGATGAAGGCAAGCCAGAGATTCACCAAACTCGGGCTTCCTTAAAATATGGAGACTGTTTGTCCCACCGGGCATGCCAGAAAAAACTGTTGGTTACAAATCTGCCATGAGGAAAGGATTTGGTGTTATTGCGCCCTTGATTTGCCCAACAGCTTGAAAGGCCGGAAAGAAGGAATGCCTTCCGTGCCAATCTCCGGAGAAGGCCGACTTCCTATGTAACTTTTTGGTTTTAAGATAAGGGAACTGGAAAGAAATAAAAGAGTTAAGGGATAGAAATGGTGGTTTATCAGCTTTGGGAAAGAACAAGCAGCACAGTCACTAACTAGCAACTAAACCAACAACAATCAAAACAATACATGTAACATAAACCAATTATGAGATTATTTCCTATGTATCCTTAAACATGCATTCCAGGCTCAGATAATTGCCAATGCTGCAATCCAGAATTCAGAATGACAACAATCACAAAAATATGAGTAAATGCAGAAATGACACGGATAAGGCAGCATAAAAGAAAGAGACACAATTGGAGCCAAAGTATGGATTGTATTTGACACAAACTGTCTTAGCTACAGCAGCTTTCTTGAGCAATATGTTCCCCCGCTGATTACATTCTGGGCACAGATACCCAAACCTGCCAACAGCTGCAAAAGATGGCCTGATTTGATCTTTGCTGGCCGTAGCTGTACTTGCAGCATGGTTTTCCTAGATTTCGCACTCCTCCTGACAGATTTGGTAGTTGGGAAGGGGATTATCAATTAATGTGGTAGGTGCAGCGCAATTTGTCATTCAATGTTCACTACTGTTTTTCTTCAATGGTCACCCACTATGCCGCTTAAGTATGGCTTTGGCTGTACTTTAATGGGCCTTGATCCCGAAATATCTTGAATTTTCTTGTCCGGAGAAGTTAGCTGCTTACCTGGAAAGATTTGGGTGGGAAACAACCTCAAAATGCTCAAAAAGAAACACTGCTGTCCTGGAGCTGCCTGGCTGCCAAAATCTTCAACATTTTTATAAGTGTCAGAATGCTGCCCTGAAGCGCTCCTGATAGGTGGATTTCCCTCTAGCGCTGCCAGGCAACAACGCTTTAGGGCGCTTTTCATTCTTTAACAAATTTGACCCTTTTTCTCTTTTTTCACTAAGTGTCCAAGAAATACCCCAAAGCGCTCAACCTGAGGAATTTTGCCCTGTAGCGCTCCAAACTTCAGCGATTTGGGGCAATTTTCCATACTTAGAATATTTTTGGCCATTTTCACCTTTTTTCACTAAGTGTCCAGGAAATACCCCAAAGCTCTCAACCTTAGGAATTTTGCCCTGGAGCGCTCCAAACTGCAGCGATTTGGGGCAATTTTCCATACTTAGAATATTTTTGGCCATTTTCACCTTTTTTCACCCAACTGCCTGGAATTTGCTCCAAAGCCCTCAAAATTGGCAGATTTGCTTCAGATCGCTGCCTAGCTGCTGCGATTTAGGGCCGAATCTGGAAGAAGGAAGAGGGAGATGACAGAATTTTCAGAATTTTTCAAAATTTCACACCCCTTGCAAAATGTGGCAACAGGCCCGTGAAATGCGAACACCTCTGCATGCTCTTTGCCGCTTTAAAGCTCCAAACTTAGGCCAAAATTTATCGAAAAATTTTAATGTGGCAAAAATGACAACAGTTCATTGTGATTGTTATCTTATTCTCTGGTGTTGGAAGATTTTGGCTAATCAAGTTTTTCATATTTAATATTTTTGATTAAGATCCTATTATATTTTTTTGGTTTTATTCAGTAACAGAGTTACTGTATCCGGCGATCCTCCTGCTTGGATACCTGTATCTGTGTATTAGATACGGAAATGGATATGACACTTCTTGGATACCATATCTGAATTACCATTTCCAAGCGTATCCAAAAACATGCTCTTATTTGGTTGGGATATAATGCATTTGGATATGGCCTAGGCACATCTAGAGTTGTATCCACAACATGGGATTAAAAGAAGAATACACAATTTTTAAAAAATATAATTTAAATTTAAAAAACAATGGCAATCCTCTTCTTAATTAATGAAAATATCCTATTTAAAACTTATATTCATTTAAATATTTTTGTGTTACATGTTTTTTCTCAATATATATATATATATATATATATATATATGCTCTTTATGATACCGTATCCAGCTGTATCCATACTAGGGGCCTTGAAAATTTGGCGTATCCATATCTGATACGATATCAGTTTCCATGCGATATAGCCTTTAGATTTTATTTTCATTCTCTGGCTTGTTTGTTTTGCCCCATATCATTGGGAGTTTGTTGAATCCTAGACTAGTTGAGTCGAGTCTCCCAGTTGTGTTGGTGCAAGTTGTTTGGCACTAGTAACTAGCATTTAAACTTAATATTTAGTTAAAAGATGGCAGCATTTTCATGTTCTGAAAGCAGAAAATTTTTTTTGGCTGGAGCTAAAAATGATGTGGTCTTTGAGCAGTGTGTATCACAGCCTCTTAGTTATAGGTAGGTTTCTTATATTGGATGATTGCTTTCCTCATGTACGTATTCTGTTTCAGTAGTTTGTATTTTTATTTGCTTTTGATATATTTATTTTTTATTTTTTTTGTATTTACATGGTGGAATCAGTAGCCGCCACGAATCCGGGCAGGCTGTCCAGCTTTTATGGCCGCCACAGTATTCTGCGCTGTCCGCCCCGGAAGCCGCCACACAGATCTTCGTGCAGTCCGCCCCTATAACCACCATGCCACAATCATTTTAAACCTTTTATGCCGCTGAAAGCACCAGGAAAGGGACAAGCGTTCAGTCCGGCGAGGCCCGAAATATGAACCTTTGCTTTTGATATTTTTAAAACTAAGTTATGGCTTTTAAAACATCTTTTTTGTGTCTTCAGATTACCAAAGTGGGAATCATCTATAAGCTTTAAACCTGCTGGTTTTATTTCTGCTTTTATATGCCTAATGATATTAAGCATTGGGATTTTAGGAACCTGGTTAATGCTTGAAAATCTGGTGCCT
Source organism: Wollemia nobilis (assembly GCA_028583015.1). NCBI lineage: Eukaryota > Viridiplantae > Streptophyta > Pinopsida > Araucariales > Araucariaceae > Wollemia > Wollemia nobilis. Next base: position 2,261,221 of record JAQPPZ010016480.1, on the reverse strand, counting down.
TGGAACAGGTTTATTTTCAAACTCCCATATCATTGGGAGTTTGTTCAATTTCTAGACCAGTTGAGTTGAGTCTCCCAGTTGTGTTGGTAAAGGTTGTTTGGCACTAGTAACTAGCATTTAAACTTAATATTCATCTAAAAGATGGTGGCATTTTCATGTTCTGAAAGCAGAAACTTTTTTTGGCTGGAGCTAAATTTGATGTGGTCTTTGAGCTGTGTGTATCTTAGACTCTTGAGTTACGGGTAGGTTTTTTATATTGGATGATTGCTTTCCTCATGTATGTATTCTGTTTCAGTAGTTTGTATTTTTATTTGCTTTTGATTTTTGGAGTCTTCAGATTACGGAAGTGTGAATCATCTATAAGCTCTAAAACTGCTGTTTGTTTCTGCTTTAATATGCCTAATGATATTAAGTGTTGGTATTTTAGGAACTTGGTTAATGCTTGAATATCTGGTGCCCTGGAACAGGTGTAGTTTCAATATTTGTGTCCTGGTTTCCTGTCCATTGGGTCCATTTGTTACCATCCCTTAAAATTTGTGTTTTTAAAATCAATTTAGAAAATTCAAATTCTAACTCCAAAATTTCAGTTCCAGAAGCAAGAATAGTTTTGAGCTGGCAGTCAATTGATTTACTTGGATGTCTTACATAAGGCTGTGGCTGTTCACATTGCTTAGCTGTTCATCTTATCCGTTTGTTGTATTTGGTTTGGATATTAATTTCCGGATGCAATAGACTTTTATGTGATTACATGTCTTGTTTCACCTTCCTTGATCTGCTAGCCTTGTTAGCCATATCCCTCTCTTGAATTTTTGAATGCAAGCTACAAAATGATTGTGTCAGCCATTCTGCAACCTAATCATTGCTTTGAGTTTTGCCCCTTTCATAACATTCTATTCAATAAAAGTTGAAAGTATAATCATAATCTTCTTCTCTGAGTTGACAATAATCATTTTTAATTTAGATTTACACTTCTATGTCAATGTTTCCATAATGGATTATTATTATCCAATCTGTTGAAAGGATAGATGAACCTGACTTTTTGATGAAACATTTTGTATTTTATTATCTACCATGAATACTGTTTAGTTGTATTGGACTATGTAAAAGTATGACTTTTCTTTCAATTTAATCTGTTTGTACATGTATAATTAGTATTTAAAAGCCATCCTGATAACATACTCCTGTTTTGTGAAATTATTTTGTTTTCATATTGTGATTATCAGCACCGTTATGTTGGGATATATCATGTTTCTAGTGTTAGTTTCTTAATTAATTGGTCTCAATGAATGTCTTCAAACAGCTTTGTTATTCGTGAACAAAATGCAGAAATGAGTTCAGAGGTGTACATTGTTGGAATGGTCTTATAGAGCATATTGGCGAGTTCCTGCTTGTTTCCTTCCCAAAGGTTTTGCTGTTGTTGCTGTGATGCCATGTTATTTATCTAATGTTTTGATGAGATTTGTTTTCTTTTGATGTATTATCCAAGTAGGTATATTTAGACCAGTGTTTTGGGGATGTGGGGATGGGGCTGAAACATCCTTGAGATGTCCTCATTTTTGGGGACTTGGGTGCAACCATTCTCGAGACTTTTCGAGGGCCCACCCATGTCATCCCCAAATTGGGCAGGGGATGCCATTTCAGGATGCTTTGCCATCTTTGTGAATGGCATTTCCTTTAGTGTTACTCACAGTCCTTATTACAAGGAGGCATTTAAGAAAACTGCAGAGGTTGGTCCTTTTTTCCTCCCCCAAGGAGAGACAAAATGTGGATCACTTTGTTTGATAAGAGTTAGTCCAAAGTGAACTTGTTGATGGAGTTGAGGAACACATGGGCCACTCATGGGTGTCTTCTTGTCATGGATGGGTGGACTGATATTGCCCACATGTCACTCATAAACATTATTGTTACACTAAAACAAGCCCCTACTTTCTTAAAGTTGTTGATTGTTCTGGAAAACGCAAGGATGAAACTTTCCAATATCAGATTTTGAAGGATGTCATAGAGGAGGTTAGTCCAATGAATGTTGTCCAGGTGGTCATAGATGCATCCCATGTGTGCATATCTGCAAGCATGATGATTCAGAGCAGCTATAGGCACATCTTTTGGACCTATGTCGTGTTTATGCGTTAAACAACATGTTGAAACACATAGGGAAGATTGATTGGATGAAGTAAGTGGTGGCTAGTGCTAGAGATGAGAAAATGTTTATTTGGAACCATCATCTCTTGTTAGCACTTTTTTTAGGAAAGAATTCCTCAAACCTGTAGAGACTAGGTATGCCACCTACTTTATTTTGTTGGAGAGAATGGCCGAGGTGCAAAAGGCCCTACAATTTATGGTAGTGTATAGTGAGTGAAATAGACAGGCACAGACCAAAAAAAATGAGGGGAAGAGAGTGAAGTAGTTGATATGACTCGATGATTGGTGGAATGATATTAGGTATATAGTGTCCTTTGTGTTGTCTACTGTGGAGGTCATTGGATATGCAGACATAAACTCTCCTACTCTTGGAGAGATTATTGACACTTTTGACAGCTTGCTTGGCTGCATGGGGGAAGCCATTCGACAGAAGTATCCCACTCTCTCTTTTGAAGACTAACACATTCAACCTATTATTCAAAAGAGGTAGGATAGAATTAAAAGTTTATTGCACATGGAAAGATATGCTGTCAATCCAAAATGGTTTGTAGCAAGGCCCGAGAGAGTAGCTTCTATTGTAGACCTTGAGGTGAAGAGTTTTTTTTAAAAGGCAATTAGGAAGATGTACACCAAAGAAGAAGCACAAATGATATGGAAACAATGGATCAGATTTGCAAATCTTACAGGTGGCTTCAACACATGGGAGGCTAGAGAGGATAGACTCACCCTTGCACAGAATAACCCCATTGGATGGAGCTTCATTTCTAGGCATGCTTACCAAAAGCCTCCTTTCATAGGTTGCCAACTCTTCTATTGCTGAGAGGAAGTGGTCAATCTGTCGCTTCATCCACTCTATCAAGAGGAATAGGCTTACCTCTAGACGAACGAAGAAGCTAGTTGTAGTGCATAGTGCCTTGTGTCTCCAGGACTGGAAGACACTTAAGTATCAAGACAGTCTTGTAACACGATGGGATATTGACCCTAAGGATGCAAGACAGATTGATGTGGGGGAGGAAGGGGGATTTTTTGGGGTCCCCTTGCACTGATGATGAGGGCACGTATGAAAATATACATGATGCCACAGATGAGGATGATTAGACATTTTACTATGTAGTGCTTCAGCATTGCTGTTTTTGGGGCTTGGCATTTTGCCATTTGGTTTAATTTTATTTGTGTAATTCGAACTTTAACTATAGTTGAATCAATGAATTCAGAATCCTCATTAACCATGGTCTTCATTTATTGTTAATTTCATATTTGTTAGTAACTTAGTTGTTACATGGATGTTTGATATTCATTATGTTACATGTCTATAAATTCTACTTTAAAAATCTAATTTTAGGTTTATATATATATATATATGCCATCGCCCACCCATCTTGGATTTGGGGTCAAATCCCCACTGTCCCAGAAATATATCCCATCGATCAGCCATCCCACTACCCCAAAAACTCCATGGAACATAGATTTAGACATCCAGGAGACATATCCAGTCTCAAAATCACTCTAATCTGGGAATTCTGGAGATCACATCTAACCAGTAATGAATCTGTTTACATGCACTTGCATGTATGAGACATGTATTTTATGTGTAGAATAATTTGTGGGATAAATCAGAAACTTTGCTTGACATGGCATTATGGATTTATGTTTCCAAGGAAAATAACTTATTTATGTTGGCAATGGTATGCATCCATTGGCTATTTTTTTTAAATAGATTATACGGGATTGAAACGGTCCCACCCGTATTACATCATGAACACATAGTGGTATTACAATGGCTTGACAATTATACATATATTGCTTGGCAAGGTTCAAACCTTGGTCTCCTCCTTGAAAGTCGAGGAATTTAACCGGTTGAGCTAATGCTATTTATGCATCCATTGGCTTATTACCATCAGTAACAACTTGTTATTATAAATATGATTCTTTTGACATATTGTATGTTCATGGTTTTGTGGTTATGAATACTAAGTGATTATTTATTGAAAATTTAGTAAGTGAACTAGTAGTAATTTAACATTTTATTAATTTTAGCTGCTTGATCTGTTCTCAGGCAGCAATGGAGAGATATAAGAGCGCTAGAAAGGATGCTCCAGAAAGGCTAGTTTCTGGATCTGATGACTTTACAATGTTTCTTTGGGAGCCTGCATCTAGTAAACATCCAAAGGCACGAATGACAGGTCATCAACAGGTCTGAGTTTCATCTGCTTCTCATACTTTGCCATCACTTTCATAGCAATAACAAGTAACTGAATGAAAATACATGTATTGATAGTTGCCTAGCTTTATATAGGGAAAGCATCATTGTGATTTCTTTTGGTAGTTTCAAGGCAAGTTTACAGGAATTCATTAAATTTGGTAAGTGGTGCATAGGATAATTCATGGAGTTTCAATAATTTCTTATCAATAGCATATTTCTCCACTACTGATAAACATAACATGAGTGGTTGTTTTTTGCAGCTTGTCAACCATGTTTACTTCTCTCCAGATGGGCAATGGGTAGCAAGTGCCTCTTTTGATAAGTCTGTGAAGCTGTGGAATGGCATTACTGGAAAGTTTGTTACAACATTCCGAGGGCATGTTGGTCCAGTATATCAGATCAGGTTGAGACTTTTTCTTTTTATGATTATGAATGCCTTTTTTTGATATTTCCCATTCTCATCTATCTCAAGAAATAATATAGATCTCTCAATTTTTGTTTATTATTGAACATCACTAATTTCAGTTTCCTGAATATTTATTTATTTGCAATGATTCTTTGAGTGCACAGCTGGTCTGCAGACAGTAGGCTTCTGCTAAGTGGAAGCAAGGACTCAACATTGAAGGTATGTGCAATAAATAAATTAACGTTGAATTAACAAATGCTTTGAATAAATGCTGCATACTATGTGGGCTAATGCATCTTGAAGCTAGATATCTGTACTTCTTGATGGAGTATTATTGATTTCAATGAAATTTGCACATAGCTGAGATTTCATAGTTGTGAATCCATATGTTTTTTGATTGGCAAAATAAAGAAATCTTATTTTAATAATGGAGATAAAATATACAAAATTTCTAACATAACTAATGGAGATAAAACCCCATGTAAAGATTGGTGATGGCCAATTAAAAAATTATTACACATTTCACATGTGTCTTATTTGGTCTGCCATTCTGATTCTCTATAAACAATTCTTGACAAATGGCACTTACAAAAATTGGAATACAGACCCTGAAATAAATCATAACGGGTTAAACCGTTAAAGCATAAAAATTTGGAAATCATATTGAACCAACCATAGTTGCGATACTCGGTGAGTTTTTCAAAAACTCTGAAAAACTCGCCACTGCGCCCAAGTTGTCTCGCCTGGGTTTTTTGACTCAGCTCAGTGAGTTTTTTTGGACTCGCCGAGTTTTTTTGTACTCTCAAGTGCAAAAAAAAAAAAACTCGGCTGTGGCAGCAAAAATAGAGAAAAACAGCATCAATTTTTTCCCCCTAAATTGGCCTTATTTTTGCTGTTTCCACTTGCAGAGAGAATAGAGAAAAAGTAAAATCGGTCCCAAAAAACACTCATTTGCAACCTAAACCCAAATTTTTCCTAGTTTTCAAGAATCTAACAGCCCCCCAACAGTTACGTTTAAGGTAAAAAAAACAAGAACCAAAAGGAAGGCTAATGCCACAAGGCCCACCTGCTAACAAAGGACCAAAGACAAAAGGAAAAGAAAAGTTAGTCACAGAGTATAGGGATAAGGTCAAAGAAGATCAACTATGGAAATTGAGACCAAAAGGGTAGACAACATTAAGAGGAATCTAAACCAATCTTGTATGGAGTTCCATGGCAATATGTCCCACCCTATGCAAAGTGTAACACCTTCAATAATCAAGATCAAAATTCTTTGCACTTCCCTGTAATGTACAATCTCTAGAAATTCATCTAACGACTGGGCCTAGGAACAAACAAATGCTTCCAAAATCCTATCCGACATAGGAAACATTCACCATGCTTGAGGCAACTCAAAGGTGTCAAGAATTAGACACGAAAGATTGGAACAGTACAGTGCTTGGGCTCTCTTCCAATCCCAGTGAGATTTATAAGACACACATAAAATAGCAAGAGTCCATTTGAAGAAGCTCAAAATGTCCTTGAGGTTTCTTTCTAAGGAAGACAATTTGACTAATAATTGTGATATGTAGTTATACACTTCGAAGGATAATATGCTATCTATACTCTGCCAGAAAATAGCATCAACCATATTCTGTGTTGGTTTGAGCATTGCACCTGTGTATGGCCACAAAATCAGAATGGAAGATAACATGACTTGAAGGATTTTCTAACAGTAGCCAGTAGCCCATATATAACCATTCGTTTATGGGAGGCATCCCCTAGTACATCCACAATCTGAGATCTATGGAAATTAGAAGGGATATGTACCAGCCTTATTTACTTTCTCTGGATTCTGACTCAATATGAAATATTAGCAAACACTGCATATTCATCAGGAGGAAATAATTACAAATAAACAGCAAGTTAAATTACAACAAAAGGAGTTGAAGATGCTCCAAGATTGAATCTAACAACCACCCAGCAGTTACATTGATGTGTGTTTTGTCACTTTCATGTGTAGTTTAAGATTGTATCGCTTACAGTATTAATTTTGGATTTGTATAATGTTAATTAATTGTGATATGCGTGAAAAAAACTTTTTTCCAATGAAAAACTTTTTCTTTCAGTTTTGTTTTGCCAAGTTTTTCCAAGTTTTTTTTGCTGAGTCCAAGTCTGAGTCAAAGATTGGCCTTGCTGAGTCCATGCTGAGTCCAAGTTTCTCTACTATGGAACCAACACATAAACCTGGATAACGGCGGAGTTCACTAAATTTAAACGACAACCAAAGTAGTCATCATTCACTAGCTGGTAAGTAATAACTCATTAGAAGGAATCCAAGTTGCTGGAGGATAAATGTCCTTTCTTTTCTCCTCATTCTTGGATTTTGTTGGTCTTACACAAAAACACCTGGACAAGCAGTGATGGAATGACATAGAGGTTGTTCTGGCATATTGGGTATCTGCACTGACATCTGCAGGGGTTGCATGACATCCTTGCTTATATGCTGTGCAAATTGCTGGATAATTACCACTTGATGAGCATTTATATCATAAATAAAACATAAATATTCTGCTGCATAACCTGCCTTTTTTGGAGCTGTAGCAAGATTTCCAGTGATTGTCAGTATATAAGCCAACCATGTTTGATAATAAAAATTATGGTTGAAATTAGCATTATGTGAAGCTTTTTAGATGTATATCAGTCCTGAGTTGTGAGCTATATCAAGCTGACTTTGAGGGTTGAGATGTCTATACCAGTGTTCCTCGGGGACGTGTCCCCCCAACCCTGCCGACCACAGAATGGGGGGATGGCATCGGGACGATTCCCCACCATCCCCCAAAGGGGGGCCGTCCCCGGGATGTCTTTGGGGATGCCCAGCCATCCCCAAGGACTCCTTGGCATCCCCCGACCATCCCCAGAGATGCCCAGACGTCCCCCACGGCTGCGCGTCTCACTTAATTTAAAAAAAAAAAGTTGCTTTTTTAACATGACTACTTACCAATAACATTAAAAAAATCAATACTACGAGTATAATACTCAATGATTTGCACTAAAGTGAACAGGATTATCATAAATTTAAGAGGAGTCAATAGCTACTGCAAAAAAATTCACTGCTGTCATAGCTGGTCATCCCTAAAATTTCTAGTCAAAATCCTGCAACAGACCTATTCATCATTGTGAACAATGCAATCAAGGGCTAAAGTCAGAATAATCAATTTCACTTAAAAGTGAATCTTGACAAATAATAAACACTGATACTGGAGTTGGTTAATGCTTCTAAAGGTATGTTTCACAGGTAGAATGTACTTGTGCCTCTTCTGATTTGGTTACACTAGCAAATTTTGATTTCATTTGATTTGTCAAATGGTTTGTTAACTGATCCATAAACTGGCATCACCAAAGTTAAATATGGAAAAGCAAAAATGCACATGTAGGTCTGCCTTGAGAGAGATAACTAGGGATTTGAACCAATTTGTTTTTAACATGATTCTGCTGTTGTTAAATAACTGCAATCATGACATCACAAAAGATCAAATGATGTCATGGTCATATCATAATCTCCTATCACCTAAGTGGAAAGCCCTCCATGCTCTCTACTTTGAGAATTTCAAAATTGTTGAAGATGACTTTCCACTTAGGTGATAGGAGGGCATGCTCTCTACTTTGGGAAAGCCCTCTATGTTGTGTCATATCATAATCTCCTATATCCTTGGATTTCAAAATTTATTGAACTCCAAAGCATGCTAAAGTTTGTTGAATTCAAAAATAGTTTTTGTTTGAAATTGCTAGAAAACTCACCAAAAATTCGCTTGAAATGATGTTTCATTGATGGGATTTGTGGAGATTGTATTTCTGAGGTTTTCCTCCTTTTTTCCATCCTTCTCAATTTTCCTTTTACTGGTCACCATTTTGAAGTCCTGTGTATCATTTTGTTTTTCTTTGCATTTCAAAAGTTGAAACAACCGATACCAAGGGTTTCGTTTTCCTTTGTGCACTGTGCACTTCTTGATTTCTTAAGGCCAAAGGTCTTGAATTCTTGTGGAGAGTGCATTGATTTTAGGCTATGGCTTCGACCTTGTGGCATATTACCTTGGTTAAGATTGTGATGTAAATCCAGTGAAAGGATGAAAGCAGATGGCCTTGATTCATGTTCATCCCTGCTTCAAATCAGTCTGCTTTGACCTCACAAACCATGCAAAAGGAGCAAATGTTGCTGATGCAGTTGCATGAGTGATGATCATTCTGTTTCAGCGTCCTGCATTTTTAAAGTCTTCCAAGTTCTTTTGGGTTCAGGTAGGTTTTGGTTAGATTCTCCATTTTTCTGGTATCTATGTGCCTGGTTTATTTTTTGGTTAGTAAGACACTATCCATTGCCAAAAAGTTGGACTACACATGGTGCCCACTCCCCCGGCAAGGACTGTGGATGGTATTTTTTTTTTGGCCTTCTTTTTTTCCTCTATTTGAGGACTATGGAAATGAGGAAAAGAAAAAACTATTGTGCAATGTGATTGCAGGTCAGACACAAAAATGGCACTGTCAAAATCAATATTTAAGGCTTCAAAGTACATCAGGAGGGAGCTGATGTGCATAACTTTACATTTGCTTAAGCAGAGCAGTAGAGCATATCCATTCTATCAGAAATAGTCATGCAGATGGTGTGGGGGGTGTTTAAAAAATCAATCCAGAAATAAAGAAGCAATTAAGAAAGGTAAACAAAGTGTAAAACAATACCATCAATCAATTCTTATTTCTATGCATGTTCAATACCATGCAATGTGGCCAAGAATCTTTGTTTCATCATTTCATTTAAAATGATTTTAGAGTTTGGTAAGGGATATGAGCATACTAGCTGAGATATATTGATGACGACTCTTTAAAAAGGGTGACAAAAAAGTTGTTCCATCCGAAATTAATGGTTGGTCGGACATCATTTACAATCCCTCAATTAGAGTATTCAGTATTGGTTTCATGCCCTCAGCATTTAATGTTCTTAAAATTTATTGAAACAATGATTATTAGAATATATCTTCAGAATTTTAGAAGTGGCGATACAAGTTCGAGCAGAAAATGCAGTCCAAGTTGTGATGGACAATGTTTCAGATTGTGTGGGTGTTGTAAAGCTAATTGCGGAGAAGTTCATAATGGGACCCTGTGTGCTACTTTTTGAATTGATTTGTTGCTTCATGATCTAGGAAAGCTTCCCTGAATTAAGGAGGTGGTTTGAAGGGCAAACATGGTTGTAAATTTCAATGTCAACTATACCCTTACATTGATCATCTATAGGAAACATACATATAAAGAACTTTCAAGGCCTTGTGATATGTCATACTAAACATCACTTTGAAAGTAGCATTTGAAGTGAAATCGGTTTTGAGCAGTGTTGTTTTTAGCATTGAATGGGACCAATCTTCTCTTTCAAATGGTTCTAAAGGCAAGCATGTGAAATCAATTATTTTAGACAATAAATTTTGGGAAGTGCCACAATTTTTAAAATTGTGTGAGTCAATTGTTGATGTGCTTTGAGAGGTTGATGGTGACAAATTTTTAATAGAAATAGCCGACTATTAATGTTCGATCTGATTACAAATGCATATTGGAAATAGTTGATTATAGACAGAAAATGTTGCATAATCCTTTGCATGCTACTCCATGCTATTTGGGCTTAAGAGAAATAGTGAAAGGAAGTTGAATCTAGATCCAATTGTTACAAAGAAACTAAGAGGGCAACTTGGCTCTTATGAATTTTGAGAAGGGATATTTGGCACCTCTGCAGTAATGGAGAATATAGAGCATCTATGCAACCAAACGTACAGTGGGATTTTTTTGGAACAGAGGAACTTAAGCTGCAGTGTTTTGCAATTGGAAAATCGTGTCAATGTTCAAGTGCATCAATTGTCAAAAGGGTTTGGAACAACAATGCTTTCACTCCAAGAAGGGAAACATTTGTTATCTAGAAAGTTGCTTGATCTTGTTTAGGTTTGAACCAACGTTCAATTGGTGATACATATTGTGGCCAAAATATGAAGAACTTCTTCCCCATTTGAGCTTGTTTGATATGCCTTAGAATATCAAGACAATGATGACATTGAAACTTAGTTTGAATGTAACGAGGAGAATTCTGCTAGTTTTAATCCTCCATGTGCTCTAGATGATATGGAGCTTGTTGACAGGACAAACAGACATTAGGAAATGGACTTCTAGCAGACCTTATTATTATGTTACTGATACTGCTAATGCTTCGATGATTTACATTATGAAATAATGGATATTTAAATCAATGGATGCTCAATGCTGTTATAAAAAACCATAACTAATCCTGCAACTACCCTTGACTTCTAGTAGACCTTATGTTCCATGTGTTGAGTAGTTTGCTCAACTTACATTCACATTATCTATGATGTAATATTTCCTAATGTACTCCTCCTTATTACATCATTGTCTTAGCTCCGGCTTTGGCTCTAGATCTTGAAAAAAATACATGAGATTTACGTGGAAACCCTGTTGTGTGCAGGTAAAACCATTGGGCAGTGGTAGCTATAAACTTTAATTAATCTCAAGGAACAATTTTACATTTGCATCCTTCTTTCTGTCTTTTTAAATGCAAGGGATCATTCCTTTTTATAGGAAAACAAGAGAAGATTCCAGAAAAGTCAAGGTACACCCAAATCCCATTAATTAACAACCGTGTTTATTTAATTGCCGCTGTTATATAATTGCTATAAGTTGCACCACCATGCACCACTTCGCTGAAGAACATTGGAGATCTGTATATTGACTTCACCTCCTAACATTCTCCCACTTGAAGACGATATACTAGAATTCTTTTCCTTTGTTTTCCATCCAAGTGCCAATTGCCCAATGCTGCCTTCATCACATTTTCAGCAAGCCCAGAGAAGTTTTGCACCAATCAAACTTCTCTCTCTTGACCGGCTTTGTAAGCATATTTGTAGGATTCACTTCAGTATCAATTTTCTCCAACAAGATCCTACCTTCTTCCACCACATTTCTTATAAAATGGTACTGAACATCAATGTGTTTCGTGCGATCATGGAATGCTGGGTTCTTTACTAACTGAATAGCACTTTGGCTATCACAATGCAACGTAATCTTCCCTTGCATTATCTTGAAGTCACCTAACAGTCGCTCTAGCCAGATTGCCTCTTTGCTGGCCTGAGTTGCTGCAATATATTCTGCTTCAGTGGTTGATAAAGCCACCACTGACTGCAACTTAGAAGTCCAGCTCACAGCTCCACCAGCAAGAGTGAAAGTATATCCTGTAGTGGACTTTCGCCCATCTCTATCTCCACCATAATAAGAATCCACAGAACCTTTAGCTTGCAAATTTGCTGATCCGAAGTAAATAGCAGCATCTGAAGTGCCTCTTAAATATCTAAATATCCACTTCATTGCAGTCCAATGCTCCTTACCAGGATTTGCCATGAACCGACTGACAACTCCCATTGCTTGGGCAATATCCGGTTTGGTGCTCACCATGGCAAACATGAGGCTTCCTACTGCTGATGAGTATGGTACACGAGAGATGCTTGTCTTCTCTGCTGTTCTAGGACACTGTTTGGAAGACAATTTGAAGTGTGGAGGAAGTGGGGTACTAACTGGTTTTGCATTCTGCATATTGAAGCGCTGCAAAATATTTTCTATATATGACTTTTGACATAACGAGATCTTCCTTCTTGTTCTGTCCCTGTGTATCTTCATCCCTAGAATTTGGTTTGCTGCTCCTAAATCCTTCATTTCAAATGTCCTAGCCATCTGAGCCTCAAGTTCAATGATTTTCTTCATGCTAGGGCATGCAACCAACATACTGCCATCATCAAACCTCTTATAGTATGCACAATGGTCAACTTCACTCCTACTGAAACCTTGGCTCTTCATGAAGGTGTCAAATTTTCTGTACCACATCCTTGGCGCCTGTTTCAATCCATACAGAGATTTCTTGAGTCTGCAAACCAAATGCTCTTTGCCTCTTTCTTCATAGCCCTCAGGCTGATCCATATAGATCTCTTCCTCGAGAACACCATGCAGGAACATAGTTTTCACATCAAGCTGCCATAGCTCTAAATCCTATGTTGCTACAAGTGCAAGTAAAACTCTGACAATAGTCAGCTTTATTTCATTAAAGTCTATTCTTGACTTTTGTGCATAACCTTTTGCCTCCAAGCAAGCTTTATAACGTTCCAACAATCCATCGCTGTTCTTCTTTACTTTGTACACCCACTTGTTACCAACAACCTTTTTTTTTAGGTGGGAGATCCACAAGTTCCCGCGTTTCATTCTTCCATAGTGCTTCCATATCCTCGTCCATGGCATTCTTCCACTTTTTTGCATTCTCAGATTCTCTAGCTTCTTGAAATGAGCTTGGCTCACCATCATAAGTTAACAAAGCAAAAGAGGACTGAAAATTAGGAGAATACCTCTCCGGACGCTTTTGTGGACGTGTAGATCTTCTAACCCAACATTCTGTTGGTTGTGGCTCTTGATCTTGTGACTGTTCAGGCTGTTGAACTTCTTGATCAGAAGCTTCAGCATCCTTATTTTCACTTTTATCTTTGTTCATATCTACTTCAACAGGTACAACCTTAGGTGTTTGCTGTACCTGCTTCCTTTGCATGGATTTTTTATTAAAAACAACATCCCAGCTAAAAATTACCTTGTGGGTAGTAGGATCCCACAGTCTATACCCCTTTCACTGTATCTCCATAGCTGAGAAAAACACATTTCTTTGATTTTGGGTCAAGTTTGGACCTGTTTTCTTTAGGCACATGGGCAAATGCATCACAACCAAAGCTACGTAAATGAGAGTAATCAACTAGCTTACCACGCCAAACTTCCTCCAAAGTCTTTCCATCCAATGCAGCTGTGGGAGACCTGTTAATAAGATAAGCAGCTGTATTAACAGCCTCCGCCCATAACTTTTTATCCAACCTAGATGTGCTGAGCATGCTTCTTGCACGTTCCACGATTGTGTGATTCATCCGCTTAGCCACACCATGTTGTTGTGGAGTATATGGCACAGTATTTTGGTGCTAATTCCTTGCTGTGTACAAAATTCATCAAACTCCTTGGAGCAATATTCACCCCCATTATCTGACCTGAGACATAAATAGGCTTGCTCAAACTTTTCTCTACTCGTTCCTTGAACTCCGTAAATTTCTCCAAAGTTTCCGACTTCTTTTTCAAAAAATAAACCCACACTCTTCTAGAATAATCATCTATAAATGTCAGAAAATACTTAGTACCTTTTAAGGATTGAGTGGGGACTAGTCCAAATATATCAGAATGTATAAGTTGCAGAAAATCAGAACTCTTACCAGGGCTTGCAGTAAACCGACCTCTCTTTTGTTTACCAAAAATACAGTGCTCACACAAGTCTATATTACAAGACTTAATCCTAGAAAACATACCTCGGTCATGCAAAACTTTTAATCCTTTTTCACCCATATGCCCTAGGCGTTGATGCCATAGCATTACTTCATTCTGAGCATTTCCTGAAGTTGATGCTGCTGCATGGTTTGTCATCGTATCATCGCACAAACGATACAGGGTCCCATAAGGTTCTCCTTTTGCTACTACTAGGGCTCCTCTGGTAATTTTGCAATAATTGTTACCAAAAGTAGTAAAATACCCAAGCTTATCCATCATCTTGATTGAGAGCAAATTCTTCCGTAAATCAAGCACATGTCGTACATCACACAACATCCTTTCTTTGCCATCATCCAACTTGATCTTAATGTCCCCTCTTCCCACAATTTCTAAAGGATGATCATCACCCAAGTAGACCATCCCACCATTATAGGGCTGATATTTGATAAACCAATCTCTATGTGGAGACATGTGGAAAGATGCACCTAAGTCCAAAACCCAAGTATATAAAACAGATCTACTGTTACTGATACAAAAGGCCTCACATGTTGCCGTCTCTATTGAATCTAATGTACTGGCCTCAACAGATGGCTGATTTTGCTTTTCACCATTCTTTTCCTTCGAACAATGCCAACAGTCCTTCTTCGAACAATGCCAACACTTCCCTTTCAGCTTGCGTCCTCTTGACTTAGATTTGGATTTGTGATCTACCTTGTTGGCTCCTTTCGATAGATTGACCTCTCACAACTAGGGCTTCATTGGTTGAGGGTTACAGTGACATTTTCCGCCTCAACTCTTCTACCAACAAAGCGGCTACGACATCATCAAATTTTAGAGCTCCTAATGATGCATTGTTGATGGTCATCACCAAATGATCCCAGGTGTCTAGGAGGGAACAAAGTAGGGTGATTGCTTTGTCCTCATCCTCCATATTCACATTAACCGAGACCAGTTTATTGATTAAGGTATTAAACTCATTCAGATGATCTGCCACAAATGAACCCTCCTTCATCCTCAGGCTATAAAGCCGCTTTTTCAGGAAAACTTTATTTGTTGCTGATTTAGTCTCATATAGCTTCTCAAGCCTCTCCCAGAGGGCTTCCGCGGTCTTTTCTTCAGCAACATTAAACAAGACAAAGTTTGCTAGGCAGAGATGAATTGTAGAAACCGCCTTCCTGTCCAGCTTTACCCACTCCTCATCTGTCATGCTGCTAGGTTTATTCGTA
Organism: Wollemia nobilis; assembly: GCA_028583015.1. NCBI lineage: Eukaryota > Viridiplantae > Streptophyta > Pinopsida > Araucariales > Araucariaceae > Wollemia > Wollemia nobilis. Next base: position 2,245,884 of record JAQPPZ010016480.1, on the reverse strand, counting down.
ATCCCTTTCAAGGCTAGGGCTAGGTCGTTTTGAACCAGCAAATCCTCCACCTTCATCTTTAATAGGGCGAAGTTCCTGCTATCAAGCTTCTCAATCTCGAACTTTGTTACACCTCCTATCATTGTTGCAGCTCCCACTCGCACAAAACCCTAGACCAACAAGTTTTCAGAGAACTTGGCTCTGATACCAGATGTTAGAAAATAAAGGCAAACAAGCTAAAAAAATCAATAACACCATACACGAGATTTATGTGGAAACCCTATTGTGTGCAGGTAAAACCACGGGGCAATGGTAGCTATAAACTTTTATTAATATCAAGGAACAATTTTACATTCGCACCCTTTTTTCTGTATTTTCAAGTACAAGGGGTCATTCCTTTTTATAGGAAAACAAGAGAAGATTCCAGAAAAGTCGAGGTACATCCAAAACGCGTTAATTAACAACCGTGTTTATTTAATTGCCGCTGTTATTAATTAACAACTGCGTTTATTTAATTGCCGCTGTTATTAATTAACAACTGCGTTTATTTAATTGCCGCTGTTATTAATTAACAACCGCGTTTATTTAATTGCCGCTGTTATTAATTGCTATAAGCTGCACCACCATGCACCACTCTGCTGAAGAACATCGGAGATCTGTATATTGACTTCACCTCCTAACACCGATCATGCACTCCAATTGCTTATTACAAATACTTATTCAAAAAAACCTTATATTCAATGGATATTTGGTTTTACTGATGGTTTTCTTGTGAATATAGATACATACCTATTCACAAAAAGTATGTTTGAATCATCATATTCTTCTTGAGAAAGATCTTTGTCTTGCGTTGTCATGTTTTCTGCGCTAGTGAATTGCTGCCACTCTATGTTTTGATCATCACTTGCTGTAGTGGGGTCAAAACTTTATCAAAATTTAACCATGTGCTGAATTTCTTCTAAACTTTTGAGCATGCTCCACTTGAATTTGAACAGAAACCTTGTGACATAAGTTAGAGACTGCAAAGCCAAAAAAATTTGGGTCATAGTCTATAGACCTGTTCAAGAGCATGGCTTTAATGCTCTTTGTAAGGGACAACTAGGTCTCTCATGTGAAATTGGTGAAGGATTCAATACGTAGCATAATAGACAAAAGAGAGATGAATGAATTCCATATACACTAAATTCTAGATGGATATATAAAATAGTCAAGATGCATAATTTAAGAGTCATGGCCTCTCCAGCCTGACCTTTGCAGAACCTTATAAGAAGTTGTTGTGTAGGTTGGTGATATGTTTATAATAAATAAGGTTATAATATAATATTTTGTTATAAAATAAGATGGGGGGTAGGCTCACCGCAGCTTTTAGCTTCTAGGTTCTTGATTATCAACATACCATTTACAGATACTCTTTTCCATATACATTTGTCTTAAAAAATTGAAAGTAAGAATCCACTTCTTAAGTTGCTCTATGGCAGTTTTAATCCTCTCGTCCCAAGAAACCTATGTCATATTCCCCCAACTGAGAATCAGCTTTTGTATTTGGCAATTAGGAATCTCCTTGACTATCAATAACATAATCTGACTCAAACGAAAATTCTGATGGATAAAAGTGACCTTCCAACCTGCAACTCCATTTATAACTTTAAGTTGATTATGGTCATCAGGTGCATTTTTGTAGATTGACTCGTGCAAGTGTATGCTGTCTAAACTAATACTGTCATTTTTGATGGGCTAGCTATTGCTCTCATGTTCCTCTTGCTTGAAAGACCTTGATTGCAACTTCTTTCAAATTTGTTCCTAACAGAGGGTTTTGAGCAATGAATGTGAATCTCCCCCTGAAAGCTCATTAAAACGCCCCTTGCTCAGTTTTAGCTTCAGCTTCATTTGTAAGAGTTTAATCAAACAGAATGTATAAATGATAAAAGAAATTGGGACTATATGCTTGAATTGGTCTGGAGGTATGAACTATGAACTAACTGACTGCATGTACAAGAGAAAATATGTGCTTTTAAGGCAGGAAAGTACCCAAAGGACTTGGTTTGTCAAGAAAGCAGAAAAGACATGGTCCTAAATCAAAAGCCCAGTTAAGTGTGACAAAGATAACACAAGATTCCTAACCATGTTCTGTAGGGAAGGCAGGGAAAATCAACATGAAAACACTGTAAAGACAAGGTATATCCAGATTGGAGACCTCAGAATACTGTAGGCTCTTCAGGACACTCTAAAACCCTGGATGTCTAGAGTGGACCAAAAGTCTAGAATTTTAGAATTGAATCAAAGCCTGATCAGGGTTAAATAGGCTGATTTATCAATCATAGATCTCCAGGGTTTCTGAAACAAAAAATCCCAGGAATTACTGCAGTTGGAGGTAAAGAACAAGAGTTCACATCATAATAAAGATGACTTTGCTTGCTTTCTAAACAAAATGGCTTAGAAATTGCAGTTGTAGGCAAGGGATAATGAGGCCACTCAAAAAATAAGTGGAACGAGAAACGGACGTGGAAGTTCAAAATTCAACCAAAGAACTAATTTGACTGCTATCACAAAATCCCTAGCTGGTTTAGGACAGGGATGGACACTCATGCAGTAATTCATTTTCATCAAGAGAATGGTTTAGAAATGGAAGGCAAGGTACCTGAACAAATATGCTGGAAAATTGGAGGAAATCAACGAACAAGTCCCGATATGGATGCAGAAGGCCAAAATCAGCATATCTGGAAATTGCAGTCTTGAAAGCCTGAGGTGGGCAAGGCTGGGCATAGGTGCTCATGCTGCAATTTCCATCTTTTACTCTTTACTTTGAAGGCCTCCATTTCTATTATTGGTATGTTTAGCATGCGAAGTGATGGACTCATTGCATCTGTTATTGATGTTCCCAAATAAGTGGCTTTTCAAACAGATGGTGCCTTCACGAATATGTTTGCCAATAGAGGATTGCAAAAGATGTCCTTTAACACGAAGTGTTCTCAGAATACTCCATAATGGATTGAACAAATATACAAGTACAGTCAAGTCACATTGCCGGCTTGATTGAAAAGATGAAGACCTGAAGATTAACACATGCAAAAGTAACCTGGTGAGAAATGTTTTACCAATACAAGAGAAGGAACCTGAAATCAGAAGACAATCCTTGTCATGAAATAGTTCTTTGCGACTGACTTAGATACGAAGTCAGTGATGCAAGCAAGACCATTAAAGAAATCAGATAGATGTATATATCTCAAATAACAAGCTTAATTAGCTGCACTATGCCTGCAAGGATAACCTGATGCATGGTCTAATTTGCAACCTTGGCTTGGAATCAGCTCTTTGAGGCATTTCATCAAGTGCAATCAATATATCTAAAAATCGTAGAGAATCAAAGATATTTAGTAGGAATTATTGCAATCTAAAAACCAAGAAGCTTTGCATGGTTATTTTTCTAGCAAGAGGGATGTTCTATTTGTAATTTCTGAATTCTCTTGCTGTCCTGAAGCTGTTTGATACTATCCAAAAAGGCAGTTTCACATGGCAGACTTCTTGTGGAATGATGGTGGATAATAGCAGTGTGTCATTTGCAAACTGCAAATGTGTTTATGTACATTGCATCAGAGGCTGTTTAAAAGACATATTTGTTGAGGTGCTGGTGCTTCATATAGAGCTATAATGGGGCCTTCTAGTATGAGAGTAGATAAAATTTTGCAAGAACGCCTTCCCTGCTTAAGGCCCCTATTTGACTCAGAACAGGTCTTGGAATATCACTGGTCTTGCCAGAATAGCAAGTTGTAGAGACGCTGGTAGATCCATTGTTTTTTGATGTGAGATATTGATACCTGTGTACCTGTGGGTATCATTCTAGAGTGTTTGATGAAACTGTATGCTTTGAAATCATAGTTAGTATATCTTGGAATTCTCTTGCCCGGATACCCATATCCACTTATCAGATACTGGTATGGATACGATACTTTTTTGATACCATATCCAAACACAGTTATGATAGCCAGATGTTTCTGAATACATGGATACCATATCTAGATGTATTTAAATATGTGAGTGTCCCTATTTAGTCTATATCTAATGCATCCTGGTATGGCCTCGGCACGTCTAAAATTGTATTCCCCACACGAGATTAAGAGAAGAATATGTAATTTAATTTAATTTTTTTTTTTTAAAAACAATGACGATCATATTCTTAGTTAATGAAAATATCGTGTTCAAAACTTATATGAGCGTAAATTTTTGTGTGTTATATCTTTTTTCTTTTCATATATAAAACATATATGCTTTTTATAATGTTGTGTCAAGCCCTATCCATGTTAGGAGGTCTTGAAAACTTTGTTGTATCCATATCGGATACTTTATGTTTTTCCATGCAACATAGTTTGAAATCTTTATGGTAATGGTTATGAGCTTATGCTTAACATTTTTTTCTCTGGGTTTTAAATACTGTGAGTTGGCACAACTGATGGATTTAATGTTAATATGAAAATCAGATAGCATGAAAAGGTTACATGGTTTGAATTGCATGATCGATGTTTTTCTTCGTTTCTTTCCATTTACTTTTTACTCGTGTTACTCCTGAATTCTAAAATTAGATGTGTTCTTTCTGTCATTAGTTTTACTGCTGCAGGTTGTTTTTAGTTATGCATTTAATTATATTTTTTCCAAATTTCCAATTTCACAATGAATGTCAGCAAATGCAGTTATTAGGATGAAATTCGTCATTTTAATTCCATTTTTCAGCACGCGGAAAATATTTGTGGGTGCTTGAATGTGCCTAGAATACTTTCATTTAATTTTGTGAAGGAATAGATGGGCTTTCCCAGCCTAAAAGTGAAATTTATCTTATCATCATGTCAAATCTGCGAGTCCATTCAATATTATTTATTTAGAAGCATTTTGAGGTAATGTTTTTTCCCCAGCTCTGGGACATGCGCACATTGAAGCTCAAAGAAGATCTTCCAGGTCATGCAGATGAGGTATTCTTTTAGGTGTTTCATAATAGAGGTTGCAAATTTTAGCTGTAGTAAAATGATCAGACTTATTACTTTTTTCTGTGTTGACAGGTGTTTTGTGTTGATTGGAGTCCTGATGGTGAGAAGGTAGCTTCAGGTGGGAAAGATCGTGTGCTGAAACTATGGATGAGTTGAGAATGTTGAAGGATGTTGACAGACTCCAGTATTAGATACCATTTATCTGGACAAGCGCTGATAATATGGAAGATCGCTTTAAGCATTAGTTCCGTAAATATTGGCTGTGGGTGTGCTGGCAAGTTATTGATTGTTCCATTTCTTTGGTTGTGGAGTATTTCAACATAATTACCAGAATTTTGGCAGAATTTTTTATCACAACTGCTTGCTTCAATTATATTGATTCATAGAGGTAAGACCACATCAATGTATTGATGACAAGCACTTCTTAATGTTCATGAAAAGGACAGTATGGGCTTCTTGATGAACAAGAAATTGAGGGAGTGCGGTAATTTAAGTTCATATTAATTGTCATGTTTCAGAGTTAATTGCACAGAATGCTAATTTGTTAGTAATTTAAGTCTAGTTCAATTTATCATGCAAATTTTCTTTTGCTACATTCATCTTAGGGTGAAATTTTTTGAGAATAGCTTGATAATTTTCTGGTGTTAAATATGGTATTTAATTTGTCTGCCTTGTGTCTTGGCATTACCTCTTGAATGACGAGGGAAATTGCTGGTAATGTGATTATATTTTTTAATCATGTCAATGTAAGTTTTTTTGTTTTTGTTTTGGGAAAGTTGACTTTCGAAGGATGTTACCCAACGACTTCTAGAAGTCAGCAATTACCAGGAACAAACCAATAACGTGTAAAATAAATACTTAGATCCAATTTTGCCAAAAAAATCAATTTATCAATAAACAATATTCAAATCAAGATTCCGATCAATGCAAAATTCTTAGCCATTTCGAGAGGGTGAAGTCTCATATGCACAAAAAAAAATGTTACTTTAATTTGAAGATGAAACTATTAAGTAATTCTTTTTATTTATAAATTAAATCAATTAGTCCTAAACCTAATGCTCAAGGGTTGTTGACTAACCAAACCTAGGGCTATATTGGAACCGTTACATGGCTCCCCTCATAGCATCTTCTAGCATGGTTCCCACATAGCATCTTCTTTTGGAAGGTGCTGCCACTTGATGAGGAACCTAAATTTGTCAAGACCAAAGATGACGAACTTTGGACCGCAATACTACTTCAAGTTGGAGTGATTCGTCCTTCTTCATTGAGTATTAGAAGCTCTATATGGGACTACACCTTTTGGCCAATAACTTGTTTGAGACATAATACATGAAAGATTGGATGGATGTGGGAAGATGGTGGAAGCTCCGACTAATATGCCACTTCATCAATGTGACAATCCACCTTGTACGACCTATTAAATTGAGGAGTCAACTTTTGACTAGACTTGGTCTTCAAGGAGAATTACTTTTAGGGTCGTAGGCGCAAAAAAACCATATCTCCAACATGAATTGTTGTTCAAAACGATGTGAATTCTATTGTTGTTTCATGCGGTTTTGGGCTTGGGTCAAATAATCTACCTAGGCCACCTTGGAGGAGACTTGAACATAGTTTGATATTGATGGAGGTTTTTGACCTTACAATGCTTCAAAAGGGGACATCTGGATGGATGCATGGTAAGAAGTATTGTATCACCATTTGGCTAATGAGAGTCATTGGACCTAGTGATATTGCTTGTCTTGAGCAAAACAACTGAGGTAAGTATCGAAACATTTATTAACAATCTTTGTTTGACTATTCGATTGAGGGTGTTACGAAGAGGACATACTCAACTTGGTACCACTAGGATGAAACGATTCCTTCCAAAAGTTGCTAGTAAGATTGGGTCACAGTCACTCACAATCAAGAAATACCTTAGCCACATGATTTGTTGAATAAGGATGTCGTAATGCACAAAATGAGCGTACTTGGAAAGACAATCTACTACCACAAAGATCATTGTTTTGCCCTCTGATTTGGTAATGCCCTAAATAAAATCCATGGATATGTGCTATTATTGGTGATTAGAGATAGGCAAGGGTTGCAACAATCCATGAGTTTTAAATGTTTCCCCTTTGTTATGCTGACATACCTCACCCAACCATAAACATCTTAACATATGCTTTTAATCCTTTCCAAGAAAATGATTGCTTCACCCATTGGTATGTTTTCAAGAATCTCGAGTGTCTAGCCAAAGGAGATGCATGCAATTCTTAGAGAACATTTGAATTAATAGTCGAAGACTAAGGAAGATAAATGCGATCCTTTTTGCAAAGTACTATCAATATATGAGAAACAAGAATTCAATGATGATCTTGCCTTCATTTCTTGAATGATTCGAGCAGTCTCTGGATCAAAAAGCCAATCATGACAAAGTTGAGAAAGACATTGTGGAAGAGAATTAGAGATGACATTAACAACATCATCCTCATATTTTTGAGACAAGGCATCAACCACCACATTATTGTATTCAATGATAAAGTCATAACCTAAGAGCTTGGTCATCCATTTATTTTGTTCAGGGCATGAGAGACATTGCTCTAAGAAATGCTTAAGGCTACTATTGTTGGTCTTGATGATGAAACAATGCCCCAACAAATAAGACCTCAATTTCTTCATGACATGCAATCTTACTATAGTGGTAAGGGCTTTGGCCTCTCTTCGAGAGGTACAAGGTTCAAACCCTACTGAGTATGAGAGGACTGGGACCCTTCATACAAAAAAAAAACTGTATAAACTCATTGAAGCAAGACTGGGACCCTTTTGGAGATTTGTAGATGTATCACTTCATTTTTTCAAAAAAAAAAATTCAATCAATGTTATGTTCCTTTCCTATCTTCTCTTTCTTTAAGTTGATGATCCCTCTTTTTTCTTCCTTTTGTTTTATAATACGTTTTTGTTGCTGGTATAATGCTCTTCACCTGCACATAATGCGATCTGGTGAACCAGAAATCCTGTAGCACTAGGAGTATGCTCTTCACTTGTGCATATGCGATTTGGTGAGTTAGAAACTAGTTTATGTTTTTAGAGTATTGCTTCGCCATGTTCTATTTTTACATTAAAATTTCCTTCTCATAAGTGGATCGTCCTAGATTCTTGCCTGAAAGTTGCTTACTTTCAAAGGCTAATGTGTGACCATCTTGCATCAAAACAACTCCAATACTTGTGCCAAAAGCATCACTTTTAATGACAAAAGGTTTGTTAAAGTTAGGAGTGGCTAGAATAGGAGTGATACACAAATTCTTTGAGGGCATGGAAGGCCTAGGAAGCAAAGACCAAAGGCATCCTTTTCAGATATTCTACCTCACCCTAATGGAACATTTGGACCTTTTGACTAAAAGTTTTCCCTTTGCATAGGTGAAGAACTTTGTCAACATGAAATAGATGATCCACCTAGGACTTCTATAAATTAAGATATCATTAAAGAAAACCAAGACAAACTTGCGAAGGAAGTGACGAAAGACATAGTTCATGAGACTTTGGAAAGTGGAAGGAGCATTAGGGAGACCAAAAGGCATGACTAACAATTCATAATGACCCTCATGTGTGAAAAGCAATCTTAGGGATATCCTCTTCTCTAACCATAATTTGATGAAACCCAAAACACAAGTCTAGTTTTGTGACGAAAATTAGGACACATGCGCCATGAGTTATCCTTGCATTGTACCATCACCACTAGAGAGGAGTATGGACTAATTCTTGGATAAATGATTCCTTGCACCAACATTGCTTGAAGTAGCTTCTCAATTTTTGACTTTTAAGGCTAAGGATAATGGTAAGGATGCATATTAAGAGGTTGACTTCTCGAAACATGGTGGATGGTATAATCATGTGTGTGCTTAGGAGGAAGACCTATGGGTTCATTAAAGACCTCATATTGGTTCACAATGTTCTATAAATCCAAAGGAATAGTTGGAAGAAGTGGCTTCGAAGGATGAACCTCCATGCAATCGACTTCAACAAAGAATCCACCACTTTTCTTCAATATTTTTTCCATGCTATGTGAACTAACCACTCTGGAAGGAGGACGTTGGATTCCTTGGAGACAAATGACTTTTCCATTCTCTATTCACTTGACATATATTTTTTGTAGATTATTAGTACCATCACCAAATTGAGATAGTCATTGTGCTCCGAAGATGACATTTGAACTACATAGGCTCATGGCAAAGAGATTACCCACCCAAGTATAATCCCCCATTTGGATGTTGACTTTAATCACTCGATTCACATTGAGCGATACCCCATTTGCAATTAATACTTGAAATTTAGCTTGATTTGAAGTATTGATATACAAGCTCAAGGACTTTGTTGTCTTACTATCTATAAATTTATATGTGCTACCTAAATCAATCAACACATTGACATGCCATTTAAGAAATCCTTGTACCTTGATAGTGTGGTGGGCTTGGAGCCCCACAAACTCATGAGCAGATAGAACCATGGTGTCATCCTCATGTTTTGCTTCATCTACTTTTGTTGGTTGCTCTTGCTATAATGCATCTCCATCTTTATATATTATTGTGTCTTCACCTTCCACTTGAAAGTTATGACGTTCTTCACAGGCCTGATCTCGGAGATGGTGAGAACGACATTTGAAACATACAAATCCCTTTGAACGCTCAAAACTGTGATAAGGATGATGAGAGTTGAAGTCTCTTTTGTATTGGGGACTAGAATTTTGAAGCTTCTATTATGTCGCCAAAGGTATATGTTGAGTATCATTCAGAGTATAGGGATAAAGCATGTTGACTTCTCATCGGATTTTATCTTTAAGACCTTAGTGTAAGGTTGAGACCACCACCACTAGGCCCAATTGGTGGGTATAGGTGAGAAGACTTGTGAACTCGAAACAATACTCCTTCACTATTCTTGTGTGCTTGATTTGCATAAGTCAAACGATATATGATGTCAAAGATCCTTTGTCAAATCTTCAGAGAAATCATTCTTTGAAGTCAAGCCACAAAAGAGGACCCCCATGTTTGTGGAGCTACCACAACAACCACTGATAAGCTTTGGTACCCAACCATGAGGGCCAAAATTCCTTGAATAGGATGCATTTAAGAAGAAAAGGAGAATCGAAGTAGGATTCTTTTGTAGAGGAATAAGAAAGAAAAAGGAATAATAGCCAAAAAATGTAAAATGAAGGGGTTCTATGCATATTTTACATTTTTTTAGCTTGGAAATTCATTGGAAAGGTCAGAGATGTTTCCCATTTATTGAAATTGTTAGCTGTATTCCATCCATCATGGAAAAAATTAAGCATTTAGATCTATGATCTAAAGGATTTGATATGGTTTTCTCTAAAGGAAATCAAAGTTGTGATGACCTCTTGGTTTAGCTCTATCCTCATCTTATTTGAATACCAAGTCACCTTCCTTCTGATCCATCTTGGCGACTCATTTGTCGAACCATATTTTGATTGTTTCCTAGTAGTGGACCACCCTTTTGAATGTCTTTTCTCTTTCCTCCTCTAGCGATAGTAGGGTATTTGGTCATGCAAGCATTGGTTCGACATTAGTATCTTTAAGCTCCAATTGTTGTGACTTTTGGAGGGGAGTTCCAAATTAACTGACATCACAACCTCTTTTCAAAAAACCATTGGAGGATGTTCCTATTGAAGCTTTTGGAGTCACCCAGTTCGCCTAGGGTGATTTTCATAGTTTGGTATACCAGTCCTTCTGTGATTCTCCTATAATATTCTTCACGATATTCATGATGTTCTTGTTGGTAGACTCTTCCAGTCCATTCCTCTAGGGGAAATAATTAGAGGATGTTTTTAGTACAAAACCATATTCCAAGGTGCAATTTATCACTTTGAAACCTATGAATGAGTTAATATTATTAGTGATTATTGTGGATGGTTTTCCCAATCTAGTACACATATTCTAGTAGTTGGATGATTGCTTCTTGATTAACTGATTTGACTAGAACTACTTCCACCCACTTGGTGAATAGTTAGGATACATCCATGTACAATGCTAGATAAGGCATTGATCTTACCAATGAAGCTAAGGCCCCACTGTTGGAAAGGTTCTATAATGATATCTAGTTTCAATGGAATTATTGCTTTTCTCCTTCTTCCCATAAACATACAATAATATTTACGAGTCTTGACCCATTGAAAGCAGTTAGAGAAGATGATGTGCTAGTAGTGTCCTACTCTTAAGATTTTATTTATAGTGGTTGATGTAGAATAATGTACTCCCTCAACATGATATTCTTTGACTAAGGTTTTTGCCCTTTGACACATCTCATCAAGATGCCATCATGCCCTTTCTTGAATAATATCTAATCTAGACATGCATAGTACATTGCTTTTTGCATGAATTGGATCATTCCTTTAGGTGTTACCCTTTCTAGGACATGTCTAGTTACTATGTATCTATTGATGTTTCCCATCCATCCTGCTTGATTGTTATGTTCAAGTTATTTCACTAGGGCAATTTGATCTTTTCGAGCAGACATCACAATGCTTTCATATATATGCACACCCTTGATGAGCTTAGTGGGCTTGATTTCTATATCAAATTCATGAATTTTTTTATCCAACCGACTCTTTTGTCTCGTAGTTCATCATGAATCACTACAACTTGGACATCAGGTTAGACTGCAAAGATGGTAATATTTCTTTAGGATAGGTAGTCCTTGAATTTATTGAGGGATTTCATGATAGCAAATATTTGTTTTTCAATGAGTGTATGTCTAGTCATAGTTTTGAAGGACTTGGCTCATGAAGAAAATGGGATGTTCCTCATTCTTATCATTTTTCTAGGTTAGTACTATAACAATACTCTCATCTATTTCAAAAATATATAGCCTAAAATATTTCGAGAAATCTAGATTAACTAGGACTATGGCTCTAGTGATGGTATCTCTAACATCTTGAAAAGTTTTTTTTCTTTTACCAATCCATTTTAGGGTTGTGCCCTTTTTCAACATTTTGGTGATTGGTCTAACTAGTTGAATGAAATTGGTTATGAACATAGTAATGAATTGGGTTTGACTTAGTAAGGACTAGATTCCTTAATGAATGTGGGAAAGGGAAGATCTTGGATTGCTTTTATCCTATCAAGATCTATGGCTAGGTCATCTATTAACACCACATGACCTAACAATTTGCCTTAATGGATGATAAAAATAGACATTTTAGGGCTAAGTAGGACAACATATTCCCCACACATTTGAAAGAATGATTCTAAATTCTCAATATGCATATTCCTTTATTTTGAAAAGACAGTCCAATCATCAAGTATGAGAATGATCTCACTGAATAGTTCCATTGAGATAATTCCTATGGCTCGCTAAAAGGTGGTCCTTGCATTGGCCAACTTGAAAGGTATTCTTTGGTAGGAAAAGGTTACCCATTTGGTAGTAAAGTTTGTTTTATGTTGATTATTATCTTTGATCCAAATCTGATTATATCCTAAGTAACCATCAAAGAGTGGCAACATATATGACCCTACCACTTTTTGTAAAATATGGTCTATGGAAGGTAGGGGATAGTGTTCTTTTAATGATGCCTTAGTGAGGCTCTTGAGGTTATCACATAACATGATATTATTCTTTTTCAGAGTGCTTGATTGAAAAAATGATCTGTTCGTAGGAGCTTTAAGAGGTCCTCCATTACCACCTCATTTTTGGGATTCACAAGCCATTGTTTCTACCAAAGAGACTTTGTACCAGGTTCTAATCCAATGGTGTGCTCTATGATATTTTTATCGCACGTCTTTAGGTCATTGTAGGACTAGGTAATGATATTTTTATATATGCCATAAAGCTCCTTGAACATAGAGATTTATTCCTTTGTGCACTCTTTACGAAGCAACAAGTTCTTTCCCTTAGCAATATCTAAAGGATGTTAGGAAGAGGCCTTGCTAGATTTATTTGCACTATCATCTGCTGACTAGAGTGATTAATCTCTTTGACAACTAGTTTGTTTTTAATTGAACCACTCCATATTTTAAGTCATCCTTATATTCTTTTTTGTCTTTAGCATGTTGAGATTCTTCGATGAGGAACCTAACAATTTGCTCATGATTATTGAATATTTTCCAATGATTGCAATCATTAGGAATAATTGACCTAAATACCATTTCTAACTCTTTTGGATTATCCTAAACATTGACGGTGGGGTTGAATCTTGCTACCATTGATGCTACTTCATCTGCTTTGGTGATTAACTCCCTAACAACCTCATTGATCTCATAAGTGTTGAAACCTCCTAGCGAATCCTACGCCTAATGTTTATATGAATTTAGATGCTTCTTTTTGGTGGCACTTTGGGAGTTATACCTTATTTATGACTAGTTCATAGTCTCCAAATACTTTTAGGTTTTTTATTCCCATCTTTTCAACTTTCCTCAAGCTAGTGCACAATGCTTCGCATTCAACCACATTATTCATGCAACTAAACAAGAACCCACATGCAAAATTAGTTTGCATCCATTTTGGGTTGATAAATTAGATGCCCAAGCCTACCCCGTTTCTAGTTCTTGTGCCATCAAAATGCATTACCCATGTTTTATCTAACCTCAATGCTTGTTGGCTGGTTAGAGTCGGGATGTTAGATGGTTCTTCTAGTACCAAGTAGTTTCCTAGCTTGCTTTCTTCAAGTTTTACTTCTAGATCTTCAACATCTTAGAGCACACCAATAATCATGTCTATCTTTTAGGACTTAAACGTCTACGAATTATGGTAGCTCATTCCAATTTACTACCCCATCTTCATCTTACTTATATAGCCAATAATTGCATGGAGGCTCATTCCCAATCTATATTATTTTTCCATCTCATTATACCTTCATGTGGGTATAGTCCATTTTCAAGTATATATCTCCGGATGGCTTACATGTCCATTCTCTAGATAATAACATATCAAAATACGACAAAAGGTTGATTTCTTTACTTCTTGTACTAACATTAGCTCTAGGTGCTTTGCTATGGTGATGATCAAATATTTTAGAACCCCTACGACATTCAACCTAGTGCCATCCATCTAATTAGATGCTTAGTGGTCTTCGTGTAGGGTAATCCCATTGCTTCATAGAGGGATTTTGGCATCACCACTATGATCCCTCTTAAGTCAATTGTGCAACTCCTTAGTAAGTGGTTTTTAATTATAAAGTCACACAAAATAGTGGCAACTCTAGAGTTTTAGGCTTTGTAGCATTCAATATGTTCATCCCATTGACTTGAATATTAGATGGATATACTGCTATCAAGTTTAGTCAATTGGATGGACTAGGTTGACCAATATTTAATTGTCTATTTTTGGCATAGCTTTATTCTTGCTCTTTGAGATCCTCTTTGGACTAGATCTAATTGGCTAGGAAGAGCTAAGAATTCTAGTATGCTTACTTTTACAAGAATCAACCGAGCTGCTCTTACTATGGATCGTGAATTTTCTATATTGTCTAGTAGCTATTACACATCCTTCATTGGTGAGGGAAGGATATTTAATATGTTGTGCTACCTCCTAAATTTTGTCTCTCTCTTTATCAGTCCTCATTCCTATAGAATAGTCTACACTTGTAGACTTCTATTTTCAATTTTTGATTTCTTTCCCTTATTTGTCTACATATTTTTATTGGCTTATGCATCTTTATGGGGCATGTTGGTCATGTTCTTGATGTTTTCACATGTAGTCGTTAATAGCCCCTTAAGGGTAATTGTGGTCTTCCCCTTCTAAGTACCATGGTGTATTTGCTTGTCTCAACCTATTTATGTGTTAACACTTGCTCTTTTGATGCCTTCCTTTTACCCCTAGTCCCAAGTCCTTGTTGATTCACATATATGAAATTATCTTCAAATGTGAAATATTTTTTTTCTTCAAACTCATTGAAGTTAGCAAAATTTACATTATTAGGATTTGGAAAGGCAAGGACTACTTGCTGTATTCTAGATAGGTTCTTGGTAGGCAAGTTGATTCATGTTGGTTCTATTTGACATTGTTGATTGTACTAATTTGTTTGTGAATACTAATGGTTACCACATAATCTATAGGATCATACCCTGCATTACATGGAAAAAACCATACTATTAATCTCTAAATCGGTATTTACTATATTGTTCTAAACTTGATTTGCATCCTTATTAGCACCTTATTGAGGTACTTGGTATTTAGTAAGATAAGGGTTTTTGGGGTTGCAATTTTGTTGTTTCCACCAACTATTTTGTTTTTATTGCCTCTTTTTGGTATTATTTTGATTCATCAAGCTCTTTGCCATGTCCAACATCTCTTTCATATCAAACTTGTATTGATCCATAAATGGTATAGTATCATTGTTGGTTTACGATGGAGAAGGTAGGGATGGTAGTTGTGGTTGAAAGGCAATAGTTGATAGCAAGTTTTGGACTTGATGCTTTATGAGACATGGATAAGCGGTTGAGTTGACATATGATTGGATGTTCAAAATAGATGAGATGGAGGGCATAGATCCAAGTGTTTATTGATTTTGGATGACATGGATGACATAGGTTATAAAAGGGACAGGTGATAAATTTTCTATCCTAATTATAACATCTTCTACATGAGCTACTTCTTCAAAGGATAAACCCAGGTGTTGTAGGTGAGTAGGAGAGGAGAGGGCAATCCTCCAAGGGAGTTCCCAGGTTCGAATCTCCACCCTACCAAAAAGTTGAATTGGGTACCCAAAAATCCAATTGATAATGTTGGTGCGGGTAGGGCCGGGCGCGACTCCCGGGTGACTTTGACGGTGTAGAACCCCTTGGTCGTGGTCTCTCAAACCAAGGCGGCCCCACAAGGGGTTTTTCGCAAAAAAAACTTCTTCAAAGGATACAATTAAAGTGATATTGTTAGAGTTATAAACCATTAATGCTAAGTCAAATTGTAAGCCTTTGATATAATATGACAATGCCTATTCTTCATTTGACAAAATTAAATTCAAGGTCCTCAAAAATCTATTATTGTAATCATGAATGTTTTCTTGAGGTTGGCTTTACATGGAATTCAATTGGAACAAAACAGAGTATCCATTACTCATACTACCAAATCTACACATGAAAGGTTCTATAATTGGTGCCCAACTTGTAACAATATTATTAGGTAAATCTCTATATCATAAAGTGACTTTCTCACATAGAGAATAAATAAGCAACCATACCATGCTGTTTTATGTCAAGTGATATAATGTCATATTATTCCTACCCTCATTAAAGGTAGGTAATATTTTCATAGAAATAGGAAAGATAGGGGAATAGACCCTCAAATTTAATGGTCTTTGATAGGTCCTATCGTGAAGCTAGTTTTGGGGCCTAGGAGGTTGAGGTGTTGGATTGTTTTGTGAAGGATGATGGTATTGCATTGGATAGGAGTTTACTACACAACCTTAATGTAGGGCTACACATGGTGGATATAGAGGTATCTAAGGGTATTGGTATGAAAGATAAAATTGTGGTGGAAAAAGGGGGTTCAGGTTTTGAAGGGAGTAGGGGGTGGATTAGGACAAACCCATTATTGATTTAGAGGAGCTTGGATGTTTTAGAATGGTGGATTATTTAGCAAGCCTTATTTAGGAATTTGTTGATTTTGAAAGGTGGGCATTGTTGCAGGTTTTGCAGTGTCTAACTACCTGGAAGAGACACTTGACCTAGGGGGTTTTCGTAGGTAATTTGTGCTCTCATTTGATTGGTCAATACGTGAAAATTTTAAGCAAAAGCTTGGTTGTGGTTAGGAATACAAATTTATCATGAAGAACCTACATTTGGTGGCATAAACTATCTAAATGAAAGGTTTGTTGTGTTGGACAAGCTGTATTTATGTGGGCTTGAGATGAAGTCGTACTCACAGGAAGGGTGATTTGAATGCTAGATGTTAGAGGTTAATTCACATTATTTGGATTATAGAAGGATGCTAGGAATGGACTATTTGTAATATTATTCACATCAAATGACATTCCATAAAAGTGATTAGTGTGAGTCAAGTTAGAAGTCGTAGTTGTCCAAGTTTGATTTATGAGAGCAAAAGAATAACTATAAGGGAAGCCAAAGGAGACCATCTCTTGGGATGTAAGATTTTGACTCACTTGATCAACCATGGGACTTTTTCCTTTTGATAGAGGGCAATTAAATGTAGGAATTTTCTTGATCTCATCATCTTGATGCACTCACATGAGGATTTGCTCTTTCCCTTTCTCTTTTGGATTCTTCTATTGATAAACAATTAATTCCATCAATTGAATTTCTTTACATGATCATTGCAATTTTTAGCATGTTTTTATATGCTTGATTTCACATGCATATATGTATCTACTGGGGTTAGAAACTAAAATTTTGTAAAAATTTAGTCTACCAAGCAAATTGCCAACAATTTGGGACAAATATTTATCAAACTTGAGTGATTTGCTCCTCAAAACTTTAACTTAGGGAAAATTGCTTCAATTTTAGGATGAATCACTTTCCTTGGAGAAGATGGAAAGATTTCTTGATCTTCTGAGCAAATTGCTCTTAGAATGTGAAGAGAGTTAGTTGATTATAATCTTCATCAACTACAAAAATCACTTAGTATGATTACTCTATTTAAAACAACGTAATTTATATTTAAACATTTGATCAATAAAAGATCCAAGCGTTTACCTCATCAATGATCTTAAAACTGGTTGAGGTTGTCCTCCCAACTAATTCTATAGAAAACATTAAAAGCTAGCCCGGAATCCCGGGCATTCGCTGGGTGGAGGTGACATGGTGGGTATTCGACAAGACCAAAGGCCAACAACTACTTTTAGTCCATCAAATTTGCCGGATATGGTATCAAAGCTCACTCTCGTACATTCCATCATGCGTGACATAGACCCTCTATAGACCGTCGACGATTCCATGTTGCACAAGGCAAAGTTTGACTATCATCTCTCCAAGTCCCTTCACAACCCTTATATATATACAGTTTCCCTTTACATAGACAACTATCACATTACCTATATGCCTACTTGCATAATACTCTCGTCTGTCAATTTGATGTAATTAAATTTTATACTTCAGTGTTCGTTTGGTAATCATCCATTTTCCAATTTTGGCTCGAATATACTTTAAAATTCAGTGTGTTCATAAATTTGCCAGTTGAAGAATTTCATAAAAGAGTGTTATTGTGTTTTATTAGTATGGGCTGTGTGCAGTGTTGTGATATGGAGGGTGTCAGGAAGGGCCGTTGGACACCCGAAGAAGACCATAAGCTTATTTATTACATCAAACGCCACGGCCAAAGAAGATGGCATTCACTTCCTCATGTGCAGGGTTGTTGAGGTGCAGGAAAAGTTGTAGGCTATAATGGACTAATGGACTAATTATCTCTGACCCGACATAGAGAGAGCAAAGTTTTCTTTTGAAGAATAACAGATGATAATTCAATTCCATGGCATTTTGGACAAGGGGTCTTCCATAGCAGCCCGTCTTCCAGGAAGGATCGATAACGAGATAAAGAATTACTGGAACGCCCACCTCAGGAAACACCTGCTTCAAATGGGAATCAACCTCGTCACTCATAGGCCCAGAATGGACTTCTTCGATTGTGGCAACATGAATCAGTTCCTTGAGGGACAAACTGCCCACAGCCACATGACTGCTTGGTGGAAGAATGCTATGCTGCAGCAAGCTATAACAAGAGAATATCTGAGGATTATTGCAACATCCATAATCCATGGGCAGCAGCAAGGCTCAATTAATGCCGCAGAGGTTTTGATGAGATCCCAGCTTCAGAATTCCATTGCCAAGCCAGAATTTAATACTGATTCTATCATGTCTCAATTTTGGTCAAGAAATTCTGAGAGTCATCTCGGATTCTTACTAGAACAATTCTAGTCCTAAGCACAAAAGATGAAAGATAGGCAACATCTGCCCTTGGTGTTCACTCCGCATGGTTTTAACACAGAATTAGGAGAGAATTATACTACGCCCCTCTCAACTGCCATAATCAATGATAAGGCAAGTCTATTTCTTATCAAAAGCTCAATGCAAGCGAAGCCTATAACATCTTATTGAATGGTTCGCGCTACGGTGCCAATGCTGGAGGTGGTCGGCAACGGACGTAGCAGATTTGGTGGCCACGGAGAATTAGTTGCTGGTTACAGATTCAAACCATGAGATCCAATTTCTGTCATGAAGTTGATGATGAAGATTGTGGTGTTGGTAGTAAAGTGTGAAATGATTAGCCATATATAGTCTTGGGCTCTAAATAAATATTTAAATAGAATAAGTTATTTGATTTATTTAAATAAATATAAAAATGAAAAGAAAGTGGAGATTAATCTATTTATTAATTAAAAAAAAAAATGACTTCTACATTTTTTGGTTGTAACGTTTTCATACGACTTTAGGTTGCCATGCCATTTGAAGGGTTGGATTCTCTATTTGAAGGGCTTCAAAACAAGTGGGTTCACAATTCTCTCTCAAAGTTATATCATTTTAAAAAAGTTGTCTAAAATTAATATATTATCTAGAAAGGGGATGTTCAATGTTATTGCAATTTTCATTGAAATTATGTTTGATGTATTAAGTGGAGTGCATGATTGGTAGTATTCAACACACTAAAAATTTGTGCAAGAAAAGTTCATATTGAGTGGGGAGGAAATACTATTCTTTCCTAATGTTCAATGTGTCTAAGTTTTTTAAGATGATATTCAATAAGTACTTGGTGATTGAAGATCGATAATATTGAGTTGACAAGTGTAGTAAAGATCATCTTACTAACCTATTGATTGAATGGATAAGTGGAGGCCCATGCCACACTTATCTATGATTGGTTGTATGTATCTCCAATCATAATTGTTTGATGTAATAAGTGAAGGATCATGTCCCAATAAAGGTGAATGGTTGTGTGTATCCCCATTCATAAGATGATGTAAGTGAATAAGGCCCAACCTGACTCATTGTATTGTAATTAGTTATGTATGTCACTAATCATAATTATAAACAGTAGTGTGTCTTTGTTTATAACTTTGATGTTGGATAGTATGTGTATCTCTATCCAGTTGTTTGTGATTGGTTGTGTATGTTCCCAATCAATATTATTGTGAACAATAGTGTGTATCCCTATTTACAACTTTGATATTGGATAGTGTATGTGTCGCTATACAGTTGAGTTGAAGAATCATGGATAGTTGAGTGTGTCCATATCTATGGTTAAGTGTTTAGTGAGTTTATTCCCATTATTGCTTATTGTTAATGGTTGAGTGTGTCCCTATTTACACTCAAAGTGTACTCGATGAATTTATTGAGTGTGTCATAGTTTATCATATGGTTATTTATACTATTGTGAGTATCCCTACCTATGTTTGGATCATGATGTAATAAGGGGAGGAATATTGAAAATTTATTACATATGATCAAATTTGGTTGAGTGGTTAGAACCACTCACATAGGAACCATGTGAGGGTAGTTAGTTGGTTGTGATTTCCACCAACTATGGAAATCATGTGGTTAGTATGGTTGCTCTATATAGAGCAACACAATTTGTATTTAAATTACATTTGATCAAAAAATATCTAAGCATTGCCATTACTAGAATCCAGGCGAATCGCTTCATGAATTCTACTTGGAGAAATTTTATACTTTAGAATAAATCACTATTTTTTTAGAGCAAATCACTAGCTGGATTGGACTGTGGCAAAATTTCTAAGAGCTAGAAGTGAGAAATTTTATTAATTTGATGTTGCTTTGATTGTTTTACTTGCAAAAAATTTATGATTTAGAAGTTTGAAATAAAATCATCATTCACAAAGCACCTACAAAAATTGGATAGAAATAATAAAAAAGACATGAAATGAAAGGTCAAATTGGGAGTGGGCTTGATAAATCAAGTCCTTGGTCCCTACGGATTGCTCTAGATTTAAGTTATAATTTTTTTTAAAATTTTGGAATGAATCACTAGCTTGTTGGAGCAAATTGCTCCTAAATTTGGACTTAGGATATTATTGATGTCTTGCAAGCAATTGCCCCCCCTAGTGAGGTAAATAAATCTCTATTTATAGTGAAACACTTTCTAAATGGAAACTTGGAAAGTTTTTCCCAAAATCAGGCCAAATGCTTTCCATCTATAGCTAAATGTAGATTTGACACCAAAATTGAAAACTCTAACTAAATGACATACTAAAGGATTGGTGTACCATCAGGTGTGTTAAAAACTATGTTGAAATGGGGAAATGTATGGCTTCTTATTCGCCCTCAATTATAGTTTCAACAAAGTTGGATGGAAGGGTTTAGGGACTATTTCAACCTTTGAATTCAGGTTGGCTCCACACTATCCCTACTGAATTCTAAACTAATCTAAATTAATTGCATGAATTTAAATGTGGAAATTAAAATGCATTAAAGTAAGTTGTGAAGTTTTAGGGTGTGAGAGATTAAAAGTAAAGTGAAAACCTTAGTAAGGAGAGTATACAATCAATCAACACATGAAGAATTTAGATAACAACAATGCATTCCCATTCAAATTTGTGAGAGGATTGACGATGGATTAATGTGTTGTGTTACAATCACCATGCTTTTTAAATATAGAAGGGTAGTGCCATTGATGTGTTGGAAATAAAGCTAGTAAAAGGAGCAAAAAGGAGTAAAAAAGGTAAAAAATTTGTTTCAACGGTAAGCTTTGGATCTTACCCCTTTTACCTCCTTGGACGACAACTGACTGGGCAGGTAAGTTTGACTTGGACGATAGCTGACTGGGCAGGATTGGACGACAAGGGCGGCAAGGCGAACCAACTCATTTTCCCTTTCTCTTTTCCTCCCTATTTCTTCTATTTCCCTAACTTCCCTATATTCCCTAAGTTCGTTTATTTTTACGAGTATAAATACCAATGTAACCTATTATTCCTAAGGTTGAATACAATATTAATTTCCTATTTTTCGCTCCTAATTTCTCTCAAACCACATCTGGTATCAGAGCCAAAGTCGAGAGGGCACGAGGATCGAGGTGAGGGAAGCCCGAGGACCGAGGAGAGAGAAGCCCATAGCACACAACCCGTAGCGAGGTTGAGGTGGGGCCCGTAGCACATAGCTCGAGGTGAGAGAAGCCTAAAGCACGTGGATCAAGGTGAAGTCTGGAGCAGGCCAACACAACAAGCATGCGAAGACAGGAGCGATGCAGGAGAACCAATCAGAGAGCGACACATGGCGAGAGGAGAACAAGACCCATGCTGACTGGACGACTCAGAAGTTGACGCGGACAGACAACGTGGCAGCGAAGGGAGCAACATGGCGAGGAATGGTTGGCTAATCGGAGGCAAAAGGGGCGATCGCTGATTGCCCGAAGGCAATCATTTCAAAAGGTGCGCACCTAGGGTTATAAACCCTTGCATTGCCTCCATCCTACTGAATGTGGGATTATTGTTTTTTTTTCTTTGCAATCGGTGACAAGAGCTTGTTAAATACAAAACCCTCCTCCTCCATACTCAGCCGTGGGCGTAGCTCGAGTGGCTAAGGCGCAACGCTTGTGATCTGGGTGTCACGGGTTCGAATCCCACTGGGCACTATTTTGCTTTGTTTTTTTGAAATCGCCTGGAAAGCATAGTTGAAAAGGATCGCGGATCCTTTGAGTTTTAAATTAAACTCCATGGCGCATTGGTCTAAGGTTTTGTGACTATCAAGAGGTCACGGGTTCGAATGGGCTAGAGATAAATTTTGTTTAAATTTTTTTTATTATTTAAACTTTAGAAATTTAAAATTATTAAATATTAATTTAATAAAAAATAATTTATAATTATTTTAAAACTTAGGTTTTAATGATTATAAAATTATTTTTTTATTAAATATGAATATTTAATGTTTTTTAATAAGTTTAAATTTTAAAATTTTGTTGTAAAAGCCTTGAAGGCTTAATATTGTCATCCACAAAGAGATTGTACATTTCACTTTTTTGTGAAATACTCAGAGATTGAAAGAGAAATTGATAACTTTCCTAAGAGGAAAGAGTGTGTAATAAGCCTAAGAGGCTTAGTATTTTGTAAAAGGTATTTGATGATCAGACCTAATGGGTGTTATCATGCCTTATGTGCAATTCTAGCAAGAGAAGGTGCAGAAAGGTTTGATGAAAAGGTAAGAGGTTATGGACTCAACATTGTGTTTAGTCAACTTCAAAACATAGTAATCGCACATCAAAGGCATCCTGACTCAGGGTACGAAGCGGATTTTGAAGATAATTCATTTAGAAGTCAATTTGAACAATCAAAATCCATCCAAGCTGCACCACAAGAATCATAGTACACACACTACAACATTTCAATGGAAATCCTAGAACCACCATCACCGAAAATCATACCAATAAGTGATGACGAAGAAGAAGTGGCAGATAACTTTGCAAATCAAGAGATCACATCCCCACATCAAGAGGAGCAAGTAGTCAATGATAGAGTAGAACAAGTCAAATTTGACTTAAATTTGTAATCTCTTCCTTCTTCCTTCTTCTTCTTTCTTTCATTCAACAAAGTACTTTTGTAACCATGAAATAAAGAGAGTTTTTTGGTAACTATGGCCTCACACAATAGCTTACCTATCCCATAATTTAACGGTTATGACTATGAGTACTGGTCTATAAAGATGAAGACCCTGCTCATAGGAAGAGGTTTGTGGGACATCATAGAGGAAGGCTATACAGAACCCACAGACTGGACCACACTTAATGCAGCAGACAAGAAAACTCAAAAAGAAGAGAAAAAGAGCAACTCATCTGCTCTTTCTCATCTCCAAGCCGCATTGGAGAAAAGCATATTTCCTAGAATTGTTGCTTGTACGACTGCTCAAGATGCATGGAAAGCATTGAGTGATGGATTCCAAGGTAGTAATCAAGTGAAGCAAGTAAGGCTTCAAACACTGAAGAGAGATTTTGAAAATCTCCGAATGAAAGATGATGAAAAAGTCGATGATTATTGTGTTAGAGTAAAAGCAATAGTAGATAAAATGGTTACACTAGGTGAAGCAATCAAGCCTGAGACAATTGTAACAAAAGTGTTGCGAACACTTACACATAAATGGAACCATATTGCCATAATTATAGAAGAATCCAAAGATCTTTCCCTTTTAACATTCGATGCATTAATCGGATCGTTAATGTCACATGAAGAGAGGTTTCCTGAAACTCCTTCAACCAACTATGGAGGCGATGATAAGGCCTTCACTTCCAATGAAAACAATGGAAGAGGACGGGGAAGAGGTCAAGGCAGAGGCAAGCAAAGAGGTAGAGGCAGAAGCAACTACAAAGGAGGCAATCAGAACAGAGGAGGCAATTCCAACAGAGGAGGCAACTCATACAGAGGAGGCAATCAACAAAGAGGTGGAAATCAAAATCGAGGAGGAAATCCAAGACAAAGTGGAAATCAAGGGCGAGGAAGTGACAAGTCCAAATCAGCTTGTTTCAACTGTGGCAAGCCAGGTCACTTCGCTCGTGACTGCTGGTCAAAATATTCACAAGGCAACAATAGTCAATATGGTAATTATGGAGAAGAAGATGATACCTCTAATATTTTTCTGTCATATGGACAATCAAAACAGAATCTAAATGACACATGGATTCTGGATACTGGTTGTTCAAACCATATGAGTGGCAAAGAACATTTATTTGCTACTCTAGATTCCACTTATAAATCCCAAATCAAATTAGGGGATGATAAGACATTGCAAGTAGAGGGTATTGGAGCCATGGAGGTTCCAACCAAAGAAGGACTAAAGAAAGTGCATGACATCTATTACACTCCAAAGCTCCAACACAATCTGCTAAGCATTGGGCAAATGATGGAGAACAATTACAAGCTTGTATTTGATGAAGGACAATGTATCATTTTTGATAAAAATAATTGTAATCGTGTCATCACACAGGTCCCCATGACCAAGAACAGGTTATTCCCTCTCAAATTTGATGAGCCAGGAGGAGCTCAAATTGCAAATGTAGCTATAACAAATCCAAGTGTGCTTTGGCACTTGCGATATGGTCACCTTAATTCCGCTAGCTTGAAACTTCTAACTTCTCAAGCTATGGTGATAGGACTTCCCAAAATCAATGAACAAAAGGAGGTCTATGAAGGATGTGCTTTGGGAAAGCACTCAAGGTCAAAGTTTCTGAAAGGACAAGCGTGGAGAGCCAACTATCCACTTCAGTTAGTACATTCAGACATCTGTGGACCAATGCAAACACAGAGTCTCAGAAACTATTCTTATTTTCTCACTTTCATAGATGACTTCTCTAGAATGTGCTGGATTTATTTTTTGAAACATAAAGATGAAGCTTTTGATTGCTTCATAGATTTTAGAAACAATGTAGAGAATCAAAGTGGGAATTATGTAAAATGTCTTAGGATAGATCGAGGAGGTGAATACTCCTCAAAAGTATTCTTGAAATATTGTAAAGCAAGTGGGATCAAAAGGCAATTTACCACTGCCTATACCCCACAACAAAATGGTGTGGTAGAGCGAAAAAATCGCACCATAGTTGAGATGGCAAGATCGATGCTACAGACTAAGCATCTAACTCATATGTACTGGGTAGAGGCTGTAAGAACCAATGTATATATTCTAAATAGAAGTCCTACTTCTAGTTTAGATGGTGTCACTCCTTATGAGGCATGGTACGAAAAGAAACCTAATGTAAAGCACTTCAAAGTGTTTGGTTCTTTAGCATATGCACACATTCCTGATGAGAAAAGGAAGAAGCTTGATCCAAAAAGTCAAGCTTGTATATTTGTAGGGTATTGTGAGTCTACAAAGGCATATAGACTCTACAATCCCAAGACTCATAAAGTTATACTCTCCAGGGATGTAATTTTTGATGAAGGGGGAGAATGGGGTCATCAAAGAATTTTTGTTGATGATGAGTCCCAAGATGTAAATTCTTCACAAATACAGTAGGTACAACAGGTGTCTCCCAAGAAAGGCACACCACCCCCTCCAAGGCCAAGCAGGAGTACTACATCAAGTACATCAACCACCAGTCCAAGTCCTTCTCCACAGAGATCAGTAAATTCTTCATCGATGGACATTGACTCTCCATCAAGAGGCAGAAGAACTTTACAACATCATCCTTCCTTTCAGATGTTGGATCAAAATTTCCAAAGAAGATTCACTAGAAGCCAAGCTAGTGAAATGAATTCAGTTCTGCAACAACTTGAGAATTTGCAATTGTATGGGGATGATAACTCCCAAGAACCTAGAGGAGATGTAGTCAATTATGCTTTATTGGCTAGTGCACAGCTAGAACCAACTAGCTATGAGAAGGCATGTACTCAAAATGTATGGCAAGAAGCCATGAAAGAGGAAATAACCTCTATAAAAAATAATGATACATGGGAGCTAGTAAAGCTACCCAAAGGTAAAAAATGTGTTGGATGTAAATGGGTCTACAAGACCAAGTACAATGCTGATGGAAGCATTGAGAGGCATAAGGCGAGACTAGTAGCAAAAGGTTTTACTCAAAAATATGGCATTGACTATGAGGAAACTTTTGCTCCTGTTGCAAGACAAGAGACAATCAGATCAGTTCTTTCCTTAGCAGCCCATAAAGGATGGAATGTTCAACACATGGATGTAAAGAGTGCTTTTCTGAATGGATACTTGACAAAAGAGGTTTATGTTCAACAACCTCAAGGTTTCCAAGAATAGGGAAAAGAGAACCTTGTTTACAAATTGAAGAAAGCACTTTATGGCCTCAAGCAAGCACCAAGAGCTTGGTACTCACGCATTGATGGCTATTTCAGCGAGTATGGATTCACAAGAAGCAAAAGTGAACCAACTCTGTACTACCTAAAGCATGGAGTAGACATTCTCATAGTTTGTTTGTATGTGGATGATCTAATATTTATGGGTAGTAACAATAAAATGAATATGGAGTTCAAAAACTCCATGATGAAACAGTTCAAGATGAAAGATCTTGGTTTAATGCGATACTTCCTAGGGATGGAAGTGCATCAATCAAATAAAGGGATCTTCATATGTCAACACAAGTATGCTCGAGACATGATCAAGAAATTTGCCATGGAGCAATGCAAATCAGTTGCAACTCCTACTGGACATGGGATCCAATTGAGCAAGGACGATGGAGCATCAAAGGTTGACATGACCACTTACAAAAGCATGGTTGGGAGTCTGATGTTTCTCACCAACACCAGGCCCGATATTCAATATGTTGTTTCTCTAGTTTCAAGGTTTATGGCTAGTCCATCTGAGCTGCATTTACAAGCAACTAAAAGAATTTTAAGATATGTAAAAGGTACATTGGATTTTGGAATCCATTACCAAAAATGTAATTCTATGAAATTAGTTGGCTTCAATGATAGTGATTGGGGCAGCAACATAGATGACAGGAAATCTACATCAAGGAATTGTTTTAGTCTAGGATCAGGACTAATTACATGGAGTTCCAAGAAACAAACTGTTGTAGCATTGTCATCAACTGAGGCTGAGTATATAGCCATCACTCATGCTAGTACTCAGGCCCTATGGTTAAGAAAAGTTCTTGAAGAGATTGGAGAAATTCAGAGTGGTCCAACTCGACTGTATTGTGATAACATAAGTGCCATTCAGTTGGCATACAATCCAGTCCACCATAGCAGATCAAAGCATTTCGATATGAAGTATCACTTCATTCGAGATATGGTGGAACAACAAATAGTTGAGCTTCAATATTGTAACACTTTGGATAATATTGCTGACATCTTCACCAAAGGTATAGCTAAAGCTCAATATATAAAGTTGAGAGACTGTATAGTCAATCCTCTCAACTTTAAGGGGGAGAATGTTGGAAATAAAGCTAGTAAAAGGAGCAAAAAGGAGTAAAAAAGGTAAAAAATTTGTTTCAACGGTAAGCTTTGGATCTTACCCCTTTTACCTCCTTGGACGATAGCTGACTGGGTAGGTAAGTTTGACTTGGATAGTAGCTGACTGGGCAGGATTGGACGACAAGGGTGGCAAGGCGAACCAACTCATTTTCCCTTTCTCTTTTCCTCCCTATTTCTTCTATTTCCCTAACTTCCCTATATTCCCTAAGTTCGTTTATTTTTACGAGTATAAATACCAATGTAACCTATTATTCCTAAGGTTGAATACAATATTAATTTCCTATTTTTCGCTCCTAATTTCTCTCAAACCACATGATGACGATCAAAAGACTTATCAAATTTCACCAATATTATGAATGACAAGAGCACAATGTGTGCTTCACAAAGCATAACCATAATATTTTTACAATGGAACCCATAGTCCTATTTATATGAAAAACTTACCCTTGAGTTACTTAGGGTGAGAAACTCTTACTCCTAGAAAAATTATTTTTTTTGGAATCTCTAACAAAATGATGCACCTCAAATATTACATCCCTCTAAAAGGATTAGAATACTTCCAAATGAGTTATGACACCACTATGTACCAAAATATTTCCAAAGGAGTTATGACACCACTATTTGCCAAAATATTTCCAAAGATCTTGAGGATTTGTGCTTATTTTTTTACCCTTTGATGGTCTATGAGTGATTTTTTCTAGGAGGTGAGCAAATCACTCCAATATGCTAATGCTTTGTGAGTGTTTGTTAGTGCTTCACACTTGTGATCCAATTGCTTCATATTTCTTAGCATATTACTTCTATAACAAATCATCCATTGAGAGTATACTAGTCCTATCCTTGATTTAGAAAAT
The DNA here is from genome assembly GCA_028583015.1 of Wollemia nobilis. Taxonomy (NCBI): domain Eukaryota; kingdom Viridiplantae; phylum Streptophyta; class Pinopsida; order Araucariales; family Araucariaceae; genus Wollemia; species Wollemia nobilis. The sequence continues at coordinate 2,217,265 of JAQPPZ010016480.1, read as the reverse complement.
TTTTAAATATTTTGAAAAGTTTTTATTAATTGATTTCAACTGTTTTGTAACCTTTAAAAGTTATAAAAATATCAAGGTAGTGACTTGTAGTTAGCTCTATATATATATATATATGGATTATAATGTAAAAGTAAGGTCCATAAATAAAAGAGACATAATTATAAATAATGTTATCTTTATAAATTTTAAACTAATAAAAATGGCTAAAAAATATATAATTTAGTTTATCACTATTACATAAGACTATTTAGGTTATGATAAGTTGCATGCATATAATAAATATTTTTAATTTTTAATTTTATTTTATATATTAAAAAATAAAAATCATAAGATAAAAGTGAGGTCCATAAATAACAGGTTGGTAAAATGAAAATAAAAACAAAGAAGAAATTCATGTTTTGAACATTTACCAAGAAATTCTATCTAGTACTCATTCAAATGAATATTGATTGATCTATTAATTATAAATGTGTAGTTAGGCATCAAAACAAGTTTCAATGAATTTATATGTATTTTATTTGTGTGAACTAAGTTACCTTTACATTGTTCAAAACATAAGGGAATGATTTCATTTTATATTTTGCAAATACTAAATAAATTTTTAAAAATATATAAAAGAAATGTTATTTAGTTTTATTTTGTAACTAGTATTGCATCACGACCATTCAATGGTATTATAACAAGCTTGGCAATTATGCATGTGTTGCTTGACAAGATTCAAATCTTGATATCTTCCTTAAAAGTTGAGGAATCTAACCAATTAAGATAATTTCATTTGATAAATTAAAAGTTTCTTATTATGTTGATGGAATTTATGATTTTTTTTCTTGGAGAAAAAGGGGTTGTACTCGAGACCCCACCCTTGACAAATCACAACTCTCCTTTAGAGCTTAAGATTTTACAAACAGATTCAATTCTCATCTCAATTGAGTTGCTATAGCTAGATACCTACATATTTTTTATTAAAAGTCTAAATTCTTGATTTTCATTTTCTAATCTTCTTCAATTTTCTTTGTAAATATAAAATTCCAAGATTCAGCATCCTTCTTCTTAACATTTTCCTGTAACAATATTTATAATACCAAAACTTCACCTCTACTATCTACACATTGCATATTAGTGGAGTAATATTTCCAAAACTCCGCACTATCATAGTTCACTTTATTAGATTTGGATTGTTGGTTTCCTTCTTGAAGCATAAGTGCAACCACAAGAATAGTTTATATGAAAACACATTAATGTTATAAAATACAACAAACATTACCAATAGCAAACATGTAAGTAAATCCTAATCATTATTTAATTCAAGCAGTCAACATATTTTGGTCAACTTCAGCTAAAATTACTACTTCTTCTAACCATGAAAAAAAGAAATCAATTTCATGATCCTCTATTAAAATCCCTCTATTGGCTAGTCTATTTGCACATGTGTTCCCTTCCCTAATGTATGTGTAAACCTGATTTATTCAAACTCTAAAGCAAGGTCTAATATATCTACAATGATATCTTGTATGTTCCACGGAGCCTTTTCTTTCCTTAAAATTGCATATGTTACTATTAGTGAATCACCTTTCATCCATACTTTTGTCTACATATTTTTAGACCATCTAAAGTTGCCCAAGCTTCAACTTCATTATTTGTCTTAAATCCACTATTAAAAGTGCAATGCCATAAAATCTCACCCCTATTATTTCTAATTATTCTTCCTCTTATTGATCCTGTATTCCTTTAGATGCTCTCTTAAAATTCAATTTGACCAACTCCACTTTCAATGTTTTTCACTTTATATTCTTTTCCTTTCGTTTCTCTTGTACTCAACATCATAATTCCATTTGATGACTTGAATCCATCTTTCAAGGATCTCTACTTCAATATTATGGATTGGGTTGATGGGGTTGGTTTAGACTCCTCTATGGCTAAACAAATCTTCATTTTCATTACCTTTAAACTGCTTTCCTTTCCTTTAAATACTCTTTTGTTCCTTTCCAACCATACAGTCCAAAGAATTGTATCTTTTGATATATCCCAAATTGTTTGTAAGGAATATCTCACTTTTAAAAATGCTATGCCATTGCTTTAACCATTCTTCAAATTTTCTATTCATCACCATGTATTTATCAAACATATTAATAATCCATTGCCAAAGTTCTAAGAGTATTGAACAATGTCTCAAGAGATGGTCTATATTCTCCTCCTTTTTACATAGAAGACATTGTGAGGGGCCATGAAAACCTCTTTTCATTAGGTTATCCCAAGATAAAGTTTTGTTATGACCTACTAGCCATACAAACATTTTGACTTCTAGGATGCTCGAGCTATCCCAAATATCTCTCCATATTCTTGCAGTATTTATATTTTGTTGGTGTTTTACATTATATTTGCTTCTTACTACGTATTCTCTTAACCTATTCAACTTCCAAATTAGATTATCCTCAACTTCCCTCTGAATAATCATTGTTTTTATCTTTCTGCTCAACTGCTTCCTAGCAACAATGCCTGATATACTTGCAAAAAAATATCATTTCCATTTGTATCTTCCTTCTTGATCCTTGTACGTAATCTTTGAAACTCTTTCACCATATTTATCTTGAAATGATATCATCTATGGTTTCAAAATTAGATCTATATTGAGTGGTTTTTATCACACTAAGTATCAATCCAAATGGATTTTTTTTCCAGTTCCCACCACCCATATTAGACCTTTAATCACTAGATCAATTGATCTTTTAAAATTTTTCCAAAGTGCAAAACCATTTGCTAGAGAGAATGTAGTAAATATTAAGCTTCAATCAATGGGCTTAATTTACTTAGAAAAAATCTTGTGATTTTATTTGACTCTCTTTATACAATATCCAAATTATTTTTACCCTTAGAGCTAAGTTTGCATCTGTAAGAACTCTTAAACGTATTCCTCCCCTAGTTTTATCACCATACACCTTGCTCCATTTCACCAAAGAAAATATCCTTTTATCATGTAATCCTAACCACAAAAATGATCACATAATTTAGATTATTTTTTTTTCTATTAATTTTGGCATAATATACAAGGACATATAATATGTTGGAATGGCCTATAATATTGATTTAAGTAGTTGCACTCTTCTTTCTAATAATAACCATATACCTTTCCATGTCGATAGTTTATTTTGAACTTTACTTATAATTGGAGTTTATAATTCTATCCTCATCCTCCCTTAAAAAAAAGGTATCCTTAGATATGTTGCTAACAAATTTAACCTCATCCATTTGAAGTAACCTACATATCCCTACTTTGATTCTAGCTAGAGTTTTTAGGAAGTATATTTTGATTTTTTCCAATTAACTTTCTATCTTGACTTTCTTTCATATTCTTTGAATAAGTTATTGAAAGCTCTAACCTTGTTTATTCTTGACCTCCCCAAAAAGGGTTGTATCATCTGCAAAATGTTGATGGGTGATGTTGTTGATGTTATTACTAGTCTTAAGTCTGTTTATTATTCCATATTTATACACCTTCTTTAAGTTCCTTCCCAATACCTCAACCATAATAATGAACAAATATGGTGATAGAGGAACTCCATGTCTAAGACCTCTCTTGGTTTTAAATGATCTTATTACTATCCCATTGACCAACACTTAATATGATATTATGGAAACACAAGCTTTAATCTATCTAACCCATTTCTTCCCAAATCTAAACTTTTCTAGTACTATAAAAAGAAAATCCCATTTAACCCTATCATAGGCTTTATTCATATCAAGTTTTAAGATCATTGGTCTCTCTTTTTTAATGCATTGCTTCATGAGCTACTATAATCCCATCTAGAATATGTCTTCCTTTTACAAATCTTCCTTGGTATTTTGAAATAATTTTGTCTAATAGTGGTCTTAATCAATTTACCATTTTTTTGGACCTTATATTATATGTACTATTACATAAGCTTATGGGCATAAATGAATCAAACAATTTTGCATCCTTTTTTTTAATTAGGGTAGATATATTACATTTATTTTATAAGGTATGTATTATTTTATCCTAATTGTTCCATTATCGTCAATAAAGAATCCTTTACTATTTCCCAGTTATGCATGGCTATTTTATTTAGTTTTAAAGGTATTTTGATGACTTAATGAATACAATATGTGACACTTTTATCCGATATGTATGTGTTTTATTCCCAACACCACTAGTGTGATATGTATTCTAAACAAATACCTTTTTGATATAATGTTGTTGAGGGCCCATTAAAACCTAAGAATTTATCCTTATCAAAAGAGAAAAGATTTAATCAAACATCTTCCAAAGTAATAGGCTCCATAAATTTGCTAGTCATCATTTGTTATAATCTACTTCAATCCCACTTCAAAATTCTACTCTATTTGACTAAATTGTAGGTCCATAGACGTTGATAAGGATGAAATGAATATCTAAAAAGTAGCATGTGACTAATGAGGCTATCTAGTGCCTGATTTTAATAGTTTCACAAGAGGTTCTATCTAGATTCCAACATGTTAGAATTTCCCCTACTGCTCCTTCTGAATCCATAACATCCCATTCACATTTTTACTATATTGCTTTCATAGTTTTGGAAACTTCTTCCATTATTATTTTAGTTTTTTTTTTTATACAAATAATATCAAGATTATTACTTAAATAGAGGTCCATGATACACCTCTACTTTAAGGGGGCATTAGCACCACTTATATTCCATGAGATGGTAATCATGTCTTATTTGGGGTTATTGGCCCCGCTTGCAAATTAATAATATCAATTTGTTGTTTGGTAAAGAGAAGTTCAACCAACATAGATTGTGTTCCTTTCTCTATGTTTTCTCTTGCTTCCCTGACTCTCACTTTTTAATTTAAAGTTATTCCTCTTTTTGCCTTACAAATACTGGGAGTACATCTTATTATTATATTTCTCAATACTCTTTCACAACTTTTCTTTTTGTTAGGTTGATCCTCTCTTGGCTATGTTAAGGAAGCTTTTGACTTATCTTACTTATTTTTTGGTATTTCCTTATTAATGGTAGAGGTATTAACATCTAACATTGTATTTTCTCTACCATTTTTCTTCTCTGACTGGAGCATGGTACTTCAAAAGAGTATTCAAAATCTGATGAGGCACATTCCTTAGGTTTTGCAAGAATTTTTATCCCTAAATTGAGATCATACTAAGTAGGCAATTCCTTTTTAATATTTTGATCCTATTGTACTATCTCCTCTAAGCTTTGATCTACTTTTTTTCATAGGCGAACGCCTCAAAAGAATTGGTTTTCTTCTAATATCCTTACTTATTGGTCTTCATATTTTATTTACTTTCACCTTTCTGGGCCTATTTTTTAGAAGTTGAAAACCATCCTCATCCATATCCTTTTATAAGTTTATCTTCTAGTTTTCTACATATGTTTCTATTGGACTCTTCTTAGGGCATGATCTCTCAATATGCCCCATCTCATGACATCTTCTACATCTAAAAGAAATGTTTTCATAATCCATGGTTAAGGTCTAAAAATTACCCCCATACTTAAGAATAACTGATTACGGTAAAGTTTTACTAATATAAATCATGACCAAAATCTGACTATAAATAGCCAAGAATCCATCTTTTGTAGTTTTTAAAATCTTAAGAAATTCTCCTAGAGTGTTTCCTATTGCTTTGAAGGTAACCATTTCCTAGAATTCAATGTGCAACCCATGCATCTTGACCCAAACTAGTACTAGGGATAGATTTACATTTTTAGGTGCAAATATTTCATACCAGTGGGTAAGGAAGAGTCTTGTTCTTTCCATAAACTAAATATCTCCTTTTATGATTCTATCTCTTTCTTCCTTGGAACAGAGTATAGATATGATGAAACCTTTTGGAACAAAAGATAAACTCACTCCTGGAGACTTCCATCTCCTATAAATCTATTTTTTCAAAGTTGAAACCCCTTAGCCAAGACCATTAAATTTACCAATGACTATGTTATCTTTGAGCAACAAGGATTAATGCTTTGTGAGGTCCTTCCTAACCTCTCATATTAGGAATTATTTTTCTAAAAAAAAAGGTTGTCATATTTTTAAATAACTAATTTATTAATATTGTAATATGATAATTTATTTTTTATTAAAAACAAATTTGTTGTTAAAATTTTTATTCCAACTATAATTATTAACACATTTAAAATTTAAACTTATGTTTTTGTTAATCTCATTCTTACTCTTATATTTAATGTATTATTATTTAATTTTAGAAAATAAAAATAATCTAAAAATTTTATTGGTTAATGTAAATAACATTTATTTCTTAATTTCAAATAAAATCCTAAGAAATTTAAGTTAATAAATATAATATACGTATAAAAGAAAAAATTACATGAAAATATTTTTTTGTTGGTTTTTCTAAAATAAATATCATGCCCTCGATTGCTTTACCTTTTTAAAAGGTTATTAAGGACTATTTCACCTTTTACATGGGCCTAGATTGATATATTTTGAATTTATTTTTTCTAAATTAAATTAATTTACCATCGTTAAATATTTATAATACATAATTTATGTATGTAGGTCCTCAAGGGCTAGGTGGATTGGTAAGAAGTTGGGTACTTACTAAGAGGAGACTTAGATTCAAACCTCTGGGGCATGCTCAATTTGGGCAAAGGTAGTAGTTTGATCTAATTTCGCTAAGTGTGCATCAGCTTGATGATGGCAATACCAACCTCAAGCCATCAGGGGTCTCCCTCACTTTGGGTCATGTTTACCGAGGTGAGATAGGGGTTATAGTGGTAGCACCATGATTTGATGCTACAATCAGAGGCAATGTGACTTGAACCAATTTTTCAAAAAGAAAAGGTAGTTACCTATTCCTCTATGTATCTAAAAATAAAAAATAAAAACAATTTTTTTAATATATGTAGCATTTTGCTTTCCATATTGATATTTACAATTGGGAATATCGTCAATTATAAGTCATTTAGTTATCCTATAAAATCAAATAGAGAAATATATTTTCAACTAGGCTAAATCAATGGAGACTGCATATTAAAAAATAAAAAATTCACGTAAATATTGTTTTTATCGTGTAGCAATTTTTACTACCTTTGTGATTTGTTCACTAGTGTTAATATAGTGTAGCAACCAGTGCGAGCACAAGCCAAGATTTAGTGCAACTATGAGCGCGAACCAGGAGTCAGTGCAGTTGTGAGTGTGAGCACGAGTCAGGAGTAAGTGTAGCAGCGAGTGTGAGTGTGAATTGGTAGTGAGTGCAGTAGTGAGTTGAAGCGTGATCTGAGAGTAAGTGTAGCAACAAGTATGAGTAAGTGCAATAAAAAATGAGTGCGAGTGAGTGCAACCAAAGGTGAGTGCAAGCATAAGCTAGGAGTATGTGTAGTAGTAAGTGCAAGCATGGGCTGGGAGTGAGTGTGCAAGACAAAAATAAATGAGATCATATAGGAAGTGTGAACCAAGAGGGAGTAAGATCCAAGATTAAGTCATGGCATAAGAACGACAAGGTCATTCGGAGTGCTTTAATGCTTTAAGATCTTACCATGAATGTGTGGAACATTGTTTCCAAAAAATTATTGAAGCCAAGGAACACCAAGAAAAAGAAGAGACAAGGGAAATTGTGAGCCAAGAGGGAGTGCAAGATGGGAGTGCTTGCGAGGTAGAAGAGAGTGCAAGACAGGAGAGAGTGTGAACCAAAATGGAGTGAAAACTAAGAGGGAGTGCAAGCTGGGATTCAATCATGGCAAAAGAGCGACAAGTTCATCCAAATTGCATTAATGCTTCAAACCCTTACCACAAATGCACGAAATATTATTTCCAAAAAAATTGTTGAAGCGAAGGAACACCAAGAAAAATAAGAGATATGAGTATTTGTGAGCCAAGAGAGAGTGTAATCCTAGAGCAAGTGTGAGGCAAGAGAGAGTGCAAGCTGGAAGCAAGAGTGAGTGCAAGGAGAAAGGGAGTGTGAACCAAGAGGGAGTGCAAGTCAAGAGCAAGTCACATTAGCTATTATAGAAGGAAATTCATTTTTGAAAGCACTAATGGGAAGTCAGGATGCCATAGTTAGGAATAAAAATGCCCTAGTTGAAAGTATGAAGGCCCAAGTTGGAGATAAGTGGAAGAGTGAATACATGGTAAGTTTGATCCAGGTAGCAGATGGTACACGAGAAGTAAGTATCAAGGATGAATGATTGAGAATGATATAATGATTCTTAAAATTAGAGGGCTAATATGTAAGTTGCATAGATCATGGCCAAGGTTTTTGGAGATTCAAAATTGGATCAATTGGAAGTGGGGATTTAATTCAAATTATTTTTCTTCCTAAAGGTTTTTTCCCCATCATCTTTTCTGGTTCAAAAATTAGGGATAAAATAATGGTTGTTAGCCCATGGTTTAGGGGAAGAGATGCAGTTTATTTGAGACCATGGAATGAAATATTTTCTATTGAAATAGAAACTATTAAGAAGCTTCCAGTGTGGGTTAGGATTTTTGGACTTCAATGTCAACTTATAAATAAGGATGTTTTGAAAAATATTGGAAATACCCTAGGGGAATTCATTAAGGAAGGACCAACAACTAAGGAGCGAAAGCATGCTATATATAATCGAATATGTGTTGTTATGGATATTTCAAAACCTTTGCCACAATATATTAAGATTAAATCCAAATCAAGAGAATGGGATCAACAAATAGATTATAAAAATATTGCATTTCATTACCATAATTGTTTTGAGATTAGACACATGGCAAGAGTTTGCAAAGTAAAAACTATGAAGAAAGAGATAAAAAATTCTAGCCATGAGATAAACTTCAAGATGAAGTAAAGAAATCATATGATAATAGAAGCTAGATTATATCAAGGATATTCCATTCCAAAATAAGAGGCAAATAAATCCTATCAACAATATCAATTGGCAAGTTTAGAAGGAATTAAAGGTGCAAAAGAAGATGTGGAGATAAAACCTAAAACAAAGACAACAAAAAAGGTCAAGTTTATTCCAAGTAAATCATCTTCATTTTTCTCTAGTAGTATAGAATCCTCTTCAGGTAATAAAAGTGAAAGTGGTGAAGATGTTATCCCTTGCACTTTAAGGTTTCAAGAGTAGAATAATATAGAAATGAGGTTGGAGTAAACCCATAACAATTTAGGGGTTTTAGGGTAAAATAAGAAGGTAATTGCTATAGAGGAGCATCCTTGCACTTTAGGATCTCTAGATAAATATAAAAAATATTGTGCTTTTGAGGTTATTCCTTGCACTTCAAATCCTTCAGAACAAGGTAAACCTAAAGATGATAAGTCTTATTATGAGCAGTGTGAGAAGATTGAAGAGATTGATGAAGATGAAAGTATTGTTGGGAATGAAAAAAATAAGAGGAAGATCCAAGAAGCAAAAAAAGAGAGAAAAAAATACAAAGGGATATTGATATGGGGAAACAAAAGCAAATATCACAAGTGTTAACAAGAAGTGGCGCTAAACCCTCAAATAAAATAATATCTTGGAATATTAGGGGAATGAATAACCCAAAAAGAAGGTATTAAGAAATTGTGAGGTGGTTATAGACAATATATTTTTGGATATAGAAGTTGGGTAGCAAATATTTTAGTCATTCATAATGTTGAATTTCATCTTGACAAAATTTAAATTTTTGAAGGCTTTTGATATAGAAGTAGTTGATTGTGAATACTTAGTAGTTTGTGTAAGATGAAGAATATCTTTGATAGAAGGGTAAACGAAGAATATCTCTGATAGAAAAACAAATTTGGATATGCTTTAATTAACTTGTTAGAAATGTAATGAGAGCAATGTAATGTGTGGCAATTTACCTTTTAACACATCTAAGACTTCCTATAATGTGCAACATGGGTGTAACACTTAGCAAGAGAAGCAATGATATGAATCCAATCTTGGTATGATTTCAAGTTTTGCTTTCGAAGAATTTATTGTTCCTTTAAAGATAGTCATTTAGGCTAATAATAGTAGGACAAATCCTCCATATAATATCTAATACTTTGTAGTAAAACACATAGTTTGACATTACATCTCTTCTTCCAATATTAATGGAACTAATAGATTCTTATTTTCTTGAAAAGTAAACCGAAATAGTTAAGGCAAAATGATAATTATGAATTCAATGATTTGAAATTCATAGCTTCTCACAAATAGCAAACCTAGGTTGTATGATACATATTTCCTTGTCTACTACCATATCTAAACATTTTGCTTTATATTGCTAGCCAAAGGAATGTTGAGGTCTTAGGAAGGTCCTCATTAAACTTTCTTCTAAAGAAAATCTTTGGGAGAAAGGAATTTTAATTGCTTCAAATATTTATATCCCAAATTTAGGTATTAAGCATCTCTTTGATAAATTCCAAACTAACTTATCCCTCCATTAAAATAAGCAAAAAGTAATTTTGTCTATAAAAAAAAAATATGTTTTATGAAAAACTAAAAAATTACAAAGCATCTAAAAAGTTATGTAGTAATTTAAATAGTTTTAAAATTATATTGTGATCTATTAATTAATTATAATAAACTATTTGGAACTACTTATTAACATGATTTTTTTGTACAAATATATCATTTTCAGAAAAAAAAAAATAATGACATGAATATAATTGAGTTAGTAAAGAGGAAAAAATCTAAAAGTCATTTTTTATGAAAAACTTCTCCATTTTCTTATAATATATATATTTTTTTCTAATCGAAAAATCCTTGTGGGGCCACCTTGGTCTGAGAGACCACGAACAGGGGGTTCTACACCGTCAAATTCACCCGGGAGTCGCACCCGACCCTGCCCACACCAACATTATCAATTGGATTTTGGGTACCCAATTCAGCTTTTTGGTAGGGTGGAGATTCGAACCTGAGACCTCCCTTGGAGGATTGCCCTCTCCTCTCCAACTCACCTACAACACCTGGGTTATTTTCTTATAATATTTCAAGTAAATAGTATAATAGGGGTTTAATTTTGTTTTGAAGACTACACAAATATCATAAATTATTTTATAAGTATCAAATTTAAGCAAAAAAGATTAACATGTAAAATGGTATTTAATATTATTTTCATAGACACAAATATATATAAGTTTGTGTTAACTTAGGTATAAAATTTAAGTAATATATTTTTAATTGATTATATGGGATTAAAACCTAAATAGATTGACAAGTTTTGAACCTAGATCTCCTCCCTAAAAGTCTAGGGATTTAACTAGATGAGCTAATTGTTGAATCGAGGAATTAGCCTAACTTCTAATTGAATGATGCATCCTAGTTCTAACTTCAAAAAAATTGGAAGGAAGTGTCAATGGCTCCTCCCAACCTCCAAATTGAGGCCAACTCCCCACTATCCCTACATAATACTCTTATGATAACCTACACTAATTGCATGAAAAATGAAATATGGAAATAAACATACATAAAAGATTAAGGGTGTGAGGATTTCAAAGTAAATATGAATTTTAATCGCAGTGAAGAAGTGTGCATGATAGATCAACACGTGAGAATTTGAATAACACCAATGTTCACCCATTCATTAAGTATGAAATTGCTAATTGAATGATGATATGGGAAAAATGGCAATGCCTCGATCATTGAAGGTGATTCCACCAAAATAATTAATAGGTCCCTTAAACCATGATATTGATCAAACTCAATATTAGAGCATTCAAATATATGGCTAATATGAATCAATCACATTCATGAAATAATAACAATATTTCAATATAGGAACTCACTATATATATATATATATATATATATATACATATTGATGAATCAAATATACAGGATCTTTAATATTGAGATACACTTCTCTGATATTTTTTGGATACAATACATGGAGCTTTGTCTCCATAATATACTCTTAGAAGATGATTCTTCAATACTTGACTATTGCTCTCCACACATATCCAGGAGATGCATCTTTTCTTATTCTACACATATGACAAACCTCTCATGTACACCTTAATATAATATTTACAAATGTACAAATGTAATATGGGGGTACTTTAACATCTACCAAATAATATAATATTCTCCAATAATCATCATGCACTTAGAAAACTAAGAGGGTAGTTCCACTGATGGAATGCCTAAGGATTTATCAAATTTTCAATAATTTCTTGAGATCAAAGCACAATGTGGGTTTCATAGAGTGTAGTTCTAAATTCTCCTGACCAAAATATTAATAAAGTGGAGCCCTAGGAGCCCTAGGCTCATATTTATAGTTGGAAATAACCCTTAGGTTACTTGGGTGAGAAATAATTACCCATAAAAGTAAATATTTAAGGGTATCTTTAGGAAAATAATGCACCACAAAATATTGCATAACTCTAATCATACCTCAAACATGCTTATAAGGATTCTAAAATAAACTAGTGTGATACTATATGCCAAATATCTCCCTCAAGAGATCCTCCTTTGGGATCCACATCTTTATTTTTATCCTTTTATTGGTTGGTGAGTAATTTGCTCCAATTAGCAAGCAAATTGCTAACTAACCCTAATTAGTTCACTCTTGTAAGCTAATTGAGTCCTTATATAAGAAAATTGATCCTAAGCCAAATTACATCTATGGTAGACTTCGAAAAACTTTTGGAGGGTTTTCTAAATGATTCACTATTTGATATCACTATTTTGTACTTCTTCAAAATTATGAATTCTAAGGTAGTGTCAAGGGACTACATTTATTGCAACTTCATGGGATGCCAAGCTTTATTGGTGAGAGATCCTAGATATTGCCATCATCCTTGGGAATGAAGTATAAAAACTAGGATCCCTACTACAAAATTATCAAAATTGAGTTCTCCTCATCTGGTGTTTTGTGATAACAATCTCAACAGTTTTTGCCACTCCTTATCACTTGGTATCTAGATAAAGACAAGATCATTTGCTTCCCCTATAATATATTCAAATAGATTATGTGATAGATCATATTATTTTCATTTTATCTCTTATTGATTTATGTATATGATATCCAACTTCTTTTATGTTTCATTTGCATCCTCCTTGTTGGCCTAATCATTTTCTTCTTTAAACATGATATCAACAATGTCATCATCTCAGATATTTATTTGTAGGTCAAAGATGTTAGGCATTCCAATAGGAACTAACTTATAAATTTCTTTTGTAATATCCTATAGTAGGGTCTTAGGGATGTTAGAGTGCTATTGCAATCTTGGAGATCACTTTGGATATTTAGGATCTTATTAAATTTCCTAAGTATATCCTTTTTATCCATCCTAGGTTGTTATGCCTATGATGCCAACATGGAATATAGAACTTCTAAAATATCTTGTATTCATTTCTAGTAGATAATTTTCCATCCACTTATTCAATGGATTCCTTTACTTTTTCTAATATTTGCTTTATATAGAATGTAAAGCAAAAGTATTATTGCATATTCTTTACTTTTACCCTGATTACGTTCTAGAGAGACTTGATCCATTGGACATCATAAGCCTTCTTAGGGGTTGTGGTTGTAGTTGTATATTCTAAATTTATCATATTTTGATATTTTACTTGTAAGACCTCTTGAAGTTGCTCAATTTAGATCTAGCCTATGAGTTGTTTTAAAATATTATCCAATTGTTGTGTTTTCTTTTTAGCTTTTACAAGTCATGGTTTGAGGTCCTCAAGTTGCTTCTTCAATTGATCCATATCTGATGCATCTTTTTTTAAGGTCTATTTTTATTTCTAGAGTTGATCCCTTTGTAACTTTGCTTGTACCAACTCTACTTCCAATACCTTTTTCATTTTTTGTACCTCTTGATTGCTCAATTTGCCTATGTATAGAAAGTGTACCTTAGATCGAGGTCAAGATTGTCTAACCAAAATTACTTGTAGATTAATCTTCAAAGAAGGCCAGTTCCTTATCTAAATCCTATTGTGTGTAATACATAAGAAAGGAAATTGAAATAGGGTTGAGAGAGATAAGGGTTAGACATATTGATTTAAATAAGGCTAGAGCTCAATTAATAGCATTGCTTTTAGTTGAATGAGCATGAACTACCCAATATAAATAAATCCTAACAAACTATTCAATCAAAGCTATGAAGAAAATGCGATAAGCATAAATACTACAACATTCAATATTCCAAGCACTCAAATCAAAGAAATCCAAATAGATTCAAGATTAACATATAACATCTTAGTTACTGAAGTATACCAAACATATTCAAGCCTAACAAAATACTTTAATTTAAGAAAGAACAAAAATATTGAAAGTGTATATTATCATAGAAATTAACAATTCTTCATACTTCAATTGAGATAAGTCAAACAAATCTTGATTGTATTAGAATAGCATAAACATATAGCCTATGATAGGTAAATACTAAAACATTTGATGCTTTACAATAAGGGGTATTCCCCTATTTATAGCTATTGCTCAGCTCAAATGAAACTAACTACTATATACAATCATGAGATAAAATTGATTGGGCATGATCCTAGAATGAGCTAGCACCACTCGACATCTTCAACATATTCTCTATTATACCTTAAGTAGCTATGATTTGAAATATCCTCAATTATGCTTCATTGATGTGGTTATCGCTCTCAAGCTCTAAAAATTTCCATGTGGCCTAACTACCCTTTTTTGAGAGTGTTGGATGCCTTCTCCTTAAAGTAATATTGATTTGCAAGCATGTCAAACAATTTTGATGTTGATGTCACCTTATTCATTGGGAGAACTAGGTCCACAATGTTGCTTTCTCTTGCCTTGTTTATTGGTTTGTCATTCTTTCTTAATGCAACCATGATAGATACTTTGAGCATTAACATCACTTCCCTCATTGGAAAACTCTAGTTTGGGATGTTGCTTCCTTAAATTTGTGCTCCATGTAAACTTTTGCATTCTTTTTTAGTCCTTGCATCGAGCTAAAAATTTTTGAAGGATGGACTTACATCATTGTCAAAAAATTTGGCTCACCTTCTTCCAGACTAAAGATTCTCTACTTTGCAATTGTACCAGATATTTTCAAGCATGTTGTTGACGTCACCTTCAAAATCTCTAACTTGCCTTATTTCAAGCTTTTGCTTACTTTCTCATTACCAAACTCAAAAATTTATAGTTTTTTATCACCAAAAGGATCTAGCTTGAACAAACAAACAATTCTTAAGCAATATAAAGCCTAAAATTACTTCCTCAAAATCCAAATGAAGTACTTGAAATAATTATGGGTGTGGACAAGTCTTTCAAGATTGAATGCTTAGCCAAAGTTCTATTTATCACCTATTTGAGTATGTCTTAGTTTGTTGAATACATTTTGCTATCAGCTCGCTCCTTGCTTCCTTATAATGCTCCAAAGTTATCTTTTTACAAACAAATTATCTAGTTTTAGCCACTTTACTTCTTTTATTCTTTGCCATGAGCTTCTAGAGTGACCTTCGTAGGGACCAAAAAGCTTAAATGGTCTATGGAGGTTTCACAACTTGAAATATCTAGAATACTTGTATTTTCGCAAAGTGCTAAGTAATAAGCTCCTATTGAAAGAAATATAGGAGCTTACCTTGCTAATTTCTCAGTCAGACACCTCAGACCCCCATTCTTCCTCCATTGTTATTAGGTTTTATTTCTTGGGGTCTCTCCTGGTGTTGTTTTGTAATTACACTGGATAATAGTGACTCATTGGATAGTCACTACAAATTCAATAAGATGAGAAAGATAGTTCAATTCTTAATTCACCCATCTAGATGAGGGGTGAGTCTGTAGTAGTTGTATGGGATGAAACCCTACCAAAGGTAGAGTCATTTTAGCTATCACAAAAAAATCTCCATGACTCTTTGATGAGGACATCAAAGGCATACTTTATGATGCTTATTTTATTATAATTATTAACCACGTGAAACTTCACGTTGGATTATGTTTAAGGTTGAGTTGGCTTTGTTAGCCACCATGCCTGTATTGGTTTGGTTGTTACCAACCAAACTTAGCTTCCGTTGCATTTTCTATTTGTAATATATTTTGGTGCTTATTTAAAGTACTTAAAAAATATAAATATACATTCAGAATTTTAGTTATGTATCAGTGGTATCAGAGCAGTAGATTCTACTCCTATCTGGGTAGGACACCATGTTGTCTACTCAAGATAAAATTTTCTTTGAAAATTTAAAGCAACGACTCAAAATGATCATTGCTAATGTCCAACAGATTCAAGTTGCCCAACTGGTAGAAGAAATGACAACAAAAGAAGAATCTGTTGAAGAAATTTTTTTTCTCGTGGAAGAAATTGCTACAAAAAATCAATTTTTTATAGAAGAAATTATTACAGAAGAAATTCTTCCTACAAAAGAAGAAACTCTTCCTGTGGAAGGAATTCTCATTGCTATTATAGAGGAAATTGCTAAAATTCCTACTGTAGAAGAAATTACTATAAAAAAAATTGTTGCAAAAATTTATAATGAAGAAAATCCTGAAGCAGTACCTGGAATCGAACCAGGATCTATGGGCATGGAACCCATCATCCTTCCTTTAGACCATACTATTATTAATGTAGAATTTGAAGGTATCTACGAAGAAGACCCCTTTATTTATTTCGAAGCAACTATCATATATCTAGAAAAAGAAGAATCTAGATAAAGAAAAATTGAGGATATACTACCTCCTAAAGAAGATGTTGATGAAGATCCAAACTATTTCACCTTTTTTCCTTTTGTTGTAGCTGGTGGATATTTTTATGCTATTGGATCTATTTTTATTCCTCACTCTATTGCTTGGCCATTTGATTTGCCACCGTTGATAGATATACAATTAATTTGCATCATAGGTCGACCACCTCCTTGGCCACCACTGTCGCCTCAAATGCTCATGGGTTTCAAGTATTTTCCTCCACTATGTGAATTGAAGATTGCTATGAAAATTATTCTTGTAGTTTTAGCTACAAAAGCCCCTGAGTTCATGGAGAAAATTGCAGCAGATTTGTCTCCTATATTGTCTCTATCAATGCTACCCAACCCTTCCCTGTTGATGATTAAAAAAAGAGAGCAAAAACACTCAATTATTTAATCATATTGGTAGGGAGCAGTTGATCCATTGATGACCTGGCCATCATGCACAACCCGTGCATGGCTAGTTCTTGACCCATTCAAGGTAAACACACCAACATGTCCAATTGGTGCGCTTGCAGCTAGTGTATGGGTCGTGCGTGGCCAACACGTAGGTAGCCTTATGTGCCCATGTTGGTCAGTTGGCTGCGCTTGCAGTCAATATCCATGCAAAGCATGTAGGCCATACATGACCAACATGTAGGTAGCCCTACATACCCATGCTGGCAAGCTGGTTGCGCTTGCAACCAACATGTGTGCAAAGTGCGTGGGCCATATGTGACTAGCACATAAGTAGCACTATGTGTCCATGCTAGCCAGCTGGCTACACTTGTAGCCAGTGTGCATGTAAAGCACACAAGTCATGCATGGCCAGCATGCAGGTGACCCTATGTTCCCACACTAGCAGTGTGCACCTACGTATGTGCACACACGTCTTGACTGCATGGACATGCATGTGTGGGGCACACATGGGCGTGCTCCCACAGAGAGTGCAACATAGACCACACACGATAAAATTGACCATGCACACAAAATAAATATTATTAAAAAAATTGATTTATTAAATGAAATCAAAATAATTAAATGTTGTTTTTTTTTCATGCCACCCAAGGGTTTATTTAGCCACGTACAATCCTAGGCATGTTTACAGTCATTGGAAAGCTTTTTTTTGAACTGTTTCTAATGGCATGAGTATTTTATTATTTTGGAAGGGTATGCTTGATATTTTGTAATGTATAGAGTGCATTTTATGTTGTAATCGACACTCTGCCTCTTGCTCCTCCACGTTTGTAAAAGCATTGGAATCCAATACTTATATAGTGGAGAGGAATGATGAGGACATTGAAGGTATACTTTATGATGCTTATTTTATTATGATTATTAACCATGTGAAACTTCACATTGGATTTTTTTAAGGTTGAGTTGGCTTTGTTACAGTCTATTAGCCACCATACCTGTATTGGTTTGGTTGTTACCAACCAAAATTAGCTTTTGTTGCATTTTCTATTTGTAATATATTTTGGTGCTTATTTAAAGCACTTAAAAATAATAAGAATACATTCAAAATTATAGTTATATATCACTCTTACCAATGGCAAGGTTTGTCTTAGCTACCATCGAAAAGGCTATGGATCATTCTTTGTTTGATCTGTTTGGTTAGCATAGCCTCATGGTGTAGGGATATTGAGATTTGCTATCACCTTATGGTAAATGTCTTCCCTTGTAAGCATCTCTAGCATCTCTCCAACATAAATTGGTTGAGAAATTGAAGGTGTTTAGGCACTCTTATATTCAAAATCAACTCTAGATTTTACTTCAAATTGTTCTCTCTAGTGGGATTTGTCAGGTGTAGAAAAAATTCACTCCAGTTTGGCATCTCACAAGGATCTTCTACTTTTCAGAGACAAGGAACCCAACATTGAAAGCCTTATCTATTGGGAACAGAGTCTTTGAGGGAAAATATTAGAGTTTTTGAAGCTCAAGGGGAGGGGAGAAATTTTTCTTGAAGGGCATATTTTCTCACAAGTTCATGGAATATTGAGGGGAAAGCTCTCCTTTTATAGGTCTTTCCTACTTGGGGAGTTATTGAATTCATTCACCTAGTCAGTCCTTTTAATCAATTTTTTCTGGGCGAAAGACAACATAGAAGGAATTTTCCTATGTATCTGAATTAATGAATATGTCACAATCCACTATCCCACCTCATGCTTAATCATGGAAACTATATCTTCATGAATCAAATGGTTCTTGAGTGGTTGGTGATGATCCCAAGGAGGCCATTTCTAAACTAGATTGTTGATTCTCAGATACACCCAATTCATGTGAAAGCAATGACTTATGCAAACCATCCTTTTAGCGTGTCATTGATCTCATCACTTTGTTGTTTTGTCTTGTTGGTTAGGATTGGGTCAAACACACTTTCTAAAATTTTGGTCCATGTTGGCACCTTGATTCTGCCAATAACCATTTGATAATATAGTTTTTATTAGCTTTAATTTAATTGTTAATTATTTATAATATGATACAAATTTTAGCATGTTTTTCCATACCAGATATTTTACATGTTTCCCTTTCTATCGAAATCGACAATGTCTGGACTAGGGTGATCCAAATTTTTGATGCTCCTACATATTTATTTTTGGACCAAGTGGCTTGTGACAACATGAAGCTCATGGTTTTATGGATCTAGTATGGAATGAGTTTCCAAGTTTGTGTAGAATACTACATTAAAATTAGTTAGAAAGAACTCATCCTCCATTTGCAACTCTTTTGGCAATTCTTCAAGGTATTTTGGATGCTCTTCAATCATCTCTCTAGGGTACTTTAGGATATATTCAAGTAGATTTATCTCTTCCTCTAGCATTTCTATGTGGTAGGGTCTAGTATTCTCCATATAGATCTTAATTTTCCTTCCCTTCTAGGGAATCGCCATATGTGTGTAATCTAGATATAGGTACCCCCAAGCTTAGTTGTAATCTCCCTTGATAAGCATAGACCAAAGAGAGAAGACAAGTCAACCACTATTAATTCTTGGAATATTGTGATCTCTAAAATATTATATAGCACCATAGGTATGTCCTTGACAACTCCAACCATCCAGACTAGACTCCTATCTAGTTGAAGTATGCCAAAACTAGTTTGGGTATATTCCATACCCATTGCATCACATATAACCTTGGGTATAATAGTTGTAGCCACTCCAGAGTCTACCATGAATTTATGTATGATCCATATTTCCATACTTAAAGACATTAGAAGGGAAGAGGCTTGTTCTTTTCCATCCTAAGAGTTTCCTAATATTGATCCAGATACAAGTCTAGCCAACCAAATCCACTTTAGGATGTGTTCCTCAAGGCTACTTTGAGTAGATCGATTTGTTCAAGAATAAAAAAAGCATCATACATATTGATCCTTAAGGGTGTCTTCTTTATATCTACTAAAATACTATATGCAACAAATTTTAAAATACTTTCTTCTTTTTGGATTGGCTCATTGAATATTCTTTAGTACTATTGTGTGACTTTTTGCCTTTGATTTCAAGTGATAGAAGGAAAGCACAATTTTCTTAGCACTTGTACCTTGTATTCTACCTAGTTGGATTTGGACTCTTTTGGCTTTGTGTTGGTCAAATATCTGTATAATCATACAAAACTATGTTTGTGCACCCTAGACACGACCAAAATTGAAATATTGGAGGAAAGAGATGTCCCCCGTGTCAATCTCCAAAGAGGGCTGGTTCCCTTACTAATTCTAAAATGGTTGAAGACTAAGGATGCAAGAAAGAAATTAAAAAATGTGGAAAGAAATGGGAAATATGGCCATAGGTCGACTGTGTAGGATGGTAATAGATTGATAGTAGGAATCCACACCAAGCTGAAAATAGCATGCAAATAGATGATCAAACAACAAAATTTTTGTACAACTTCACACATGTAATCTTTATATCAACACTCCAACACTCACTCTCTCACTTGCAATATTTAAATCCAACTTGTAGAATTTAAATATAACAACAAATAATAAAGCTAACTATGTAAAAGAAATGTGTAATGTAGAAGATCACAATGCACCAAGTCATTTGCAAATCCAAACATTTTGAATTCACTATTACTGCATAGAACTTGAAGTGTTTTCTTGTAGGATATCTATTTTTTCCAAACCCTTACAATAAAAATTTTCTTAGTATTTATAGAGGTTTGTGCCTCTTTCATTGAATACATCAAATGAGTCATCATTTATTGGAAATCTTCTTTTGGTAGACACGATCCAAAAAATGATTTGAGATGATAGCATTCAGACACTGTAGCATTAAATTTGAGTCACCTCCATCTTCTTGGAAATCAAACATGAGCTACAACAATTTATTCCATATTCAATTTGCTTTGGAGAGGGAGTAAAACCTTCGAGAAGATGTTCTTTAAAATGACAAAAATACTTCTACTTCGTCACCAACATTAAATTGCAGCAGTTACTGGAAGCAAATATTCAACTGGAAAAATCAAGCTTTAAAATCACTGAAGATGATGACAATTAATAATTAAAATTTGCCCCATTTAATTCTACTCAAGCCTCTAGAGAATTTTAATCACATATGCTAAAAAAAACAACGTTCGCCTTCAAAATATCTTCACTGCATCTATCATGACGTTCACCCCTTTTACCTAAGTGTAAGGGAAAAAATCATTTAAAAATTCTCGTTTCCCGAACTTTATCTCTCCATGCCATTTGCATTTAAAAATAATAAATGGAACCATCGTGAATAATTTAAAGTGACCATTACACATATTGAAATCATGTTCGCCCAAATGAGGGGTGAACACTACATTTGCCCCACTTAAGGGCTAACGCGATGTTCGACCCTCCAATGAGGCGAACGCGTTTGCATTCTTCACTTAGCTGATTTTATTTTGTCTTTCTTTTTATTTTTTTGTTCTCTTTGATTTCACTGCCTTCAATTTCTTACTGCTGCTTTGCCTCTAAAGTGAAATCATTTTTTATCTTTTGATTGTTGTTGTGGATAATTTGATGAAGTGAATACGGAGCAGATTTCCAAGTCACAATTTGGGGTTAATTTATTTTACAAAATGAAAGTTTACAGAGAATTAAAATGAAGAACACAAGCTTATACTAAGAGGGGGGTGAATAGTATAAGACCAATTTTTACTTTTCTTTTCAATTCAATATTATGCAGTGTATAGATAGTAGTATCAATAGTAGTAATCAAAGCAATTCACAAAACACCATCCACAAAAGTGACAAAACAATTTACGTGGTTCACCCAATGTGGGCTACTCCATGGAGAAAATATTTTGCTAAAACTTAATCAATATCTTGGGAATCCTTCCCAATTACAATGTTTATGGACCTCTGTCCAAATGAGATGTTGATCCCCTAAATCTCAAGTTTGTGGATCTCTTCCACAGGAGAACTCTTTCCCCTTTTGCTCTAGTTTGTGATCTTCTAGAAGACTCTATCTCTATATTGCATTGACTGGTGGATCTCTCTCCACTTGTAGACTCCTCACTCAAATCTATCTTCAATTTTCCTAGCTATTGGATCTCTATCCACTAAGACTCTATCCTCTATACTCTGTCACCTCCAAAGCTCTATAAATAGGTTCACTTAGAACCTCCTCAAATCTGCCCAATAGGCTCACTTAGAACCTGCTCAAATATGCTCAATAGGCCCACTCAAAACATGCTCAAATCTGCTCAATAGGATCACTTAGAAACTTCTCAAATATACTCAATAGGCTCACTCAGAACCTGCTCAAATATGCTCAAAAGGCTCACTCAGAACCTACTCAAATATGATCAATAAGATCACACAAAACTTGTCCCAATTTGCTCAATAAGTCCTCTCTAGGACTTGCTCAAATCTGCATAGCAAGTTTTCACAAAAGCTTACACAAAATCAGTCCACAAGCCTTCTCAAAGACTTGCCTCAAATCAGCTCAACAAAATCTCAACTCAATATCATAGAAGCATAAAGAGAATTGTTAGAGACTCAATATGTTCTATACTCAAATCTCAATCTCAATTCAAAGCAATCTCAACTCAGCTCAATCTTATAGAAGCATAAAGAGAATTGTTAGAGACTCAATATGTTCTATTCTCAAGGCTCAATCTCAACTCAATTAGAATATAGAATAGTTTGTTTCATGGAACTTGAACAACCACTTCATGCAACCACTTGAATAGGCTCAATCAACTCTACTCAACCAATCACTTCAAGAAACAACTCTTTCTTACAAACCCTAGTCCAAGCATAAATCAACTAACTCAAAATATTTCCAACAATGCTCAACAAAAAATATTACATAACAATGATACTCATGTTCTTTTCTAACTTAAGTTCAAGTTCTTTGCATCACCCATTGGTTTCAACAACAATGCTAATAAGACAAGGTTTTAATCACAACTCTCAATTCAGAAAACCTTGAATCATAAACTCAAAGTACTTCACTCAACCAATGGTCTAAACAACAATGCTTATCAAACAAGGTTTAATCACAACCCATAATCTAAAAAACCTTGAAACATTAACTCAACCACTTTCGAAAAGGAAACCACAATCAATCATTTTCACTCCAATGATATTTCAAAAATAGACCACCTAAATAAAATCAATGGAGAGTATTACTCATACCTTTTTGATGCCTTATGAGTTGTCCACTAAATCTGTCACACTCAACACACTTTATTTTTTAACTCTTACCAAGGGTTAGATATCTTGAGTAATAACACAACAATAATATCCAAATAACACCTTATTACTCCTACTTTACTTTAACATCCACCAAAGTTCTTTTTAAAATAAAACCCTTACTCAAAATAACTTTCACTAAAAAGAACTTTATTAAAAACCCTTATTACTCCTAACAATTTCAAAAATCACAATTAAAAATAATTCACAACTCAAACAACCACCATGACCTTATTCCCTAAGGTTACTCAACAAATCAACTAACGAAGCACCTTTACCCCTTATCAATCCACCTTAGGCAATCCAAACAAAAAAATAATAAAAACCTTAATACCTGACTCAAGGGGAATCGAACCCTCGTCTTGCCCCAATGCGAATGCCCTAGCCACGGACAAGATGCTGCACAAGCTAGAGGCTCGTTGGTGAAAAAGAAGCACCACCCACTTCTTATCCTTCACCCTCTTCCACCAAGTGGAAAGTATGCACCTTAGGCACCTCAACAGAACAAAGCCAAAAACGATGCTTGCAGGAATCGAATGCACAACCTCCTTGTCACCAACACCTTTGCACAATCCAAGCTGCCACAAGGCCACGCTGCCCAATGCATTTTGGTAAGTGGCCACTGTCTCCCTTTATTGTTCGTTGCGTCACTTAAACGAAAAACAAGAGCTCTTTTTATTCGCAAATACCAAGCACAAATATCAACAAGCCAGGATGAATGAATTAAAAAACTCAATGGCATATTTATATGCCTTCCCTTTGCTTTGGAAACATCAAACTTTTTCAAACTTCCTTCATGACGTCGACGGATAAATTTTTTTAATTTTAATCTTAAAATTAAATTTTATATTTTAAATAAATTAAAATTTAAACTAAATCTTTAAAATTAAATATCTACATCACTAAGGCACATTTTTCGATGAAACAAAAAGCCAACTTGGGTTTTAAGAAAAACCCATTTCAAATATGCCATCCATAGTTTTAAATAAAATCCTTTTGCAAAGCTTCCCTTGAAGCTCCTTTTGGAACCAAATGCCATGCATCCCTTTTGCAATACAAAGTGAGCTACAAAACAATTCAAATTTGACACGTCCAAGTGCCTTAGTGAAAATGTCTGCAACTTGAGCATCAGTGGGAATGTGCTGAAGCTGAATTCGGTGCTTTGGAACTTCATCTCGAATGAAATGACATTGTGTGTCAATGTGCTTTGTTCTTTCATGATGGACTGGATTCTTAACGAGGTTCAGAACACCCTGATTGTCGCAAAACAAGTGTATTGGAGATTTTGATGGATGGCCCATACTTGTCAAAATGCGACGTAACCATATCACTTCGCACACAGCTTCATGTGCGATGCGATATTCTACATCTGTTGATGAAATAGCAACCACCTGTTGCTTCTTGCTATGCCAAGAGACAGGACCGGATCCCAGATGAAAAATGTATCCAGAAATTGACTTACGATCATCAAATGATCCGGCATAGTCAGAGTCCGTGTATCCTTGCAAGAAGAATTTGTTGTTCCTCTTGTATTCTAGGCCATATTCCATAGTACCACGGACATAGTGAAGAACATGTTTTGTCGCTTTCCAATGAGTGGTCTTAGGCTCCTGCATGAACCTCGAAAGATAGTTGACAAGAAATATGAGATCTAGCCTAGTATTGGTCGGATATATGAGACTCCCAATCAACCGTCGATAGAGAGTACCATCTACCCGAGGTGAATCATCATATCACGATAACCGAAGTCCATTCTCCATCGGAGTTGCCATTGGCTTGCAATCAGTCATGCGATATTTTTCCAGCAATGTCTTGGCATATTTTTTCTGAGACACTTTGATGGAGTGCTCCTTCTGGCTGAATTCCAGACCAAGACAATAATGGAGAAGTCCGAGATCTGTCATCTCAAAATATTTGCACAGTTTTCTTTTGACAGTAGAGATCATAGTTTCTGAACTCCCTGTAATGAGCAGATCATCAACATAGAGTACAAGCAACACTATCTCAAAACCCTGTTTCTTGAAATAGAGGTTTGCATCCGACTGGACATCTCTTAAATCCATGCTCGCATAAGGTGATTGTCCATTTTTATATACCAAGCTCGAGGAGCTTGTTTCGGACCATATAAGGATTTGACCAATTTGCAAACCTTCTGCTCTTGGCCTTCCACTTCAAATCCTTCAGCTGAGTCATGTAGACTTCTTCTTGGAGATCACCATTTAGAAAGGCACTTTTGACATCCATCTGGTGAACTTTCCACCCATATTGTGCTGCCATAGCACACATAACCCGAATTGTGGTCATCCGAGCAGTAGGTGCAAAATTTTCCTCGTAGTCAATGCCTTCCTTTTGAGCATAGCCCTTTGCAACAAGACGGGCCTTATGCTTATCAATTGTTCCATCTGCCTTGTACTTGAATTTATATACCCATTTGTAGCCAATGGTTTTCTTTCCATGCAGCAGATCAACAAGCTTCCAAGTTTTATTTTTCATCAAAGACTCATACTATGTATCCATAGCGGCCTTCCACTGAGGCTCACTGAGAGCATCTTGCACTGATGCAGGTTCAAGATCATCTATGGTAGACATGAACGCCCTGTCATCATCAATATCTATATCCTCTACTTCTGTACTTGGAGTTACAGAAAGTTCCTCAAAAGATTGACAAAGATCATCAACCTCACCAGTTTCTTTGGCTTATTTTTCCTTTTGAGCCATACTGCGTGTACGAGGTCTATCCAAGTTCAAATTGGGAGGAGTGGATAAATTTGCGTCTCTGATTGTATTTGTACACCATTTTGGATTATTCTTTGGTGGAGTTGAAGAAGATGTAGAAGGACCTCCTATCTGTGTTGATGAAGGAATCTTCTCTTCCTTAGATTCCACAATATCTAGGTGTACTTTAGATGTGCTCTGTGATGTGAAAGCTTCATCAAAGACAACATCTCTCCTGATATGAATTTTCTTGGTCAAAGGATCTATCAAACGATATCCTTTAGAGTGCTCATCATAACCAAGAAAAATACATCTCAGTGTTTTCTCATCTAGCTTCTTCCTTTTCTCTTTCGGTATGTTCATGAAAGCGTGACATCCAAAAATACGTAGATGAGATATGGAGGGTTTTCGACCACTCCATGCTTTCCGTGGAGTCATTCCTTTTAGGGCCTTTGTGGGTGCCCTATTCAACAGATACACCGCATAGTGGTGACAGCTTTTGCCCAATAATGTTGCCCAAGAGTAGCTCCCGTGAGCATACAACGAACCATTTCCATGATAGAACGGTTCCTTCTCTTAGCAACTCCATTTTGCTGAGGAGTATAGGCAGTTGTTAACTGTCTCTTGATTCCATGCTTATCTAAGAATGCAAAAAAATCATCAGAGGTAAACTCTCCCCCTCAATCTGAGCGGAGGGTTTTAATAGAAGCTCCTGACTCCTTCTCAACGGATTTCTTGAACTGCTGGAAGAATGCGAAAGCTTCAGATTTTAGTTGGAGAAAGAAAACCCACATCTTTCGTGATTAGTCATCTACGAATAACTGAAAGTACCTCTTCCCTCCACAAATGTTGGGTGTGAAAGGACCACACAGATCGGTGTGAATTAACTCCAGAGGTTTTCGTGCTCTTATTGAGCTCTTCTCAAATGGTACTCTATGCTGCTTTCTTGCCAAGCAGTCAGAGCACACTGGCAATGTGGCAGAAAGGGAAGGAAGACCCTTTACCATCTCATACTTACTGAGCTCAAGTAAGTAGCCAGAACTAAGATGCCCATATCTCTTGTGCCATAGGGAAGTTGCCTCCTTGGTAGAGACAGTCATGGCAACATGTGGAGTAGAGATAGCATCTAGGGAAAATAAGCCGTGCTTATATGAAGCTGTTGCAATCTACTTACCCTTCCTGGTAATGGTACAACACTTCTTGCCATTCTCAACATGAAAGTTGACAACCATATTTCTATCCAGGATTTGTGTGACTGACAACAAATTGTTAGCCAATCCCGAAACATAGAGGACTTTGTCAATCTGACACTTGCCATCGGGAAGAGTGACTGAAACCGTTCCCTCTCCCCGAACCCCGTAGGTTTTATCATCGCAATGGTGACAGGTTTGCCCTCTTTGGCCACAAATGATTCAAACCATGATCCGTCGCCGATCATATGTTTGCTAGCTCCAGAATCGACATACCAAATAGGATCCCTCTGTGTGGAATCTGTGGTAGTCATGAGCACCTTGTGTGCCCATTCAAAATCTGAGTCAGATTCTTCAACAACAACATTCACTTGGGGTTGCTTGTTTTTATTTTGTGGTTTGTTTTGGCATTTTTGCTTGTTCTTATGCCAACACCTGTTGGTGTCATGGTTGTCTTTCTCACAGATCTTGCACCACCTCTTCTTCTGTTGAGGTTGTTTGCCTTTTCCTTTCGTATCTTGTTGAGAATTTCCTCCTTTCTAAAAGTTGCCTCCTTTTTGCCCATTACCTTTCTTCCTAGAACCCTGCTTGTTGGTGTATAGGGCTGTATTGGAAGAATCATCCTTGTGAAGTTGGCGTGCCTCCGTTGTTGAAGCAGATTGACCAACTCGATGTAGGTAATTTGTCGTTGAGACACCTGGATGGAGGTTATCAACATATCAAATGAAGAAGGTAAAGCTCTCATCACAAGTGAAATGAGAAGCTTTTCGTCCACAATATCTCCCAAAGAATTCAATTTCTCTTTCAATTCAGACACTCTGCACGTGAAAGAGTTCAACTGTTTCACCCTGTCTCAAACTCAGGTTATGAAGTTGTTGTTGAAGATGAAGAATGGTTGAATCATTCTTTCCATCATATATGGTTCTAATGGCATCCCATGCCTCTTTACCACTTGCTTTGTCAGCTATATGAGGTTGCACTTCATCTGAAACAAGAAACAAAATGAGCACCTTTGCTCGACTGTCTTTCTTGTCAAAAGCTATCTGATCTGCGGAAGGACCTGTGGATCCTGTTGTTGGTGAAGGCCTAGTTGTTATTCTAGTAACAATATCCCACAAATCTTCCATTTGGATAATTGCCTTCATCTTATGTTTCCATGGTGTATAATTTGGACCTTTCAATAACTGATGAGGATCAGTCATCAACTTTGCAACAGTGGCCATAGTGAAGGTTCATTATATCACCAATTGGTCCCCCTTTCGATATACCTTTTGCTAGGCCGTTATACCGTACAAAATACCCGCCCTTACATGAGGGAAACTATAGGTATTTAGAAAGATCAACAAAAATCACCCGCCCTTACGTGAGGGAGACTATAGGTGAGTTTTAGAGATCATACAATACGTGGAACATAAGCGGTACTGAAAGGGAATCGCCTTGTTGATGGCACCTACCATAGAATATTCTTCTCATGCGTGGGGCATAACTTCCCCTAAACACTATGAATAATACTTCGTCAGGATTTATGCCTAAACACAAGTGCGATAAAGGGTAGTGGATGGAGTAAAAAAAATGCAAAAATGGCTAACTTATCTCTCCCCGACGATTTATAGAGAACAAGCTCAGACGTCGTTGTAGCAGCTATATTAGGCGGCGGATACAGTAGCCAAATCACGACAGCTTTACCTGTAAGTGCTGGCCAGAGGTATCACAAATACCGAACGCTGCAATGCAATAAATTGCACAGATGGGTTTTAATTATTCGGGGACTTAGGGAGTGTTTTGATTTTAATTTTTAATGTTATAGTGCAAAAATGAAATATGCAACATACAACAAAAAAAATGCCCACAGGAATAACCCACAAGGTGTCGGTCACAGCCGAAAATGCACCTTTTACAATTCGCCAAATTGCTATTTTTCAGAAAATTACTCACATTCCCCCTTTGATTTTTTGAAAAAATATCCCCCCTTAAAAAAATTTCTTTAACAAAGCATTTTTAATAATTATTATATATTTAAAATTAAAATAAATAATTTTAATTTATATAGTTTTAAAACTTATGAAAAAATAAATTAAAATTAAATTTTAATTTATAAAGTTTAAAAACTAAAAAAAAATTAAAATTAAAAATTTTAATTAAAAAATAATAATTAAAAAACACTTTTGAAAAAAAAAAATTATACCTTGGGGGGAGTCGGCGGGATTTGAACCCCCGACCTGCAGGCTCCCAGAGCCTTACCGCACGGCTCACGACCACGTGAGCCAGCGGGATGATCCGAAAGGATCAATGAAGCCCCTCTTTTTTCAACACCTGGTTCCTCCTCCTCCTCTGCAACGGCCTCCGGTTGCTTAGACGCTGCTGCTTTAAAAAAAAAAAATCCCGCGCTGGACAGAGCGCGTTCAAAAACTCCTGCAACGGGGCGGGGGATTTTTTTTCAACCCGCGACACAGCGCGTTCAACGGGGGGGGGGGCTTTCGTCTTTTTCTTTGTTTGTTTGTTTTTTTTTTTTTCAAGGGGGGGGGGGGAATTTCTCTTCAACCCTCTCGCGGCCCCGCTGCGTCCTCCCAGTCTCCGACACAGAGCGCGACGTCTGTGTCGCAAACCGTGCTGCAGAGCGCGACGTCCGTCCTCCCGGTCTCCGACACAGAGCGCTCTGTCGCGGATGCGGTCACGACGCTATCTGCGTCCGCACTCTATCGCGGATGCGGTCACCGTCTGCGCATGGGCGCGGACGTCGCGTCCCTCCTGGACGCCTCTGCTGCGTCTGCGCGCGGAGTTTTTTTTTTTTTCGCTCCTCGGCTGCTATCACGCGACGGAGAAAAAAAATTGCTCAGAAAAAAATGGCGTTCGAAAAAAAAACGCACAGCAAATTATTTTTCAGCAACGTCGTCCGCCTCCAGCCTCTCCCTTCACGCCACTGGCTCTGATGCCATGAAATAAAATACGGATCAATTTGTTTATTATTCAGCAGGGTTTAAATAAAGTTTACAATGCCGGGAATAGCACCGGCGTAACCAGAACTGTTACAGGAGTTGTAACAGTACGCTAAATAATGTAATATAAACAAGAACAGTAATAGTACGCTAACACCTTTTTCGATGAAACGAAAAGCCAACTTGGGTTTTAAGAAAAACCCATTTCAAATATTCCATCCATGGTTTTAAATAAAATCCTTTTGCAAAGCTTCCCTTGAAGCTCCTTTTGGAACCAAATGCCATGCATCCCTTCTTGAACCTTTGATCAAAAACCTTTGCTTCTCATGAAGCTCTTTGTGAAACACAAACATAGTGCTTACTTACATAGATCCTTTTGACATCAATGACAACTCTTAGCTTAGGGACTCAAAATGTCCAACAATCTCCCCCTTTGTCATTGATGGCAACCCATATCCTTTTACTAAAATCTGACCTTATTTTTTGCTCCCCCTGGGACTTTGCTCCCCCTGGCTCAAAGCTTTCTCAAATATCAAATCTCTCCCCATATCAAAAAATCTCCTCAATATACACAAATCTCTCCCCCTTTGTCATCAATGGCAAAGGGTCACCTTTGGGGCTCGGGGCTAAGAATGAGCCTCTTAGCTTAGCCCCTCCCCCACCT
This sequence comes from Wollemia nobilis, assembly GCA_028583015.1. Lineage (NCBI taxonomy): Eukaryota > Viridiplantae > Streptophyta > Pinopsida > Araucariales > Araucariaceae > Wollemia > Wollemia nobilis. Next base: position 2,186,538 of record JAQPPZ010016480.1, on the reverse strand, counting down.
CCACATGAGGTGGTTAATTCTGGGGTGGGAGTATTTCTACTCCCCGAAAGCACTGCTCTTTACCTTTACCTTTCTCTCTTCCTTTCTGAGTTTTTTGAATCCTCTCACTATTTCTTACCAAGTCATCATCCTTGTTCCTATCATCACTTTTGTTCTTGTTCCTATTCTTGTTCTCATCCATGTTCCTGTTTTTGTTCCTATTCCTGTTCTTGTTCTCATCCATGTTCATGTTCCTGTTCATGCCTACTTTTGGAATATTTGCTCTACACCATCTTGTTGTGTGACCATCATTATTGCACTTATAACACTTAATGTTATTATTCCTTGGAAGTGCAAATGTCTTAGGATATCTCCTAGTGAAGCCATATCCTCTTCTACCATGAACCCTACAATTAATTGCCTTGTGACCAAACTCATTGCATGAGTAGCAATACCCATGGAAAAGCTATCCTTTCCCATATTCCTATCTTTTGTATGACCTGCATTGTGAAGCCATGTGCCCAAACCTATGACATGAGAAGCATCTCCCATTGAAGCTTCCTTGCCTAGACCTCATTGGTCTCCTATTCTGATTGTTGTTCCATCTGTATCTTCTTTGTGCATTGTTTCTATATTTGACCTCTTTGTTGTCCAACTCATCCTCTGATGTCTCATTCCAACTTACACTGTTATTTTTTGAAGTATCTTCTTCTGAAATTCCTTCTTATTCTAGACTTGAAGTAGACTTTTCTTCCCATTTCTTTTGAGCCTATTTGGAACCAAGACCTGTCTTGTTTGTTGCTCCTCTTTGTATCTTGATTATTTTGTCTACACTCTTTGCATTGTTCACATATTTGTACAACTTTTTCTTGGAATCCTCTAAATCTTCCTTTAGTAGTGCCACTTCTTGTGTTAACTTTTCACACTCCAAAATATTTGCTTCTAACTTATCCTTGAACTTACTTGCCTTAGCCTTTGACTTTTCTAAGTCCTCTATGAGCAATAATATTTCTTCATCACATTCTTGAAACTAACTTTCAAGCTTAGAGTGTTGCTTTCTTACCTTCTTTACTGTGTCAAGAGCATAGATAAGTTCTCCCTTGAGATCATATCCATTCTCCACTGAATAATCCTCTATTTGTTTGCCTTTGTCCCTATCATTACTTCCTTTTGGCTTGTCTTCTATAGGATCACTTACTTCATCTTCTAATGCCATTAGAATATTCTCATCTGGTCTTTCAAGTGCATCTTCAAAACCATCATCACTGAAACTATAGCCATCCCTAGTGCAATTATCTTCAAGATGTCCAAATTTACCACATCTAAAACACTTGAGAATAACTAGAGTCCTTTTCTCTCTAACCATAAATAGGACTTCATCTCTATCATTGTCTGAAAAACTAGCATCACTATCATTTGAGTACTTACTTGCATTATCCACATAGTAGCTTTTCTTTTGCCTTTGAAAGAACTTCTTTCCTTGTCTGTTTTGTCCATCCTTGCCTTTCTTCTTGTACCTGTGTCTTTCTAATTCTTTGTACTTGTGATCCTATTTTTCTTCATCATTGTTGTACTTTGGCTCTTTGCACTCTATCGCATAGTGTCCATACTTTCCACAATTGAAGCACTTAATAGATATTACATCTATGAATCTTTTGGAACCTTTATCTCTTCTACCATAGTTAGCTTCTTCATCACTAGATGACTCACTGCTTGATTCTATTTTTTTACCCTTTTTCTTTTTGTCCACTTTGAATGCAACTTCTTTCGGAGGAATAGGATCTTTTGTTCTTATCTCAAAAGTAGTAAGCATGCCAAGCAAATAATTCCTTGTCAAAGAATCACTATCAATTGATGTTTCTATAGCAGAAACCTTTTCACTATACCTTTTTGGAAGAGTTCTCAAGATCTTATCACAAGCATCAGATTCATCAACCTTCATTCCAAGACCTCTCATCTCATGTACAAGTTCATCAATATTACTGAGATAATCACGAATATTTTCATCATCTCTCATTCTTAAGTTCTCAAATTCTCCTTTGATATTTCTGATCTTAGCTTTCCTGACACCTTTATCACCCTCATATATGTCATGTAGTAGATCCCACATATCTTTTGTTGTTTTACAATCCATAACCTTCATAGATTCTGATCTACCCAATCCTTTTATAATTGCATTCATAGCTCTTGAATTTGCATGCATTAGAAGCTTACCTTCCTTATCTGTAGGAGGATTGATTGTAGAATCATATCCAAGTTCCACTGCATCCCAAACTTCATTTCCAAGTGCCATCAGGTGAAATCTCATCAGCATACACCAATACAAGAAGTCACTTCCATCAAAGACTGGTACTACATTATTGAAGGACCCATCCTTTTGATCCTTGTGATCCATTGTGTTCTTAGACCACTTTTCCTTCAAGCTGTCAAACTCTTCAGAAGGAACCCGCTCTGATACCAATTGAAGAACACAAGCTTATACTGAGAGGGGGGTGAACAATATAAGACCACTTTTTACTTTTCTTTTCAATTCAATATTATCTAGTGTATAGATAGCAATATCAATAGTAGTAATCAAAGCAATGCACAAAACACCATCCACAAAAGTGACACAACAATTTACGTGGTTCACCCAATGCGGGCTACTCCACGGAGAAAATATTTTGCTAAAACTTTCTCAATCAATCTCTTGGGAATCCTTCCCAATTACAATGTTTATGGACCTCTATCCAAAGGAGATGTTGATCCCCTAAATCTCAAGTTCGTGGATCTCTTCCATAGGAGAACTCTTTCCCCTTCTGCTCTGGCTAGTGATCTTCTAGAAGACTTTGTCTCTCTACTGCACCGACTGGTGGATCTCTCTCCACTTGAAGACTCCTCACTCAGATCTATCTTCAATTGTCCTGGCTGTTGGATCTCTATCCACTGAGACTCTATCCTCTATACTCTATCACCTCCAAAGCTCTATCAATAGGTTCACTCAGAACCTCCTCAAATCTGCTCAATAGGCTCACTCAGAACCTGCTCAAATCTGCTCAATAGGCTCACTCAAAACCTGCTCAAATCTGCTCAATAGGCTCACTCAAAACCTGCTCAAATATGCTCAATAGGCTCACTTAGAACCTGCTCAAATATGCTCAATAGGCTCACTCATAACTTGCTCAAATCTGCTCAACAAGCTCACACAAAACTTGTCCCAATATGCTCAATAAGTCCTCTCTAGGACTTGCTCAAATCTGCATAGCAAGCTTTCATAAAAGCTTACACAAAAATAGTCCACAAGCCTTCTCAAAGACTTACCTCAAATCAGAGAGACTCAAATATGTTCTAATATTTAAATAGAGACTCAATATTTATCATACTCAATCTCAAATATCTAATCTTAACTCTCAATATCATAGAAGCATAAAGAGAATTGTTAGAGACTCAATATGTTCTATTCTCAAGGCTCAATCTCAACTCAATCAGAATATAGAATAGTTTGTTTCATGGAACTTGAACAACCACTTCATGCAACCACTTGACTAGGCTCAATCAACTCTACTCAACCAATCACTTCAAGAAACAACTCTTTCTCACAAACCCTAGTCCAAGCATGAATCAACTAACTCAAAATGTTTCCAACAATGCTCAACAACAAATCTTACATAACAATGATACTCATGTTCTTTTCTAACTCAAGTTCAAGTTCTTTGCATCACCCATTGGTTTCAACAACAATGCTAATAAGACAAGGTTTTAATCACAACTCTCAATTCAGAAAACCTTGAAGCATAAACTCAAAGTACTTCACTCAACCAATGGTCTAAACAACAATGCTTATCAAACAAGGTTTAATCACAACTCACAATCTAGAAAACCTTGAAGCATTAACTCAACCACTTTCGAAAAGGAAACCACAATCAATCCTTTTCACTCCAATGATATTTCAAAAATCAACCACCCAAATAAAATCAATGGAGAGTATTACTCATACCTTTTTGATGCCTTATGAGTTGTCCACTAAATCTGTCACACTCAACACACTTTCTTTTTCAACTCTTAACAAGGGTTAGAGATCTTGAGTAATAACACAACAATAATATCCAAATAACACCTTATTACTCCTACTTTATTTTAACATCCACCAAAGTTATTTTTAAAAGAAAACCCTTACTCAAAATAACTTTCACTAAAAAGAACTTTATCAAAAACCCTTATTACTCCTAACAATTTCAAAAATCACAATTAAAAATAATTCACAACTCAAACAACCACCATGACCTTATTCCCTAAGGTTACTCAACAAATCAACTAACGAAGCACCTTTACCCCTTATCACTCCACCTTAGGCAATCCAAACAAAATATTAATAAAAACCTTAATACCTACCTCGAGGGGAATCGAACCCTCGTCTTGCCCCAACGTGAACGCCCTAGGATCGATAAAGCTACCACACGAGCTGCGGGCTCATTGGTGAAAAAGAAGCACCACCCACTTCTTATCCTTCACCCTCTTCCACCAAGCGAAAAGTATGCGCCTTGGGTGCCTCAACAGAACAAAGCCAAAAATGATGCTTGCAGGAATCGAATGCACAACCTCCTTGTCACCAACACCTTTGCACAATCCAAGCTACCACTAGGCCACGCTGCCCAATGCATTTTGGGAAGTGGTCGTTGTCTCCCTTTAATGTTCGTTGCGTCACTTAAATGAAAAACACGAGCTCTTTTTCTTCACAAATACCAAGCACAAATATCAACGAGCAAGGATGAATGAATTAAAAAATTCAATGACATATTTATATGCCTTCCCTTTGCTTTGGAAACGTCGACCTTTTTGAAACTTCCTTCATGACATCGGCGGATAAAACTTTTAATTTTAATTTTAAAATTTAAATTTAAATTTTAAATAAATTAAAATTTAAACTAAATCTTTAAAATTAAATATCTCCATCATCGGGCACCTTTTTTGATGAAACGAAAAAGCCAACTTGGGTTTTAAGAAAAACCCATTTCAAATCTGCCATCCATGGTTTTAAATAAAAACCTTTTGCAAAGCTTCCCTTGAAGCTCCTTTTGGAACCAAATGCCATGCATCCCTTCTTGAACCTTTGATAAAAAACCTTTGCTTCTCATGAAGCTCTTTGTGAAACACAAACATAGTGCTTACTTACATAGATCCTTTTGACATCAATGACAACTCTTAGCTTAGGGACTCAAAATGTCCAACAATCTCCCCCTTTGTCATTGATGGCAACCCATATCCTTTTACTAAAATCTGACCTTCTTTTCTGCTCCCCCGGGACTTTGCTCCCCCTAGCTCAAAGCTTTCTCAAATATCAAATCTCTCCCCATATCAAAAACTCTCCTCAATATACACAAATCTCTCCCCCTTTGTCATCAATGGCAAAGGGTCACCTTTGGGGCTCGGGGCTAAGAATGAGCCTCTTAGCTTAGCCCCTCCCCCACCTCCACATGAGGTGGTTAATTCTAGGGTGGGAGTATTTCTACTCCCCGAAAGCACTACTCTTTACCTTTACCTTTCTCTCTTCCTTTCTGAGTTTTCTGAATCCTCTCACTATTTCTTACCAAGTCATCATCCATGTTCCTATCATCACTTTTGTTCTTGTTCCTATTCTTGTTCTCATCCATGTTCCTATTCCTGTTCATGCCTGCTTCTGGAATATTTTCTCTACACCATCTTGTTGTGTGACCATCATTATTGCACTTATAACACTTAATGTTATTATTCCTTGGAAGTGCAAATGTCTTAGGATATCTCCTAGTGAAGCCATATCCTCTTCTACCATGAACCCTGCAATTCATTGCCTTGTGACCAAACTCATTGCATGAGTAGCAATACCCATGGAAAAGTTATCCTTTCCCATATTCCTATCTTTTGTATGACCTGCATTGTGAAGCCATGTGCCCAAACCTGTGACATGAGAAGCATCTCCCATTGAAGCTTCCTTGCCTAGACCTCATTGGTCTCCTGTTTTGATTGTTGTTCCATCTGTATCTTCTTTGTGCATTGTTTCTATATTTGACCTCTTTGTTGTCCAACTCATCCTCTGATGTCTCATTCCAACTTACATTGTTATTTTCTGAAGTATCTTCTTCTGAAATTCCTTCTTCTTCTAGACTTGAAGTAGACTTTTCTTCCCATTTCTTTTGAGCCTATTTGGAACCAAGACCTGTCTTGTTTGTTGCTCCTCTTTGTATCTTGATTATTTTGTCTACACTCTTTGCAATAGTTCACATATTTGTACAACTTTTTCTTGGAATCCTCTAAATATTCCTTTAGTAGTGCCACTTCTTGTGTTAACTTTTCACACTCCAAAATATTTGCTTCTAACTTATCCTTGAACTTACTTGCCTTAGCCTTTGACTTTTCTAAGTCCTCTATGAGCAATAATCTTTCTTCATCACATTCTTGAAACTGACTTTCAAGCTTAGAGTGTTGCTTTCTTACCTTCTTTACTATGTCAAGAGCATAGATAAGTTCTCCCTTGAGATCATATCCATTCTCCACTGAATAATCCTCTATTTGTTTGCCTTTGTCCCTATCATTACTTCCTTTTGGCTTGTCTTCTATAGGATCACTTACTTCATCTTCTAATGCCATTAGAAGATTCTCATCTGGTCTTTCAAGTGCATCTTCAAAACCATCATCACTGAAACTATAGCCATCCCTAGTGCAATTATCTTCAAGATGTCCAAATTTACCACATCTAAAACACTTGAGAATAACTGGAGTCCTTTTCTCTCTAACCATAAATAGGACTTCATCTCTATCATTGTCTGAAAAACTAGCATCACTATCATTTGAGTACTTACTTGCATTATCCGCATAGTAGCTTTTCTTTTGCCTTTGAAAGAACTTCTTTCCTTGTCTATTTTGTCCATCCTTGCCTTTCTTCTTGTACCTGTGTCTTTCTGATTCTTTGTACTTGTGATCCTATTTTTCTTCATCATTATTGTACTTTGGCTCTTTGCACTCTATCGCATAGTGTCCATACTTTCCACAATTGAAGCACTTAATAGATCTTACATCTATGAATATTTTGGAACCTTTATCTCTTCTACCATAGTTAGCTTCTTCATCACTAGATGACTCACTGCTTGATTCTATCTTTTTACCCTTTTTCTTTTTGTCCACTTTGAATGCAACTTCTTTCGGAGGAATAGGATCTTTTGTTCTTATCTCAAAAGTAGTAAGCATGCCAAGCAAAGAATTCCTTGTCAAAGAATCACTATCAATTGATGTTTCTATAGCAGAAACCTTTTCACTATACCTTTTTGGAAGAGTTCTCAAGATCTTATCACAAGCATCAGATTCATCAACCTTCATTCCAAGACCTCTCATCTCATGTACAAGTTCATCAATCTTACTGAGATAATCATGAATATTTTCATCATCTCTCATTCTTAAGTTCTCAAATTCTCCTTTGAGATTTTTGATCTTAGCTTTCCTGACACCTTTATCACCCTCATATATGTCATGCAATAGATCCCACATATCTTTTGTTGTTTTACAATCCATAACCTTCATAGATTCTGATCTACCCAATCCTTTTATAATTGCATTCATAGCTCTTGAATTTGCATGCATTAGAAGCTTACCTTCCTTATCTGTAGGAGGATTGACTGTAGAATCATATCCAAGTTCCACTGCATCCCAAACTTCATTTCCAAGTGCCATCAGGTGAAATCTCATCAACATACACCAATACAAGAAGTCACTTCCATCAAATACTGGTACTACATTATTGAAGGACCCATCCTTTTGATCCTTGTGATCCATTGTGTTCTTAGACCACTTTTCCTTCAAGCTATCAAACTCTTCAGAAGGAACCCGCTCTGATACCAATTGAAGAACACAAGCTTATACTGAGAGGGGGGTGAACAGTATAAGACCACTTTTTACTTTTCTTTTCAATTCAATATTATGTAGTGTATAGATAGCAATATCAATAGCAGTAATCAAAGCAATGCACAAAACACCATCCACAAAAGTGACACAACAATTTACGTGGTTCACCCAATGCGGGCTACTCCATGGAGAAAATATTTTTCTAAAACTTTCTCAATCAATCTCTTGGGAATCCTTCCCAATTACAATGTTTATGGACCTCTATCCAAAGGAGATGTTGATCCCCTAAATCTCAAGTTCATGGATCTCTTCCATAGGAGAACTCTTTCCCCTTCTGCTCTAGCTAGTGATCTTCTAGAAGACTCTGTCTCTCTATTGCATCGACTGGTGGATCTCTCTCCACTTGAAGACTCCTCACTCAGATCTATCTTCAATTGTCCTGGCTACTGGATCTCTATCCACTGAGACTCTATCCTCTATACTCTGTCACCTCCAAATCTCTATCAATAGGTTCACTCAAAACCTCCTCAAATCTTCTCAATAGGCTCACTCAGAACCTGCTCAAATATGCTCAATAGGCTCACTCAAAACCTACTCAAATCTGCTCAATAGGCTCACTCAAAACCTGCTCAAATCTGCTCAATAGGCTCACTCAAAACCTGCTCAAATATGCTCAATAGGCTCACTCAGAACCTGCTCAAATCTGCTCAACAAGCTCACACAGAACTTGTCCCAATATGCTCAATAAGTCCTCTCTAGGACTTGCTCAAATCTGCATAGCAAGCTTTCACAAAAGCTTACACAAAAATAGTCCACAAGCCTTCTCAAAGACTTACCTCAAATCAGCTCAACAAAATCTCAACTCAATCTCATAGAAGCATAAAGAGAATTGTTAGAGACTCAATATGTTCTATACTCAAATCCCAATCTCAATTCAAAGCAATCTCAACTCAGCTCAATATTATAGAAGCATAAAGAGAATTGTTAGAGACTCAATATGTTCTATACTCAAATCCCAATCTCAACTCAAATCAATCTTAACTCAATCTCATAGAAGCATAAAGAGAATTATTAGAGACTCAATATGTTCTATTCTCAAGGCTCAATATCAACTCAATCAGAATATAGAATAGTTTGTTTCATGGAACTTGAACAACCACTTCATGCAACCACTTGACTAGGCTCAATCAACTCTACTCAACCAATCACTTCAAGAAACAACTCTTTCTCACAAACCCTAGTCCAAGCATGAATCAACTAACTCAAAATGTTTCCAACAATGCTCAACAACAAATCTTACATAACAATGATACTCATGTTCTTTTCTAACTCAAGTTCAAGTTCTTTGCATCACCCATTGGCTTCAACAACAATGCTAATAAGACAAGGTTTTAATCACAACTCTCAATTCATAAAACCTTGAAGCATAAACTCAAAGTACTTCACTCAACCAATGGTCTAAACAATAATGCTTATCAAACAAGGTTTAATCACAACTCACAATCCAGAAAACCTTGAAGCATTAACTCAACCACTTTCAAAAAGGAAACCACAATCAATCCTTTTCACTCCAATGATATTTCAAAAATCAACCACCCAAATAAAATCAATGGAGAGTATTACTCATACCTTTTTGATGCCTTATGAGTTGTCCACTAAATCTGTCACACTCAACACACTTTCTTTTTCAACTCTTAACAAGGGTTAGATATCTTGAGTAATAACACAACAATAATATCCAAATAACACCTTATTACTCCTACTTTATTTTAACATCCACCAAAGTTATTTTTAAAATAAAACCCTTACTCAAAAATAACTTTCACTAAAAATAACTTTATCAAAAACCCTTATTACTCCTAACAATTTCAAAAATCACAATTAAAAATAATTCACAACTCAAACAACCACCATGACCTTATTCCCTAAGGTTACTCAACAAATCAACTAACGAAGCACCTTTACCCCTTATCACTCCACCTTAGGCAATCCAAACAAAATATTAATAAAAACCTTAATACCTACCTCGAGGGGAATCGAACCCTCGTCTTGCCCCAACGTGAATGCCCTAGCCATGACCAAGCTACCGCACGAGCTACGGGCTCATTGGTGAAAAAGAAGCACCACCCACTTCTTATCCTTCACCCTCTTCCACCAAGCGAAAAGTATGCGCCTTGGGTGCCTCAACAGAACAAAGCCAAAAATGATGCTTGCGGGAATCGAATGCACAACCTCCTTGTCACCAACACCTTTGCACAATCCAAGCTGCCACTAGGCCACACTGCCCAATGCATTTTGGGAAGTGGTCATTGTCTCCCTTTAATGTTCGTTGCGTCACTTAAATGAAAAACATGAGCTCTTTTTCTTCACAAATACCAAGTGCAAATATCAATGAGCAAGGATGAATGAATTAAAAAATTCAATGGCATATTTATATGCCTTCCCTTTGCTTTGGAAATGTTGGCCTTTTTGAAACTTCCTTCATGACGTCGACGGATAAACTTTTAATTTTAATTTTAAAATTAAATTAAATTTTAAATAAATTAAAATTTAAACTAAATCTTTAAAATTAAATATCTCCATCATCGGGGCACCTTTTTTGATGAAACAAAAAGCCAACTTGGGTTTTAAGAAAAACCCATTTCAAATCTGCCATCCATGGTTTTAAATAAAAACCTTTTGCAAAGCTTCCCTTGAAGCTCCTTTTGGAACCAAATGCCATGCATCCCTTCTTGAACCTTTGATAAAAAACCTTTGCTTCTCATGAAGCTCTTTGTGAAACACAAACATAGTGCTTACTTACATAGATCCTTTTGACATCAATGACAACTCTTAGCTTAGGGACTCAAAATGTCCAACAATCTCCCCCTTTGTCATTGATGGCAACCCATATCCTTTTACTAAAATCTGACCTTCTTTTCTGCTCCCCCTAGGACTTTGCTCCCCCTGGCTCAAAGCTTTCTCAAATATCAAATCTCTCCCCATATCAAAAACTCTCCTCAATATACACAAATCTCTCCCCCTTTGTCATCAATGGCAAAGGGTCACCTTTGGGGCTCGGGGCTAAGAATGAGCCTCTTAGCTTAGCCCCTCCCCCACCTCCACATGAGGTGGTTAATTCTGGGGTGGGAGTATTTCTACTCCTCGAAAGCACTGCTCTTTACCTTTACCTTTCTCTCTTCCTTTCTGAGTTTTCTGAATCCTCTCACTGTTTCTTACCAAGTCATCATCCCTGTTCCTGTCATCACTTTTGTTCTTGTTCCTATTCTTGTTCTCATCCATGTTCCTATTCCTGTTCATGCCTACTTCTGGAATATTTTCTCTACACCATCTTGTTATGTGACCATCATTATTGCACTTATAACACTTAATGTTATTATTCCTTGGAAGTGCAAATATCTTAGGATATCTCCTAGTGAAGCCATATCCTCTTCTACCATGAACCCTGCAATTCATTGCCTTGTGACCAAACTCATTGCATGAGTAGCAATACCCATGGAAAAGTTGTCCTTTCCCATATTCCTATCTTTTGTATGACCTGCATTGTGAAGCCATGTGCCCAAACCTGTGACATGAGAAGCATCTCCCATTGAAGCTTCCTTGCCTAGACCTCATTGGTCTCCTATTTTGATTGTTGTTCCATCTGTATCTTCTTTGTGCATTGTTTCTATATTTGACCTCTTTGTTGTCCAACTCATCCTCTCGATGTCTCATTCCAACTTACACTATTATTTTTTGAAGTATCTTCTTCTGAAATTCCTTCTTCTTCTAGACTTGAAGTAGACTTTTCTTCCCATTTCTTTTGAGCCTGTTTGGAACCAAGACCTGTCTTGTTTGTTGCTCCTCTTTGTATCTTGATTATTTTGTCTACACTCTTTGCACTGTTCACATATTTGTACAACTTTTTCTTGGAATCCTCTAAATATTCCTTTAGTAGTGCCACTTCTTGTGTTAACTTTTCACACTCCAAAATATTTGCTTCTAACTTATCCTTGAACTTACTTGCCTTAGCCTTTGACTTTTCTAAGTCCTCTATGAGCAATAATATTTCTTCATCACATTCTTGAAACTAACTTTCAAGCTTAGAGTGTTGCTTTCTTACCTTCTTTACTATGTCAAGAGCATAGATAAGTTCTCCCTTGAGATCATATCCATTCTCTACTGAATAATCCTCTATTTGTTTACCTTTGTCCCTATCATTACTTCCTTTTGGCTTGTCTTCTATAGGATCACTTACTTCATCTTCTAATGCCATTAGAAGATTCTCATCTGGTCTTTCAAGTGCATCTTCAAAACCATCATCACTAAAACTATAGCCATCCCTAGTGCAATTATCTTCAAGATGTCCAAATTTACCACATCTAAAACACTTGAGAATAACTGGAGTCCTTTTCTCTCTAACCATAAATAGGACTTCATCTCTATCATTGTCTGAAAAACTAGCATCACTATCATTTGAGTACTTACTTGCATTATCCGCATAGTAGCTTTTCTTTTGCCTTTGAAAGAACTTCTTTCCTTGTCTATTTTGTCCATCCTTGCCTTTCTTCTTGTACTTGTGTCTTTTTGATTCTTTGTACTTGTGATCCTATTTTTCTTCATCACTATTGTACTTTGGCTCTTTGCACTCTATCGCATAGTGTCCATACTTTCCACAATTGAAGCACTTAATAGATCTTACATCTATGAATATTTTGGAACCTTTATCTCTTCTACCATAGTTAGCTTCTTCATCACTAGATGACTCACTGCTTGATTCTATCTTTTTACCCTTTTTATTTTTGTCCACTTTGAATGCAACTTCTTTCGGAGGAATAGGATCTTTTGTTCTTATCTCAAAAGTAGTAAGCATGCCAAGCAAAGAATTCCTTGTCAAAGAATCACTATCAATTGATGTTTCTATAGCAAAAACCTTTTCACTATACCTTTTTGGAAGAGTTCTCAAGATCTTATCACAAGCATCAGATTCATCAACCTTCATTCCAAGACCTCTCATCTCATGTACAAGTTCATCAATCTTACTTGAGATAATCATGAATATTTTCATCATCTCTCATTCTTAAGTTCTCAAATTCTCCTTTGAGATTTTTGATCTTAGCTTTCCTGACACCTTTATCACCCTCATATATGTCATGCAATAGATCCCACATATCTTTTGTTGTTTTACAATCCATAACCTTCATAGATTCTGATCTACCCAATCCTTTTATAATTGCATTCATAGCTCTTGAATTTGCATGCATTAGAAGCTTACCTTCCTTATCTGTAGGAGGATTGACTAGTAGAATCATATCCAAGTTCCACTGCATCCCAAACTTCATTTCCAAGTGCCATCAGGTGAAATATCATCAAGCATACACCAATACAAGAAGTCACTTCCATCAAATACTGGTACTACATTATTGAAGGACCCATCCTTTTGATCCTTGTGATCCATTGTGTTCTTAGACCACTTTTCCTTCAAGCTATCAAACTCTTCAGAAGGAACCCGCTCTGATACCAATTGAAGAACACAAGCTTATACTCGAGAGGGGGGTGAACAGTATAAGACCACTTTTTACTTTTCTTTTCAATTCAATATTATGCAGTGTATAGATAGAAGTATCAATAGCAATAATCAAAGCAATGCACAAAACACCATCCACAAAAGTGACACAACAATTTACATGGTTCACCCAATGCGGGCTACTCCACGGAGAAAATATTTTGCTAAAACTTTCTCAATCAATCTCTTGGGAATCCTTCCCAATTACAATGTTTATGGACCTCTGTCCAAAGGAGATGTTGATCCCCTAAATCTCAAGTTCATGGATCTCTTCCATAGGAGAACTCTTTCCCCTTCTACTCTGGCTAGTGATCTTCTAGAAGACTCTGTCTCTCTATTGCACTAACTGGTGGATCTCTCTCCACTTGAAGACTCCTCACTCAGATCTATCTTCAATTGTCTTGGCTATTGGATCTCTATCCACTGAGACTCTATCCTCTATACTCTATCACCTCCAAAGCTCTCTCAATAGGTTCACTCAGAACCTCCTCAAATCTGCTCAATAGGCTCACTTAGAACCTGCTCAAATATGCTCAATAGGCTCACTCAAAACCTGCTCAAATATGCTCAATAGGCTCACTCAAAACCTGCTCAAATATGCTCAATAGGCTCACTCAAAACCTGCTCAAATATGCTCAATAAGCTCACTCAAAACTTGTCCAAATCTGCTCAATAAGTCCTCTCTAGGACTTGCTCAAATATGCATAGCAAGCTTTCACAAAAGCTTACACAAAAATAGTCCACAAGCCTTCTCAAAGACTTACCTCAAATCAGCTCAAAAAATCTCAACTCAATCTCATAGAAGCATAAAGAGAATTGTTAGAGACTCAATATGTTCTATACTCAAATCCCAATCTCAATTCAAAGTAATCTCATCTTAAAAGCATAAAGAGAATTTTTAGAGACTCAATATGTTCTATACTTAAATCCCAATCTCAACTCAAAACATTAAAAAATTCTATTCTCAAGGCTCAATCTCAACTCAATCAGAATATAGAATAGTTTGTTTCATGGAACTTGAACAACCACTTCATGCAACCACTTGACTAGGCTCAATCAACTCTACTCAACCAATCACTTCAAGAAACAACTCTTTCTCACAAACCCTAGTCCAAGCATGAATCAACTAACTCAAAATGTTTCCAACAATGCTCAACAACAAATCTTACATAACAATGATACTCATGTTCTTTTCTAACTCAAGTTCAAGTTCTTTGCATCACCCATTGGTTTCAACAACAATGCTAATAAGACAAGGTTTTAATCACAACTCTCAATTCAGAAAACCTTGAAGCATAAACTCAAAGTACTTCACTCAACCAATGGTCTAAACAACAATGCTTATCAAACAAGGTTTAATCACAACTCACAATCCAGAAAACCTTGAAGCATTAACTCAACCACTTTCGAAAAGGAAACCACAATCAATCCTTTTCACTCCAATGATATTTCAAAAATCAACCACCCAAATAAAATCAATGGAGAGTATTACTCATACCTTTTTGATGCCTTATGAGTTGTCCACTAAATCTGTCACACTCAACACACTTTCTTTTTCAACTCTTAACAAGGGTTAGAGATCTTGAGTAATAACACAACAATAATATCCAAATAACACCTTATTACTCCTACTTTATTTTAACATCCACCAAAGTTCTTTTTAAAAGAAAACCCTTACTCAAAATAACTTTCACTAAAAAGAACTTTATCAAAAACCCTTATTACTCCTAACAATTTCAAAAATCACAATTAAAAATAATTCACAACTCAAACAACCACCATGACCTTATTCCCTAAGGTTACTCAACAAATCAACTAACGAAGCACCTTTACCCCTTATCACTCCACCTTAGGCAATCCAAACAAAATATTAATAAAAACCTTAATACCTACCTCAAGGGGAATCGAACCCTCGTCTTGCCCCAACACGAATGCCCTAGCCGCGGCCAAGCTACCGCACGAGCTACGGGCTCGTTGGTGAAAAAGAAGCACCACCCACTTCTTATCCTTCACCCTCTTCCACCAAGCAAAAAGTATGCACCTTGGGCACCTCAACAAAACAAAGCCAAAAATGATGCTTGCGGGAATCGAACGCACAACCTCCTTGTCACCAACACCTTTGCACAATCCAAGCTGCCACTAGGCCATGCTGCCCAATGCATTTTGGGAAGTGGTCATTGTCTCCCTTTAATGTTCATTGCATCACTTAAATAAAAAACACGAGCTCTTTTTCTTCACAAATACCAAGCACAAATATCAATGAGCAAGGATGAATGAATTAAAAAATTCAATGGCATATTTATATGCCTTCCCTTTGCTTTGGAAACATTGGCCTTTTTGAAACTTCCTTCATGACGTCGACGGATAAACTTTTAATTTTAATTTTAAAATTTAAATTTAAATTTTAAATAAATTAAAATTTAAACTAAATCTTTAAAATTAAATATCTCCATCATCGGGCACCTTTTTCGATGAAACAAAAAGCCAACTTGGGTTTTAAGAAAAACCCATTTCAAATCTGCCATCCATGGTTTTAAATAAAAACCTTTTGCAAAGCTTCCCTTGAAGCTCCTTTTGGAACCAAATGCCATGCATCCCTTCTTGAACCTTTGATCAAAAACCTTTGCTTCTCATGAAGCTCTTTGTGAAACACAAACATAGTGCTTACTTACATAGATCCTTTTGACATCAATGACAACTCTTAGCTTAGGGACTCAAAATGTCCAACATGAAAAAACTATATAAAAAAAATAACTGAGTTAAAAAAACTCAATTATAAATGTCTTCGGATTACAATCAAAAAATATGGCACGTTGTAAAATACCAACACTTTGGTTGCTTTTTTCTTTGCTCCTTCTAATACTAAGATGAGACCTTATTTAGGGGATTTGATAGAAGAGGTCTTTTCATGGATCTATCCATTATGTGAACAATATTAGAAGTTGAGGGATCCTCAACCATGAGACTCTGCTTCGGATCCACAAGCATGCCAACTAGTCTTTTTAGTTTCCTTTTAGCCTCTCCAACATCACATAGCTAGCATTGATATTGAAAGACTTATAGGCATAAACATTATGTGGCTTGTTGTAGGTAATGAACCAATAATATTCTTAGGCTGCAAGTGTTTTCTCCTCTTGGATTTTAGCAACAACAATTTTTATTTTTATCACGTTGCTAGTAGAAGCCCCTTGATCCTTTATGATGTAATGATATCTCCTCTACTAATAGCCCTAAATTAACCTTTTAGTATTTTTGCACTGTATTATAGTGAGCTTGTTTATTAGGTTCTTGATCATTACTTTCAACTCTTGCAACTTTGTTGATTATTTTAGCTTTAGAGTAGACAAACTGCATTTGGATAGCTAAGGGAGTGGGTTGAGAATATGTCTTAGGTGTAGGTAGAGAAACTAGCATAGGAGATGAAGATGTCAAAAGTAAGGCTTGTTGGCTTTGGTGAGGAATCTTCAAGAAATATGGCATGACAACCTTCGAAGGAAGTTTTTTTACTGAGATGAGAGCATTCTTTAATACCATGTCTACTTGGAATATTTGAGGAAATCTAATCTCATTATACTACTAGATATATAGACTAAAGTCCAAAATAAATATATGAAGATAGTAGATATAAGCCTGATCTTGGGATGGTCTTATCTCCTAAGGTATTCTCCTCTAAGTATTGCTAAATCAAATATTGAAATGCATGATGTTATCCTAAGGATGCCTTTGTATAGATCAAAACTAGGTGAGGAGTAAAAATGAGTCTCTTACATAATTGAACTCCAAGATAAAATTTATTCTAGCTCAATCCATGTGTTTATGCTACTTTCCTCTAAAAAGTGGTACCAGGCCAACACCTTGCCTCTGAAAGATAGGGCTAACATTATTACCACCACATCTTCATATATGATATTATTAAAGGTAGCTAGGGTTTCTATATTTGAGAAGTGTTCATATACAATCTTCTTGCTACCATCATAAGAGGGTAAAGCTTTTAATGTAGCTTGTGGAATATCATATAAATCTAGTAGATTGAGGGATCTAACAATGTTCCAACTAGGATAAAGTTTCCCAAACATAGTTCTAGGTGAGGATATAGGAGGTGGTTCTGGGGATATGTCTTACAAAATAGCTAGGATTTGGATGGAGTTTCAAACAAGTAAAAGTGATTTACCTCTCCTAGATTTTTTGATGGCTAATAGCTTAACAAATTGGAGGGTTTTTTTTAGCTTCTTGGAATTTGATCTTATAATAATTTAAGTCCAAGGTCGTGTCTTCTAGCGGAGTTATCAATTTCTCTTGGGTTATTTTAAGTGGAGTCATCAGGTGAAGGGATCCACTTATGAGACCAAGATCTTTACCATAATCTTGATCATCTAAAAATGTGGGCATGCTAAAAACTCTTGTTCATACGATGGCTTTGATAGTATTTTGAATTTTTGACTTCTAATCAAGTGATTATTGTGCTTCCTCTCGTCGATGATTATTTATTAAGAAAAAAATTTGGTTTGGTTACACTAGGCATGCCAAAACACTTTATTGCTTGATTCTCTTAGGTATAGAATTTACGCTTTAGACCAAGGTCAAGATTGAATGACTAAAATTGCTTCAATATTAACCTCCAAATAAGGTCATTCCTTATCTAAATCCTATTGTGTGTAAGAAAAAAGAAAGGAAAAGGGGATAGGGTTGAGAGAGATAAGGGTTAGAGATATTTATTTAAATGTGGTTGAAGCTCAACTAATAGCATTGCTTTTAGTTGAGTGAGCATTGAATACCTAGTACAAGCAAATATTAACAAACTATTCAATTAAAGCTATGAAGAAAATATAGTAAGCACGAATACTACAACATTCAACAATTTAAGAACTCCGATCAAATAAATACAAACAAATTCAAACCTAACAGATAACACATCAATTACTAGATTATACCAAACAACTTCAAGCCTAACAAAAAGACTTCAATTAAAGCATAAAAAAATGTCGAAAGAATATATATAGCATAGAAATTAACAATTCTTCATATTTCAATTGAGATAAGTCAAACAAATCTTGATTGCATTTGAATAGCATAATTGTACAAACTATGATAGGTAAACACCGAAACATATAACACTGTATAATGAGGAGTATTCCTCTATTTATAGCTTTTGCTTAACTAAAATGAAACTACCCAAAATTGATCTTGCATGATCCTTGGATGAGTTGGCACCACTCAGCATATTCAACATGTTCTTTGTCAAACCCTAAGTAGTTATGATCAGTAGGATCCTCAATTATGCTTTATTATGGTGGTTGTCATTGTCAAGCTCTAACAATTTCCATGTGGCCTAGCTACCCTTTTTTGGGAGTGTTGGGTATCTATTTCTTAAAGCAATATTGAATTGCAAGCATTTCAAACAATTTTGATATTGATGTTACCTTCTTTTCTAGGAGATTCTAATCTAGGATGTTGATTTATCTTATCTTGCTTTCTTGGATATCCTTATTTCTTAATGCAAGCATGCTAGACAATTTGAGCGTTTACATTTCTCTCATTGGGAGACTCTTTTTTGGGATGTTTCTTCCTTCAATTTGAAATTTGGAAAATATTTTGTGTTCTTTTTTTGTCCTTGCATCGGGCAAAAACTTTTTAAATATTGGATTGACATCATTGTCAAAATTTTTAGCTTACCTTCTTCTAGACTAAAGACTCTCTGCTTTGCAATATTTTTATTGTGTTGACATCACCTCCAAAAACCTTTGTCTTGCCTTCTTCTAGGTTTTTGCTTACTTTCTCATTGTAGGACTTGAAACTTTATAGTGTTTTATTACTATAAGGATCCATCTTGGATAAACAAAAATGTCTTAAGCAATATCAAGCTTGAACTTACTTCCTTAAGCTCTAGATAGAGCACTTAAAAAAATTATGGGTCTGGATAAGTCCTATATTCAATGCTTCGCAAAAGTTCTATTCACTGGCCCTTTGAGTATCTCTTGATTTGATGAATACCTTTTGTTGTCATCCCACTCCTTGCTTCCTTATAATGCTCCAAAGTTACCTTTTACAAAAAATGATGTCTAATTTTAGCCACTCCACTCCTTTTTTTCTTTGCCATGAACTTCTAGGGTGATATTTGTAGGGACTAGCAAGACTAAACGGTATATAGAGGTTTCACAACTTGAAATATCTAGTATTCTTGTGTTTTAATATATCATTAAGTAATAAGATCCTCTTGATGGAAATATAGGAGCTTACCTTGATAATTTCTTAATTGAAAATCTTAAGCTCCCTTTCTTTCTCCATTGTTCTTAGGTTTTATTCCTTAGGGTCCCCTATTGGTGCTATTTTATAATTGCATCAAGGACTAGTAACTTATTGGATAGTAATTACAAACCCAATCATATGAGGAAGATATTTTGGCTTTCGAACCCACCCATATAGATGAGGAGGAGTCTACAACCACTATATGGGATTAAACCCTGCCAAAGGTAGAGTCATGGTGAGGTTTGGTTTAGATTCCACCTAAAAGGGTATGAATCATTTTCTATCTACTATAATTGGTTAGCATAACCTCATGGCATATGGAGCTTGATATTTGCTATCATTTTATGGTAAATGTCTTCCCTTGTCAGCATCTTTGGCATCTCATCAATATCAACTACTTGATAGATTGAATGGGCTTCAGGTTCTCTCATCTTCAAAATCATCACTAGATGGCATTTTAGCTTCAAATTATCCTCTCCAATGGGATTTTCCTAGTGTAGTAAAATTTTACCATTGTACCACTTCATCCTTAACTACCAGTCGAACTAACTTCATGGCTACACCAAGTATGAGTTGGTATAGAAGTTTGACCATTTGGTATGGATCCATTCAGTTTAGATTTAACTCAAATACCTTGGTGGTCAAGTCAATGAGAGTTATCACTATCTTGGAGGGATCAATTTTTGTTACCATGACGATACATATATTGTCCTCTTTTTTGGCTAACTATGAATTCATAAGTATTGGTACATTGGAGGTTCTATCCTTAAGCCACTTGTATTCTTTCTTCCTTTTATTTTCCTTGGTGGCAAGGACATCAAATGCCTTCATGACATGTGTCTTTTCTAGCTTCCATATGATCTTCTATGCAAATACCTAACTTAGTCCTACAACTATGTTGGCTTTATGGGATGCTCCTATAGACTTTATCTCTTGAGTTGGGTAATGGACATCATAACCTACAAGAGGAGATACCTTGTTTGGGATGCAAATAAAAGGGTGTTTAGAAATGGTATATGGATCAAGTGGAATGAATTGCATGGTATTGGAAGGAAATAAAGTGGATATGCAAGAAGTGGAACATGATGCTAGTTGTACCAATGTTTTATCTAGTAGTGACATTGTTTTTAAAGGTATGGTTGAAGATGGCAAATGGTGTATGTAATGTTTGAATATGGTTATATGGTTTATGTAACTAGAGGTTGCATGGTTGATACTTGGATGGAAGGTAAAAATAATAAAGGGATAAATATGGTCCCAAGTGTGATAGAGACCATTGGAGGTGGAGTTCCTCTAGAGGAGTCATGCACTAAACTAGTGAAGGTAAGAGAAGTGTAGTAGAATGGTGGGTGGGGAGAGAAGAAGAAATAATAATAATAAAAATTGGGATCATTAGACGGTGGAAGGGAAGTGGAAATGGTTGTAAAAATAGCCATGATGCTTTTCATTCTCAACTTGAGAGGGATCCTCCTTGAGAGATCCCCCCATCCTCAAGCTAGGTTGTCTATTGTTGTTGTTCCTACACTAATTCTAATTTTGCAAGAATTGATTCATATCTTTCAAAGCCTCTTTTTTCTTCAATGATAGTTTGTCTCACTATCGAGCTAAGTACTACCATTGTAATTAGTGCAACTAAAGGGGTTATTTTAGGCACTAACATCTTATTTGATCTTCAAGGGATTGATGTTTGGACTATTATTTTGTTGATTGTATTGGTATTTTTTACACTCTTAAGGGGCTCTCTATCCCATACAGTAGGGAATTGGTCATCAAAATGACCATCCCTAGTGGGTCTTGCTAGCATACCTCATATTCTACTATGCTAGGCTCTGCCTACTTGTGTACCTTAACTTTCTCAAGTCACACAATTTTTAATGGTTCATATTTATATCTAGTTGAAAGTCATATTTTTCCTTGATGTAGAATGTGATTCAATCTTGTGGTTTATTATACCATATTTGGACCTTGTTTTCATATCGATGATTACTTTATAGAATGGAAAGGGCTAATTCTACATTAGGATTTGCCTCCTCCATAATGTGACACCACTTTTCATGTGTAAAGAATGTGTCTAACTTCTTGGTCCTCAAGGTATCCTTGAAAAATCCAATTAGATCATAATACCATCTTTACCTTAGGTGTTCTACCCTCATATATTTCAAACTTGTCTCTACCACTTAGTAGAACCCCCAAAGATTTGGTGTGATCTTCATGATTGGTTGTTTGAGTGGGTAGAAGGTGGTCTTCTTCTACACATTGAAGTATTTTAGGTCCATGTAATCAAGTTTTCACACATATTCAAGATTGAACATGTAGTTAGGAATGTACATAGGCAACTCAAAAGTTATGGCTACAAATCCATAAAGGCAAAAGAATGATCAGGTCCTAAAATAGAAGTAAGGTCATTCCTTTGTATTGACCAACTATCATGTCTCATCTAACAACTTTGGTACTTTACCTATAAATTATCCATATTAACCTCATATATCTCATGATATAAGTGATAGGAGGTCTTATCCACTCTCAATAGGATACATCTATGTAGTCAACCACTAAAAGAGGCTTGTCATCTACCCCTACTTAGTCCAGTTATAGAGTAAAATATTTTGTTGTCCTAGAAAGAAGAGTGATTCATTCAATTTTTAGAGCATTTTTCTCAAAAAATAGAGTTATTTGATATATTAAATGGAACTTTGTGTCTTGGAGTGATTGGTATAAATAATCATATGATTTACTTGCATATGTAAGCAATTTTCTTGATTGATGAAATTTGGGAGGTTTGACTTGAGAGGTGACTGATTTATCAAGTGGAATGATTCGCTTAGAAAAATTGAGCTATTTGTTTGACTATTAAAGAAATTGATTACTTGGGGACTTGGATGGATTTCCTAAAAGATGAATGATTTGATTAGGGGGAGTGAATGGTTTTCTTGATAGACTTGGTAGGGTTTCAGTTGGCCAATGTGCTTGGTATGAATGATGGTGTATTTTTCAAGCAAGTTTCTTGGTATAATGGTATTCATTCAACCATAGGTTCAACCTAAGGAGGATAATTTATGAAGTTTAAATTTGTTAATAGTTTTACCAACATGAAGGAGCAAGTTGCTTTTGATGATACAATACAAATTAGGTGTTTTCAAGCGAGGGAATTGTTTAGTTCTTATGCGATTTACTATGGACTTAGAGCTAGGTGCACATTCAAAATGAGGGTAACCTTTATGGAATAGGGGATTTTTGTCATGACACTCCCTGGTAGGACTTATGACATGGAAAAAATATGTGATGATCAATAGTAATTTGATACTTAGTTTTGTTGCAAATGAATGACTATGCAATGCTTAGATTGATTTATCTTTGAAGAACATGGTACTGCTAATAGATTCTCAATGTGTAGGATCAGGTACGCTAATAGGTGGAAGAAATAGAACCGTCCACCAAAAATGAGGTACTTAAAGTAGGGAAAGTGATAACTCAAACAACATGGGGTAATATTGATGATTACCCTCATATTGGTATGCATTATCATTTGTAGGATAATCATCAACTAGCCAGCCACCTAAAGCTGCAAGTTGATAGCCTAGTAGCTATCGTAAATTCTCCAAGATGAGATGGGTGACTGGGTTGATGGAAAGATTTCCATTTTTCTTGTTGCATATGTTTGATTGTATTTTACTTCATCACTTTATTGCATCATTGGTTTTGAAAAAATGAGCATAAGTTTGGTTGCCTTTAAAATCTTTGAATTATTGTAGAGTTGTATGTTGCTTGTATTTGGTAAAAGAGCCCTTTGTGTTGTGTGTGTGTGTGTGTGTGTGTATATATATATATATATATAATAAGGTATTAATTTAAATGATAAAAAATTTTCATTTAAATAAATAATAAAACCTTAATTTAAATGATAATGAAATTTTATTTAAATAGGTAATAAAGGTTTCGTTAAATGACAATAGAATTTTATTTAAAACAATAAAAACTTCTTTTAAATAATAATATAAATTTATTATAAAGGATAATGGTAACTTTATTTTAAATAATAATAGGATTTTTATTTAAAATAGTAGTAAAACCATAGTAAATAATAAAAGAATATTATATATTTATGAAAAGATATTTTAAATAATAAAGAAATATTATTTAAAGTTAAGACAAGGTCTCAATAAATAATGAAATGAATTTATAATTGTTTATTTGAGAACATTATGAGTTCATACATTCAAGAGAGAGGAAGCTTCTTGTTGTCATCAAGAAGAAGAGAGCTTCTTTATGGAAAATTTGGGAGTAAGGGAAAAAGGATTTAAATAAGCAAAATATCCTGCCAGCTATTGTTGGAAGGAGAGGGGAGTAATGGTGGATGGACGAAGTGGTTGATGAGACAAGACATGAGTCGTGGAAGGATAGGACTCCTAGGGGATGTTAAGGGACAAGGAGAGAAGGAAGGAGAAGAGCACTCACCGGATAGAGAAAACGTTGGGGGAAAATGAAGCTAGCACTCGAATCACCAAGGAAGATCCACAAACCAGTTTAGAAGGAAGTAGTCATTGCTAATCACATGTCGGTTTAAGAAAACAATTTTCTACTTTAAAATATTAGTTGAAATTTTTTAAACCTGTCATTATCATTTGTTCCTTTCAATTTAGGTTTACTGGATTTTATTGGTAAAACAATTATGGTTTATCTTTTACCTTGTGAACACCTTTTGTTGGTCGCTTGTTGAACTATGGGCTTAGATTTCCTCTTTACGATGACCTTGTTGTGAAGCTACCCTTCTGAGTTCCCTAGAAATGTTGGCCATTTTGTGTTTTGCTGCAATGGGGATTTTTATTGAAGACTTTGGTTTAATTTTTTTTGTATATGGCAGAAATATGCAGTATATTTGCAAAACAAATTTATGTGTTCTTTTTATGTTTTTCGTATTTTCCAGATTTTGAAGAAAGCATTTGCCAAGTTTTGATGCATTTTTGAAGACTTATTTTATATTCCCCTTTGAATTTGTTTCACTGTAAATTCATTTGAAAAAAGGGAAGTGTCTGTTAAATATTTTAAAAAATGGAGAAGTGAAAGGCCTAAGCAAAAACTTTGAAAATTTTGATTGTATTTACATTCACCCCAAAAGAGGGGTGAACGCCCCATTCACCCTTTGGAAAGGCGAACGAGTTCAAAAATATTACAAAGGCAAAGTTAAAACGAGATAATACATATTCGCCCTTTCTTTGGGGGGCGAACGACGCGTCCAAGGAACGTGGTCACACGCACGCCCGAAAATGATGATAATTTTGGTTCACCCTGGTTGAGGGGCGAACATCCCGTTCGCCCCTCCCATGGGTGAATGAACCTTCAAGATAAAGTTAATGCGCGTTCACCCTTTCTTTGGGGTGAACACGTTATTCGCCCTTTCTAGGGGTGAACGCATTTTATGGAGGAATTATGTGCACGTATACAAAGAAGATGGGGCGAAGCAATTTTTTGAGGCGAATGTGATCTCGAGGTGAAATGGAAATCTGGTCAAAGGTTCGAAAATGCCAGGATCATGCATATTAAATAAAGGTGGCATCAAAGTAACTCATAAATGTGGATCTCGAAGCAAAGGAGAGGAATAGATGAATCTTCCTAATTTCCAAAGCACTGAAGGTGCTTCCACAATATTTAATGTTGTTCTAACTATCTGTGCATCGACGCCTGAGTTGCAGATTTTTTGGAGGTTGTCCCCCAAGGAAGATGGATTTTCAATGAATTCGAGGAGGATTTTCCTTGTTTTGTCTCTGATCCCTGGACATTTTGTTCTCCAATGTATTAAATGAAAGAGGCGAAAACCTCTATAAATACTAAGCAAATTTCATTGTAAAGAGGAGGTTAGACATTTTGTGAGAGATCTCTCCAAGCTCTCTGCATTAATACAAGGCATTTAGGCTTCTGAATTTGTGAGTGATTTTGTGTATGATATCTTTCTGTGTGTTGCGCTTCTATCTTACATTCACCTTTCTCTTTTGTTATTAAATTTAAATTTTGTATTCGGATTTAAGTGTTGCTATTGAGGGAGTGAATGTTGGAGTGAAATTTTGGATGTTATTATTGCAATATCGCAAGTAAATTCTATTGCTTTTCCTTCTGTTAGATGCTATTTCTTACTTGGGTGTATTTCCTGCTATTTAGTCTGCTTCAAGTTCTACACTTCGGCCTGTGGCCATATTTCTAATTTCTTTTCGTAATTTGTAATTTCTTTCCTGCATCTCTAGTCTTCTACCATTTTTAGGATTAGTAAGGGAACCAACCCTCTCTAGAGATTGGCTCGGAGGACATCTCTTTCCTTCGGCCTTTCAATGTTGGTCATATCTAGGGCACATGAACGTAGTGTTTATCGATTAGGCAGATATTTGACCAACAATTTTTGGCATGCTCGGTGGGACCTCAAAGATTCCATTTCCAACAGTATTTAGGTTTGGTGTTCACCTTTCTGCTGAATAATTAGAACATCTGGTAACTCAATCATATCTAGAAATCTCTGAATGTGAGAACAACGAAAGTTGTGTCTCATGAATACAAGATCAAAGGCCAAAAATCTAGATCATCAAGTCGAGTTCTATGAACTTGATATCCAAATATTAGGAGAACATCCTCACTTAGCTACTTTTCGACGTACCTCTTCATTACCTCATATATCTCATATACCATCTGTTACATCCTCATGGTTAGCTGGTGTATTCTTCACTCCTGTAAGTCCAGTTAGTACCACCACCAGTTTCCCTCCACCCCATATGACTTCTAGCATTCCTCAACCTACACCTCATATCCTAGCTCAAATGGCTCAACCACATCAACAACAACAACAACCACAAAGGCAGTTCCCAACATGGAATAGTTCAGGAGCATTGAACTTGCAAGCACAAAATCTAGTGCCTCAAGCTGCGTTAAAGGCTTTGCCTACCTATGATGGTACTAGAAAAACTACATATGAACATATCCAAGATGTAGCTGCTTTAGCAATGATTCATGACATTACAGATGAGGATGTGATGATAAAGTTGTTGGTCCTATTGCTGAGAGGAAAATTGCTATACTGGTACCGATCATTGCAACCTGGAACTATTACTTCATGGGATCAGTTGGCTGAGTTGTTAATCAAGAATTTCCATGAGCAAGTTGATCCATATTCCTTGTTGCACTAGTTCACCACCATTCAAAGGCACCCTCAAGAAGAGATCATAGATTTTAATGTTCGATTTGTACAAAGTTGGCAAAGAGTTCCAGATGGTTTGAGGCCTACGCATGAGCAAGCAATGTTTTATTACCTCCGAGCACTCAACACCGATATTGGTATGGCGGTGCACTAGGCCAATGTGACCACATTCCCAGATTTGTATACATAAGCTCAAAAGGTTGAATCTGATTTGATTGTTGTAGGTAGGCTTCCTCCGAAGGCAACTATGCCGATTCTCCCTGATCTCCCACAATACCTTTATTCTAGTGCATTTTTGTAACCTATGCCATCAATGTACCCAGTCCCTTCATGGAACTTGGCACCTCCTCCAGTTGCACCCATCCCGGTACCACAATAGTCGGCCCCTAGTTTTCCACAATTACCTACTCCACTAGCACCCCAACGACCTCCATCTGTCCCTTTTCCCACATTACCAGCACCTCCGACTCCATTGCCGTTGCCTACACCACAAGCACCTCTACCTTTGCCAGCTCCTATTTCATCACCTCAACCTGATCCTCTTACAACCTTATTGCAAGAAGTTAAGTCCAATAATGTGGCTTTGAGGATAATATCCAATGAACTTACGATGGTAAGAAAGAAGTAGGCTAAAGCCGAATTTCGATCATGAAGATTTCAGACTCCACCTATCACCCGAGAACAAGCTTCTACTAGCAGAGGACCTGAGAAAAATACAGTGGTGCAAGTAAATGATGATGCTAATGTGGCAGAAAAAGCTTATTGGTGTTCTACATGCAATGATCCCCATGGAGAAGATACATGTATGGTGCATATGAATTATGTTCAAACACTAGCAGAAAGCTCTACGAGTGGACAAGTTAATATGATTCAGGAGGTTGATCATAACTGTATGATGCCATCCTTGGAATAGGTGTCAGTCCTTACCAGGTCTGGGAAGAAGTCGATGACTGTTGATCCGGTGGAGCTTGAACCTTTGAAGGTACCTACAGAACCCAAGGCATCAGAACAAAAGTGGTTACCTCCGATGAAGGTACCTATTGTCAAATTTAAGGAACAAGATGTTGCTAGGACAAAATATTTGTTATCTAAACAAGCTCAAGATAAGGCACAAGCTAAGCCCTCAACTTCACAACCTACGATGACTGCTCAAACTTCGAATGAAACAAAAGAGCAAGCTAAGGAGTGACTTAAGTACCCATCATTAACAAAAATATAAAGAGTTGAGGCTACTCAGTAGTATCGGGATAGATACGAATGGGTTTCAGAGGAGAAGGTTTCAGTTGCTCCAAGCTATAGTATTGTAGAAGAAATGAAGAGAATCCTTGCAAAAATTAGCTTGTATGATGCGCTACAGTTACCTGGACAAATTGATTTGTTACAGGAATCTTTGAGGACTACTAAAGACCAAAAGAAAGATCATTCCCAAATAGTCCTAGCATAGGCACTCCCCACTTCTACAACTAGAAAAAATAGACCTCCTCCATTTTACTTATCTTTGAGAATGGAAGGGTGGATTGTGCATAATTGTATGATCGACTCTGGAGCTGCAACTACTGTCATGCCAAAGGCAGTATGTGAAGTAATGGGGATGGAATATACTAGGAGTAGCCCTAGAGTGTTGCAATTGGATGGAACCCCAGTTAATATGGTGGGAGTAATCAAGGACATTCCTATTGTTCTCCATAGTATGCCACAAATCACAGTTATCCAAGAAGTGGTAGTGGTAGATTTAGAGCCTTACTTTAGCATGTGTCTCTCAAGGGAGTTCACAGCTAATTTGGGAGGATACCTATCCCTGGACTATTCACATTTGGAAATACCATTCAAGGGAAAGTGGATTCATATCCAAAATGAAAGGCCTTCACCTTTTCATATCGAAAGGCTCGAGGAGGAAGAACAACCTTCAGGCACTGTAAATATGATGACCGAAGAACTGGAAGAGGTTGATTTGGTAGAAGAAGCATTAGATGAGCTTCACCTAGAGGATGAGTTTTTGCTAACTTATTTTAATGCTATGGGGGGGTAAAGATTTACTTATAGATTGACTTGGAGCTGTACAAATAATGTAGTTGAGTATGAAGCATTATGCCTTGGTTTGAAGAAAGCTGAGAAATTGGGCATTAAGCAGCTACAAATTTTTGGTGACTCTAAGCTCATTGTTAATCAGGTTACTAATAAATGTGTGGTGAAGCAGCATTATTTGAAAGCTTATCATAATAGGGTCTGGGATTTGTTGGAAGCTTTCATAGCCTTGAACATTCAGGTAATTCCTTGGGAGCAGAATAGACATGCTGATATTTTAGCTTCCCTTGGCGTAAATTATTCTCCTATAGAGCAAGTGGTCCAAAGGCCCAAGACTAGTCAGAATAATTTATAGACCTTCAGTCCTAGATAAGAATATCTATTGGCAAGTATTTGATAATGATGAGCAAATAGTTAATTTTCTGCTTAGAGAGGCTGCTAGTGCGGATGATCGAACACTTGCCGATGAAGAAAAGGAAGGAATGATTCAGCTAAAAAATAATCATATCCCATGGGGTTTGATTTCGTTGGAGAGTTTGTTTGACCAAAATGATAGAGCTGATAAGCACATGATTAAGGTGGATGCTAAAGAGTATAGAGAATTGTAGTTGGAACCTGGAAAAATTATCAAGATTAGGACCGATTGTATGTCAGAGGAGCTGGAAGGCATTAAAAATTTGTGCTATGAATACCCCGATATTGTGGCATGGAGTTATCAAGATTTAAAAGGATATAACAAGGATGTAATCCAACACACTATAGAGCTACAAGAAGGAGTTAAGCCTTTTCAGCAAAAGCAACATCCTGTCAATCCTAAAATTGAAGTCCTCATGAAAGCAGAATTGTTAAAAATGCTCGAGGCAAAGATTATTTACCCTATAAAGCATTCGACTTGGGTGGCGAATCTGGTTCTTGTGAGAAAGAAGAATGGAGACATACGGTTGTGCGTTGATTTCTACAATTTGAACCAGGCATCACTCAAGGATCATTATCCTTTGCCCCAAATTGATCAAATTCTTCATGTAGTCGTTGGCGCTCAGAGATTCTCACTATTAGATGGCTTCTCTGGGTACAATCAAATTTGGGTAAAAGATGAAGATCAATATAAAACAACATTTACTACCAAGTGGGGCACATTTGCCTATCAGTGGATGCCCTTTGGGCTCTCAAATTTTGGCGCAACTTTTTAGAGAGCTATGGACGTCGCCTTCGGTGAGTTACTAAATAGAATTATTGTAATATATCTTGATGATATGACTGTGTTTTCGCATTGCAGAAAAGACCATGTTGCTCATCTAAGGCAAGTGTTTGAGAAGTGTCAAGAATTTGGGATTTCTATAAATCTAAAGAAATCAATATTTGCTATTAAATAAGGGAAGTTGTTAGGTCATGTGATCTCACAAGAAGGATTGGTGATAGATCCTGCAAGAGCTGAAGCACTCATGAAATTGCCGCTACCTACGAACAAGAAATATTTGCAGTCTTTCTTTGGGTAAATAAACTTCATTCGCAAGTTTATCGTCGACTTTGCCCAAGTTGTTAAGCCTATGACTGAGCTCTTGAAAAAGAATGTTGAATTTAAATGGACTGAAGTCAGGAAGTGAGCCTTTCAAGAAATCAAAGAGTGAATCACCCAAGTGTCGGTCTTAATTAACCCTGACTATTCAAAATATTTCATCCTCTATGCAGTTGGTGAACAGGAGAGCTATGTTGTTGTGTTGACACAAAAATAGGATGATGGTGAGGAGAAGCCCATTGCTTTTTTGAGCCAAGTTATTGCATCACATCAGGAGAAGTACAATTTTATAGAGAAGCAAGTTTATGCGGTGATGAAAGCACTCAAAAAGTTTTGGCATTTTGTTTCTCAAAGCAAGACTGTTGTTTATGTCATCCATCCTGATGTTCGAAACTTCATAATTCAAGGTGAATTGGGTGATAAAAGGGTAGGATGGGTCTCAAAGATTCAGGAATATGATGTGGAGATCCGACCGACCAAGTTGGTTCATGGACGTGCTCTGTGTCAAGAGTTGGCTAAAAGTGTTGTCATTGAGATATTAAATATGATTCATGAAGAGGACATGAGTGAAATGGTTTGTGCAAATCATAATGCAAGTGAGAAGGACTGGATAGAAGAATTGGTTGACTATTTTACTTCTGGAAGATGTCCGAACCACCTTGATCCCTCACAACGTCGAAGGTTCAGATTGCAAGTGCTCAGATATGTACTATTGCCTAATGGACTATATCATAGAAATATAGATGGTGTACTTCTCAGGTGTGTAAAAGCTTTCAAAAAAGAAATTTATTTGGAGGAATTTCATTCTGGGCTATCTGGAGGTCATTATGCAGGCAGACCAATGGCTTTGAAGATTATTCGGGCAGGTTACTATTGGCCTACTCTGTTCATCGATTCACATAAGATAAGCTAGTAGTGCGATAGTTGCCAAAGATATGTGGGTAGAATTAGAAAAGGAGCATTGCCCTTACATCCGATTCAGGTGGAAGCACCTTTTCAATAGTGGGGTCTTGATTTTATTGGTATCATTAATCCCCAATCATCCATGGAACACAAATATATCTTGACAACAATATATTATTTTACCAGATGGGCAGAGGCTATACCCACTAAGAAGGTTGATCAAGCGATTGTTATCTCTTTTTGGAGGGGCTCATCACTCGGTTCGGTATACCAGATTCTCTAATCACTGACAATGGCACACCCTTCATCGGGGCTGAGATCACCAAATTCGCCTACAAATATGGTATTTACTTGAAAACATCTTCCAATTATTACCCGTAGGGGAATGGGTTGGCTGAGTCAACTAACAAAAATTTGCTACGAATCTTGAAGAGGATGATGGGTAATAACAAGAGAAGTTGGCATTTGTTATTAAATCAGGCACTTTGGGCAGATCACATTTCAGTAAAGAAATCCATAAAGACTTCTCCATATGCTTTGGTGTACGAAAAATAAGTTCTTCCTACACATATTGAACTCCCAGTACTTCAAACTTTGCAGATGTTCCAAGATGAAGATGAAGAATATGATCCCATGGATGCAAGGTTGGCACAGTTGCTATGATTAGAAGAGGATAGGGAGCAGGCCTACCAGGTTTTTGTCGAACATGCCATTGAGATGAGGAGGTGGTTTGATAAAAAAACAACTGACAAAAGTTTTCAGGTGGGTGATTTGGTCTTAAAATGGAATGAGAAGAAGTCCAAGCCAGGGAATCACCATAAGTTTGATGCTATATGGGAAGGACCATTTCGGATCTCTACGGTAAATTCTGCTAATGCTTACCATCTCTGTGATATGGAGGGTTATGAGCTTCCCATTTCGGTGAATGGCCTTCATTTGAAGGCCTATGTTTCATGATTTCAATTTGATGAAGGTAATACCTTGTACATATGTAAATATTAGCTTTGTAGTAATGATTTATATATACTGAAGTGTTATTTAAAAATATATATATATATATAAATAAAAAGAGAAAAAAAAAGAAGAAAGAAATTAAAATGTTTTTCGCCCCAAGAGTTAAAATTATGTGGAACAATGAAAGTTTTTGTTCTCCCGGAGTGTGTTTTTTTCAGCGATAGCAGGTATACTTCGTGTTTGCCCTAGGCAAGGGGTGAAAAGGAAATTTGCCTATCTTTTTGGTGAACACTTTTGGATGACATAATTTCTAAAAAGGGGGAAAAAAGCATGTTTTTTTGCTTTGTTTCCTTAAGCCTGTTTTAAAGGAAGAAACGTGAGTTGCTTTAAAGTTTGAAAAAAGAAAAGCAATTCTGAAGGTTTTAAGGAGACATGTGCTGATGATGCTTTCAACACAGTCGCCTGAATTCCAAAGGTTTAATACTTTCATGCGAAATCAAAATTGCCAGCAAAAGGGTTAAATTGTCAAGCGCCTAAAGAATTTTTGCCAAAGGAGAAAACAATAGTTTTGGAGGCACGTTGTGAAATTAATACACCTCTGGGTGACGTGTCAGTAATCGGAAGCAAGGAGCACTAAAATTGAGTAATAAATTTAAAACGTGGGAGGCGCTTGAGGTTTAGGTTTCCAAGATGACTGCGAACATTTATGATTGGTTGGCGAACGGTTAAATTGGCTTCCCCAACAAGCTTCAAACGCTAGGGCACACTTTTCAATACCATTGCGCAGCGTACAAGGCACATTTTTCTAGGAGGATCCGATAGCGAATCGAAGAAAAAATGTTTGGGCCTTGGAAATGGCGCTCGACTACCAGCTCGAGGATTATTCTCTCCCGAAAAACATCCGCATTTAATTTCGCATTTACTATAGCAGGTGTCGGGGGTGTCCTATAAAATTCAAGAGGTAAAAGGTCAAAATTTGTTATTCTTCCTTATTTTAAATTTTTTTTGCTCCATTGTGTCCTGCGTTTCAGTTGTAGAGAGTTTTTTAGAGGCTTTTCAGAATAGAGTATCATAGTTATTTGTCAGACAAAATGGGTAGGCGAAGCAAAGAGCCTAAAGATGTCATGGAAGCTATAGAACCTAAGCAAGCGAAGAAAAGAGAAAGGAGCTCGAGGGCTAAAAAGGCTCGAAAGAACGATTATGTTGATTTGGACCCCTACGAAGATGACATGGTAGAAATTGGAGACTGCTTGATTACGCACAAGGGGATTGATAGATTAAGGCAGGATGTAGAGGCAATAGTGAGTCAGGGCATCTCATATAATAGCTAGCTCACAGTTCCTTATAATTCATAGCTTTCATGGTATCTATGTTCACCTGTTCATCCGTGCCCCGAGCTAGTGCTACTGATTGCACAATTTTATGACCCTTCCACCAAGGCCGTGCGAAATGCCAAGAGAGAGATCCTCTTCACAATTACGCCAGATGAAATTCGGGAGGCTTTTGCATGTGGGTTGAAGCCTCCAAGCTATGCGGTTCATAAGAAAATCCATATCGATGAACAGGAAGATAGGTACATCTCCATAGTAACCCTGCATCAATTCATGGAGACTCAGCTGGTCAAGGAGCCACAGATGGGACAGCTACCGAATTTGTCGAAGCCACTTTCAGAGTTTAAGAGCCAGGATATTTATTCTATGTTGTCCTGGGTTGCTGGGTTGCCCTCGGAT
This sequence comes from Wollemia nobilis, assembly GCA_028583015.1. Lineage (NCBI taxonomy): Eukaryota > Viridiplantae > Streptophyta > Pinopsida > Araucariales > Araucariaceae > Wollemia > Wollemia nobilis. The sequence continues at coordinate 2,152,612 of JAQPPZ010016480.1, read as the reverse complement.
GAGACGGTGCATAAGTGGCAGGTAGCTATGGCTCAATGTATCTGCAAGGTGGAGTTTTACTCTCCTACTGCTATGAGGCAAGGTGGAAATCCTATTTATTTTGATTGGGCTGATTTCATTTCCTGGAGGATCAATTCTCAGTTAGAAAAATTGCAAACCGAGGAGTCCAAATCATTTTGGCATACATCATTTTTGGTATGGTTCTTCTTCTTCCAGATGCAACATCATTTTTCATTCATTGCAGTTATGCAAGTGGGCAAAAAGAATGAGCCCTTGCCTGTATATAGGTGGACTTCGGTTTTGACAAGGAAAGAGTCTGTTTATAGTTTTAATAGCTGGTTTTTGGGGCCAGCAATTGAGTTGCTCTATGGTACCTGTGATAGAGTGTCACACGATTTGAAAGATGTAGTTGTCATAGAGGAAAAAGGTGACATATTTTTGCTTACCCAAGGTATTGTTGTTCGAATTTTTGGGTATACAGGTAAGCCCTTTTTGTTGCCATATTTTGCCACAACGCATGTGTTTGCAATGGAGGTCATGCACCAAATGGACTATGTGAATGATATATATGGTGCTGGGCATGGAAAAAAGACCACCTGCACTATGCCCTTCAGGTGTGGGAGCATAGAAGTTAACCAAGTTGGGAAAAATCAGCTTTTGATAGTGGTGCTCCAAGATTTGGGATTAATAGAACTGCCGTAGCACTGGCGGTATGATCCCTTGGGAAAATTTTTGGCATTTATAAAAGCTAAGACATTTCATTGCTACCCTCGCCTTGATATTCAGAAGTGAAGGAATAATTTTGATGGGCCAGACATGAACTGGCATATAGAGAAGATGTCCTCCCTCCCATCGTGGCATGATTATTATGAGCAAGAGGTAGAGTATAATCCAACTAAAAATACGACACATATTCCTCCTCCGGGTTTGTTTGGAACTGTTAAAGAAGCTAAGCCCAAATGGAGTGAGGAGAAAATAATGAATTGGTGGGTCATGCGCATTCATCGAAGGAAGCCACATGCTCCTTATGGGTTGAAGCTAGATGATCAATTTTTTGACGCTTATGATAAATTTGTGGACTCATATCAGCCCGTTGCCTTTGCCACCATTTTACCACAAAGTTTTCAACAATCCAAAAGTGGTGAAAGCAAACCAGAGCAGGAGAGCCCAACAATTGAATAAGAGACCGAAGAGGAGGAAGAGCAACAATATGTTTTTCAAAGGAGGTCTCAAAGGACAAAGCGCCCTCAGGAGGAGGCACCCGTATCTAAGCAACCAAAACAGCCAATGGCACCTCCATTCCCAAAAGCGGTGAAAAGGCCCTAGACCAGTGTGGTTGCGACGTCCATGATTATGGTGCCTATGGTTTCAGTTGCTATGTTTTCTATTGTGCCAAGTGTAATAGTTTTTGTAGTTGTTTGTGTTATCGACTGTGAATCCTTCACCTATTGGAGAACTCCCGACCTCATTTGCGCAAATATTTCCAATGGCTCAACAAGAGGAAGAGGAACAATCTTCAGAGGATTCCCATGTGGAAATCATGGATGAAGAGGAGGCTCTTGATGTTGGAGAGTGAGTAACTAAGCAAGAAGAGTAGGTAGTTGTACAACCACCTCCATCCACTCAGCACATGGCGCTTGCACCCCAAGGTACATCCTCCCTTCCTTCTTCTTCTTCTTCTTCTCCTATGGAGCAAGCAGTGGTTTCTATTTTGGTCCCATCTGTTACATTTTCCTCTCCTCCACTTTCTATTTCTCCATCCTTCGGTGTCCCTTCCACTTCTATCTCCATGATGTCCTCTTTCGCTCTCTCTTCTCATGCTCCCAAAATCATTTATTGCTCCTTCTTCCATTCCCGCCCCTTCATCCTCCATTTCTTTTAGTTCTTTTGCATCAGGGTCAAATCCTTTTTCATGCCCTATCCCTTCAGTTGTTACTACTTCCATTGTCAAAGTTGTAAGTACACAAGCCCCTCCTAGGGTCAGTGTAACTACAATGGAACCTATGTCCACCACCAATTCTGCCATCTCTCTTCCATCCACCATTTCTATCCCTCCTCTTCTAATTGTGTCATCCGTGTCTATTGGGCCCAATCACTCAAAATTTTTGGTACCTTTTACCCCATTTTTGGAGCTGTAGATAGTTCTTGATGTACAGGTGGCCCAAAAACAACTTGATATTGAAAATATCAATAGGGCGCACCTGAGCTCTTCATAGTGGCTAAAGAGCATGCGGTGAAAGGAGGCTTCAGCACCAATGACCTATCAAAAAGGTAGCCTTTGATCCTATTTCCAAGGAAGCCCATATAACCACCATTACTCCGCTAGTTCAGAAGCCCTAGGGAGAATTGTTGTCTTGGTGATCTTATCTCTAAAATAATTACAGAAGATCTTACGCGGATTGATCCAATTGAAAAAATGGGCAACATCCAAGTAGATATGAGCTCAGTGTATTTGCATGATGAACACTACAAGGAACAATATTTTGAAGCCCAAAATAAAATAATTGAGCTCGAGAATGCCTTGGCCAAGAGTAGAGCGACTGAAGAAAAGACTGCCACTGAGAATGAGTACTTGCACAATCAGGTCAAGGTACATCTGAAAGAGCATGATGCTGCTCAGATCGAGATGCATAATCTTCAACAACAGGTTGGAGAACTCAAGAAGCAGCTGGAGGAGAAAGTAGCACCTGTTGTAGGGTTTTCACATGACAGCGTTAAGGATGCTCGCCTTCGCTCTGCTCAGAATTTAGAAAAATTGGTTGTGCATGTTGTCAAGGTACTACAGTATTTGTGGGAGGTGCGGATACAGATTCAGCTTGGGCAACAGTTAATCGATACCACGAAGGAGATGCTTTCACCCTACATGGAGATGGTCATAAAAATACAAGCTTTGTTGAACACTAATTTGCACATTCACCCTCTTAGTGAGATGGATTATGCTTGGTCCAAGGCACGAATAACACTACACAGCTATTTTTAGTGCATGGACCTAGTGAGGGAAGGGCGGGTTGTCCTCAATGTTATTGAGCATGAGCATAACATTTCTATGACTCATTTTGAGACTATCGATGAGTTGGGTTTTCCAAATTTTGTTGACAATTGGGGAGAACCTCTTCCCATGGAAGAACTGGAAGCGCTTTGGAAGAAATTCATTGAGGATACTTCCAAAATTGATGCTCTAGAAGAACCTCTCACTGAAGCGCAAGTGTTGCCCTTGATGCAAAAGTATACATGCTTGGAGCTATCACTTTATGAGTTCGCTCAATGGTCAAAGCATCTCAGTTTGATGGATGTGCAGAATCTTTGCTTTGTCTATGAGTCACTCAATGTTTCCTGCTTGTTCACCACTCATGCTTGGGATGAGGCCATTTGTGCTTATGAGATTCTTACCAAAGCAATTCAAGAGCAAGAAGAAAAAGCAGCAGCAGATTGTGCAGTGGCAGAAAAGGCAAAGAGCGAAGGCCGAGTGCACTAAAGTGCTTAGGGTTACCGCAGAAGTAGAAGAATAGGAACGCGCAGAGAAAGCAACCCAAAAGAAAACATCTACAACAAAGAAGGTAGCACCAGCTAAAACGGTTGGGGGAAAGGACTCTGCACCCCAATGAATAAAGGCTTGGGATCACTTGCATCCATGCGAGCTGGATACCCCGTGAGTCACCAAAAATGTTGGCCATTTTGTATTTTGCTGCATTGGGGATTTTTGTTGAAGACTTTGGCTCAGTTTTTTTATATGGCGATAGTATATTTGAAAGCAAATTTATATGTTCTCATTCCATATGTATTATTTTTATGTTTTCGTATTCGCAAATTTTGAAGAAAGCATTTGCCAAGTTTTGATGCATTTTTGAAGACTTCTTTTATATGCCCCTTTGAATTTGTTTCACTATAAATTCATTTGAAAAAATGGAAGTGTCTGTTAAAACTTTTAAAAAATGGAGAAGTGAAAGGCCTGAGCAAAAACTTTGAAAATACTGATTGCATTTACGTTCACCCCAAAAGAGGGGCGAACGCCCCATTCGCCCTTTGGAAAGGCAAACGAGTTCAAAAATATGACAAAGGTAAAGTTCAAACGAGATAATTCATGTTCACCCTTTCTTTGGGGCGAACACATCGTTCACCCTTCCTAGGGGTGAACGCGCCTCAAAGGAACATGGTCGCATGTGCGCCCAAAAATGATAATAATTTTGGTTCACCCTGGTTGAGGGGTGAACATCCCGTTCGCCCCTCCCATGGGCGAATGAACCTTCAAGGCAAAGTGAATGCATGTTCACCCTTTCTTTGGGGTGAACGCGCCATTCACCCTTTCTAGGGGTGAACACATTTTATGGAGGAATTACGCGCACGTATATAAAGAAGATGGGGCGAAGTGTGATCTCGAGGTGAAATGGAAATCTGGTCAAAGGGTCTAGAAGTGCTAGGATCATGCATATTAAATAAAGGTGGCATCAAAGTAACTCATAATTGTGGATCTCGAAGCAAAGGAGAGGAATAGATGAATCTTCCTAATTTCCAAAGCACTGAAGGTGCTTCCACGATATTTAATGTCGTTCTAACTATCTGTGCACCGACGACCGAGTTGCAGATTTTTTGGAGGTTGTCCCCCAAGGAAGATGGATTTTCAATGAATTCGAGGAGGATTTTCCTTGTTTTGTCTCTGATCCCTGGACATTTTGTTCTCCAATGTATTAAATGAAAGAGGCGAAAACCTCTATAAATACTAAGCAAATTTCATTGTAAAGAGAGGTTAGACATTTTGTGAGAGATCTCTCCAAGCTCTCTGCATTAATACAAGGCATTCAGGCTTCTGAATTTGTGAGCAATTTTGTGTATGATATCTTTCTGTGTGTTGCGCTTCTATCTTACATCCACCTTTCTCTTTTGCTATTAAATTTAAATTCTATATTCGGATTTAAGTGTTGCTATTGAGGGAGGGAATGCTGGAGTGACATTCTGGATGTTATTAGTGCAAGATCGCAAGTAAATTCTGTTGCTTTTCCTTCTGTTAGATGCTATTTCTTGCTTGGGTGTATTTCCTGCTATTTAGTCTGCTTCAAGTTCTGCACTTCGGCTTGTGGCCATATTTCTAATTTCTTTCCGTAATTTGTAATTCCTTTCCTGCATCTCTGGTCTTCTACCATTTTTAGGATTAGTAAGGGAACCAACCCTCTCTGGAGATTGGCTCGGAGGACATCTCTTTCCTCCGGCCTTTCAATGTTGGCCGTATCTAGGGTGCATGAACGTAGTGTTTATCAATTAGGCAAATATTTGACCAACAGTTCCCTATTGGACTGAGTCTATTAGCTTCATATTCTGGTTAGGTCATCTCACTGTCAAGATGTTGTTGTGATTTAAGTAGGGGTCACCCATGTATATGCCTAACCCTACAATTGTATGCAAGTTGCCCCTACCAATAGGGTTATCACCTATTTGGCCATCCTCTAACTGTTTTGGTGGTTTATTAACAACTGTACACTCTCTCCCTTACCTCATGGTTGTCATCCTCTAGCTATCCGGATGTTCCATTCATTTTGGAAATGTTTAAGCGATGCCAACATAGAATATGTTTGGGATGGGTTACGTTGCCTGTTGGTACCTACAGTATTGCTTGTGCCCCTTTGGTCGTCTAAGAGTCACATTGTATCTGTGTATCCTGTGTTCTTTTGCCACCGAACGTATTGTTCCTCCCTCAACTGGGTGAATCATGGGTTGTTTCTTTGAAATATAACATTTGTGCTTTGTCTTAAATTGTAACACGCGGTAATAAATTGAACACAACACTCTCTGGTCTTATTTTAAAGAATGTTTGTTCATATTATAATTTAATAAAATGAAATCCATATGATATTTAAATATTATATCTTTGAAAATATTTGATTTATTTAAGGTATGGGACTTTAGTAAATGAAATATATGGTTTATGAAAATATTTGATTTATTGAAGGTATGGGACTTTAGTAAATGAAATATATGGTTTATGGAAATATTTGATTTATTGAAGGTATGGGACTTTAGTAAATGAAATATATGGTTTATGGAAATATTTGATTTATTGAAGGTATGGGACTTTAGTAAATGAAATATATGGTTTATGGAAATATTTGATTTATTGAAGGTATGGGACTTTAGTAAATGAAATATATGGTTTATGGGAATATTTGATTTATTGAAGGTATGGGGCTTTAGTAAATGAAATATATGGTTTATGGGAATATTTGATTTATTGAAGGTATGGGACTTTAGTAAATGAAATATATAATTTATTTGGATAATTAAAGGAATGGGACTTTGATTATTTGAATAAAGGAAATATAGTTTGTTTGGGTAATTAAAGGTATGGGACTTTGATTATTCTGAATAAAGGAAATTGATTATTTTCTTAGGTAAGAAGTGAGACCTTAATTATGTGAAATAATGGATTTTGAAATGACTCTCATTGAGCAAATGAGAGGTGAAAATGGGAATGAGGTGATTTTCATAAAATCAACTAATAAGTAGATGGTTGAATGCTTGTTTAAATTTTTATAGTTGCAATGTGGCAAAATAAATAGTAAATGTATTGGTTTCATATTTCTAGTAGATGCATTTAGATGCATGTCCTTCATAGAACCATGAGTTGTCCTGATTCCCTATCCAAAGAAATATGGAAATACAAAGAAGACCCAAAGAGGACAATTGGAGCCATTACACTGGTTTGAATTATAATTGTAATACTTTATTTATGTTCAAATAGACTAGACTTGTAGGGAGAAATCCCTAGTTAGATAGGAATGTATTAATTTATTCTTTAAAAGTATGGAGGTTTTACCATACTTAGATATATGTGATAGTTTATTGAATACATGGGAAATGTATCTTCAACTTACTATTATGATTTATCTCTGCTTTTTTATCTAGATTTATCTTTTGTTTAATGGTTATCTTCATTTAAATGTTGCTTCCTTTCCAAGTACTTCTTGTATGATTTATGGTTTTTGTTCTTTGATTGATTAAATAGATAGAGCTATTCTTGTCTTCTTGTTAAACATAAAAGTAACCTAAGAAAATGAGATCTTAGGGTGAATCTAGAAAGTAACCTAAGAAAATGATATCTTAGGGTGAACATAGAATGGACCTAAGAGATTGAGACCTCTTAGGGTGAATGTAGAAAAGACCTAAGGGATTGAGACCCCTTAGGAAAAATGTTAACTAATTAAAATTATTAATTACATCAAAGTTAAGATAGCTCATCGTGAAGATGAGATGGATAGCTTAACTCGCAATACATGTAGAATACCTACACAGATAGACTTGTGTATGGTATGGTGATGGGTGTATACCTTCAACTATACTAAAGGTGATAAGTTTAGCTCATCAAGAGGGATGATATGGATAAGCTTATTTTTGATAACACATAGTATGCCTACATAGATGGACTTATATAGGGTATTGAATGCAATTTAACTCTTTAGAAAAATTAGAAAAACTTAGTTAAATTAGGGCATACCTTCGATTGTACTGAAGGCGATAAGTTAGTTCATCAAGAAGGATGAGATAGATGACTTATCTGTGGAACATATCATGTGATTCTTAGAGAAGTTGTGAAAACTTAGTAGACTTAAACCATAGATTAACTAAATATAGGATAGATATTTATGAATCCCTCTTAAATATATATATATATATATATATATATATATATATATATATATATTATTTTCTTGTATTCTTTTATAGCTATTTTTTGGGTCATTCCATCTGGTATCAGAGCTCTAGGTATGAGGGTATAGAGATTCTTAATGTGTTTTAGGAATTTGAATGTATTTCTATGTAGGTTTGTTTAAGTTTTAAGCTAAATTCAGGAAGACCTAGAATCCCCTACTTGCTAGAATCTAATGGGGATTAACCCCAAGGGTGATTGGAATGTTATGATACCTTACTTATAGTAAGTATGGACTTTAGGATTGAAGTTACATCATAACCTTGGAACACTACACTAATTAGATTATTGATGTTTTTTAGCAAGAGAACTTTACATTATGGCTTGTGTTAGTAGTTCAGTTCAAAGGCAGAACTACAACCTAACCTTCTCTTATTGGCTATCATCAGGATAAATGGCACCTAAGGCTAGAAAAGAGAGGCCTACATCTTCAACTAAGACAAAAATGACATGGTAATATCGAATATGGGATTCAGGATGAGGATCCCAAAAATTCCAACATAGAGGTGGAAAATCTCACTGCTACAATTGCTACCATGTAGGATCAGATGAAATAAATGTTGGAAATTATTGCAAATCAAAATTTGCAAGCTAGAGGTTCAAAGGTTAGCCAAGCCAATGGACTAACTATAGAATAGTTAGAAGCCAGAGCTCTTTTGGAAAAAGAACTTGCTAAGGATATGAAAAATGTTTACACCACTAAGTTCGGTGGAGAAGGGGATGGGGATGTAGTCGAAGCCTGGTTTATGGTAATTAGAAGTTTATTTTATAGTGAAGGTCTATTCCCCAGGAACTCAAATATTTTGGGATACAATCTATATAGAAGGGGTTGATTTAGATTGGTGGGAAACTTACTATGAGAAGAAGAAGATTGGACCTATTGATCTTAAATAGAAATATTTGGTTGTAATCTTCAAAAAGAGGTTTCTCACCGAACACTTTTATGCATTAAATTTTGAGGAGTTTTCCAACCTTCAACAAGGAACCAAAATTGTGGAGATATATTACAAAATTTTGGTACGATTACTAAAGTATGTACCCACTTATGATGAGAATATGAGGGTTCACAAGTTCATTCTTGGGTTAGAATCAAGAGTGAGACATGATGTAAACATGTATGAACTCAAGTCACTATAGAAGGCATATGACTAGGAAAAGAAGGCAAAGTCTCACCTACAATTCAACTATTTCATCCTATATGAGAAAGACTAGCATGCACTTAAGAAAAGAAATAGTCAGGTTTTCTTGAAATGGGAAGAGGAACAAGATCAAAAGGTCAAAAACCCCCCAAAATTCGATAAGAAAAATGATGAGAAACAAAGAAGGTTCAAGAAGAACTTCTAAAAGAAAACCAACAACAATCCCAACAATGCTAAACCTTAGCCTTTGAAATCGTAAACTTCAGTCCCAGTAAGTAAAGCAAGGGAACAAAAATATAAAAAGCAGCAAGGACCCAAGTATGGGTGTTATAATTGTAGAGGCCCTCACTATGCTAGTTAGTGTCTGCATCAACTAGGGCCAAGTACATCTAGTGCCAAGGGAAAGGAACCAATGCACTAGATTTATGTTGCAACCAAAAATTAGAAGCTCAAGGGCCAAACCACCCCAATGCTTATAGAAGGTAAGATTTTTAATAAAGATATAAATATTGTAATTGATAGTGGGACCACATATAGTTTTATTTCTTCTAGTTTAGTAAGGGATATACCAAAAAGACCAAGATATTTGGCCCAAGGATGGAAGGTCGTGTATGGTTCTGGATAAACCTACTTAGTAAACCAATATTTTCTAATGGTAGAGATTACTCTAACTAGTGGTACCACTAAAGATTTTTTTGCATATAGCTCCACTTCATACTTATGATATGATCCTATGGATGGATTGGTTACAAGCCCATAAAGCCTTGATCAATTTCCAAGATAGATGGATCAAGTATTCAATAAAATGTAAGGATAGACTAAGAATTCATAGCAAGCAGGGAGCATTCAAACCCTAGATGTTGTCAGCTATACAATTGAAGAAAGCCCTCAATAAGGGAGGGATAATATATGTAAACCCAATAAAGTTGGAGAATATCAGAAAAGAGAAGTGTTAGAGAAACACCCAATTTTGTAAAATTTTAAGGATGTGTTCCCTAAGGATTTTCCTGGACTTCCCCTATGCGGGATTTGATTTTAAAATTAAACTTATGCCAGGAGCAAAACCTATCCATAGATCTCCATATAGGATGAATCCTATTGAGAGACTAGAATTAAAGGTGCAACTTCAATGGTTATTGGAAAAGTCATTGATAAAACCAAGTGTGTCACCATGGGGCGCACCAATGTTATTTGTCAAAAAGGATGGTGCATTAAGGTTATGTACTGATTACAAGATGCTTAATAAGGCTACAATCAAGAACTAATATTCGTTACCTAGAATTGAAGATTTATTTGACCAATTGAGAGATTCCACAGTATTCACAAATATTGATTTAAAATCAGGGTACCATCAATTAAGAATACGTGAAGAGAACACTCACAAAACAATGTTGAAAACTAGGTATGGGCATTGTGAGTTTACAGTCCTACCCTTTGGACTAACTAATGCCTCAGTTGCATTTATAAATCTAATGAACACTATGTTCAGGAGGTATCTAAATTAGTTTGTCTTCATATTTTTAGATGATATCTTAATATAATCTCGATACAAGGAGGAGCATGATAAACATCTCAAGGTCATGTTAGAGCTGCTAAGGGTGAACCAACTCTATGGAAATAGAGAAAAAAATGATTTCTATGTCTCAGAGGTACAAAATCTTGGGCATATTATATCTATAGAAGGTATTGAAGTAGACCTAAATAAAATTGAAGCAATTCTAAACTGGCCATCCCCTACCAATGTGATCGAAGTACGAAGCTTCATGGGGATGATAGACTACTATAGATGTTATATAAAGGATTAATCCAATATTACAACAACAATAACTAACCTTCAAAAAAAGGGAAAGAAATTCAAGTGGTCAGAAAAGTGTGAAGCTACCTTTACATTTCTAAAACATAAACTCACTATGGCACCAATATTGAAGATTCTAGACCTTCAAGGGAACTTTTCAGTATGCACAAATGCATCACTGGAAGGGTTAGGAGGAGTAATCTCACAAGAAGAGTTAGTAGTAGCATACACTTCAAGGAATATTAAGAAGCATGAAGTTAATTATGCTACGCATGATTTAGAGCTAGTTGCAATGGTGTATACTCTAAACGTTCTATGCCACTACTTGGTAGGAAGGCCCTTTGAGTTGAAAATTGACCATAAAAGTCTGAGGTATACATTGACACATCCTATACTCAATGTGAGATATAGAAGATGGGTTGAATTCCTCACTGAGTACGAATTTGAGATTTAATATATAAAAAGGAAATAGAATAAGGTTGTTGACACCTTAAGCAGAAGGAAGCATATAGCAGCCATAACCAAGAGTCACATAGATCTAATGTATCAAGTGACGTAGGAGCAATCTCAAGATGATTATTGCAAGGAAATTCAGGCTAAGATGAGTAGAGACCCTGAGGGTAATAAGTAATTTAGCATAAAATATGAATTTTTATGCTACCAAGGAAGGATCGTCATAGCAAAAATGGGTGATTTAAGAAAACTAATAATGCAAGAAGCCCTGTTGGAGCCAAATTTGACTCAAACTTTGAAACTGCCAAATTTAAATTTTTGGTTCCGCAAAAAATAAACAAGCATTGTTGGTCCTTTTACATCTAATTAAGAGAATTTAATTTCTTATGGGTTTGTTTGATGAAGTCTAACCTTGGTTGTTAATAATGTGTGCCCCTTTTAATAATGCTCAATTGTCTTAATAGGGGTTATGACAAAATTTTATTAATCAAATTTTTAAAGCCAAGCTCCGAACCTCCTAAAATGAAGTCTCCCTTGGGCTCAAATCAAGTGACAAATATTTAAAACCTAAGGTATTCTAAAGTAAGGGGAAAATTTAATCAAATACCTTGGTCTAAATCCCGAAAAGCATAAGTAATGTCGAAGAATTTAATTAAGGCTTAAGGGTATGCACCCCATTAGTTAAAAATCGAGCACCTTAGATCAAATCCAAAGGTCGCGTTCGAATCCAATTTAATCAGACGATGGCACTTTAATAAATCAATTAAAGTATAAGTCAAACAAGTCAAAATATCTAATAATATTATAACCTAATATCAAAAGTCATTAAAATTAATCAAATTAAAATTGTGCAACTCTGCTAATATGGACATATGCGCTTGAGTTAAGTCCAATCCAACGAATGCATGCTCTCCAAAAGGTTAAACTATTAACGAGTCAAAAAAGGTCATAATTTCAAATTAAAGCCTAAAGTATAGCCTCCTTTGAATTAAACATCAGACAAGTCTGACAAGTCTGAGGGTAGCGCTCGAATGAACTCAAAGATCAATGGTTGTGCTTGATTCTATTAAACCACACATTAAAATATTGTAGTCAAAATAATTAAGGGTATGCGTCCCCTTGAATTAAAAATTGAGCTAAATGAGAAAATATAATGACAACGTTCGATCTAGATCTAATCCGACGGCGACGCTCCCATAAAAGGTGCATCAAAAAGGTAAAATCCCCCATGAGATTAATTAAATCTATTAAATAATATTAGTGAGGGTCTAAACGCATAGACTAATTTTCCCCCTTGTGGCTTAATCTAAGTTTAAAATTATATGCCCCTTGGTAACTAACCCCATAGGTTGATCAAGATCAATGGTCGTGCCACCATTGATCGAAATCCGACGGTCGCACCAAAATCAAAATCCAAACGAAGAAATTGTAAGATATCGTAAAAAACGAAGGTAAAGTCAGAATTAATTATGCATTAGTGAGGGTATAATACGTTGCTAATTACCCCCTTTCATCTTAAACCAAGATTAATCAAATAAAATAATGCGCTCTTTTCAGCTATCGAGTATGCAGCTTGCAGGAGATCTAACGACGGTGCTAGAACAAGCTCGAAGATCAACAGACGCGATCCATTCCATGATTTTATTTTATCAAATGAAGTTTTAAAGTAAAAAGGGATCAACGAATGCGAAGGCCCTTATCAAGATCTGACAGTGGCATATGATTCAAAGTCAAACAAAGGGATGCCACAACACGAATATCTGACGGTAACGCTCATCTCCATTCAAATCCAATGGTAGCGCGTTGTTAAAAATGATCAAATGTTAACTCACGAGGTTTAAGTAATATGATTGATTAAATGCATAAGGTTGATACATGGATAATATCCCCCTTCCATTTTGCTAAACCTTGTGCATATACGGGGAATCCAACGATCGCGCCCCCATCATGGTATGATCTAACGGTGAGCACGTAGAGAGATGATCTGATTATACGAATGCCTATGTTTAATGCAATATTATTAAGGTTTTAATCACTAGATTAACCAGGGTAAATGGATTACATTATTTTAACACATTGTATTAACTTTGGGCCTAAGCATCACTAACCAGGAGTTTTCAACCTTATAAACGTGATTAATCTGATTAACCTAGCACATGTTTATATAAAGTGGTGGACTAACAATCATGTAGGTTCTTAGATATCAATGGCTATGTTAACCCTCCTTAGGATCCGACGACAATGCACAAATCAAATACTTAATTAATAAATTGACCACGTGAATCCAATGGTAGCACTCCATTGAGCTTGAGGATCCAACGGTAGCGAGTGATTCAAAGTCAACACAATAGAATACAAGTAGGGCTAAACCAATAGACATCTTCTAACGGATCCGATGGATGCGCTCCATATCAAAGTAATCCAATGGTGGCACACTTCAAAGGTAAATCAAATGGTAAGCTTAAATCGATGCTTGATTAATTAAATTTTAAACACATTTAACAAGGGCCTTAACACATTATTAATTGCCACCTTTATTTTGATTAGTCAATATTAAACAAGGAAGGTTTGAAGCATGTTTCTTTCGGTTAACTAACCCACAGGTTCTAAAATATCCAAGGTCACAATAGAATAGAGGTAGATCCAACGGCTGCACTCGATCACGGTTGTTCAGGGAAACTTAGGATATCCAAGATAATGATAGGCACTCACATCAAGAACCAAATATTATGGAGATCCCTAGGATGATTACTGCCTAATTAAAAATGTAATCGATCCCAAATATTTAGTTATCATTCAGGGCCAAGGTGGCATGAGATTCAAAATGGAAGCCATCACTATCACGCATTACAATTCCACATCAGATGAAAATAAATTCCAGTGGCCAATAGCGAAAGTGTTAATGATTATAGATACACAAACCAAAGGGCCCAGGGGCACGTAGGATGAAGGACATTACCCACCATAAAGGCCCAACTCCAAAAAAATATGTGTTGGCAAAATTTCTTTGGCCAATTTTAAAAAGTAGTTGGTGGCACCATATTAATGACAAATGTGTGAATTTATCGAACTCATTTCACCACCCAATATTTGAGCTCACAAAATCAATCAAGTTTACCACCCTGGTGATCTAAGAGCAGAAATTGGTACACAAGAAGTATAGAGAGAAGAAGAGTTTTGAGCTTTCCTGTTTCAGAAGGATTATAATCGCTACCATGAGCACAATGGCATCATGGGGAGATGTTTTTGCACTTGAAGACACTAGAGTAGTAAAATTCATCACAGATTAGTCATCATACTCTAAGATCTCTGTATCGCCTGTACCCAATAGCACAATGTATGAATTCATTCAAAAATGTGGAGTTGATAAGAAACCTACTCCAATACAGCAATACGAGATCGACAATGCATGTATCAAGATTTTTGCTCATGTGACCCCATGAATAATGGCTGACTTATTTCATAAAGCCCAGAGGTTACAATACAAGGGTTTTCCCAGAAGTAACAGATGGAACAGTAACCTCAGGAAACTGATATGCCCGAAGGTTCACTTCTCCTCGAATTAAATGGCGTGGCTGGTAGTGGCATATGATGAAAGAAAAAAGACATTTTGAGACAATAAGAATCGATCGGTATTCAGCATAAAAGTTGAACACATCAAGAAAGTCTTCAATTTGATAAAGTATACCACCTTTTTTGTGCCAAAGGTAATCGAACACCAATCTCGAATGTTCACAGGAATGGAAGTTTTTAAATCTTTGTTTGATACAAATGAGAAAGTAGTCGATAAATTCCCAATTAGGAAGACTGCTTTTAGGCCATGGGTCCAAGATTTTTGTGATATGATAAACATAGTCTTAGGGGTACAGGATCTTAGTATAGTGAATAAAAGGGTTTTATATTTAGCTGCACAATGCAATCGGGCGCATAACACCCCAATTTATGCCTGGGAACTAGAATTAAGTAACCAAATGCATGAGCAAATGGTAGAATTGAAAAAGGTAGTTTTTGAACAAAGGCAAGAGATGCCCTATTTTTCTCAATACTCAATTTTTATCCACCTAATAGCGGGGCAATTAGGAGAAGAATCCCAAAAAATAGTAGAAGCCATTAATAGCCCCTATGTCCAGAGTAGTTTATGGAGAATACACGAAGGACGAACTCACATGGGATGGTTCTGTAATCATTTCATGGTGGAAATCCATTGGATTCTAATCGACATAGTCCCTGAGATACTAGGGCAAGGGGTAAGGGCCTTTATCAAAGAAAAATATATTTGGTATTTCTTTTTCGCTAAAGGATTCTCCTATATCAGGATCTATGGGGCCAAAATTCCCCCTAAGATTTTACCGATGTATTGCCCATTATCCCTAGCAACTTTAGAGTTATGCAGATAGGTGGCCGAAGAAGCTAAGATGAGACTAGTAAAGAAACATGGTAAAGTCCCCTAGCTCAATGTTCCCTATTGCTTTGGGGACTATATATTTGTTGGCTACCCTGCACTGCTCAAAGGAATGTTTGAGTTAGACAACATGAGCTTCGACGAGATAACTTGGAGGTTTTATGACCCAAAAGGAATATACAATAGAATGATGGAAAAAAGAGAATATGCTCGAATACTACATCGAAAGGATGCTTATGAAGAAATATTATTGGAAGCTATGGAAAAGGGGATGGATTTATAGGTTGTATGGGATGATTTCCCTCTCGAAGATAGGGGCAACACATAGATTCATGAAGCCTATGATTACCCTACATAATTAAGAAGGCTTCAAGAAATTTTAGTGGAATCTATAGCACCTATTTTGCTAGGAGTAGTTTTTAACAATCAAAGAAGACCCCTTATTGGAGTTGATAGAAGAATAGGGTATTGACCAAATGGAGGTCACTATTAATACTATAGATATAGTAGAGAAACATGTCAAACCTCTTGGAGGTGGTCATACCATAATAGAGGTAGCACCAAGCACTTCCCAAGAGGTTTCCAAAAACCCAAGTGCAAATAAAGGGAAGGAAATTGTAACCGCACCTACTCAGAAAGCTTCTCTCCTAGAACAAGCTATAATTCCCATTTCTGATAGAGTACTAGATGTAACCAGTGTGAATAAATTAGCACCCATGGCCATCCCTACCTCTTTAAAAATAAAATTATAGGATATTAAAGTTCCATCAATAATACAAATGAATATGAGAAGAACTGGTGGATTTGGGGGTCTGTTTCGAAGTCACCAAGTGAAGAATCAAACAAAGATAACCATCACAAAAAATAAGAAGCATAGATTATCTTTACCCTCTAAAAAGGTTGTGTTGGAAAATACAGATGAGCATACTACTTTTACTACTGCAAATGAAAAAGAATTACAGGTAGTAGTAGGAATGGAGAATATAGGAGAACAACTTACAGATGAATCATAATTAGAAACACTTGTATCAAAGATGGCAAAAGTAAATCTTCCTACCCTGCAAAACCCACTAGTCTTCAGAGTCAATGAGGAGATCGTGGGCTCATCAGTACTGGGAAAATAAGGTGAAATGGTCCAATTTTTCAAGGCAATGCCAAATCAAACGATGGACCAACTAGTCAAGAAAATTGCAGAATTGAGGAATCAATTAAAAATAGAAGAGAAAGAAAAGGCTAATATGAAAGCATTAATAAATAAACAATAGGAAGAATTGGTGCAAAAGGATATTCCAAAGGCTCAACCCCCTTCAGTGGTAAGGATTCAGGATCATGCCTATTATTTAAATGTTATGAAGAAGGATATGTCAATGAAAATATGAGCTCATGCCAAAGGGCTCCATGAGATGTTTAGGCAGATTAGGGTGATTCAAATTACTACCCAAGAAATATAGGCCTTGATACAAGAAAAGGAAGAAGACTTCGAAGTCATTCGTCCTTCCCTTGATTTAATGGGGAACAATTTTGAAGAGTTATAGGGTCAAGAGATAATAAAAAATGGTGGCAATAAAATCCAGTTCAACTTTGAGTTCTTGAAAGCAGCCATGTTTGGGGTAAACCAAGAAAGGTGGATCAATGTTGTAACTGAAATGGATAATCTAATAGAATATGCAATAGGTAAAATGGCATATATTGGTCTATTCTTAGAACAATGTTTGGAAGCTCCTAGTGTAGAAGAACTACTCGGGCATATGATAGAGAGATTTAACTGTGAGTCATATGATGAGTCAGAAATGATTAGGCAATCTACCCTCTTGGTAAATATAGTAGAAATGTTGCTCTTCCAATATGAGAGAAACAACCCCATTCTTGCCATGTAGAAAAATAGAATCTTGCAAGAAATGAACATGCTAAGGTTTGTTGCAACCTTTGACACAGAAGTTTGGAGATTAATAAGTGAGAAACTAAAGAAGCTGCAACAAGGCCAAAAAGGAAAATAAATTGAAACTTGTGGTCAAAATCTGGAAGCAAGCTCAACACAACAAGGACCTGTGCCAATAGAACAAGTCTTCGAAGTAGTTAAAAAGCCAAGTACTCAAGAGGAGACAGTTCAAGAGGACGCAATAGAAACAGTTGTAAAAGAAGTAGCAGAAGAAATATAGATTCTCCAAACACCACCATTACTAGTTAAAATAAGCTATTGTTTGAAAAGGTCAAAATGGAGGGTTCAACCCAAAAAAAATATATAGTGGAAGCCAGCTGTACCAATTTTGAAGATCAACTCAGAAGAGGACAAGTGTAAGGCCAAAAATAAACCAAAAATAATAGAATCAAGAACTAGCAACTATAAAAGGAAGCAAACAGGTTTAGATTCTGCATCAAGCAATTAGAGAATAGCATTTTTGCTAAGAGGTATACTTGAGTGCCATTTTGAGTTGTGCTATTGTATCTCCCTTTTGTGTCTATTTTTCTCATTCATTCTTCTTTCTTCCCTTTACTGTGTAAGATTTTTATAGGAAAGTGCTCAAGAAGCTGAGATTATTTCCTGTCCTATTGAGCCTGAAATTCAGAGACTCTACTGTTACTAGATTGGAACAAGAAGAGTAGGAGAGACCTGTTACATTATTTGAACATAGTCTTCTTCATTGTATTGATGTATTTATTTGAGAAAAATAGAGTTAAAAGGCATCCTACCCACTCTGCATGTAATATTTTATGAAATCAATACAATTTTGAGTTTCATTCCTGTTATATCTTCGTCTTAGTACTATATGTTGTTGTGTAATAGGTTACATTATTTGAATGCATTATATATTTTTCTTTTGTTGGTTAACTTTTAGGTTTATTACGATATTCGAATAAGTCTAAAAGCGCCAATTCCCTTTCCCCTTATCTCTGTTCATTTAAAAATTATTGTTAAATTGCTATAATAGCCTAATGAATTTAGGCACCGGTCTACATAAGGCATAACAATTGGTTGTTTTCTTGCTTGGTCATTTTAATACATATAGAGTTATATTAATCTAGAGCGTGTAATCAATGTTTTATCACAGAATTACCGTTGGGGTTTCCTTACTCGTTATGTAGTTTTCTTTTAGCAATATTTGTGTTAATAAGAAAAAAGAGGCAGGTTGACCAGAGTCTGTAATAGCTCGTTGGTTTCAAATGGATTTTTGCAACGTGACAATCAAAATCCTATAGATGCAAGAATTAGTTTCAACAAGCCCATAGATTCCATTATTGTTCCCATATTAGAGGGGGCAAAATGAGGGAAAACATGAAAAGGACCTTCTTCTGGATAGGAATTAAGAAGGATAACATTAAATTTATTGCTCAGTGCCTCGAATGTCAGAAGGTTAAGGTTGAAGGCAAGCATCCTGCAGGACAATTGTATCCACATGATATACCTACACAAAAATGGTAGGTTATATCCATGGATTTTATAGTAGGTTTACCCAAGACCAGGTATCAACATGATGCAATCCTTGTAATAGTCACCAAATTGACTAAGGTTGCACATTTCATACCCGAGAACATCAAGGATGATGCTCAAGTAGCAAATAACAAGTTTTCTAAAGAGGTATTTTGATTGCATGGGTTTCCTAAAATAACCATTTCAAATAGGGATTCTAGATTTATTTTTCAATTCTAGAAATCCCTACACCGTGTAGTATGTTGTTGGATGTATCTCATCCTTTGTAGAGAAAGTATTGTACGATAACCCCCTAAAAAAAAAAAAAATTGGCCCCCCTTTTTTGGAGCGATTTACGAAGTGATTTCCAAGATTCCCATGGTTGGTGGGTATGGGTGGTTTTAGCCCATGGTATTGTGCCCATGGTATTCTAATACCACATGGTGGTTTAGGGTTGTAAGAGTTTCCTTTAATATTTATTGTAATGTCCCATTATAGACAAGGAGTGAAAATAATATCAAAAGAGGTGTGGCTCTTGTTTGCCAGATTAGCCCACATTAGGTGAACCAGGGTAAATCTCTTGTGTTCTATGTGCATGTTTATTGTGAGTTATTATTTTCTTATGTATATTTTAGTTTCTACACTATTATTCTAGAATAAGTTTGTATAATTCTCTTCATTTGGTATCAGAGCCAAGTTTTTAGCCATAGGGGGATGCCTTTATTGCTAGGATTTCATTTCATTTGAAGAGTTTCTAGGGTTTCTAGGAGTTAGAGAAAACCTATTTCAGAGTGAGAGTTTTTCATAGAAGGAGCTTGAAGAAAAATGATGGGAAGTCAATCAAGGATATGGAAAAATATTTGAGCTATGGAAGTTAAATATGGAGGATCTTCTCATAGAAAGAGATTAGTGGGCTGTTATTTTTGAAAAAAAAACTATGGGTACATCCGATGAAGATTGGGAAAAGATGAATTAGAATGTAAGGAGTATGATTCGACTGTGTCTTGTAGATTCATTCCTAATCAATATTTTTGGAGAAACTACTACAAAGGATCTCTGGGAGAAGTTAGGGGCTCTGTATCAATCTAAGTCCCTGGTGAACAAATTATTCCTCCGAAAGAAACTGTACAATATCAGGATGAATGAAGGGGATTCAGTTGTAGATAATTTGAATGCATTCAATATAGTGGTAAGTCAACTTACATATATTGATATTAAGTTAAGTGAGGAAGATAAATGTATTACTTTTCTATACTATTTACCAGATTCATGGGATAACCTGGTTGTAGCAATTGGTAGTACAACTTTATCCACATTGAAGTTTGAAGATGTTGTGGCATCTCTAATATCAGAGGATATGAGGAGAAAATCCATGGAGGGCACTTCAAAGGATGCCCTAACAGTGAGAGGGCATGCCAAGGAAAAGGATAAAACAAGATTTGGTGATAGATCTAAGTCTAGAGGTAGATCTAAGTCTCAAGGAAAGTTTGAGAGAAAATGTTGGAAATGTGGTAAGCCTGGTCACATGAAGAAGGATTGCAGATCAAAGAATGTTGATTCTAGAAAGAGGTCTAATGAATCCACTTCCACAGAGATACATAAATCTAATTATGAAGGAGGGGATGTATATCTGGCATCCTACTCCACACATTCAGATAAAAATGATTAGTTTATCGATACAGGTGCCTCTTTTCATATGATCCCTCATAGGGGTTGGTTCAGTGAATATGAAAGATATGATGGAGGGGAGGTACTATTGGGAGATTATTCACCACTTAGAATCATTGGTCGTGGAAGGGTGAAAATATTGTTGCAATATGGTAGGGTTAAAACCCTTCCATGTGTGATGCATATTTAGGACCTTGCTAGAAATTTAATTTATGTATGCAAAATGGTTGATGCAGCAGTAAACGTTAGTTTCAGCAAAGATTCATGCAAAATGGTTTGAGGATCAATGGTTTTAACAAGAGGAGTTCATATTGGAACTTTGTACAATCTATTGGGAAGCACTATGACAAATGAGTGCAATATCTCAACTATTTTTGAGGTTGAATAAAATAAAATCTCAACACTTTGGCATCAAAGAATGGGACACATTGTAGAAAATATATTGCATACCCTATACATGAAAGGTATGGTTCATGGTATCCCTAGCTGCTCAATGTTTTTTGATTTCTGTGAACATTGTATTTATGGCAAGCATAATCATGTGAGTTTCCCATCTGGTGTTGCAAGAGCAAGTGGGATATTAGATCTGATTCATAGTGATATATTTGGTCATGTCCCTATACCATCCCTTGGAAAATCATGGTACTATGCTTCTTTTGTTGATGATTTTTCAAGATATGCATGGATTTATTTTCTTAAAAGTAAATATGAAGTGTTTGACAAGTTTAGATAATTTAAAGCACTTGTTGAAAATCAAAATAGGAAAAATATTAAGGTGTTGAGGTTTGATAATGGAGGAGAGTATTGTTCAAATAAATTTGAGGATTTTTGTAAGCAATGTGGTATTGCAAGATAGAAGACTACTCCATATACACCCCAATAGAATGGAGTTGCTGAGATATTGAACAGATCACTCATGGAAAATGCTAGAAGTATGCTCAGTGGTGCAGGTCTAGCACAAGAATTCTGGGCAAAGGCAGTGAGTGCAACATGTTACTTGTGAAATTGATCTCCTACATCAGCATTGTTGGATCAAACTCCATTTGAAGCATGGTTTGGTAAGAAACCCTCTCTTTCACATCTTAGAGTTTTTGGTTGTGATGCATACATGCATATTCCAAAGGAGAAAAGAAGTAAGCTTGATAATAAGGCAGTTAAATGTATCTTTATTGGTTATAAAGATGGTGTTAAAGGATATAAAATTTGGAATATAGAAACTAAAAGTACATTTTACAATGGAGATGTGGTGTTTAGAGAAATGAAAAGTGATCACGGGAAGGAAGTAATAGAAGAAGAACCTAAAAAGGTGCAATTTTATCTCATGGAAGAAGATCAGATAGAAGAGTATCTAGAAGAGGATCAGATAGAAGAGGATCTGGAAGAGGATGAACTAGAGGTTCATCCACCTGTGGTAAGGAGATCAACATGAGAAAGAAGGCAACCTAAAAGGTATAGTCCATATGCTTTTCCTACTTCTTTTGTATTATCTGTTACTGATGAAGATCCTAGAATAGTTAGAGAAGATGTTAATTCTGAAGAGGTAAACCTTTGGGAAGAGGCCATGGATGAGGAAATGATGGCCCTAAAAAATAATAAAACATGGGATCTAGTGAAATTACCTAGTGGAAGAAAAGTAATAGGTTGCAAATGGATCTTCAAGAAGAAGCAGAATGCTGAAGGTAAAGTGGAGAAATATAAAGCTCACCTGGTTGCTAAAGGTTATTCTCAGGTAGAGGGAATTGATTATGGTGAAGTATTTTCTCCTATTGCAAAGCTAACCTCAATAAGATTTTTGTTATCTGTGGCTACTGCATTTGATCTTGAAATAGAGCAAATGGATGTAAAGAATGCATTCCTTCATGGATATTTAGAGGAAGAAATCTATATGATACATCCTGAAGGTTTCATTATTGTAGGAAAGGAGGATCTTGTATGTAAGTTAAAGAAATATTTGTACGGACTAAAACAATCACCTAGAATGTGGTATCAAAAATTTGATACGTATGTCTTAGGAATTGATTTTGTTCGTAGCAATGCTGATCACTGTGTATATTCAAAGAAAATTGGTAATGTACTTGTCATTATAGTTTTGTATGTTGATGACATGTTACTAATTGGAAACAATAATAAAATGATCAGGGAAGTGAAGTCTCAGTTAGCATCACAGTTTGACATGAAAGATCTTGGCCCTACAAATTTTATTTTGGGTATGCAAATAAATAGAGATCGTTCTAACAGAAATTTGTGGCTGGATTAGAAAAAATATGTTGAGACAGTGTTGAAGAGATTCAATATGCAGGATTGCAAACCAGTGAAGGTACCTATTCCTTTAGGTGAAATATTGTCTACTGAATAGTGTCTGAAAACATAATAAGAGTTAGAAGAAATATCCCATGTTACTTATGCAAATTTTGTAGGGAGTTTAATGTATGCCATGGTTTGTACTAGACCAGATATTGCCCATGCAGTGGGAGTTTTGATCAGATATATGTCTAAACCTGGTAAAGAGCATTGGACTACTGTAAAAAGGGTTTTCAGATATTTGCATGGTACATCTAATTTTTCAATTTGTTATGAAGGTACAGGTAAAGAAGACAAATCCTTGGATATAGAAGGTTTTGTTGATGCAGATTGGGCTAGAGATATGGACAACAAAAGATCTACTAGTGCCTATGTATTCAATTTGTTTGGAGGGGCTATTAGTTGGATGAGCAAAAGGTAAATTGTTGTTGCTCTTTCAACCATTGAAGTTGAGTACATGGTAGCCACTGATGCAAGTAAGGAAGTAGTATGGCTACAAAGACTATGTGCTGAAATTGGGTTTATTCAAGGTGCTGTGAAGATAAATTGTGATAGCTAGAGTGCTATATTTCTAGCTAATAACCCTGCTTACCATTCCAGAATGAAGCACATTGATACAAAGTACCACTTTAGTAGGGACATGATTGAACAGAATAAAGTGTTGCTAGAAAAAGTGGATACTAAGGAAAATGTTGTAGATGCCTTAACCAAGGTAGTTAGCACAGAAAATTTTAGGTTTTGTACAGTTGAAATGGGTCTAGCAAGACCAAGAGGTGGAACTAACAATGATTATAGCCTTTATGCAAAGTATTCAACAAGTGGGAGAATTTTGGATGTGTCTCATACTTTGTAGAGACAAGGCGGAGGGGGCCCCCTTTTTTCGGAGCGATTTATGGAGTGATTTTTGGGATTCTTGTGGTTGGTGGGTATGGGTGGTTTTAGCCCATGGTATTATAATACCACATGGTGGTTTAGGGTTGTAAGATTTTCCTTTAATATTGATTGTAATGTCCCATTACGGACAAGGAGTGAAAATAATATCAAAGGAGGTGTGGCTCTTGTTTGTTGGATTAGCCCACATTGGGTGAACCAGGGTAAATATCTTGTGTTCTATGTGCATGTTTATTGTGAGTTGTTATTTTCTTATGTATCTTTTAGTTTCTACACTATTATTCTAGAATAAGTTTGTATAAATCTCTTCATAGGCACTAAATTAAATATGAGCTCAGTATACCACCCTGATATAGATGGTCAAATCGAAAGGGTAAACCAAGTACTAGAGGACAAGCTCCACATGTACTACATGGATAAAAATTATCATTGAGAATACTATCTACACCTTGTAGAGTTCACCTACAATAATGGATATCATTCCTCTCTTGGAATATCTTCTTTTGATGCCCTGTATGGTCGAAAATGTAGAACACCATTATCTTAGGATAATCTAGAATATTGAGTTGTGATTGGACTAGATATGGTTATAGAAATGGAGGATCAGTTAATGATAATCAAACAAAGGCTTAAGGAAGTCGTTGATTGATAGAAAAATTATGTTGATCTAAAAATAACCCCAAGAGAATACTCTGTGGGTGATAAAGTATTTTTGAGGGTTAAATCAATGAAGAGTGCTATCAAATCCACAAAGTTGGATCCTCAGTTTGTGGAACCTTTTGAGATCACTAAAAATATTAGCCCATAAGCATACCGACTTGCTTTACCACCTAACCTATCAAATATCCATGACACCTTCAACATATCCTTGCTTAGGAAATATGTTGTTGACCCTGAACATGTGTGGGATGTTTCTAAATTGCAGATGGCAAACCCAAAGGCTATTGAAGTAATGTCGATGAAGATTCTTGAGTTTCATTATAATTCTATGCGAAACCATAATCTTGAACAATGTAAGGTCCAATGGAATAATTTTTTTGAAATAAATGTCACTTCCTAGAAAGTGGAGGACATGCAAAAATGTTTTCTCTTCTTGTTTGAAAATATAATGTAATAATTTTTATTTTTGTAAAATAGGAAACATCTGGGATGATGTTTAGTCCTAGGGGGTAGTATGTCATGACCCTCCCTGGTAGGACTTATAGCATGGAAAAACTATGTGATGATCAATAGTAATTTGATACTTAGTTTTGTTGCAAATAAATGACTATGCAATGATTAGATTGATTTTTCTTTGAAGAACATGGTATTGTTGATAGAGTATCAATATGCAGGATCAGGTATGCTTGTAGACAGAAGAAATAGCCCATCCACCAAAAATGGGGTACTTGAATTAGGGGAAGTGATGACTAAGGCAACACAAGATAACATGGATGACTACCCTCATATAGGCATGCATTACGTTTGTGGGATAATCATCAACTAGCCAGCCACCTAGAGCTGCAAGGTGATAGCCTAGTAGCTATCGTAAATTTTCCAAACTGAGATAGGTGATTGGGTTGATGGAAATATTCCCACTTTGCTTGTTGCATATGTTTGATTGTCTTTTACTTCATCACTTTACTGCATCATTAGTTTTAGAAAACGAGCATAGTTTTGGTTGCCTTTAAAATATTTGAATTGTTGTAGAGTTGTATGTTGCTTGTATTTGGTAAAAGAGCCCTTTGTGTTGTATATATATATATAAGGTATTAATTTAAATTATAAAAGGATTTAATTTAAATAAATAATAAAACCTTAATTTAAATGATAATGAAATTTCATTTAATAGGCAATAAAGGCTTAATTAAATGACAATAGAATTTCATTTAAAATAATAAGAAATTCTTTTAAATAATAATAGAATTTTATTATAAAGGATAATGGTAACTTTATTTTAAATAATAATAGGATTTTTATTTAAAATAGTAGTAAAACCATAGTAAATAATAAAAGAATATTATATATATGTGGAAAGATCTTTTAAATAATAAAGAAATATTATTTAAAGTTAAGGCAAGGTCTCAATAAATAATGAAAGGAATTTATAATTATTTATTGGAGAACGTTATGAGTTCATACGTTCAAGAGAGAGGAAGCTTCTTGCTATCATCTGGAAGAAGAGAGCTTCTTTATGGCAAATTTGGGAGTAAGGGAAAAATGATTTAAATAAGCAAAATATCCTACCAACCGTCGTTGGAATGAGAAGGGAGTAATGGTGGATGGATGAAGTGGTTTATGAGACAATACATGAGTCGCGGAAGCATAGGACTCCTAGGAGGGATGTTAAGGGACAAGGAGAGAAGGAGGGAGGAGAGAATTCGTTGGATTGAGAAAAAAATGGTGGAAAATGAAGCTAGCACTCGAATCGCCATGGAAGAGCCACATACCAGTTTGAAAGGAATTGGTTATAGCTAATCATAGGTCGATTTAAGAAAACAATTTTATACTTTAAAATATTAATTGAATTTTTTTAAACCTATCATTATCATTGGTTCCTCTTAGTCAGGTTTACTGGCTGTTATTGGTAAAAAATGATAGTTTATCTTTTACCTTGTGAACACCTTCTATTGGTTGTTTGTTGAACTGTGCTTAAATTTATTCTTTGTGATGACATTGTTGTAAAGTTGTCCTTCTGAGTTTCCTATTGGTTTGAGAGTCTATTAGCATCATATTTTGGTTGAGTCGTCTCACTATCGAGATGTCATTGTGATCTAAGTAAGGATCACCCATGTATACATCTAACCCTGTAGTTGTATGCAAGCTACCCCTACTATTAGTGTTGTCAATTGTTTGATTGTTCTCTAGATATTTTGGTGGTTTGTTAACAACTGTACACTCTCTCCCTTACCTCACAGTTGTCATCCTCTAGCAATCCATATGTTTCATTTATTTGGAAAATGCATAAGCGATGCCAGTGCAGAATATGTTTGGGATGGGTTACATCACCTGTTGTTACCTATAGTATTGGTTGTGCCCCTTTGGTCATCCAAGAGTCACCTTTGTATCCGTGTATTCTATGTGTTCATTTGCCATCGAATGTATTGTTCCTCCCTCAATTGGGTGAATCGTGGGTTGTTTCTTTGAAAGATAACATTTGTGCTTTGATTTAAAGAATAGCACACGATAATAAATTGAACACAAAACTCTTTGGTTTTATTTTAAAGAACGTTTGTTCATATTATAATTTAATAAAATTAAAGGCATATGATATTTAAATATTATATCTTTAAAAATATTTGATTTATTGAAGGTATGGGACTTTAGTAAATGAAAGATATGGTTTATGAAAATATTTGATTTATTGAAGGTATGGGACTTTAGTAAATGAAATATATAGTTTATGGACATATCTGATTTATTAAATGTATGGGACTTTATATAAATATTTGATTTATTGAAGGTATGGGACTTTAGTAAATGAAATATATGGTTTATGGGAATATTTGATTTATTGAAGGTATGGGAATTTAGTAAATGAAATATATAATTTATTTGGATGATTAAAAGGAATGGTACTTTGATTATTTGAATAAAGGAAATATATTTTTTTTGGGTAATTAAATATATAGGACTTTGATTATTTGAATAAAGGAAATCTAATTTTTTTGGGTAATTAAAGGTATGGGACTTTGATTATTTCGAATAAAGGAAATTGATTATTTGCTTAGTTAAGAAGTGAGACCTTAATTATGTGAAATAATGGGTTTTGAAGTGACTCTCAATGATCAAAGGAGAGGTGAAAAGAGGAATGAGGTTATTTTCATAAGATCAACTAATCAATAGATGGTTGAATGCTTGTTAAAATTTGTATAGTTACAATTTGGTAAAATAAACAGTAAATGCACTGGTTTCATGTTACTAGTAGATGCATTTAGATGCATGTCTTTCATAGAACCATGAGTTATCCTAATCCCCTACTGCCCTCCAAAGAAATATGGAAAGACAAATAATACCCAAATAGGACAATTGGAGCCATTACACTGGTTTGAAATATAATTGCAATACTTTATTTATGTTCAAATAGACTAGAATTGTAGGGAAAAATCCCTAGTTAGACAGGAATGTATTACTTTATTCTTTAAAAGTGTGGAGATTTTGCCATACTTAGATATATGTAATAGTTTATTGAATGCATGTGAAATGTATCTTTAACTTAATGTTATGATTTACTTATGCTTTGTTATCTAGCTTTCTCTTTTGTTTAATGGTTATCTTCATTTAAATGTTGCTTCCTTTCTAAGTACTTCTTGTATGCTTTATGGATTTTGTTCTTTGATTGATTAAATAGATAGAGCTATTCTTGTCTTCTTGTTAAACATAAAAGTAACCTAAGAAAATGATATCTTAGGGTGAATCTAGAAAGTAACCTAAGAAAATGAGATCTTAGGGTGAACATAGAATGGACCTAAGAGATTGAGACCTCTTAGGGTGAACATAGAAAAGACCTAAAGGATTGAGACCCCTTAGGGATAATGTTAACTAAGTAAACTAATTGATTACATCAGATTTAAGATAGTTTATTGTGAAGATGAGATGGATAGCTTAACTCACAACATGCATAGCATACCTACATAGATAGACTTATGGTATGGTGATGGGTGCATACATTCGACTGTATCGAAGGTGATAAGTTTAGCTCATCAAGAACGATGAGATGGATAAGCTTATTTATGGTAACACATAGTATGTCTACACATATGGACTTGTATAGGGTATTGAATTGGATGTAACTCTTTAGGAAAATTGGTAAAACTTAGTTTACTTAGGGTATACCTTCGATTGTATTGAAGGTGATAAGTTAGCTCATAAAGAATGATGAGATAGATAATTTATCTACGGAACATATCATGTGAATCTTAGAGAATTTGTGAAAACTTATTAAACTTAAACCATAGATTAACTAAATATATGATAGGGGTTTATGAATCCCTCATAAAAAAACCTTATATTTTCTTGTATTCTTTTATAGCTAGTTTTTGGGTCATTACAATTTTATAGTCCCTATGCTACATGGATTGTTACCTACACTTGCTCGTGCACCGCACAAGTCTATCTAGGTAGGGTATTCAAGCTTAAGGGGGTTCATTTTTCTACCCATTTGATTCACCCATGGAAAGGAACATTGTGAGTGGGTTATTCGCTTTGACTCTTGGCACTCTTTAACAACATTGATGTAATGACAAATCAACAAACTAGACCAACCATAGAAGTATAAAAAAAAGATAAGACAACAAAAAAAATTGGAATAAGGGGGATTATAGAAGTAGAAGTTAAAATAAGGGAAAATTATTGCTAAAATAGTATTTGCTAAAATAAATAATTGCATTTGGACCTATAATTTTCAAATTTTGATGAGGTCCCCTCCATAGGGAATCAAATTTATGATGTTCTCTTAGTTTCACATAATTTTCATTCCACTTGAACATAAGGCCTCATTTCTTATAGTCCATTTCAATAGTCTACTTGTTGAACCATATTTTGATAGCCTATTGATGTTATATCATCCTTTTAAATGTCTTATTTTTCTTCCTCCAGGGCCAATAAAGTGTTTAGAATTACTTGCATGGGATCAGTATCAATGTCCTCAAGATCTAATTGTTGTGATATTTTTAGGGAAGGGAGTTCCAAATTTATTGGAAACATGACCTCTTTTTCAAAGACCAAATTGCAAGTAGATGACTTGATATATTTTGGTATCACTTTATCTTCCCATAATGCTTTATTCAATTTGGTGTATCAGTCCATTTCTAATTCAATAATAGTTCTCTTCATAATCCTTAGTACATTTTTTTTGGTTGACTTGGCCAGTTTGTTGCCCTAGGGATAGTAAATAGAGGATGTTTAAGTAAGAACCTATATTCTAGGGAAAACTTTGTCATCTTGGCCCTTTTAAACTAAATGGTATTGTTAGTTACCATGGTGATAAGGGTTTCAAATCTTGGGATGATATCTTCTAATAATTGGACTAGTATATCCTAATTGGTTGAT
Source organism: Wollemia nobilis (assembly GCA_028583015.1). Taxonomy (NCBI): domain Eukaryota; kingdom Viridiplantae; phylum Streptophyta; class Pinopsida; order Araucariales; family Araucariaceae; genus Wollemia; species Wollemia nobilis. The sequence goes on along the minus strand of JAQPPZ010016480.1, from coordinate 2,122,828 downwards.
TTAGCTAGGACTACTTCAACCTAATTCATGAAATAATCTATTATAGTGAGGATCCACCTATGTACTACACTTGATAGAGGGCTAATTTTTCCTATGAAGTATAGGCCTCGTTATTATAATATGTCATTCACAAGGATGGGCTTCAATGACATTGGTACTTTCCTTGTATTTCCCCTAAACATGTAGCAGGATTTGTAATTCTTGACCCATTGATAACAATCAGATAAGATGGTAGGCTAGTAATAGCTAGACCTCAAGAATTTTTATACTATAGTTGGAATGGAATAATTCCCTCTTTCATTATGATATTATTTAATTAGGGCCTCTATCCTCTCTTCTTCAATATAGTATAGGAAAACACTGTCATACCCTTTCTTGAGCAAGATGTCATCGAGCTAGTAATAGTATGTTATCTTTTTCTTGAGTTAGGTTATTTTCTTGATCATTTATCTTTATATTACCTATCCTATGGAAATTTATCTATAAATGTGGCCCATACAAACTATTTTATTGACCACTTTTATTTCCTCCCTTAGGGAAATATGAACTTTGGATACCAATGTTGCTAAATTCTCACACAAGGTGATGAGGAATAACATTCCCATTTTTTAAGTTTGTTGTGCCTACTTGGGGACATTGTGCATTTTGTTGTGACCACTTGGGCAATTTTTTGTGCCCATTAGATTGATTTAGCTTATTGCCATATTTTATTTATTTTTACATGGTTTGTTATCACCATGAGATTCTTCTATATGTGCCTATTTAAGGCTTATTACATGCAATAATTAGCAATAAAATTTAGTGACATATCACTAGTATCATATAAGTTCTAATCCTTCTTAGGCTTTAGGTTTTAAAGCTCTTAACTTTGTTTTTTGAGTTATGTCATCAAAGGTTTGAATTGATTGACATAAACTTGGATTGAAGCTTATTATCCTTTTCCCTCTTGCTAATTTCTAGGATGGACAAGCTCAAATTTCTAAAATTCTTGTAACTCTCCAATTGGTGCCCAATGACATCATGGTAGATCAAAAAAATAAGTAAGAAAAATATCCTCTAGAATATAGCAACCATGATCTTGATCTCCAGTCTAGGGTACAATAAATTGACATGCCCAACCTATCCCCCATAAAATTTAAGATTTAGAATCTATACAATCAAAAGGTTCCTGAATGCTTGGTCTAGATTGACAACACACTCAAAAAATATTTTGGGCATAAAATTTTTAAAAGGAAAAGATAGAGAAAACTAACTTCAATTTGAGCATATAGGAGAAGAAAGAAAGAAAAAAGTATATTGTGCATTAGAGGTGCTATAGAATTTGACATATGTAGTATGAATAAAGGTTATCTACTATATTATCCCTCTTGAGCTATATATTTGCATCAATACATGGGAAAATTAAGCCAAAACTTATGGATTTCTTCTATTTTTAAAGGAAATCCCAAGCTCAAGCATTAAAAGTGATCAATAGAATTGGAATGAAAATCCACATCCAAATATAGCAGTATTAGTTCTAGTAATTTAAAAGGACTAGCCAATAACAATGTTTCCAATCCATCCTCGTTGAAAAAAAGCAACAAAAAATCTTACCAAGTCATATTCCAACACGTCCCTTGTTGTAGACATCAATTGTAGTGAATTGGAAATGTAGATTTGGTAATTTGGCAATAGTCTAGATCATGGTTCTTGCATATAATTAATTGGTTGTGGATATATTTTTATGCTATTAATAGAGTGCCTCAAGAGTTAGCAAACTCTTTACTGACTTTGAGCATATATTAGCTTTTTGTGATGACCATTTTTCAAAGTGCATTAAATTAATGTATGAAATCAATAAGAAATAATAGGTAAGTGATTATCTATAAATACAATCCCATCAACTATTTCATAACTATTTGATAGTTGAGCCAAAGTACCACTAATGAATGCAATGACACTTGATGACCCCTCAATGAATGTGTGAATTCCTATTTAATTAGAGTTACTTAAAAATTTAGTTTCCATCATCTATACATGTATGTCACTCTAATTTGTTACCTTTGCCTCCTTGGCCATCATGTCATGAGGGCATGTAAGGAGGAAAGACATTTAATTTTTTAATTTTGGAGTAGACCTACCCTTGAAAATTTTTTATGTTATAATTTGGTCATACTCTATAATTTCTTCTTGATTTTGATGCCATTGAAAAGTGGATTCAAATAACTTTCCATCAATATACTCAATAACCTATTTTCTTAATATAAGATAGAATATAGTTAGCAATTCAAAGTTACAATTGGTGATAGTGTTTTTCACCTTGACTATAGTTGAAAACTTAAAACCTCTATAACTTTATCATCATGTGGCCAAAATTTTCATACGACCACTTGTTCTAGAGGTTTATCCCATATTTTAGACATATTTGTGTGGTTATAATTATTCCATCTAAATTTTATTTTTGGAAGGAAAATTCACCCTAACTAGTAACAACATGCAAGATGTCAACCACTACACTCATTGAAAAGATGTCTAGATGGAAAATGTGGTGGCTATCTTGACTAATAAAGTTAATGATATATCAATGTCTACCCCAAAGCTATCTACTAGATAAAATCTAAATTCAATATGTATAGTGGCTCTCATGATCTAGAGATCCTTACCAGTTGGTTCTTGGATATGAAGATATGGTTTGAGTGCAATAATATTATAGAAGAGAACAAGGTACCATTTTCTAAATTGAAGCTATGTGGCATGGACAAATTTGTAATTATATATGGTTAAATGTGGTGAACCACACCCTTATGTAGAATATGAATATATATATATATATATATATATATATATATATATATATATATATATATATATATATATATATATATATATATATATATATATATATATATATATATATCATCATCATCATCACCATGCTTCTCCAAAAACATGGGATTTGAGCCTAACACACATTGAGCATGCTTACAACTAAATAGTTCATTCTTCCTTAGGTCACTTTCCTTTTGGGGTCTATCTTGGTTTCTAGCCCTTAGATCCCTATGTGTTACCTTTATATTTACCTTTTCCTTCCATAGCACATTTTAGAAAAGAATATGATAAGACATCATTTATCTAAAATTTGTAGTCCCTTCAAGCCAAGGTTATTCAAATCCTTCAGAAGAATCAAGAAAAGCAAAAACAACTCATGGATCATCATCGTATCCTACATCATTTTGAAGTTGGAGATAAAGTTTAGTTGTACTTGGATAAATATTTCTTCCAACATAAAACACATAGTAAGGTCAAGCCTCTTTTATATAGACCTTACACTATCATTTAGTAGGTATCTAATAATTCTTTCCAACTTGATATTCTATCTCACTTGGGGATTCATGATGTTGTGAATGTTGATAAAACCATATCATGAGTCAACTTTGGATATTGATCTTACCATTATCAATATTGTAGATGTTATTCCTACTTTCCAACTTTTCTTGGTGTAGATTGAGTATTTGACACCCAGACTCATCAAACTTGATGTGGGTCCATCACCTCTTACCTTGTAACCAAACAAAGACAACTTCCTCATTAGACCCAATGGATTTCTTAGGATCATATGTCTCAGCTATTCCCTCCTCTATTTCTAGTATTAGATTCCAATGCTTCTTGTATTAGGAGGTATGATAAGGAATAATGTACCCCTTTGTCTATTTACTTTGATGTGCCTATTTGGGTATGTTGTGTAATTTATTATTCCCACTTGGATAAGTTACTGATGGGGGTTAAAACGATACTATTTTGGCAACCATGTTAACACCCCCATCATGGTTTTGGCTAAGGATATCCCTAATTTTATACTAAAATGCTTAAAAATTTAATATAATTTACTACATTAACTAATTCAGTGCTTTAATCTAACTTTCACTATTTTATGGTTCAATGAAGGTCTTTCTAGGTTACTTTTATGTTTTGAGTTCTCCAAACAATCCTTGGGAAACATTTTTTATTGAGTTCTATTGATGTAGGGGACATCTAGGATGTATTAAGTTGAAGAATACTTGCATCTACCTCAGAGAGATTTTTCTAACTATAGACAGTCATTTTTGCAATATAGCTACAAAAAATGGCAGTCTACAAGAAGTTTTTCAAAAAGTTGCAATAGTAAAAGAGTAGCTATGTTGGATAATATTACATTATTTGGTACTATGTTAGTGTACCCCCATGGTACCATTGTACATTTGTAAATATTATATTTATATGTGAGTTATTATATTAGAAAGTGTGATTTATATTTCCCCTAAAGTATATGTCAATGTGTAGTAAGAATCCAAGTGTCATGTAATAAGGTGTGCAAGTGTGTAGAATATGAGAGTGTGCAAGTGTGTAGAGTGTGGGAGTGTGCAATTTTCATGTAATAAAGTGTGTGATATGGAAGAGTGTGCAATTTGTCATATAGGTAAGTCAAAATTCATGTGTGTAGGTGTCAAGTATACAAGTGAAGAGTCACATGTATGTGGCAAGATATAAAGTCAAGAGACATGAAAGGTTTATCATATATGTGGAATAGGAAAAGATGCATATCTTAGATATGTGAGAAGAGCAATAGTCAAAGTATTTAAAGGTTATTTGTAATGCTATATTATGGAGATAAATATCCATGCATTATATTGAACATTTTGTAATAGAAATCTTGTATATTTGATTCATCAATAATACAGTGAGTTTGTTCATTATGTTATATTATTATATTTTCATGAATATTATGTTCATTGATATTGATAAAATATATTGAATACTCTAATATTGAGTTTGTTTAAGATCTTGTATATTGGGACCTGTGATTTAATCTAGTTAAAAAACCATCAAGATATGTGTTTGCTTTAGAAAGGTGCAACAAACACATATTAGTTATAGGATGTTGTAGAAATAATACCTTACCAATCAAAAACATGATAAAATTTTCTTAAAATACCCATAAATATTTCTAATATTATTAGAATATGATCTACACCCAGATTTGGTCAAAGTAATAATATAGTTCTCTCAAATAACAAAGTTGTTATTTCCATATCTAATTGTGGACATGACAAAGATAGTTATATGCAATCTAGCAACATGTGTCTATTTTCTCAAATGCAGCCAAGGAAATATCATAAGGATAAATAGTTTACAACATAAATGTATTTCTAGATTTCTATTTGGTTCTTCTTTATGTGGTGTTATTAATTGTTGTAATTGAAATAGTTATTCAGTTGCTCCTCCACCTATATAAGGAGAGGAGGGAAACTTCATAGAGGTCCATCAGTCCATATATCTATGTATTCCATTTATCTATGTGCAAAATAGTATTGTAGGAGTGGGAATAATATTGGTGTAACTATAACAACCCACCAAACCAACCCAGGAGAGATATATATTTTTTTATTTTGACAAGTAATGTTCTCAAGGAAACCTAATAATTTATTTTTAGCATTCACAAGGCTTACCACATTTTGAGTTTAATGTCGCTGCAAACCTCACTCAAATGGACATGAGTGGCCAACTTTCAATAGTTTTGGGGTTTATCTTACTAAACCTAACTATTTAGAAGGATGCTAAAGTGGCCCCCCACCTTTCTTATACCCTCACCGATATAGGAAAGTCCATCACAACGTAGGGATTATCCTTTAAGGCCCATACCACTTAAAGGGGGATGCCTTTTCCCTAACCTTTCCATAAGTCCTTCTATGTAGGTTAATATAGCATAAATACTTGGTGCTTAGTTACCACACCTCTATAGGCTAACTAAGGTCATTGTCACTCACCTAGAAATGAGCATGGTCACCTATAAACTCACTTCAAGGTACCACCATAGCTGACTCAAAAGTTATTCCACTAACCTCATACTTATGGAACACTCGATATTCATCGTTCAAGGTGTATCAATCATGAGGATATGGCTATTGCATCATTGCAACTCATTCCAGATTCATTAGTACCTAGCTATTGCATCACCGTAAATCCTTCTAGGACTCACACCTACCTAGTTATTGAATCATCCCAACTCCTCCCTAAATTGGTTTATTATATGACTCAAGGTCCTAAAAAGGTTCTATATCCATACCCAAGAACCCCTTCCCAAAAATTATGCATAAATACAAGATATAACATCTCTTGAAATAAGAATTTAAAGAGCTATAATAGAAACAACTTGTTCAATATAACATAATTCTAATTCTAAGATTTAAGTAGATCATTATTCCATTATAATTCTAACTCATGAAATCTCTTTCTAGATTGAATTAAGCAAGATGAAGACATCTAACACAATGCTAGAAAAATACCATCTCTTCAAAATTGGAATAAACTCAATAGGTTCTAAATGCTATCACATAATTCTTTCATTTATTTCCACAAAAAGAAAACATCTTTAAAGGAGCTCAAAGCTATCCCATTCTTAATTTACTCAAAAAGGTCATCATCCCATTTTAACATAGAAACTTTCAATCCTTTTGGTTTTTCAGAAAATAAATAACCAAGTTTTTACATAACAAAGTTTCCATTCACATAGCATCTTTTCATGCCCAAGTATACTAGATAAAGTCTACCCAAGTGGCCTTTGCACCATCTTCTTTCCATGATCGACCTCATAAAAGGAGTTGCCCATGGATTTCAAGAAAACTTAGGGATCATGATAGCTCTTGATGCAATGCAATTTAATATGCTCTATGTAAAAATGCAACAACCATGCATAGATATATTTCATACAAATAATGAAAGAATCCCATGCTTCTCTCTTTAATGACTTTCCTATCTACCCTAGCCTCAGAAATTCATTATTAAAAAACTTTATAAAGCCTTCCATTATTATTTTAAAACAATTATCCAAGCATCACAATTAAATAAAAGAATGCTTACTTCACCTACAACAATATAAAATATCTTCCTTTCCTATTTACAAGTTTATGCATTTCTCCAATAATTAAAATCTCATTCACAACTATTAATTTTCTTTATAAACTTGAAAGGAAACAAAAAACCTAAATATAACTTATTGATGTCCATTCACTAAGTTATACAATTAACCAACACTATTCAAATGAAGCTCTAATTTAAACATAATTACTACCATTCCAAAATCAACTTTAAAATTTATAATTAAAGCCACATAAGAAAGAAAACCATAACAAAGCCCAACTCCAAAGGCTTTAAAAGGTAAAATAAATAAATAATCCTACTAGCAAAGTCAACCAATGCCACCTTCAAACATAATATTTCCCATACTCCTAAACCTACCATGGTTGATGAGGCAACCGAACAAGTCTAAGAGTAACGTAACCTTTGAAGGGTTGCTACAGTGCACTAACCAAACTTGGCAAGGTCAAAAAAAGACCATCAATAACTACACAAAACACGTTATGATAGCAACTAGGGACACCCTTAAGGCAATAATATAAAACACACACAAGTAGCAACAAATATACCCTTAAGGAATCAATACAAGATGCAAATAGATAACAACAAAGATATCCTTAAAGCAACAATCTAATGCACAGACAGGCAGCAACATAGATGTCCTTAAAGCAACAATCTAAGGAACACATATATAGTACAAAGCCACAAAATATGAACTAAAGACTTTGACCCTCAAAATAAAATAACAAAGCATATGCAAGCACAACAAACTAGAAAGGGTGCTAACTCCAAAATAAACAAAGGCTTACCCATGAGAACAAGTATTCATCCTACCTATACCAACAACAAGGAAATAAAGCAATAGAGGCTAGCAACCCAAAAGTCAAACACAACGATTATGCAAACAACACAAGAATATTTATATTTTAATTTTAAAACAATGCAACAACACATAGCTTCCAAGAGGTACCTTGACACTACGTTCTAGCAAGGATTACCTCAATTCGAGCTGCTTCGTCCTCACTTATTTAGCTTCTCCTTTCATCCTCCCCTTCTAGCACCTTTGCTAACCTCCAAATTCCTTGATATTTGGAGTTCAAATAGTATTTTTTTTACCCAAACCGAAGTTTCCAACCTTCATGCATTATGTTACTCTACAAGGAATGTTTTCACTCAAGATATGTTGATAAATAAGACTTGCATTTGTCATACATTCTAAGCAAAATATTTTCTATTAAAGTCTTGCGCTCATGGTTAATTTAATTAATGATCTATTACTTATTTAATAATTACCAAGGAAAAATAGTTGTAAGCTTACTGCAATGGTAAGGGCTTTGGCCTCTCTTTGAGAGGTCCAAGGTTCAAACCCCACTTAGTATGAGGGGACCAAGACCCCTCATAAAAATCTATGTAAACTCATTGAAAAGTTGCATGCTTACAGCAATGGTAAGGGCTTTGGCCTCTCTTTGAGAGGTCCAAGATTTAAACCCCACTCAATATAAGGAGACCATAACCTCTCATAAAAACCTATGTAAAATCATTGAATATCAAGTGGAATTAGCTCAATCAATTAAAATTCCTCAACATTTCAAGGAGGAGATCCAGGTTCAAATATTGCCAAATGATACATGGATAATATCCAATCTCTTTTGTAATATCACTATGTGGTGATGATGTAATATGGGTGGGGCCCGTTTCAATCCCCTTAACCCATTAAAAATAATAATTACCAAGTTAAAGCTTAATCACTAGTATTCTTTTTGCAAATGTTCTTTGGATCAAAAGTTAAATCAATTTCTTCTTATTAATCTCTTTTCTCAAAAATCTACTAATATTAGAAAAAGAATAATTATCCACCAAATTGGATACTATCAAGTGCTAATATCAACCATTAGCATTGATACCAAACAAAAAACAAAGGCTCTTACCAAGCTAGATAAAACCAACAAGAATGAAATCAAGCATTCCAATACTACACCCATTTTTTCCTTAAGTAGGTGGTTCTTTTAAGATAACCAACGTTATCACCTACCTACTAAGGAAGACTCCCTTGTGATAGAAAATTCTTCATCCAATGGATGTTCAAACAACATATATGCAAATGCATCTACATGAAGGGCATTATCTTACCCTTGAGCTATCGATGAACAAGTCATCACCATAATTTCCCATATTTTTCTCTCAACTCTGGTGGTTATCCCATATCAATCCACCAGTGAGAGTACCTAGTCCTGCATCCAAAGGGTTCATTAGTAGTACCATATTCTATATATATTTTAAGCAAAGCATAAAATGCAATACCAACTAATTTTGATAACATAGAAATAAGAACATGCATTAGATATCCATACATCGATACATTGATTCCATATCAAGATCAAGTTCTGCCACGGAGGTTTGTTAGAGTAACATTGTAAATTTGCAACAATGGTCTATAACAAGAATAGGTTCTTGTAGTAATATTATCTATTATAGGACCTATTGTGGCTGATTCACAACACACCCCAAAATTGGGGACCCACCTTTTTTGCATGCTTTCAAAGAAAATATCAGTGACCCAGATGCTAAAAATCAAGAAAAAAGGCAAAATTGCACAAGGATAAAAAGTGTCGCGATATCGCAACATGTCGCGCCATCGCTGCCGAAAAATGAAAAGTGTCACGATTTCGCGACGTGTTGCGCGATCGCGGCCGAAAATGAAAAAGTGTCATGATTTCGTGACGTGTTGCGCGGTCACTGGTAGAAACTGAAAAGTGTCACGATTTCGTGACGTGTTGCGCGGTCGCTGGCAGAAAATGAAAAGTGTCACGATTTCGTGACGTGTTGCGCGGTCACGGCCGAAAATGAAAAAGTGTCACGATTTTGTGACATGTTGCGCGGTCACTGGCAGAAACTAAAAATTGTCACGATTTCGCGACGTGTTGTGCGGTCGCTGGTAGAAACTGAAAAGTGTTGCGATTTCGTGACGTGTTGCGCAGTCGCGGTCGAAAATGAAAAAGTGTCGCGATATCACGACGTGTTGTGCGGTCACTGCCAGAAATTGAAAGGTGTCACGATTTTGCGATGTGTTGCCCCATCGCGGCCCAGAGAGGAGAGAGAAATGTAGAATGAAAAATTGTCGCGAAATCGTGACATGTCATAAAATCGCGGGTCAAACCAGTCAAACAGGGCAAAGCAGAAAAACGTCGTGATTTCGCGACAGAAAGCAGAAGGGGCCCGAAATAGAAAAGCGTCACGATTTCACGACGAAAAGCTGGCAAAGGGGTACGAAGCCGAAAAATGTCGCGATATCGCGACAGAAAGCAACGCGAAGGCGTACATGAGGATGAAAAATGTCGTGATTTCACGATAGAAAGAAGCCAAGGTGTACGGAGGAGAAAAGTGTCGCAATATCGCGACATGTCGCGTTTTCGCTGTGCATGAAGACAGAAAGGCTGCTGACAGAAAAATGTCGCGATATCGCGACATGTCACGTTTTCGCTGTGCAGGTAGAGGAACAAAGTTACATGCTATTTTTTGTCGCGATTTTCATGGGGCCATTACAGAACATGTAGAAAAGTGCGGAACACGTGGCATACATGTATAAGGGTTATAGAAACGTTACATTCATAGAATATTATCAAACGTTTCAACATTAAACATAAATTCAAAAGCAGTTCGAAAGGCGAGAATATGAAATGAAGCAATCTGGAAGATGAAATGAAGCATCACAAGGTGAAACAAAGAGCATTGCCAAGCTTTAAAAATAGAAGCGCAGATTTTGGCACAGGGGTCGAAACCGCTGGGAGCAGAGTTGCAGTGCTAAAGGCCAGAGGGTCATTCTGGGCCTGCTTTGAGGCTGTTTTCCTTCCTTTTGTCTGGTTTTGAGAAAACTAGATGTTCCGCTATTGTAACGAGGATGAAATAAGGTGTTTTCCTTTTTCAAATTTCTAGGCTTATGTATAGATGAAGTTTAATGCAAGTTCTCTTGGTTGCTTCATGCGAATGTCTAAATCTGAAAAATAAGTAAAACCCCAGATACCAGCACTTAACTTATCTGGATTGTGCGTATTTTGCAGGTTCAATAGGTTAGGTTGCATGCATGGAAACCTCACATCTTCGGTTTTGCCAGGATGGGATAGCATCAAGCTGAATGCAATTTTAATTTCTTTTTCTTTGCATTTTATTTTATTTTTTTTTTTGCTGCACTTTATTTTCAGAAACCCCAATTTTAATTTTTCAAGCATTAAAATAAAATTAAAAATTAAAAAACTTCAAAATCCATAAATAATTCCTTCATTTATGGCATTTCATTAAATTTCATTTTGAAGTTGCAGCATGGTCATATAAGGATCAGATCACATTTGTTTTATAAGGGTTCATGAACAATCATTAAGTTTCATAGTAAAATAAACCACAGTGCCCCTTGTTTTCAGTTACTTGCAACCACTAAGGTGTTCCAAGCATTTTTATTGAATATCTTTATTTGAGATTAATGATACACAGATGCAGAATGCTAACATAACAGGAACCTTGGAGAAATTACTTGTTTAATTTCTTTGCAAGCAGAGGATTTAGAACCCAAATCCTATCGGAGAGTGTGTTTTCACAATCGGGTGAAAATACCACTCAACAGATTGGCGCTAGAAGGAGGGCCTAAAGCGGGTTTATTTTATCGTGATTTTAGATGCTACGGGTTTATAATTGTTTAAGAGCTTTACATTGCTAAATATTTCAAGCCCATTTGATTAGCATCTTCGGCCTCTAACACCACTCAACGGATTGGTGCTGGGAGGGCCGAACGGGTTTATTTTAGTGTTATTTAAATTTAAATTGTTTATGCTTTAGTCCTCTAACACTCAGCGGATTGTAAAAGGATGGCCTGTATTTATTTACTTGTTCTATTTTAATTCAGGTATGCTGTGTATTATTCTAACATTGTTTTGATTGTTCATACAGAAATATGTGATTTGATTTAATTTTGAAAATTTTGGTCTCATGCAATTACTTGACATTTGATTTTAATAAGTACATCTCTTAGTTGATGCTAACTTGATTTTATTTTACATTGCAGGTTGAATATTTAACAGATTTGGTTCTAAAATTACATTTTAAATTCACTAATGGCAACACTTGAGGAGCAAATGGTATCCCTAAGAGTTGAAATAATGTCTCTAAGAGAAAGAATGGTATCTATGATAGAGGATCATTATGAGAGTTTATCTATACCTATGGTACCCTATCAAATTCCTAAAATATTATTGGATTTTTTACGGTGTTTTAACCAAGAGGTGCCACTAGGATACTTGCAAAAACTGCATGTCTACAAGGATACATTATGTAAATTCCAGATTTTCTATGAGGAGGTGGCTTGTAAGTTATTTGCATACATTTTGGATGACAAACCATTCTTTTGGTACATCCAACTACCTATGGAGGTCAGGGCTTCTTAGATACAACTAGAAGCAGCCTATCTTTATCATTTTGGTAATCAGGTTGACTTAAAAATCCTGAAAAATCAGTTTACCTCCATATGTAAAGAGCCTAATGAATCCTTGAGTCAATTCAATGGAAGATTTCGGGAGTTGCACTCCCAAATGTAGGAAAATTTTAACACATTGGAAGATGAAGCCATGAAAGTATACCTAGGATCCATACACCCCACACTTGCTTTACTCATTGAGGAAAAACTGAGTGGTTTGTCCCTAGAGAAAATCCATGAGGTCTTAGAAGAGATAGAACGACAAGGTCTTGAAGAAGAAAAGGCACAACATGCTCACATAAGAGATTTTCCTTCTAAAGATATTGATGCCAACCTACACCAACCATCAAACATAGCACCCTCCACTCCAATGATACCTAAGGTGAATGATCAAGGGGATGAATTTGAATACCCAAATTTTATGACCACCTTAGATGTAGTCCAAGAGGAGGTGCAAATTGCTAAGACAACATCCACTAGTGAGGATCATATAGAGATACACGATTATCTAGATGAAGGAGTTCTAAATTCAACAATGTTTGATATATGTGATAGGATGGGACCCACCATAGAATTGAATGAAGTGGTTGAAAGTGAAATGGAAAGAAAACCAATAAACGAATTTGAAGACATGATAGAGTCTCACCACTTGTTCTTGGAAGATACTATTGATGAGATGTGTAAAATTAAAGATCAAGAAATTCTTCACCCTCCAAATTATGATAAAATTGAATCATGGGTTACTAATTTGGATTATGATGGCCTTACAAATTTGAATTTAAGAAACGACCCACTTTTGGAAATAATTGAACCATCTAAGGAAGGTGAAGATGAATTTGATGAGAAACACATTGATGAATTGGAAGATGTTGAAGAAATAGTTGAATGTCACCACTTTATTTTGGAAGATGATTATTATGATGCTTGGAAGAAGTGGGAAGACTTCACTCATTCCATAACTACTAATGGAACTTGTGTGCCAATTGATATACAGGACAACATAATCGCCTACTCGAAGGAAGACTTTACAACTCCTGTACAATTTGAGGATGTTTTGGAAGAGGGTTTCAAATCTCATCAAATTTTGGAAGATTATAATGATCCCATTGCCAAGGACAAAGAAGAAAAAGAATTGACGAATGAATCAAGAGATCATGTCACAAACATCATGGATTTTCATTCTATGGATTTGGATGACGATTTTTACAATGGTTGGGGGAGATATGATAATGCATTATTTTCTCACATCTCTATAGATGAAACTCATATTTCACTTGATATGCAGGATGTTGAACCTTTTACATCACATGAAGATCTCATATTTACAAGATTTGAAAAGGTGACAAAATTTGATCATGTTGAATATAAATTTATTGAAAGTGTGGATGCAAGTTTGCATGATGATTTTGAGGATTCAAATGAAGAGATACCATGGATAGTGAACAAAGAATTGGAACCAAATGACAAAGAGATTGATCAATTGGAAGCAACCCAAATGAAGGATCATCAACATGGGTCATGGGACATACACTTTGACCAAAAACATTTGAGGGTTGAGGATTTGCATGACCATGTTTTGAATTTGAATGATGAAATGTCATTAAAGGTAAATGAAAAACAAGGTATAATTTGTAATCACACCTTTAATAACATTGTTTTAATGAATGGAAAAGAAGTTGATGCACTTGAATTGTTAAAAAAAATTCATCAACAATTACTAATTGAATCTAGGATAAAAACTTTTAATGATCCTAATTTAGTAAATATCTTAGATGCTTGTAAATTATTACACAAATTTGATTGGCCTACAAATTTGGAAAATGATTTGGCTTTGAAATTTGTAGAAATAGGCTACTACTTACAAAATTGCATATTTGAAAAGGATAGCCTAATTCTAAATCAAGGAGGGAATTATGAAGTTTACATTTTAAAGAATAGACATGATAAAATTGAAAATCATTTATTGTCTAATCATTTTAGTAATTTGATGCTCACCTATGGGAGTATTATTGGAACTAAATCAAATTGGTATGGTGAGCATGGCAAGTGGAAGTTTGTTGCATTGTTTGGTCTTGTCTTGTTTTTGTGGGATTCCCACAACATTTGGTATGCATATCATGTTATATTTTTGTTGAAATGTTCTAACCATGTGTGGGATCCAGGAAAGTGATAAGCCAAGCTTTGCATCATCTTGTATTATAGTGTACATTTGTATATAGATTTTGGTTTTTGGTTTTTGGTTTGTGTTTTCAAATTTTCATTTTTGGGATTGCAGTTTGGTTTTGGATTGAATAAGTTTTAATTTAAAGTTGTGTGTTTATTTGACATTTTTTGTTTGTTTATAAAAAAAAAAATGATGAAAAAGTTGCCTTGAGATGCTAACTTATGTTCTAGATCGGGAGAATATGAAACATTGGAATTGTCTTGTAAAAGCTCCACAAGTAACACAAACAGTTTAATAGTATCGTTTGAAACTTGTGATGCATGAAGTAGTCAGTTTTATATGGCAATATTTCATCTGCATTTCAAAGGACAATGCATTCATATTACATCTCACTTTGCACATACATGCCATCCTAGTTGCAAATGCATTTCAAATACAAATCATTAAAGTGTGTCAAATCCTCTTAAGGTTATGCTATCACATAAATAAGAAGAAGATCCTAAGGTTGGGAACTGAGTCTTGAGATATCTAGAACCAAGCACATTTTATACACATTAAAAAGGATCTTGAGCAAAATGATCAAAACCTTGCTTGGAAGAAAAGGTTGGGCGAAAGAAGTATTTCATGTCTATCCTATTTATGCAACATGATCCTTAAAACAGGTGGTTTTGACCACTTCCATAAAGCTTAAAGCCTAAAGTCGGAGTAGTAAGGATAGGGCTAAATCCTCATCGAACTTAGGTTGAGGATCCAACTCCCTAAGGCTTTGATTTGACCTACATGGAGTAGTAAGGATAGGGCATAAATTCTCATCTCGCTTAGGTTGAGAATCTGATTCCCCAAAGCTCTTATGTCTCATTTCATGATAAATCTTGGATTGGAAGGATCATACTATTTGTCCTCTGCAAAGGATGGGTAGTCATCCCCAAGGTCTAAGCAATAAATTAATATTTTCCATTTTTATCCAAAGCTTGGGTTGGAAGGATCGTACTACGTGTCCCTAGCAAGGATGGGTAGTCATCCCCAAGGTCCAAGAAGTAAAAAATTAATTTTTCCATCTCATATTTATATTGGATTGGAAGGATCGTACTACTTGTCCTCTGCAAAGGATGGGTAGTCATCCCCAAGGTCCAAAGAAATGAAGATAAGTCTTGGATTATGGGGTTAGGTATGCCCATGCATGGAAACATGTCTTGTCTAAAAAACAAGACCACTGATTGTCCAAAGGGTTAGACTAGCATGACCATTTATTCCATAATTGGTTAAATTATTTTGCTCAAAGTGAGGTAATGAAATCAAAATCAAAGTAGTAAGAATAGGGTTAAATTCCCATCTCAATTAGGTTGGGATTCTGATTTCCCAAAGCTCTGATTTCACTTTCACTTACACATGGGTTTAGGATAGTAGGGACTCATAACCAACTTTGGGATCTAATAAAGCAATTCATTATACATACAGTTGATCCTAAGAGGGTTTGATAATCTTGAATGTTTGTGTATGATACTAGAAGAAATACTATGCCTTTTATAAAAGCAAAATCGCTTAGCATATTTATTAGATTACACAAGTCATTCACAATCTCACATATGCATTCATGTAAAACTGACAATGGAATGTTGATCAATTTCAAACGATAGGGAATGAAACACATTGCACACACCGAGCTAATACTTGATGATTCTGATGATTCATATATTTCTGATCTATGGGCATTTGTTTATATTTATTATGTGGTAACTCATTTTTTCGAGTTTATATACTTCCAGATAGGGTTCTCACTAAAATGCTCAAGAGCATTTGAGAACAGAGTCGCCATTTGTTGTGGCTGATCCACAACACACCCCAAAATTGGGGACCCACCTTTTTTGCATGCTTTCAAAGAAAATCTCAGTGACCCAGATGCTAAAAATAAAAAAAAAGGGGCAAAATTGCACAAGGATAAAAAGTGTCGTGATATCGCGACATGTCGCGCCATCGTTGCCGAAAAATGAAGTGTCGCGATTTCGTGACGTGTTGCGCGGTCGCGGCCGAAAATGAAAAAGTGTCGCGATTTCGTGACGTGTTGCGCGGTCGCTGGCAGAAAATAAAAAGTGTCACGATTTCGCGACGTGTTGCGCGGTCGCTGGCAGAAAATGAAAAGTGTCACGATTTCGCGACGTGTTGCACGGTCGCTGGCAAAAAATGAAAAGTGTCACAATTTCATGACGTGTTGCGCGGTCGCTGGCAGAAACTGAAAAGTGTCACGATTTCACGACGTGTTGCGCGGTCGCGGCAAAAAATGAAAAAGTGTCACGATATCATGACGTGTTGCGTGGTCACTGCCAGAAACTGAAAGGTGTCACGATTTCACAACGTGTTGCCCCATCGCGGCCTAGAGAGGAGAGAGAAAGGCAGAATGAAAAATTGTCATGAAATCACGACATGTCACAAAATCGCGGGTCAAACCAGTCAAACAGGGAAAAGCAAAAAAGCGTCGTGATTTCGTGACAAAAAGCAGCAAAGGGGCCCGAAATAGAAAAGCGTCGTGATTTCATGACGAAAAGTTGGCAAAGGGGTACGAAGCCGAAAAACGTCACGATATCGCGACAGGTCGCGTTTTCACGGCTCCAAGCAGCGAAAGTGTACAGAATGGAAAATATGTCACGATTTCGTGACATGTCGTGTTTTCATGGCCCAATACAGCAAAGCAGCCCAAAATTGAAAAGCGTCGCGATTTCGCGACAGAAAGCAGCCAAGGTGTACGGAGGAGAAAAGTGTCACGATTTTGCGACAGAAAAACAGCAAAGTGTATGAAAGGTAAAATTGTCGCGATTTCGTGACATGTCACGTTTTCGCTGTGCATGAATACAGAAAGGCTGCTGACAGAAAAATGTCACGATATCGCGACATGTCACGTTTTTGCTGTGCAGGCAGAGGAACAAAGTTACATGCTATTTTTTGTCACGATTTTCATGGGGCCATTACAAAACATGCAGAAAAGTGTGGAACACGTGGCATACATGTATAAGGGTTACAGAAACGTTACATTCATAGAATATTATCAAACGTTTAGCATTAAACATAAATTCAAAAGCAATTCGAAAGGCGGGAATATGAAACGAAGCGATCTGGAAGATGAAACGAAGCGTCACAGGGCAAAACAGAGAGCATTGCCGAGCTTTAAAAGTAGAAGCGCATATTACAGGTACAAGGGTCAAAAACCGCTGGGAGCAGAGTTGCAGTGCTAAAGGCCAGAGGGTCATTCTGGGCCTGCTTTGAGGTTGTTTTCCTTCCTTTTGCTGGTTTTGAGAAAACCAGATGTTCTGCTATTGTAACAGGATTTATCTATAATGCAGGAGTATTCAAAAATTTGCATCTTATTGGCAAGAAAGAAGGAGTTATTTTATGCATGCATGTTTTAATGTTTATCTTTCCCTTTTTTAGATTTCTAGGCTTATAGATGAAGTTTAATGCAAGTTCTCTTGGTTGCTTCATGCGAATGTCTAAATCTAAAAAATAACAGTAAACCCCAGAGACCAACACTTAACTTATCTGGATTGTGCGTGTTTTGCAGGTTCAATAGGTTAGGTTGCATGCATGGAAACCTCACATCTTCGGTTTTGCTAGGACGGGATAGCATCAAGCTGAATGCAATTTTAATTTCTTTTTCTTTGCATTTTATTTATTTATTTATTTTTGCTGCACTTTATTTTCAGAAACCCCAATTTTAATTTTTCAAGCATTAAAATAAAATAAAAAATTAAAAAACTTCAAAATCCATAAATAATTCCTTCATTTATGGCATTTCATTAAATTTCATTTTGAAGTTGCAGCATGGTCATATAAGGATCAGATCACATTTGTTTTATAAGGGTTCATGAAAAATCATTAAGTTTCACAGTAAAATAAACCACAGTGCCCCTTGTTTTTAGTTACTTGCAACCACTAAGGTGTTCCAAGCATTTTTATTGAATATCTTTATTTGAGATTAATGATACACAGATGCAGAATGCTAACATAACAGGAACCTTGGAGAAATTACTTGTTTAATTTCTTTGCAAGCAGAGGATTTAGAACCCAAATCCTATCAGAGAGTGTGTTTTCACAATCGGGTGAAAATACCACTCAACAGGACCTATTACCTTGTGATTTCATTTCTAGTTCATTTATGAATACAAGTGTGTTGATTCAAGTTTAAGGACATTATATTAAGAGGAAGTTACACCTTAGTTGTTCAAAACAAGAGCCCATTCTTGAGTACTTATAGGTAGTTGATTCCCTTCTACTTCTTATTTTCTACATTTATGTTGTGTGTTCTATTTATTAATATGGTTGTGGTGCTTGTTAAGTTTCATTTATTAAAATAGCTCCTTTATAACTTTATTTTCTATTTAGCAATTACTTTTAGAATTTTATTTGAGCATTTATTTCCAAGTAATTTGTAGGATTGCCAAGTACTAGCAATAGTGAGAACAAAAGAAATACCTCCTAATAGTGAACTTAACTAGAAACTATAAGGTTTTAGAAGGTCTTTGTGGTTATTATTAGGCTTTCTAATTACCTTAGCTGTTAAGATATAATGTGGAGACTTAGAGTTCAATATCATTAATTTAGGTAGTAGAATCATGTTAAGACTTCATACAAACTTCATAGGCTAAAAAATAATCCACACATATAGTGTATGATACCTCATAAGCCTTTACACCCTTGGATTAACAAGAACAAAGTTATCCCATCACTTTTTGGCATCATTGTTGGGAAGGTGTCAAGATAATATGCCCCATAATAGTTGATGTCTCTTTAAAATTATTTATTGCATACAACATATAAGAGATAGTAAAGGAAGATTTCTTCTAGCTTTTGAAATTTATTCATGAACTTCGTCATCTAAATCCTTGCTCACAAATGGAGATGTGATATCTTTAAACTCCCTAGAATCCTTAGTGTTTGTTTTAGTTTCAAAATCTTCATCAAACACTACATCTCTACTTATATACAATTTCTTTGTGACTAGATTTATCAATTGATAAGCTTTTGATGCATCATCATAGCCAATAAATATTTATTATAGGGTCTTTTCATTAAACTTGTTTCCCTTTCGCTTTGGCACATGCATTTATGCCTTACTTCTAAAGAATCTAAGATGCATAATTGAAGGCTTCCTCACAAAGCAATCTTCTTTAGGTGTAACTCCTTTTAGTGTCCTCTTGGGAACTCTATTTTGAAGATACACTACAATGGAGATAGCTTCAGCCTAATACTACTACTCCATATTGGCTCCTATGATCATGTAGGGAACTATGTCCATGATGGAATAATTTCCTCTATAGTGGAGTATGTGCAATAGTGAGTTGTCACTTGATCCCATTTTGTGTGAGAAACCTTGAAAAAAATAGGTGCATATTCCCCCTCAATATGAGTAGAGGACTCAAATATAATGTCCAATTTTCTTTTATACCTACTTCTTGAAGTGCTCAAAATTCTTGTGTTCTTATAACTTTAGTTACAAGAAATACATCCACATATTTCATGATTAGACATCTATAAATATATGAAAGTACCTATGTCCATTGAAATTGGTTGACATGGATTTGCATAGATTGATGTGTATCACATCCAATGGTCTTTTGGCTCTATATTTTCTCAACTCAAAATTTAATTGATGTTGCTTCCTTGTTAAACAACTTGATCCTACTAGTAGTGTGAGTGAAAGCTTGGGTAGACCTAACACCAAGTGATGCTTACTTAGTTGAAGTATCTAGAACTTAGATGATCATGTCTCCTATGTCAAAGGGAGGTTGCATTTGTCATGTCTATAAACAGTGTGACATTAGGAGATGATATGACATCGAATGCAACTAAGCCATTCTTGTAGGAACCTATTAGCACAAACTTGTCCTATTTTGTGATAAACCAATTATTTTTTCCATCAAAAACTTAAAACTCGACCACCATTTTGTGATCTAGAATTTGTGTTATAGATAATAAGTTGTTTGCTAGTCCTAGTACATAGATTATCTTTTCAATGATGCATTTTCCTTTGGAAATATTGAGAATAACATATCACACTCCATTGATATGATATATTTTATCATCAGCAATAGTGGTAACTTTCCCATATTTGGTGTGGAAGGAGTCAAATCATGCTTTATTCCTAGTCATATGTTTTCTAGCACTTTAATCAATGTACCAAATATCATCCTTTGGTCTTGTCATTCCCTTGGCTATTAGTAATTTATGTGCCAATTCAAAGTTCAATTCAAAATCTTCATGTGCAATATGCCCTTGTTGTTGCTTCTTCTTAGGATGTGGTTTAGACTATGCCTTTACTAAGGAGGTTTTCAAACTTGATCTCCTTGAGTTCTACAATTATACCAACAATACTTTATATCGTGTCCTTCTCTTTTAGAGATATGGTAGTACCTCTTTTATTTCTGAGGTTGTTTATGTAATAATTATGAGGAGAAGGTACCCTTTTGTGGCTTCTCTCTATCACACTTTGTATAAAAGAGTGCATTATTTTCAATTGATCCCTTAACTAATTGGTTGCTTCTCCCTATTGAAGCATATACAACAACTCATCAAAGGACATATTCCTATTAGAGACTTGTAAGAAAGTGATCAACACTTGAAATGAATTTGGGAGAGCTCAAGGTATGATTGGTACTAAGAGCTTATCGTTTAATATTTCATCCATGGTATTCAATATGGCTTTCAACTCTACAACTCAATAAAGAAGTACATCAATGCTTTATCCATATTGAAATCTCAATGTGTGGAGTTAATACTAAAGGTGAAGTATTGTTTATGGTAGAAAGTGTGTCCCATACCTCCTTGGATGTTTATGCTTCACAAATTTATGGTTGAACAAAATCCGTTGTGGCAAGGGTGATGGTTATTAGTGCTCTGGAATCTATATCATTAATTTTTTGGTGGTCTTATTCATCCTTTTTAGGTCAAGTGACTTTGCCAATAACAATGTCCTAGAGTTTATCAACTACCAATATGGTTCTCGTCTTAGTATTTTAAGGTCCAAAGCTTGAACCTTTGAGTAGTTGGAATTTTGTAAGAATATAATTTGATGCTTGCATGGTGAGGGTTCCTTATGAATCCCAAATGGTCTCCTTTTCAATATATTTCCAATATAATGTACCAAACCTTTCTTTATAGCCTCCCTTACTATATAGTTGTTGGTATGTGGAAGAAGCTAGTCCTTTCAATATATGTATTTGTACATGAGAGACTTTAAGGTATATGAAATATGACAATACAAGGCACCAAGGCAATACAAAAAGGGATTTACCCTATCAATGACACTTACTTATAGGTAAATACTTTTATGTAGGCATGACTTCCCTATATACTCAAAATAAATAAATTTTAGGATTTACTAGCGATAGTAACAAATAGGGTATGAAGATAAAGCAAAAACATCAATAAAATATTACCTTATCTCTCCCCAACGATTTAAAGGTTCAAATCCCAAACATTGTTATAACAAATTTTTTAGGTTATAAACACAATAGTTCTACCTATAAACATGATCCATATGTGTTATTGATATTGAATGTTGCTTATGTGCTTAAGCATGTGCTTTAGTGGTGTACAAAGTATAAAATTTTTAAAGCAAATATTTGAAAATTTGAAGGTGTCAATTGTTAGAGTAGGTTGTTTACCTTAGCTCATGTTCACCTAGGTAAATTATTTCCTTTTTATTTATTTATTCCATGTATTTTATCTACCCACTTATGTGTGGATATTGCATTTATCTTATTTAGATATTATGAGATGTTACATATTTATTTCTTAGATATTATGGGGATATTTTTAGGTTTGACTATTCCGAGGAGTTTTGGAAAATTTTTAGGTATATTTGGAGGGCTGAGATTCTTTCTTCCCATAGCAGTTACATATCTATGGACCATATCACATGTTGCTTTTTTATAGTGGATATTTATCCTTAGCTTTATCCTACGGCCATGGTTGATCATCCTTGCCTTTATAATCAAGGCACCTTCATTGTACTTATTGAGGAAGTTTTTTTTTTTAGGTATAATATATGATATTGTTGCTCATTGTTTTGCATATCCATTTGTAAGCTTTGTTAGAGTTAAAGTAAAGTGCACTATGCCTTCCTTGACACTTGTCAGTTTCTCTTGACAAGTGTCATGTGTTGAATATAGGCTTATGCCTATATATTGTAACATTTTTATCAATAATATTAATCCCCTTAAGTTTTCCCTCCTAACATTTGGTATCAGAGCGGGCTTTCTCTGCCCTGTGAAACCCCTTGAGGGGGGATTTCCCTCATGGAAATCCTCCCTCCCCCGATTTTTATTTTTCCTCATTTTTTACTTCTCCAAAAGGTTCAGGGAGTATGCTCTCCACATTTGTGGATCAGAAACCAAAAGGCCAAAAGGAGAAGGAAATTGTTTTTTCAGTGTTTTTATTTTTTTTCTTGTTGAAGCATTATTTTTTGTGTTTGCGGTGGATTCATGGATCGCGATTGCTAACGCAGACAATTAAATGAGAAATAGCTTTGGCATTTGCAGCAGTGCCAATCACAATCACAGTTCTCAAGGGTGGGACTGGTTTAATATTTTTTTAAGGAGTGCGGATGAAGTCTTTGGAAACATTCAAAGACCCCCATATAACATGCTCGTCATTAAAGTGCAGATTTGCACTACCTCTGCCGAGCATCGTACACCAAGAGTCCGCAATGGTGTTGGCCAGTGATTTGGAGATTTTGCTGCTGTTGTTGAGTTTCATAATTCCAAAGTGGCCAGTTGGTCTGAATCTACAACGTATTTTATTTTTTTATCTACGAGGGACATGGCTTCCGATTCTGACAGCGTAAGCCGGTAATTCATGTCGCCAAACCAGAATGTTAGATTTCCTCCAATCACAACAAACGAACCGGATCGATCCTGAGAAGCGCCAGCGCCCCTCCCTCTGATTTTCTGTTATTGGATCCGCAGTGGAGTAACACAGACGGGGACCCCTTCAGTTTTCACTCCTATCAGCACGGTGGCACGACGGGACTACGATGCACTGTGACGGATCATTGCGGGGATGCCGAAGCTGGCCAGATCCGGGGAGATCATGACGGAGGCGGAGTCCGTGGCGGAGGAGCGGCGAATATATCGATGTTGTTCGCGTCGGGCGATGTGGTAGGCAATGTTGCCGTCGAACTCTACAGCAGTGCAAGCAAATCTCTGTCGAACATTCCCTGTGGATATCAAAATTGTTGCTCAAAGAAATCCATGGCAGGAGTCAGCGAATATTACGAGGGTCCGCCGGTGATGTTCTGGACTTCGCTGGCGGCTCGACCGGCGACGAAGAGGAGTTAAATGCACATGCGAACACAAAAATGCATGTGTTGGAGGCATGCACATGGAGTTCAGCGGATGCAATCCGAGAATGTAGCTGGAGATACTATGCACGATAGATTTGTTTACTATGGCAAAGGTGGAGTCACCGACGATGGAAACGCCACTGAGTCTGCGAGAGGCGAAGAGGACGACGGGGTTAACGGCACTGCGAGTTTTTTCGACGATGGAGCGAGATTTTGGCTTTGTGAACGGTGTTCCAAGCAGCAACGTGGCAGTTCAATGCCATGGCTTTAAATCTCATGGGGGCTTGTTTTAGTGGAGGGATAATTGACTGCCTCTGCCGTCGCATTTTGTTCATTTGATGTCGGTGGCTTTATCGAGGTTTCATATGAAGGAGATGTGCTTTCCTTTTTCCCAAGTGATTATCGAGTCAAACTTGCTACTAAGTCTTTGAGATTGAGATTTTAACCTGTGATTGAAAATTAAAGGTAGTGGTAGAAGTGATAAAGTCTCGGTGGAAGTTGGAATTTTTTATTATATATGATTTCTTTTGTCTTATTCGAGGAAAAAGGGCGAACATCTTCTGTGTGGGAATTTTTAATGCTATTTTATTCTGCCTGAGAGCGATGCCGCAATTAAGCGATGTTGTCTATTTTTTGCCTTGCATAGGCATGTTGTTTTCATTATGATGAAGGCCCCTTTGATGGTGTAATATAGGGGTATTTATAGTCGTTGGAAACGTTTTTCCACGACGGACACAATGGTGGTGTCAAATTGTAATTTTGAGGTTGTTTCAGTTCAGTTTTTTTAGCCTCAAAATTTTTCTCCCTTGGAGTGCACTCTCGGTTGTACCCGACACTCCCAAGGTAATTTTATATGTGATCCTTGTACCTAGTGATATTTTCTATACACTTGGCGAATGCAGTGGCTGGTTACCCATGCATTTCGGTGAGATGACATGGTCACCATAAGGACACTTATACTAGGGACTACAGACAAAGACACCCTAGACTCTATCCGAGGTTGTTTTCGGATCTACTTCTGAAGACTACAGACGAAGACACTTCAAAAGATTCTCTTCTTTTCTTCTTCTCTCCTCCTATTTGGATCTATGGCTCATTTTATTGTATTGAGTGCATTTTCGATAGAGACCGACACTCTTATATGGCTCGTTTTTCCTTTCATTAGGTGCATTTTTGGCAGAGACCGACACCTTCTAGATTGAGTTCACCATGAGGAGGGATTTCATACTCATGGTGAATCTAGTTAGTGACCTACGAGTGGCAACATCCTCTGAGGATGACCTGCAGAGGCAACAGACCCAGATGTGGCTGACCCTGAGGCACCCATGATGACCTTGAGGCACTTAGATGGCTGACCCAGTGGCAACAGACCCGTTGAAGTGGCTGACCCTGAGGCAACAGACCGAGATGTATACACAGTGGATCTAGCATTATTCACAGTTGGAGAGCCAAGAGCACAAAGCATGAGCCTAAGACCAAATCAACAATAAGGAGGATGATAGGTTGTTTTCGAGAAGTCAACATTAAGGGGGAATGTTACCTAATGTTGACTTGCTTTGTTTTTTTCTTTAGTTAGGATAGTGCACTTTAAGGGGGAATGTTAGAGTTAAAGTAAAGTGCACTATGCCTTCCTTGACACTTGTCAGTTTCTCTTGACAAGTGTCATGTGTTGAATATAGGCTTATGCCTATATATTGTAACATTGTTATCAATAATATTTATCCTCTTAAGTTTTCCCTCCCAACAAGCTTATGTTGTCAATTTGCTTTCAGATTCTTGTTTTGGTTGAATGTGGTTTTTTTTTAACACCTGAGATCCTTGGAGCTTGAAATGATTTGATTATCATTCATTTCATCAATCATAATTGAAAATACACCTTTTACAAAAATAAAAATTAGTACCCTCCCTTAATTTTATAAAATTTTCACTATAGTTAATTTTGCATTTAATTGCCCACAAATTAATTATAGGAATTTTCAAACAAAAATTAAAAAATGGTCTTCTAAGGTAGTAAAAGAAATTTTTTAGTCTTGGTAGGTTTTGACCCTTGATATCTAATTTAGAAATTATATTTTCTTTAAAAGTTCAACCTTTCCTGCTTAATGCTTTATGCATGAAAAAAAATGAACGTTTACTTTTATCCCCTTTTTTTAAATAATGCAATTGTAAAACAAAAAGTAGAAGAAGAGAGATAAATTTGAGACCTCCACCCTTGAGAGTCTTAACTTTGCCTTGTTATCAATTTAAATATTCACCTTTGTCCATTCAAAAGTGAGAGATTTCTATTTTTTGGGTGGACTCAACTCTTCTACTTTGACTCCAACGATTATCACATGTAGTTCTACACTATCTCTTTCTCGATAAATTAGCTTAACTAATTGGAGATGATTAGATTTCAATTAAATATCAAAAATTAATGTTGTGCACCAGTTTTATTCATGGAGTGCATGTCTTATCATTATACCACTCTTTTTGAAAAACCACTTGGTCCAAGTAGTTTTGTTTGACAAACTACTCAAGGTAAGTAATTTTTTTATTAAATTGATTACACAACTCCCCTTTTTAAAATTGATGACAAAATAAGGTCATAAAATAGTGATAGCTCTGACTACAAGATCTTCTACTTATTTCCCTCATGGATTTCATGGGTTTTTGCTATAGAAACTGATTGCTCCTTTGAAATTGCCTTTTCATTGACTTTGGCCTCTATGGGTCTTTATTCTTCTAGAACTACACAAAACTCAGGACAAAAACAACAACAACAAATATTCAAATGTGGAACCGCAAGACACAATAGACCCTTTTTAATAAATAGAGACAAGATTAAAAATGATACTTACCTCTCCTCTTTGTCAAACTCTCTCCATGAAATCATGTGCTCTAAAGGTGTACTATTTGTTGCTTTGACAGTCCATAGCAATTGAAGTTCCCAGTTTTTGTTTTTGAAATGAGTCTCCCCATGCTTTTGCACCTGCTTTCCTTAATAGGGTTTCCTTAATAGGGTCCCCTACTTCTACATTTTTTTGACTAGTTATTCCAATCATAAATCAGAGATATTATTGTTGGGGAAGTCAAGATGAATTTAGTCACATAGAACTAAGAGTGCCTTTCATAGGATTGACACAAACAACAAATTGGTAGGGATATAATAGGGATGGTCAAA